>JARQOC010000008.1:168823876-169423876 GCA_033576535.1 Allobates femoralis | reverse complement strand
CTAACCACTGAGCCACCATACAGTGCTAACCACTGAGCCACCATATACAGTGCTAACCACTGAGCCACCATATACAGTGCTAACCACTGAGCCACCATACAGTGCTAACCACTGAGCCACCATATACAGTGCTAACCACTGAGACTCCATATACAGTGCTAACTACTGAGCCGCCATATACAGTGCTAACCACTGAGCCACCATGCATCAGCACAATCGATGTAGAAAGGTACTCAAGGACGGTGCCAAAACCAAAGAAAGTGGCATCGGTTGTATAAATTAAAGTTAATTATTGTGGGTGATGGACATGCGATGTGTTTCAGGACCATACTGTCCTTGTCAACAGCTAAAAACACTCAACCCCAATCAAAGTGTTTAGTTGATGCGATGTGAGTTCGTCTGTGAAATGCGTTGTACGTTCATCACCTGTAATAAAAACGCTCCTGTTTACACATTGTACATCACTTTCTGTGGTTTTGGCACCGTCCGAGAGATCCCTTGTTTTTCTTCAGTTATCCACTGCTCTAGTGAAGCAATAGACCACAACAGCAAACAAAGTGCTATCGGGTATAAGCAACGTTCCTGTCCTGACTCTAGAAGTGTAGAAGCAAAAGAGTTCTTCTTTGGGAACATTATGGATTGGGTTTCCATAGCTGTGCAGATGTGCAAGTGTGCAATGCCAAGTGTCAGCTGGCACAAAGCATAAGGCCATTGGATTCCGGAACAGTGGAAATGCACGTTGAGTGATGAATTACACTTCACCATCTGGCAGTCAGAGGGATGAGATTGCCAAGAAAATGATTTCTGTTCCAGTATGTAGTGGATAGGATATTCAATACAGTTTTAGCTCATAACAAGACTTGGTCTTGCCCCCTTAATATCAATGGAGGTAAATCATAGCACTGTCTTAATATTTTAGGGTTTGGGAAGTTCCAAGGGAAACAAATTGGTAAGATAATTTCCAAGGATGGAGGAGCTCATTCTGGAGTCATCGTTCTTGAACACTAATGAAGCTCGTCTTGCCGCTGTTCTCCCATTTATAGAAGACTTTGATGAATAAAGGAGAGCACAAGTTTGTGAAGCTGGAGTTCTATTTGAATATAATAAAGGAATCCTGCACTCAATGATTGGTGAAGAATCGACTAGGATGTTTATCTGTGAGCCAGTTGATAAGGTGCAGGGTGTACAAACGTAACATTTCGGGCAATCAGACATTTTTCAAAGGTACGCTATTATGAAGGCTGTGGGATATAACAGAGAAGGACACAGATGAGAGACTCAGGAAAGGGTGATCCAGTATGTGGATCACACATCTATCTGGAATGAGGAGTGCAAGTGAATAGCGACAATAATGGCACTAACATGTGAAAAGGGGCATACATAGACAAGAGCAATAAGTATCAATAATACAAGGCACATACTGCCCATGAGGGCTTACAGTCTGCAAGGGGTCGGTGAGGATGCATTAGGTGAGGAGAGAGGACCCTGCCCATGAGGGCTCACAGTCAACAAGGATGGGTGAGTATACAGTAGGTGAGGAGAGAGGACCCTGCCCACGAGGGCTCACAGTCTACAAGGAATGGGTGAGGATACAGTGGTGAGGAGAGAGGACCCTGCCCACGAGGGCTCACAGTCTACAAGGATAGGTGAGGATACAGTATATGAGGAGAGGATCCTGCCCCCAAGGGTTCATAGTCTACAAGGGATGGGTGAGGTACAGTAGGTGAGGAGAGAGGACCCTGCCTGTGAGGGCTTACAGTCTACAAGGGATGGTGAGGATACAGTAGGTGAGGAGAGAGGACCCTGCTTATGAGGGTTCACAGTCTACAAGGGATGGGTGAGGATACAGTAGGTGAGGAGAGAGGACCCTGCCGTGAGGGCTCACAGTCTACAAGGGATGGGTGAGGATACAGTAGGTGAGGGAGAGGACCCTGCTTATGAGGACTCACAGTCTACAAGGATTGGTGAGGATAAAGTAGGTGAGGAGAGGACCCTGCCCACGAGGGCTCACAGTCAACAAGGGATGGGTGAGGATACAGTAGGTGAGGAGGACCCTGCCCACGAGGGCTCACAGTGTACAAGGGATAGGTGAGAATACAGTAGGTGAGGAGAGTATCCTGCCCACGAGGGCTCACAGTCTACAAGGGATGGGTGAGGATACAGTAGGGAGGAGAGAGGATTCTACCGCAAGGGTTCACAGTCTACAAGGGATGGTGAGGATACAGTAGGGCCACAGCCATCATGACAGCGTATTTTTGAAAAAGGTCTGATTGAACGAAACCTTATGTTTGTTGACTCTGCGCCTTTATCAACTGGATCACAAATAAATATCCTATTTGATTCTTCACCACTCATTAACCGAGAGCCGAATTCCTTTATTACATTCATATATGGCATTTGATCTTATCTGAGAACCTACCCAAGACCAAGAGTGCCGTACACTCTTTATAATTGGAGTTCTGTATAAATCATCGTTCATGCCCGGCCGAGTGTCTCCATGCTCCAAACTGCCTCCTGGTGATATCAAACGTGAACTGGACTTTTTCTTTCTTTCCTTTAAATCTAAGCTCCCTTATCCCAGTCTCATATTCACCCTACAAAGTCTTCATCTTCTATCGCCGCCGCTCTGGTCGGTCTCTGGCAGTTTGTGACCTGTTGGCAGCTCCATTATTTCATGGAGCGCGCCGGAGGTCACACACCAATACCACTTTATGGGAGCCTTGTTCTAGCCACCTTCTGGTTCTCAAAGACTTGCAGCTTTTGATGTAACTTCTGACATCTGACAAGCCAGAAGCAGCGACCACAAGATGGCGCCAATGGACTGGAGCGGCATCGGTAAAAGGTGAAGATGCTGGAGAGTGAGTATATTCCAAGGGATATGGACCTGAGATTAAAAGCATAACTCTAGCGGTGAAATGAGTGGTGCTTTAAAGTTTTATCAAAACTACATCAGTACTCAACCTCACAAATACATTTGGACTAATGAAAGGGAATCCCATCAGCCACATCCCAAAATCTAGAGGAATACCATCCCTGAAGAAGTTAGGGGTAAGGTAAGTCATGTCTTATATATATATATCTTGTTATACTTTGGATTGAGATGCTAATAAAGCACAAATATGAGGTTCAGATACCTACATGTCCATTGATAGAACCGGGAGATGCCGATGTGGTAGACCTGCCATTTTTTATTTGGTGCTCCTGTTTTTTGATTTTCCACAGGTTCCTTAAAGCACACAGTAAAATGAAACGTGTATCTCTCCTATCTGTGGGTTGAAAGCCTTCAGACAATGATTTATGGATTGAAATGAACTCCCAACATTAAAACAACTCAGCTCCCAGAGATTCACTTTAGAGAAGCCAGCAATTATTGATTGCCGTTTTGGACTACACAGATGATGACGTTATCGGGGGGGAACTCAGGAGAAATCACAAAGATCAATAGTTATGAACATTCACTGAAGGTCGTTCTGAGAGGTTGTTTACCTATTTGGGCCATTTAAACTCAATTTATAAGAGCAGACACGAGTTACTACATTTATAGTCTGGTGACTTTGATGATCCATGTTGACATGTTGATGGCTTCCAATAGAAGTGTGACCAAAAATACTCTCACGAGAGTAATATTTTAGGATCAGGTCACTTGGACATTACAAATCCGTATTTGAAGAGTTTGTTCACTGCAGTCTCACGAGATCTTAGGCTGGCTTCACACAACGGCAGAGTCCGGGGCTGTCCGGTGTAAACCAGACAGCCCCGGACCGGATTTTGGCCCCATAGTATCCTTATATCTCCAGAAGAATCCGGGAGAATTCAGATTTTTGACACCGTACACAAAAACGTTGCTTGCAACGTTTTTGTGTCGGGGAGAAAAATCTCCCCAAATTGCCGTATCCTAGATTCTCCCGGATCCGGTGCAATGAGGCGCTCCCTAACATGGGAGTCTATGGGGCCGGATTTCCCAGGTTCAGGAGCATCCGTGAACCGGACACCGGCGGCTGCACGCCGCTGCAAATTCAGGACTGCAGCTAGCTCCCCACGAGCCGCGGTCCTGATTCATCTGCAGCTGCGTCAGGCTGCACAGCGGATCAGAGAGCACATTTGGCCCTCCGGTTCTGTGTGCTGATCCGGTCCAGGACTGTCAGGTTCATCCTGTACAGATCCGGCCCAGACTCTGCCGTGGTGTGAAGTCGGCCTAAGAGAGTTATGTGTTTGTTTTCAGGGTTATTGGAGGCTTTGAAGTGCTTGAGACTCGATTCACCGCAAAGCGAATTTTTGAGAATCGGAAGATTCACTCCACTCTAATTACACAATGGAAACATTTCTTTGGGGTCTGATAACCCTTTTAAGATCGTAATATTCATTGGTAGAGACATCTTGATGAGATGTTTGGAGGGCTTCATAGACATCAGGACTTCTAGGGTTATGAAAGGTTCTTGTGGGCCAATACCATGGTAATTTCCCAAAGTTGAAAGCACACCCCACTAAGGCTGGTTCCACACTACTGTTTTGTTCTGTAATCCGGCTGAAACAATATGCAACCACATGGGGTTTCTTCCCCTTTGACTTTCAATGGGGATGCAGGCTCGTGCGTGGTATGCTGAAACCAAAAATGCAGTTTGTAACATTTTTTGTGTTTTTTTTTATAAACATATACTACCAGATCCGGGGCAATCCGGCCCCCTAGGCTCCCATGTTAGGGAGAACCAGATTGCCCCGGATCCGGGAAAATCCGGGAGAATCCGGGATCCGGCTTTTTGGGGTGTTTTTTCACCCCGGACACAAAAATGTAGCAAGCAACATTTTTGTGTCCGGTGAGAATAAACCGAATTCTCCCGGATTCCACTGCAGGGATGAAACCGGATGGCAGAGAGCTGCCATCCAGCCCCATAGGCTACTATGGGGCCAAAAACCGGTCCGGGGCTGTCTGGTTTACACCGGACAGCCCTGGACCGGATCACACTGTGGTGTGAAGCCAGCTTAACCGTTTAGAGTCCAATAGTAGAGTTGTATCATTTGTGTCTAATTGCATTGTTATTTTAACACTCTAATTATCTAACTGATACTCTTTTGGCTGAGGACACTTCATTATTAGAGTATGATAATTTGAGATATGTTCATATTTATAGCACAAAACATGGCCAAGTGTAATTCTTGCCTTCTGCTGTTGCATCGTCTAAGAAGAGTGGGCTTTACTCATTTGTTCCGACACTTAAAGTTATTCCAACAGTTGAGGCAGCTTTTCATTTTGTTGCCTTCTGTGGATCCCTCCTTAAACACCTTGTGCGGTTGTTGGGAACGTCTTGGCCTCAGAGGTATTCTTCACTCTAATACAATAGATTTTTTATGGAGGATGTTGTCGATGGGAAGTAAGAAATGTGATTATTTGTAGGATATTACCGTGTTTCCCCGAAAGTAAGACCCTGTCTTACATTTTTTTGGGGGCCAAAAGTGGCCCCCTGTCTTACTTTCGGGGGGGTCTTATATTGGCAGCCCCAGCCTACTCACATAAACACACACACACACACACACACACCCCGTATATAGTCATGTATAAGCCGAGGGTGGGAAATACAGCAGACTGCCACCCCGGTATACAGCCCCCAGCACAGGTATACAGCCCCCAGCAGTGTGGTACACAGCCCAGCAGTGTGGTATACAGCCCAGCAGTGTGGTATACAGCTCAGCAGTGTGGTATACAGCCCCCTCCTGCTGGCACACTGCCCCCCAGCTCTGAGGCCCCCCTGCTGCTGGCACACTGCCCCCCCTGCTGCTGGCACACTGCCCCCCTGCTGCTGGCTCACTGCCCCCCTGCTGCTGGCACACTGCCCCCCTGCTGCTGGCACACTGCCCCCCTGCTGCTGGCTCACTGCCCCCCTGCTGCTGGCACACTGCCCCCCTGCTGCTGCACACTGCCCCCCTGCTACTGGCACACTGCCCCCCCAGCTCTGAGGCCCCCCTGCTGCTGCTTACATCTTACCCTTCAGCGTCTTCTTGCAGCAGCCAGCGCGTCGGTCCTCCGTTCCCGTCTTCAGCTGTTTCCCGGATCATGTGACCCGTCGCAGCGCATGACGTCATCGCTAGTGCGACCGGCCGGTCACATGATCCGGGAAACAGCTGAAGACGGGACCGGAGGACCGACTCGCTGGCTGCTGCAAGAAGACGCTGGAGGGTAAGATGTAAGCAGCAGCAGGGGGGCCTCAGAGCTGGGGGGCAGTGTGCCAGCAGGAGGGGGGCCTTACATTAGCCCCCCCCGGTTGTAAGGCCCTATAATCAGGGGAGGCCTTACATTAGCAGGCCCCCCCTTTACCCCTAGGCGGCCTTACAATCGGGGGGGGCTTACTTTCGGGGAAACACGGTAGTAACGATGGTCAGACACCAAGGATATCTGCCAATCTGTAGAATCAGGAGCAGTCACGATATGTTGTGGTTCAGAAGAGGTTCTAGTCTTCGGATCGGTGCCAGTCAGCAGAACTATTGGGCTCACAACATCCCCTTCATATTGCTGACTGACATACATTACCGTTCAAACATTTGGGGTCACCCGGACAACTTTGTGTTCTCCATGAAAACTCATATTTTTATTTATCATGAGTTGCAAAATGAATAGAAAATACAGTCCAGACATTGACAAGGTTAGAAATAATGATTTTTAATTGAAATAATTATTTTCTCCTTCATACTTTGCTTTCGTCACAGAATGCTCCTTTGCAGCAGTTCCAGCATTGCAGACCTTTGGCTTCTAGCTGTTAATTTGCTGAGGAAATCTTGAGAAATTCCCCCCCCCCCCCCGTGGTTCCTGAATCTCCTCCCACAAGTTGGATTGGCTTGTTGGGCACTCTTTGCGTACCATACAGTCAAGCTGCTCCCACAACAGCTCAATGGGGTTGAGATCTGGTGACGGCACTGGCCCCTCCATTACAGATAGAATACCAGCTGCCTGCTTCTTCCCTAAATAGTTCCTGCATTATTTGGAGGTGCGCTTTGCTTTGGGTCATTGTCCTGTTGTAGGATGAAATTGGCTCCAATGAAGTGCTGTCCACAGGGTATGGCATGGCGTTGTAAAATGGAGCGATAGCCTTCCTTATTCACAATCCCTTTTACCCTGTACAAATCTCCCACTTTACCAGCACCAAAGCAACCCCAGACCAGCACATTACGTCCACCATGCTTGACAGATGGCATCAGGCCTCTTCCACCATCTTTTCAGTTGTTTTGCGTCTCACAAATGTTCTTCTGTGTGATCCAAACACCTCACACTTTGATTTGCCTGCCCATAACACTTTTTTCCAATCTTCCTCTGTCCAATGTCTGTGTTTTTGCCCATATTAATCTTTTCCTATTATTAGCCAGTCTCAGATATGGCCTTTTCTTTGCCACTCTGCCCTGAAGGCCAGCATCCTGGAGTCGCCTCTTCACTGTAAATGTTGACTCTGGTGTTTTGCGGGTACTATGTAATGAAGCTGCCAGTTGAGAAGCTGTGAGGTGTCGATTTCTCAAACTAGAGACTCTAATATACTTGTCTTGTTGCTCAGTTGTGCAGTGGGGCCTCCTACTTCTCTTTCTACTCTGGTTAGAGTCTGTTTGTCCTCTCCTCTGATGGGAGTAGTACACACCGTTGTAGGAAATCTTCAGTTTCTTGGCAATTTCTCGCATGGAATAGCCTTCATTTCTAAGAACAAGAATAGACTGCGAGTTTCTCATGAAAGTTCTCTTTTTTTGGCCATTTTGAGAGTTTCATAGAACAAACAAATGTTATGCTCCAGATTCTCAACTAGCTCAAAGAAAGGTCAATGTTATAGCTTCTCTAATCAGCTAAACTGTTTTCAGCTGTGCTAACTTACTTGTGCAAGGGATTTCTAGGGTTTCCTACACATCCATTATCCTTCTTACACAGGTAACAAACACAATGTACCATTAACACACTGGACTGAAACTTGTTGGAAATGGGCCTCTATACACCTATGTAGATATTGCATCAAAAACCAGATGTTTGCAGCTAGTATAGTCATTCACCACATTAACAATGTGTAGAGTGTATTTCTGATTGATTTAATGTTAGCTTCATTGAAAAAAATGCTTTTCCTTCAAAAATAATTACATTTCTAAGTGACCCCAAACTTTTGAACGGTAGTGTAGATTTCAGGAATCAAACTCCCTCCACCTTCGAAGGATGAGCCGTCAACAGGGGCTGGCGCTTATAGTTCCGGGAGTCCGGGAGGCAGTGTTGACCTGCCGGCCCGAGGTGAGGAGCTGGGGAGGTGGGGGTGCTAGCAGTGAGCACGAGGTGAGGAGTGAGGAGCGGGGAGGGGGTTGCGATTAGTAGCCCGCTTACCACAGTGCCCGCCACGGCGGCTGCTGTGAAATTGGCGGCAGCAAAGCAGAGGCGGACCGGCCCATTTCTGTATCGGGGAGGCCCTGGAAGAGGCCAATATCACAAGCCTGGGGGGCACTTGGGCCAGTCCGCCCCTGCCCGTCAACTACTTTTGAGATCACAAGGGAAATTTTACTCTTTTGGAGCAGATTGGTTCAGGCATTATGGTGGAAACCAAGGTTTGCAATCGCACCCGGGCCCTGGAGCCTAGGGGGCCCCAAAACTCCCTTTGGCCTATAGAAAAAGACTAATATTATTAAAGATTTGTTCTAATTGGGGGCCCCGTTGGAGCTTTTGCATCAGGTCCAATGACCTTCAAGTTACGCCGCTAGTGGAAACTCTACTCTTTCTCTTCATTCAATATCTTCTCACAACCCCGGTTGAACTTGATGGACATTTGTCTTTTTTCAGCTGTACTATATAACATCACATGCTAAATCACCCGTTAAAGATCTGAGGAGTTGATCTTCGCTGTCTGGTCATGTCCCAAATAATGCAATCTTGGATTTGTCTGGACTCCCATTTTGTCAATAAAGGCAACAAGTTATAGTTTATAGAATTATTTAAATTAATAAACGGGACTGGACAAGGACCAAAGTAGTCCTCAACTTGATATAGTTTACAGTATATTCGCTTGTCCCTGCACAAGGCAGGTGGTCATGGAGGCATCGAAGCCCATTACAGGTTTTGTAAGGAAACCCTAGAGGTTCCACCTAGGAATGAATGAATTTGCCTAAATTCCAATTCGACAATTCGACAATTCACTCAAACTTGGTAAGGAAATAAATTTGATGTGAATCGAATGTTCCGTATAATGCTCTGTAGTCTCACTAGTGCATTAAAAATATAGGGTGAAAAATAAACATCTACCTTAGTGTTCTCTTGACGTGTGGCCACAGCTGTTCACTTGGTCTTCGGTGGATCTTCCTCCAGCACCGAGCATTACATCCAGTGGCGTAACTTGAAGCTCATGGGTCCCGGTTTCGAAAGGTCCAACGAGGCCCCCAATTATTACAAATCTTTAACAGCAATAGTCTTTTACTACTTTTTCTATAGGCCAAATATACTTTTGGGGCCCCCCTAGGCTCTGGGGCCCGGTTGCGATCACAACCCCTGCACCTGTTGTAGTTACGCCCCTGATTACTTCCTAGTTAGCACCTTGAGTGATGGACATTAAGGCAAGTGTCATGATGTCAGAAGAAGCTGAGGCGTCCATCAGTCTTTGGTGAGAGACAGGGGCTGGCTGGTGGAACTCAACCAGGGTGGCAGCCTGACCCTGTCTGCCCTGAGGTGCCAGGTGAGTAGCGGGGGGAAGAAGCTGTTAGTTCCAGCCGGGCGAGGAGCCGGGAAGGGGGGATGTCAATTCCGGCCGCGTGAGGAGCGGTGGGGGGGTTGAAGCCTTTCACACACTCAGCGCGCTCTGCCTCATTACAGCGGCAAAACAAAAGCGGCCAGCCCATTTCATTAAATTAGGGCAAAACCCCCCTGCCACCTGGGCCACTCCGCCCCTGGTGAGGCAGGTATTTGACTTTTTTCTAGTCCTTTTCAGCAAAATGGTGGCCCATATTTTGTTGAATTTGCACAAGGTCAATCATATACATTTTGGGTTTAGGAGCATGTGTATTTTTTTGCGTGAATTCAATTCTCCTCAAATCAATTCTCTCATTTCTAGTTCTCCCCCATTGGTCCAGTAGACTTATCATCCCTTGGACTTTTAGTTTTTTGCTTTTACTAAATTTGAGAATTTGCACATTTTGATGTATTTACTCTAGTACCGTGTTTTCCCAAAAGTAAGACCCTGTCTTACATTTTTTGGGGGGCCAAAAGTGGCCCCCTGTCTTACTTTCGGGGGGGGCCTTACATTGGAGGCCCCACCATCCATCCATCCATCCATCCACACACTGCAGCCATCCATCCACACATTCCCACACATACAGACACATGCATACACATATATACACACCATACACACACACACATAGCACCGCTTCTTACCGGGTCCGGGTGGGGTCCCCGATGGTCCTGTGCCGTCCTCTGTGCTCCGGTCCCCGAGATGATCCGCTGCCATCCGCCATGTTCCGGTGCTGTTTTGCACCGGTATTGCCGGTCCTACTCTCCATGGTCCCTGCTCTTCTGGAGTTCAGGCCGCAGCTCCGCCCAGGTCATAGTGTGGGCCAATCAGCATAGTGGCACTGACGTCAGAGGCAAGCGCCCGATGACGCTTGCTTCTGACGTGAGCGCCGCTATGCTGATTGGCCCACACTATGACCTGGGCGGAGCTGCGGCCTGAACTCCGGAAGAGCAGGGACCATGGAGCCTAGGACCGGCAATACCGGTGCAAAACGGCACCGGAACACGGCGGACGGCAGCGGATCATCTCGGGGACCGGACCGGAGCACAGAGGATGGCACAGGACCATCGGGGACCCCACACCGGACCCGGTAATAAGCGGTGCTATGTGTGTGTGTGTGACTGTGTGTGTGGTGTGTATGGTGTGTATATATGTGTATGCTTGTGTCTGTATGTGTGTATGTATGTATGTACACCCCCCCCCCGTGTTTCCCGATAGTAAGACCCCCCCCCCCTACCCTGCCTTACATTCAGGGGGGGTCTTACATTAGCAGACCCCCGTCCCCCCCCACCCTGTCTTACTTTCGGGGGGTATTAGTATCGGGAAAACACGGTAGGAATGTACATTTTTCAACGTACCCAATGTCAACTTATCTTGAGTGTTAACCTTTGCAAAAAATTACCATTTAGGAAATATATTTCCGAAGACACACGGCAAAATTACTCATTTCAATCAACTAATTAATGCAAAAAAAAAAAATAGGCAACTTGAAAGTTATAAATGAAAATGATGGCTTTGTTTGCAACAGAGAGACAGAAAAAGGAGCTGAAATAGAGGAAATAGATGTCACAATTTCACATAATTACATAACGGTAGGGGGATATGAATTATACATGGAAATGTAAGTGTGATGACATCAAACATATAATGGTAAAGTGCTACAATTTATATCTAGAAAAAAAGATTAGGTTATATGAATAAAAAGGAAAAAATACTCAACTTTGTATGAAAATGTTGATTGCTCTTAGTGGGAGAAACAAGATAATAATCTTGCAGTTGTGATACATTTTAATGGCTAACAAAAATTAAATAAGTGATGTTACAAGGCGAGCTTTCGAGACGTCTCGGGTCCCTTCATCAGGCTGGTATGACAAAATATTGCAAGAAACTCAAATGTATACATGAACAACTAGAGCAGATGCAAGGTATAATGAATGAACATTTAACTAAATAAACAAAACAAGTCTGGAGAGGATCATCAATCAGTCAGTCTTAGTGATGTCAAAGTTTTTATGACTCTAATTTATATGAAACCTGGTGTCTTAAGACTTCAGTGTCTTTGAACAACATTCTTCAGATGTTATAATGAGTCATAAATTCATCAGTTAGGTTTAGCCCTTACTGAATACAATCAAAAGTTCTAATGAATTTGGATTCACAGGCCCTTCTTGTGATTTGAAATTACTTCTCAAAATTATTACTTTCATATTTTCAACGTATGTCCTTGACTAGAAAAATGTTTGGCTACTGCAAAATAGATTTTTTTTGTGATGATGAGACTTTATCCTTACTCTTAGCCGTTGTCCAGTCTCCCAAACTGGACAACGGCTAAGAGTAAGGATGAAGTCTCATCGTCACACAACTACACACAAAAAAATCTATTTTCCAGTAGCCAAACATTTTTCTAGTCAAGGACATAACATTGAAAATATGAAAGTTATAATGTGGCTTGATTTGCTGCAAAATGGATTTGTTTGTTCTTCTTGCCATCCACGGTATTGATAACATCTTTCTCCAGCTCCACATTTCGAGGTGAGGATTCTTCTCTCTCTTGTTTCTTTATTGTCCAGGGTTTTTTCATCCACATGTTACACAGAATAGAGCAGACTATGTACGAGCCGTGTCTTCATCACCAGTGAAATGTTACTACAGCATAGAGCAGACTACGTACGAGCCGTGTCTTCATCACATGAAATGTTACTACAGAATAGAGCAGACTACGTACGAGCCGTATCTTCATCACCAGTGAAATATTCCTTGATGTGAAGACCTCGTCCAGTGACTTCATTGCTGGTTTTTCCACAGCCATACTCCTATTGATTTCCCGTGTCGTTCCTGCATCAATACAAATAAAAATAGTAAATTATGTATAAATTTGCTCATTTTTATTTATCACTTAACTGCATCATTTTTGAAAAGGTGAAATCCCCCTTTAAGAATGTCTGATATATACGTAGAACGGATTTCCTTTGCCTACCATTCTTTGATCTTCCTCGTGCATTTTTGATCGAATTATTGTCACATCACAAAATGTAATAAAACACACTGAAACAGAAGATTGCACCGGCCCCGCTCACCTTCCCCTACCGCCTTGATGTCTCTTGATGTCTCTGTGCGCTATTTCTGCATCTTCTGAATATCACTCCTCCCTTTCTTATCCATATCAACTTCTGCCCTCTCCACCTCTTTTCCATTTCTTTCATATATCACAGCCTCCTGTTATCACCAAGCATCTCTCATCTCCCGGCTTTACTCTACGGCAGGAGCCTCACTTGTTTTCAACCCATCCGGTGTCCCTGTGTTCCTATCGGAGCTTTATATCCCTGGTTGGGGGCATTTTAGGATTCTTCGCTAAACGCCCATACAAGTGCGGAGTTAAAAAAGATCTAAGAAGAATTTCCTGGAACAGGAGAGTGTACGGCAAGACCAACCGGGAGGAATCAAGGTCTGTCGAGGACCCGGGGCTAAATATTGTCTTTGGGACCTTTATGTAGTTCTGGAAAAAGAGAAGAAAGACCCTTAGGGAAAGAAAAAAGTCTAAATTATACAGAAATAATATATGAAATTAAACTTTAAATGAGAAGATAATGTAGTGAGCAGCAACATTCAGTCTCCTGGATGTGTAATCAGATGAGATACCAAAGGATCCCTCACCATTGGGTAGTGCAAGTGCCGCCGGTAAGAGGAGATTTCCTTCAAAGCATGTCCAGCCAGGGGGGTTAACTACAACAGGTGCAGGGGTTGCAATTGCACCCAGGCCCAAGAACCTAAGGGACCCCAAAAGTCCCTTTGGCCTATAGAAAAAGACTATTGATTCTAAAGATTTGCAATAACTAGAGATTTTGCATCGGGGCTCAATGTGCTTCAGGTTACACCACTGTGTCCAGCTCTATATGCAGAAGTAGATTACTTTCCTTTTAGGAGAGTGATCATTTGCATATTTTCCTATGAAGTATTGACAATAAAAATTAACCTTGGTTGGTCTCCTTAAAGGGCTTGTGCCACAAACAATGGAACATTTTAATTAAAAGATCTTAGAATAAAAATAAGTTACACAATTGGATGTCCTAAAAAAAAATGTTCCTGTCCTGAGATATTCTTATGTGTCCCTGTGTAATGGATGTGTCCAACCATACAGGAACAGGTGAGATATACCACAGCTCCTGGGCAGGGGAGGAAGTAACGAAGTAACAGAGAGTGTACAGACATTACAGCCGGGGATCACAGAATATAAGAGTATACAGAGATTACAGCCGGGGATCACAGAATATAAGAGTATACAGACATTACAGCCGGGGATCACAGAATATAAGAGTATACAGACATTACAGCCGGGGATCACAGAATATAAGAGTATACAGACATTACAGCCGGGGATCACAGAATATAAGAGTATACAGACATTACAGCCGGGGATCACAGAATATAAGAGTATACAGACATTACAGCCGGGGATCACAGAATATAAGAGTATACAGACATTACAGCTGGGGATCACAGAATATAAGAGTATACAGACATTACAGCTGGGGATCACAGAATATAAGAGTATACAGACATTACAGCCGGGGATCACAGAATATAAGAGCATGCAAACATTACAGCCAGGGATCACAAAATATAAGAGCATACAGACATTACAGCCGGGGATCACAAAATATAAAAGTATACAGACATTACAGCTAGGGATCACAAAATATAAGAGTATACAGACATTACAGCCAGGGATCACAAAATATAAGAGTATACAGACATTACAGCTAGGGATCACAAAATATAAGAGTATACAGACATTACAGCCAGGGATCACAAAATATAAGAGTATACAGACATTACAGCTGGGGATCACAGAATATAAGAGTATACAGACATTACAGCCGGAGATCACAGAATATAAGAGTATACAGACATTACAGCTGGGGATCACAGAATATAAGAGTATACAGACATTACAGCTGGGGATCACAGAATATAAGAGTATACAGACATTACAGCTGGAGATCACAGAATATAAGAGTATACAGACATTACAGCCGGGAATCACAGAATATAAGAGTATACAGACATTACAGCCAGGGATCACAGAATATAGGAGTATACAGACATTACAGCCAGGGATCACAGAATATAAGAGTATACAGACATTACAGCTGGGGATCACAGTATATAAGAGTATACAGACATTACAGCCAGGGATCACAGAATATAAGAGTATACAGACATTACAGCTAGGGATCACAAAATATAAGAGTATACAGACATTACAGCCAGGGATCACAAAATATAAGAGTATACAGACATTACAGCTGGGGATCACAGAATATAAGAGTATACAGACATTACAGCCGGAGATCACAGAATATAAGAGTATACAGACATTACAGCTGGGGATCACAGAATATAAGAGTATACAGACATTACAGCTGGGGATCACAGAATATAAGAGTATACAGACATTACAGCTGGAGATCACAGAATATAAGAGTATACAGACATTACAGCCGGGAATCACAGAATATAAGAGTATACAGACATTACAGCCAGGGATCACAGAATATAGGAGTATACAGACATTACAGCCAGGGATCACAGAATATAAGAGTATACAGACATTACAGCTGGGGATCACAGTATATAAGAGTATACAGACATTACAGCCAGGGATCACAGAATATAAGAGTATACAGACATTACAGCTGGGGATCACAGAATATAAGAGTATACAGACATTACAGCTGGAGATCACAGAATATAAGAGTATACAGACATTACAGCCGGGAATCACAGAATATAAGAGTATACAGACATTACAGCCAGGGATCACAGAATATAGGAGTATACAGACATTACAGCCAGGGATCACAGAATATAGGAGTATACAGACATTACAGCCAGGGATCACAGAATATAAGAGTATACAGACATTACAGCTGGGGATCACAGTATATAAGAGTATACAGACATTACAGCCAGGGATCACATAATATAAGAGTATACAATAGGGTATAATGGTGTGCACACCGCGTAGGTGATGAGTGGAGGTGCCAACTAACAGGATTTCTTCAATCCCAGTAAATGCAAATATAAAAGTTGCACACTCCTTTTGATGTTTTTGATGCAAGGTTTATTATGAACAGTTAACGACCACAGATGTCTAACCAAAGCCTTGATCACGGCAATTGGCTATGAAACAAAACAAATAAAAGTGTATAAATATTTACAAACATATGGTGTCACCTGTGCTGTAGAGAGCACAGGAAAAAGGCAATTTACATATTTACATAGGTCAACGATACTGTTGAGGACAGCAAGAATGTATTACTGTCCCAGAGGATGTTATTAGTACATAGAAGGTAATAGGGGAGCTGAGCAGTTAGTTTAGGGAGTGCCAAAGAGTTGGTCAGTAGCGATTGGAGGAAGGTATAGATAATATCATATTACGACCCTATCTCTCCAACTAAATATGTCTACTTAAGTATATCTATATACATCTATTTATATCTAATTCCTCTCTAACCTATCTATACCTTCCTCCAATTGCTACTGACCAACTCTTTGGCACTCCCTAAACTAACTGCTCAGCTCCCCTATTACCTTCTATGTACTAATAACATCCTCTGGGACAGTAATACATTCTTGCTGTCCTCAACAGTATCGTTGACCTATGTAAATATGTAAATTGCCTTTTTCCTGTGCTCCCTACAGCACAGGTGACACTATATGTTTGTAAATATTTATACACTTTTATTTGTTTTGTTTCATAGCCAATTGTCGTGATCAAGGCTTTGGTTAAAGCCGAAACGCGTTGACATCTGTGGTCGTTAACTGTTCATAATAAACCTTGCATCAAAAACATCAAAAGGAGTGTGCAACTTTGTACCCATATTTGTATAAGAGTATACAGACATTACAGCCGCACATCTAATATATAAAGCTGAATGTGTGTATGTCCGGGATTGGCATCTACACCGTCGCAACTACAGCCACAAAATTTTGCACAGTCACACGTCTGGACCCCGAGAGCGTCATAGGCTATGTTGTGAGGCGAAATTTTAACCCTGCGCGTTCCAGTTCACCAAACAATTTTGGCCCTATCTACATAATGGGGAAAAAGTGAATGGAAAAATATTGGAGGAAAATCGATAGCTGTCAGCTATAGAGACAAAATTTTTCACAGTCCTATGTCTGGACCCCGGGAGCGTCACAGGCTAGGTTGTGAGGCGACATTTTAACCCCGCGCATTCCAATTCACCAAACAATTTTGCCCCTATCTACATAATGGGGAAAAAGTGACAGTTACCAGTTGACAGTTGTGAATGAGAGGGGCTTAATGATAGCACCAAAGACTAACAGCATATACCAGCATATAGTCACTAAGGTGGGGCCCCACCACGCACAGGGACATGTATACACACCACACGCACACAAAGAGTAACAGCAAGTGTATAGTCGCTAAGGTGGGGCCCCAACATGGGATATTCACCACGCACGGGGACATGTATACACAACACACGCACACAAAGAGTAACAGCTAAGGTGGAGCCCCAACATTGGATACTCACCACGCACCCGAACAAACACACACACACACCACAAAGAGACACACACAACACAGAGACACACACATACCCCCAAGGGGACACACACACACTCTATAGCGACACATGCACTCACCCCACAGGGAACACACACACACACCACAATGAGACACACATGACACAGACACACACACCACACAGACCCCCCCACAGGGACACACACACATAGCCACCCTATAGGGACACATGCACTCACCCCTCAGGGACACACACACACACCACAAAGAGACACACACCACACAGAGACACACACCACACAGAGACACACACACCCCACACAGACCCCCCCCCCCACAGGGACACACACACATACACACCCTATAGGGACACATGCACTCACCCCACAGGGACACACACCACAAAGAGACACACACAACACAGATACACACACAGACCCCCCCACAGGGACACACACACATACACACCCTATAGGGACACATGCACTCACCCCACAGGGACACACACACACACACACACCACAAAGAGACACACACAACAGAGACACACACCACACATACCCCCCCCACAGGGACACACACATACACACCCCAGGGACACACACACCACACAGACCCCTCCACAGGGACACACACACATACACACCCTATAGGGAGACATGCACTCACCCCACAGGGACACACACACACCACAAAGAGACACACACAACACAGAGACACACACACCCCACACAGACACCCCCCCACAGGGACACACACACATACACACCCTATAGGGACACAAGCACTCACCCCACAGGGACACACACCACAAAGAGACACACACAACACAGATACACTCACACCACACAGACCCCCCCACAGGGACACACACACATACACACCCTATAGGGACACATGCACTCACCCCACAGGGACACACACACACCACAAAGAGACACACACAACAGAGACACACACCACACAGACCCCCCCACAGGGACACACACATGCACACCCCAGGGACACACACACCACACAGACAAACACAGATGTGCACAAATCGCCTCACACAACTCACCTCATACGTCTGGTATCTTTATTTTCCAAACATAAACATCTGATTAAAAACAGCCATTGTGCAACACATGTGCCATATAGGGAATTAAGGCAGATGTCAGTCACATGAGCTGTCTATTATGTGTATGTGTGAGGTAACATATACTGCCCGGCCGGGGGGAGGGTTTACTGTTGGCTGGAGATTTATTAGGCTGCCTATAGCAATCAATCACAGCTCAGCTTCTATTTTCCTACAGGTCATTAATATGACATATTCAAATTCAATGTTGTTATAGCTAACAGCAGTTATTTATTAACCCGGGCGTAGCCGGGTACTACAGTTAGTATAAAATAATTATGCAATGGACAAATAAGACAATCATATGGTGCACGTAAAAAAGTAAAAGATACAGGGCACAAATAGACAAATATTACATAAATTAAAATCCTTTACAGCGCACAAATAAGGGACCATACAGCGCACAAATAAGGGACCATACAGTGCACAAATAAGAGACCATACAGTGCACAAATAAGGGACCATACAGTGCACAAATAAGGGACCATACAGTGCACAAATAAGGGACCATACAGTGCACAAATAAGAGACCATACAGTGCACAAATAAGGGACCATACAGTGCACAAATAAGGGACCATACAGTGCACAAATAAGAGAACTATATAAACTACACAAATAGCACAGTCACATAATGCCTAAACGTTGACGGGCATTGTGCTGTTCCTAATTCACAGCCCAGGTCCAGGGCTGCAGTGTGGTAACTGCTGTATAGCTCCTGATGTATCCTGCAGATTGTATGGAGCGCTCTGTCATTTTGACCCATAAAGCCTCCATTGATGGTGACTTACACCGGGCTGTAAACCTGGACTTGTTCTAATGATGTCTTCACATTCTATAAATATCTCTTACTGCTAAAGAAGTGCAAAGGCAGCAATACCCCGGCCATGATAACCGAGCCTCGAAGAGGCGAATACAAGGAGGATATAGAGGAGAACGGCATCGGAGATGAAAGCGAGGAGCGGTAGGAAGCCCCTTCATTACTGCGCCATCTCCTGAATCCGCGCACTTCCTGACAGCTGCAGGGCTCCCACATAAGGGGAGGCAAACACTGCGCCGCCCGGCGAGATCTGAATCCCAAGCAGATGCCAGCCATGTTCATTGGCGTCTTTGATTCAGCGTGATTGAGACACTGTTTTAATGAATGAAAACATTCTCTCGTGATTAAGCCTGACTGCCACAAAAGGAGACCGTCCCCAATGAAAGAGACCGCGGAACGAGGCATGAAGATCGTACCCCAAAGTGTGATATCACCATGGATGATACTGCAATGAAATGAGAGGATTTAGAAGAGGACTCTGTTATCATTTCAGCTCTGCAGTAGTTAAATGGAGTTAACTCCTTTAGCCTATTAAGAGTTCACTTCTGTGGCTCTGCAGGTGCAGGTGAGCTGCTGCTGCTGCTGGGTTTGTCTGGTGACGTGGTTGTCCGCTCCCCCAGCCTCTAAATATTTCCATTAACCAAACGTTGGTGTCGGTAAAAGAGTTCATTCTCTGCAAAGACCATATGCTGTGTAGGTGCCGTGTGCTGTTCTGCTAAAGCCTTTCTTAGCTTGTAGTTTGCCATCTTACTGGAGTTGCAGTGCTCATCCCAGTCATGGAAGGGAGGGGGATTATAGCTTAGGGCTGGTCAGCAGTAGGGCAAGGGTGGTGGCCGAGACATCCTCACCTTTAGAGGCAATTCTGAGAACAGGATCAGCCAGGGAACTTCAGTCTACAAGGTCAGACTAGCTTCCCAGTTTCCCTTTGCCCATCACTGCCATCCTGCTACATAAATCCAATGATCCGTGCCGCTGTAGGGAAACCAGGACCACACAAAGGTCTGATGCAATGATGTGTTTATTTCCAACGCGTTTCGGAGATCACGTAGCTCCTTCTTCAAGGATACAATCATCCCTTTGTATCTCTGAAGGAGCAAATTGAGCTCCGAAACGCGTTGGAAATAACCACATCATTGCATCAGACCTTTGTGTGGTCCTGGTTTCCCTACAGCGGCACGGATCATTGGCGCACCGTCCATTGGATTTGTTTAAGCGCCACATTGCACGTGGAAGTGTGGATCCAGCGGCAGCTGTACTACCGTATACACTGGCTGTGGGTTAACACAACCAGCTCAGGTGAGCACCTACAATCATTACCACCCCGTTTTATTGGAATAAGACCCTATGCGCCTTTTGTCTCTTGTACCTCTAGATTTTTGAAGAATCCTGCTAACATAATCCCATAGTTTTTTATAGCCACCCATGACACAGAGGTTATTTAATGCTTCGGTGGAGAAAAAGGGGTTAAAACTGCACTGCCGTTGAAAACAATACTTTAAGTAGGATCCTGGATAGTGATCTTTATTCTAAGTATTTCATAGACAGACTCCTTCTTCAGGACAGCGTCAACAACTTTTCTTCTGAGGTCCTCAGAAATTCCCATTGTTCGTGGAATTGACTCGCCCCCGGCGGGGGCCATGGGGTACTCGGAACCGTGCCCTCTCGACGTCAGTCGGGGCTGTGGGATGTTACGGTGGCATAACCCGGTCCGTGGTCCCCTCGTTGAGCGAGCAGTAAAAAGGGGAATTGAAAAAAGGGATGGATGAAAGGAAAAATAAAAAGTAAAATAATAGAGTTTGTGTCGTGACGCCACCCGTGGAAGGTGGCCGGTAGAACGGCTGCTGCAGTCGGGACCTCGGGGATGATGGGGTAGCAGCTGTGGAAGAGCGGTTCCCCAGGGCAACCGGATAGTCCATGGAGGTGATTTGTGGAATGGCAGGTCAGCGAGGCTGGGCTGGCTGCTGGCAGGAATCAGGGACACTCTCAGGCAGGCTCCTGCTGCCTGCTCGGCGTTTCAGTCTACCTCTCCTCAGGCGCAGAATAAACAGTCTGACACAATGCTGAGCTTCAACCCGGTATACTTGGCTTTTCTCATCAGGCATTTCAAGTTACAAGCCAGTGCAGTGGTGGCTCCGGTAGTCTCTTAGCAGCTGGGATGGCTCATCCAGGTCACCCCCTTTTATGTTCCTTTCTGTGGACCTCTCTTCTCAGTGCTGCCTATCTTCCACCCTCCTGCACGCGGCTCCGCACACAAAGCTCCGATCCAGTGGCCACGGGCCTTCGTTGGGCGACCGTCCTGGCCCACTGGCTCTAGTATGGCGGCCTTCTCTTTGCTGCGCCAGGGGTTAGGTCACAGGACATAAAGACCAGCCGGTTTTGTGGTTGGAGCTTGGAGCATCCTTGCCACTTCAGGGCCGGCTCACTGGTTCTTGCCCCGCCCTTTAGCCTCCCAGCTAATTCGGGCGCACGAGTGGATTGCATACTACCCGCGCCCCTAGGATTCCTTCTGTCTCTCTACGGTCTGTAACTCGGGACTCGGAACAGGCCTCATGATGGTACAGGCCACCGGGTCGGTGTCCTTTCAGTCTCGTATAATGATGGTTCTCTTCTCTCCGGCTCGACTAGTGAGGTGTATTCACTAAGCTGCAGGTCAAGGTAAATGAATGGACTGCACAGCAGGGAAGATTAGCATAGACAGCAGAAAAGATTATTGTGTGACAAAACAATAGCAAAGAAGATTAGTGTGAGACAAAACAACAATGATTAGTGTGTGACAGCACTGGTGTCATAAGTGTATCAAGTCCTGATAAGACCTCAGAGGATCTGGGGTCAGATGTTCACAGTGTTTAGTTGATCACAGATGCTCTTTATAGTCCGCTCATCATTTATCCTGAGTAGGAGCTTATTCAATTCCATTCAGTGCTGAAGGGGTTAAGGTTCCTTTTCTATCCTGCTGTGATTAACATGTAGTTGTAATCTCAGTTGCTACCACTCCCTTCTGCTATATAAACGCTTGGAGTGAGGTGATGGCACAGCGGGGGCAGGACTTGCCAGATGGCATGTGGAAAAGAGAAGACCAGGACTACGGGGTAAGGATGATAAATGGGAGGATGGCAGACAGACTCTGGACAAGGAAAGGGATGTTGAGAATATTTTCTTGTGTATATAATTTCATTGCAGGGATCTTTTTTTAGATAAATAGGAGACACAAAAGTGTAATAAGGCTATATCCGGCAGGTAAGTGAAAAGTAATGAGCGAGGACATACTGACCTGGATGGGTTGTGTGACACACAACCACTATTGTAGCATAATAGGTCTGCACAAGCCCCAGAGATACTTACGATGCTTCAGTGGACAAAGAAGGGTTAAAACCACATTAGTTGTTGAAGGAAACTCCAAATATGAGCTTGAATAGTGATTGTTATTCCACGCGTTTCACCCTACTGGTGATTGTCCTGAGGAAGGAGTTCATCTGCGAAACGCCTAGAATAAAAATCACTATACAGAATCCTATTTGGAGTTTTCCTCAATGGCTAGTGCGGTTTTAACCCTTGTTTCTCCACTGAGGGGTCATCTTCAGATAGACAAGACCTAATCTGCCCCTTTAAAGAATCCTTCCAGCAGAAGACGTTGCGTCTCCTAATGGAATTCCGCATTCCCCTACAACAAGGAATAGTGATTTATTATGGGGTCTGAAGGGCTCTCTGGTGCATAATTCCTTCTCGTGTTTTCCTTATGTTTTATTCTGAGATATGAGCCGTCTTGAAAACTTGCAACTTTAATTTACTCAACCAATATAATGTATCACTTTATCTTCATTGCCCTACAGTAATATAAAACGACTCCACTCGCTAATGGCCTGAGCTCTAATCTTCGGAGGTGCTATCAGCATAATTATGTTACTGGTTAGCGAGCTATTCCTCGGGTGACTCTACTCTCCGTAGAGCTCAACTCATAACTCTACGGCTTCACAATATGGGTCCGATGATGAGTACTTTATGGTTAATTATCGCTAACGAGATGGTCAACGTCCACCAATCTTCATCAAATGTTGAGGATTTGGTTCACTCTGGTGACCCTAGCTTAGTCTTTATCCAGTATTTGGACAACCCAACCCCTTGTGATGAAGTCTCATCTTGTGTCCATGATTGGCTGCAGTGGTCAAACGTGACAACATGGTAATGAGCACCGGCTAAGGGAGTAAGGGAACCACGGGAGCACCAATCTTCACAAAATTATGAGGATTTGGTTCACTTTGGTGACCCTAGCTTAGTCTGTATCCAGTATTTGGACAACCCAGCCCCTTGTGATGAAGTCTCATCTTGTGTCCATGATTGGCTGCAGCGGTCAAACGTGACAACATGGTAATGAGCACCGGCTAAGGGAGTAAGGGAACCACGGGAGCACCAATCTTCACAAAATTATGAGGATTTGGTTCACTCTGGTGACCCTAGCTTAGTCTGTATCCAGTATTTGGACAACCCAGCCCCTTGTGATGAAGTCTCATCTCGTGTCCATGATTAGCTGCAGCGGTCAAACGTGACAACATGGTAATGAGCACCGGCTAAGGGAGTAAGGGAACCATGGAAGCACCAATCTTCACAAAATTATGAGAATTTGGTTCACTCTGGTGACCCTAGCTTAGTCTTTATCCAGTATTTGGACAACCCAGCCCCTTGTGATGAAGTCTCATCTTGTGTCCATGATTGGCTGCAGCGGTCAAACGTGACAACATGGTAATGAGCACCGGCTAAGGGAGTAAGGGAACCATGGAAGCACCAATCTTCACAAAATTATGAGAATTTGGTTCACTCTGGTGACCCTAGCTTAGTCTTTATCCAGTATTTGGACAACCCAGCCCCTTGTGATGAAGTCTCATCTTGTGTCCATGATTGGCTGCAGCGGTCAAACGTGACAACACGGTAATGAGCACCGGCTAAGGGAGTATGGGAACCACGGGAGCACCAATCTTCACAAAATTATGAGGATTTGGTTCACTTTGGTGACCCTAGCTTAGTCTTTATCCAATGTTTGTACATACCGTATCCATGATTGGCCGCAGCGGCCAAATGAGACAACATGGTGATGAGCACCGGGTAAGGGTGTACGAGAACCACGGGAGCGCTATCGCTGGTAAGGCGGGTTCTTAAGCTTTTTTTTTTCCCAGGAGTTGCAGATCAGAATCAAAATCCACAATAAATGTGCAGAGATGAGCGAATCGATTTAATGCCAATTCGTGTCAAATATTTAGTTATGAGTTGAAGATGCTGTGTGTGAACAATTTACAATGCACCACATAGAAAATGATCACATGACCTCAGGTTGCGGCCATAAACCACTGAAGAAACAACAGATAGTGTGTGACAGCACAATGAAGATTAGTGTGCAACAGAACAGCAGTGAAGAAGATTAATGTATGATACCACAAGAGTGAAGATTGAAGATTAGTGAGTGGCCTCATAGCAGTGAGGATTAGTGTGTGGCAAAACAACAATGAGAAATATTAGTGTGTGACAGCAGAGAAGGTTATTGTGTGACAACACAATAGTGAAGAGGATTAGGGAGAGATAAAACACCAGTGAAGATTAGTGTGTCACAGCACAGCTGTCATGGGTGTATCGAGTCGTGATAAAACTTCAGAGGGGAGGATAGAATCAAAAGGTCACAGCGTTTAGATGATCACAGATCTTCTTTAGAGCCCACTCATTATGTATTCTGAGTAGGAACTTGTTCAATTCCATTCAGTGCTGAAGGGGTTAAGATTCCTTTTCTATCCTGCTGTGATTAACATGCAGTTGTAATCTCAGCTGCAGCCACTCCCTTCTGCTATATAAACCCACTCCTTACTCTCTCCTTTTCCAGCTATAGTTCATTCTATGCTGACTAGTGAAGGACCTGTCGCTTTTGAAAGCTGTGGTTATCTTTCCAGCAGATCAGGTGGAGTTTCTCCCAGGAGAAGATTTGGAGTTCTTTTGGACCTGTCTCATATGTTTGTCTCTCCTTCCTTGTGTTGTTGTTATATTAATAGTAAGACTAGTGTTTTACTGGCCTGCTCACTAGTCAGGGCAAGTCCAGGCAGGACCTAGACATGTGATCGGCGCGGTGAAAAGGACCCATCTGGGGACGTTAGGGAACTCAGGAATCTGCAACAGGTGAGTTAAGTGGTGACCCTCTCCCCTCTTAATATTGCCAGGGCCTGACTGTACATCTTCTCTGGTGTACCTCTCCTGTTGTGCTGCACGCCGAGGTTTCCCTCACCACGGCGTGACAACAGCAGTGAAAAATATTAGTGTGTGACAGCACAGCAGTGAATAATACTAGTGTCTAACTGTGCAGTAGTGATAATATTAGTGTGTGACAGCACAGCAGTAAAGATTAGTGTGTGCGACAACACAGCAGTAAAGATTAGTGTGTGTGACAACACAGAAGTGAAGAATATTAGTGTGTGACAGCACAGTAGTGAAACAAATTAGTGTGTCACAGAACAGCGGTCAAAAACATTAGTGTGTGACAGCCCAACAGTGAAGATTAGTGTGTGATAACAGAGCAATGAAGAAGATTAGTGTGTAACAGCCCAACAGGGAAGATTAATGTGTGATAACACAGCAGTGAAGAAGATTAGTGTGTGAAAACACAGCAGTGAAGAAGATTAGTGTGTGACAGCCCAACAGGGAAGATTAGTGTGTGTGATAACACAGCAGTGAAGATTAGTGTGTGACAGTAAACAATAAAGATTAGTGTGTGTGATAAGGCCGGCTTCACACAACAGCCAGATCTGATCCGGGGCTGTCAGGGGTGAACCTGACAGCAGAACCGGAGGACCAAATATGCCCTCCGGTCCGGTGTGCAGCTGGATGCCGCTAATAGCAGCCGCAGCTGCTGATTATTCTAGATCGCGGCTAGAAGGGAGCTAGCCACGGTCCTGAAATAACAGTGCCGTGCAGCCGCCAGTATCCGGTTTTTGGATCCTCCTGGATTGGGGCAATCCAGCCCCATAGGCTCCCATGTTAGAGAGCGCCAGATTATACCGGATCCAGGAGGATCCGGGAGACGCCAATTTGGGGAGATTTTTCTCCCAGGACACAAAAACGTTACAAGCAACGTTTTTGTGTATGGTGACAATAATCCAAATTCTCCCAGATTCTTCCGGAGAGATGGAAATCGGATGGCGGAGAGCTGCCATCCGGCTCCATAGGATACTAAGGGGCCAAAATCTGGTCCGGGGCTGTCTGGTTTACTCCTGACAGCCCTGGATCGGACTGCGCCGTGGTGTGAAGCCAGGCTCACACAGAAGTGAAGATTAGTGTGTGACATCCCAACAGTGAAGATTAGTGTGTGACAGCCCAGCAGTGAAGATTAGTGTGTGATAACACAGCAGTGAAGATTAGTGTGTGACAGCCCAGCAGTGAAGAATAGTGTGTGACAGCCCAGCAGTGAAGAATAGTGTGTGACAGCACAGCAATGAAGATTAGTTAACTTATACTCCACCATATATGTGAACACTCCGCTTGGTTGAGCGTCCCTGTGCTTTCCAGTTGGGAGACAGGAGAAAGCTGCTGCCAGACTCATCATGAAATCACTGGATCCTTCTTTTTCCTGACATCATCAGTGTGTAAGAAGTGGGAAGCCCCATACACCGGACGGTGATCCGCTCCTGCCGATATTGGCCTCTTGTCTAGATCTCTACTTGTCTTATTTGTAGGCATCACTATGAACGTCTATCAGGAAGATGGAGATTATCATGTCGGCAATGGGAAGACTCGCCTGCGTCATCTGATATTAGGTGACTTCTATTAATTCCTGCTAATTGCCAATTTCCTCTATCTAATAGGTTTTTGTGGCAGGGTCCTCAGTGAAACATAAGTGACTTCACACCTCCCCTTCCATCTGTGTCCTCCCGCCGCCCCTTCCATCTGTGTCCTCCCGCCGCCCCTTCCATCTGTGTCCTCCCGCCGCCCCTTCCATCTGTGCACCTGTCCTACATTACTCAGATTCCGGAAGTTTGTGGCTCGGCGGCTTATCATCACCAGGGCTAAAAAATCTGGAAATACGGAGAGTGGATCACAAGATGTCACCATGGTCTCTCTTACTTTGGAGATTTGTGACACTTTTGGGACCTGTGTCTCATTCCTGTATTGAGACTTCATAGTAAACATGTATTTCCTTTGGTAGTTGAGGAGTTAATGTCAGTTTCTGTTGATAGCAAGCTAGTTCTTGTCCAGGTGTGGATACTCTGTAATCACTCCCATCCCATTTATATGGTCACATGGTTCCAGAATCCTTTGCTGGTGATTGAATTTATTCCTGGCCAAGATTCCTGAGGTGAAGGAGGTTGTCTTATATGTGTGTTGCTGTCTGTATACTCTTTTGTATCCACCCCTCCAGGAGATGTGGTATGATCAGACCATGTCCCTGTACGGTCAGACACATCCATTACACAGTACATAGCAGGGACACTTATATAAGATTATCTCAGCACAGGAGATGTGATATGATTAGACCATGTTCCTGTACGGTCAGACAATCCATTACACAGTACATAGCAGGAGACATATATAAGATTATCTCAGGACAGGAGATGTGGTATGATCAGACCATGTCCCTGTACGGTCAGACACATCCATTACACAGTACATAGCAGGGACACATATATAGGATTATCTCAGCACAGGAGATGTGGTATGATCAGAACATGTCCCTGTACGGTCAGACACATCCATTACACAGTACATAGCAGGGACACATATATAAGATTATCTCAGCACAGGAGATGTGGTATGATCAGACCATGTCCCAGTACTGTAAGACGCATACATTACACAGTACATAGCAGGGACACATATATAAGATTATCTCAGCACAGGAGATGTGGTATGATCAGACCATGTCCCTGTACAGTCAGACACATCCATTACACAGTACATAGCAGGTACACATATATAAGATTATCTCAGCACAGGAGATGTGATATGATTAGACCATGTTCCTGTACGGTCAGACACATCCATTACACAGTACATAGCAAGGACACATATATAAGATTATCTCAGCACATGAGATGTGGTATGATCAGACCATGTCCCTGTATGGTCAGACACATCCATTACACAGTACATAGCAGGGACACATATATAAGATTATCTCAGCACAGGAGATGTGGTATGATCAGACCATGTCCCTGTACGGTCAGATACAACCATTACACAGTACATAGCAGGGACACATATATAAGATTATCTCAGCACAGGAGATGTGGTATGATCAGACCATGTCCCTGTACGGTCAGACACATCCATTACACAGTACATAGCAGGGACACATATATAAGATTATCTCAGCACAGGAGATGTGGTATGATCAGACCATGTCCCTGTACGGTCAGACACATCCATTACACAGTACATACAAACTTATCCTATCATGGAAATTATTAATATTCCAAGATCTATTGATTAAAATTAACATTGTCCATGGGTAAGCTGCTAAGGAAATTCCAGTCTTTACCAAATGAGGACATGAAGACATCTAAATTCAAGCAGGTTTCTTTAATCTAACCAACGAGAGTCTGCGACCCATCTCTCTATACATTCAGGCAGAGAGGTAAGTCAGCAATCTATCTTTCTTAATACAAGCTACTGAGCACAGCAAACTGTAGCCAGGTGACTAAAATGCCCCAACCTGGATATTTTCCACAAATAGTCTCTGATATTCCAGCCGAATCCTAGCCTGCACTACTGCAAAAAAAATCCAGTTTTGGTTCTCCTCTAGTTGGATCCGAAGTCCCTAAACTGAGGCCACAAAGCGTATGAACTCCTGGCCCTTTATATATCCTGAGCACTCATCTCAGGGTGTTATGGCTTACAGGATTGGTGGAATAATGTACTCTTATTGGCTAGCATTTCAATCCAAAAGCTTAATTCTCCTGTGAATTATGTAGATAGAGGGAATGAGGTAATTAAATTAGCAGTACACAACCTCAGACAACAAAGGCTCCGAATGGTCTGGCAAAAAACAATGTCTTAGCAAACATGAGATAACCGACGAAAGACCTATACGTCTGGCCAAATTAAGAAAGTTTGACCCATGCCATGCATTGAGAAAAGCTGCTGTCACAGTGGTGCAGAACCTTTCCTCTTTCATGCACATAGCATAGGTATACCAAATTCTTAAAGGAAGAAAGAGTTAACTCTTTGACGCTCTTATAAGGGAATGATGTTGTTGGAATCTACAACTCGTCCTGTGCGGAAAAGTGCAAAAATGAAAATTGGTAGCGTCAGGAAGGGGTTAAATCCAATAAATTGCTTTTTTTTCATCAGTTTCTTCTTTGAGATTCACGTTATACCTGAACTTACAACTATGATGAGAAAGGAAGGTAGTCGGAGTCTTTAATGTCTGATTTAAAAACATGTAAACAGATTGAAATCTCCTCCGTCGCCGGTAAGATGGTGAAATGTGAATGGCTTGAAGTCATTGGTTTGGAATGATGGACTTCAGGAGCAGCGTGCGATGAGCAATGAGACTGCGGCGGGCAGCAGGCAATAAGAGGCCAGATTGATTTTCTGAACACTCCTGAAAACTCAAATTCGGCTTTTGCAAGGAAAATGTTATCTACAAGGTGTTAGTGAAATGGGCATAATGCATTAATACATTATATATTATCTCCTGCCCGGGGCCCCCCGCCCGCCACTGATGTCTGGACAGCAGATTCTAGAATGTTATGGCTTCTGTATCTGCATTATCCCGCACAGTCCTCCTCCTCCTCCTCCTCCTCCTCCTGGTGCTGGAGATACAGGAGCATCTCAATGAATTAGAATATCATCAAAAAGTTATATTTATTTCACTAATTCAATACATAAAGTAAACACACATATATTATATAGAGTCATTACACACAGAGGGATCTAATTTCATGTGTTTATTTCTGTTAATGTTGATGATTAATGAAAACCCAGAGGTCATTATCTCAGAAAGCTAAAGTAGGGAGGATGAAGGGTCTGAGAGATGTCTGGTGAATACAGCAGCGTGGTGTTTAAACCCTTCATCCTCTGTACTCTATATGCACCACACTGGGGACTGCAGCAGCCGAGATCTGCTTCTATAGTGGTTGTGACTCTCACAACCACACAAGGTGAAGCCTCTGATACCTATTTAGGTCATATTTATCTCTCAGACCCTTCATCCTCCCTACTGTAATTTCTGAGATAATGACCTTTTGGTTTCCATAATCATCAACATTAACATAATAAACACATGAAATAGATCCTCTGTGTGTAATGACTCTATATAATAGATGTGTGTCACTTTATGTATTAAATTACTGAAATAAGTAACTTTTCGATGAGATTCTAATTCATTGACATTCACCTGTATGTACAGTATAGTGGCACATATTCAGGATTGTGGTTCCATCGCCTACTTCCTACTTTATACCCCATCATATTCCATTTACCATCCCTGACATGGACTGAGGGTCTTCGTGGCATTTCTGCGCACCCTCAAGCGGAGATCAGTGACATCATTATACAGATGTGCTGTCATCACGTAAAGGGTATGCTGACATTTGCAATTAGATTTTATTTTTGCTTCATTGCATCCTAAAAAGTATCTGTCATTTCACATGACTGTCCAAAATAAGCCGTCATGTGTGTGCAAGCAGAATGACTCCATTTCGGTGCATTATATGACTGCATTCATCAGTTTTCCCCTCTACAAGCTCTATGTCTAGTTTTCAGTTGTCTCTGAGCTAGTGGGTAGAGACAAGTATGGAGATACAAGGGTCAGTGGGTGCTCTCGTCAGCTGGCCTGGCTGTCTTAAGGTCTCATCTTATTGAATGACGCCTGTACTCCTATCATGTGGGCAGAACACTACGCGGACAACAAATTGTACACTCCGCTAAGACTTTATTGGGTCACCAACAGTCCCGGCATGGACACAAGATGGTGCATGTGGTAGAGTCTCACCCTTCCGCTGGTATGACAGGGATCAAAACCTCTGCAACGTTGGGTGATCCAGGGCCAACTACCCCAGCCAGCAGCAACCTGCTTTGGTGGGCACCCGCTGAAAGCCGATTGAGCACACGTATGAAGTCAGGTGACCTGGGTGCTCCAAACTAATTTGTAGGCTCAGTATTGATCAGTAAAGCAGTTCTGTAATCAAACAGTTGGAAATTTTGGTCCCCAGGCTCACGTCCCATAGAAATACACCAGGGACAAGAGCAGGCTTCTTTTTACATCCCTAAGTTCCCATTTCAGAGCATTGTGCCCCACAGGATTGGTGGGAGATAATCGTGACTCTTCTCTCATTGGACGCTAGTTCAGTCCAACAGCATAATTGTCCTCTGAATGTTGCAGTCTAATACACCGCAGGGGGCTGACGCAATCCGCAATCAGCAGGCATTCCACAAATTAGAATACAAAAAGAGGCAATGGACAGTCTTACACGAAACAATGGCTCATGTCACTTGACTTGCAGAACAAAGGAATGTCTGGCATAATTAAGAATAGTTCACTTAACGCACAAGTAGCCAGATTCTCCTCATTGATGTTGGGTTTGCAGGAATGAGCTGATATGTCTCCCATTCACAGCACAGACAGACACAGGGCGATCATGCATTGGTGTAACCTGTGCAGACCCTCGAGGGCCGAACGTAAGGGCCACTACCATCCACAAAGGTAAATTGTGCATTGGACTACATATATCGTCCTTGAACAGGGGTCCTTTTCTGTCTGGGTCCCCCAATGCAAGACATAAATGGTTCCTGCTTTCCTGTATACAGCACTATTTAGAAGAGCAGCAGCAGCATGAGCACTGAGCAGTGTAACTGTGAGTCAGCTTACATTTACTAGAACGTTCCAGCACAGTCTGAGCATGTGTCTTGCATTCACTCACATCATAGGCAGCTGTCGATGACACCTCAGTGAGTTGGCCGCCATCTTGGTTTTACATTGCAGGTGGGGGGGAGAAAGAAAAGGCTATAAGTGGAGAAGGATGCACATTTCTCTGCTAAGATTACAAAGTTTCCTATATGATCTTGTGCCATTGATTAATGCAAATATTTGGCTAAGAAGAAGAGAAGAATTCTACTATGCAGGCTTATGTGTCTATAATCTAATCATGAGGACATGTTTTGCTCTTTAATCTTTTCCCTCTTTATGCAAACCCACAGATAGCAGAAATAGGGAAAGGTTATCAATATCAATAAAACATGGCATCCCCATGGTCGACTATTACTGGACCCTATAGCATAGGGATGTTCACAGGGTATGGAGCCGGAATAGCACCATGTAGTGGCCAGTATTGGTTACTGCAGTTGAACTCCTATTGAAGTGATCAGGAGCTGAGCTGCAGTACCTGGGAATGGCCACTACATGGCGTATGGAGCTGTTTATGCACAACGAGAACTGGTAAAGGTTGACTGATGGGGTGCGGGCAGTGGTGAAACTTGAAGCCAGTGGGCCCCAATGCAAAAGCTCCAATGGGGCCCCCAATTATTTAATAGCAATAGTCTTTTCCTATAGGTCAAAGGGACTTTTGGGACCCCCAAGGCTCCAGGGTCTGGGTGCGATTGTAACCCCTGCACCTGTTGTAGGTGCGCCTCTGGGTGCAGGCATCGGACCCTCTATGACTTGACACTAATGACCCTACTTAGGGGTTGGTCATTAATATCTTAGTCCAGTATGGACATTACTTTTTATATACCAGGTCTGCCGTCATGCACTGGATAGTTATATCCAGCAGTGAGAAAGATTTTTGCTTCTATTTTTTTCCCCAATTTCACATCCTTTTTTCCTCCGCAATAACATATAAAGTGCGGGAAGCTTTTCCCGTTGTCCTTAGATTGCCCTCTGCTGCGCGGCATCGATATTGCAGACCATTCTGCATTTCCAGCAGTACCTGGCACCGGCTGCACACAGGATCCTCTGAATCTTAATGGGTTAAATCATTTGCATCCAGTATATAGCAATTGGAAAGCTTTGGGCCCAGATGATAAGGGACGGGAAAATTTGTTTTGAACAAACCAAGCTTTGTAACATAGCTCCGGGTATGTTCCCATAGAGACTGTGCCATCCTGTTTTGGCAAACCTCATCAATTTTAATTGCTTAAAATAATTAGAGTGGCGCGCTGCCCAACGGAGCAGTTTGTGGATGCTATGGGTTAATTATGCCATGCTGGACAAAGCATGGTAGTGCCAGGATGAAGGATGGATCCGGAGCCGCGGTGAGACCACGGCCCACATTGGGGAAAGGTGTCTCCTTAACGGAAGACCTGGGATGTGAGAGTAATAAATAATACGGTATCGGATGAATTTGGAGATGGATGACGGTTGGATGACTGCACATAGATGACCCATAGGAGGTGGGATGGATGTGCTCAGTAAGTGCTTCTTCTAGATGTTTTCATAACGCAGATATACTCCGGGGAACAATTCAGGAACGTTCAATCGTCAAAGTGCAAGCTCCAACATTAAAGGGATGAGCGACGTGTGCACTTAGCAGCAATCAGGTCAGCGTCCATGGATAATGAATGGGTACGTCAATTACTCCAGGTTCGAGTGCACACAAGTTGGCCCACCTGTGCCCCTCCATCTTACCATGAACACTTATAATACCTGTAGTGACCCTGTTGGTGGCATCCCACTGACTGGTGGCATATTCAGATTTAGAGCACACACAAGTTGGCCCACCTGTGCTTCTCCATCTTGCCATGAACACTTATAATGCCTGTGGTGTCCCCGGTGGTGGCATCCCACTGACTGGTGGCATATTTAGAGCGCACACAAGTTGACCCTACTGTGGTCCTACATCTTGCCATCCACACTTATAATACCTGTGGTGACCCTGGTGGTGGTATCCTACTGACTGGTGGCTTATTTAGGTTTAGAGCACACACAAGTTGGTCCGTGTGCTTCTCCATCTTGCCTTGAACACTTATAATTCCTGTGGTGACCCCAGTGGTGGCATCCCACTGACTAGTGGCATAGTGAGGTTTAGAGTACACACATGTTGGCCCACCTGTGCCCCTTCATCTTGCCATGAACACTTTAACTGCCTGTGGTGAACCCGGTGGTGGCATCCCACTAACTGGTTGCATATTTAAGTTTAGAGCTCACACAAGTTGGCCCACCTGTCCCCCTCCATCTTGCCATGAACACTTATAATGCCTGTGGTGACCCCGGTGGTGGCATTCCACTGACTGGTGGCATAGTGAGGTTTAGAGCACACACAAGTTGGCCCACCTGTGCCCCTCTATCTTGCCATGAACACTTATAATGCCTGTGGTGAACCCGGTGGTGGCATTCCACTGACTGGTGGCATAGTGAGGTTTAGAGCACACACAAGTTGGCCCACCTGTGCCCCTCTATCTTGCCATGAACACTTATAATGCCTGTGGTGACCCCGGTGGTGGCATTCCACTGACTGGTGGCGTAGTGAGGTTTAGAGCACACACAAGTTGGCCCACCTGTGCCCCTCTATCTTGCCATGAACACTTATAATGCCTGTGGTGACCCCGGTGGTGGCATCATCCCACTGACTGGTGGCGTAGTGAGGTTTAGAGCACACACAAGTTGGCCCACCTGTGCCCCTCTATCTTGCCATGGACACTTTAAATGCCTGTGGTGAACCTGGTGATGGGATCCCACTGACTGATGGCATATATAGGTTTAGAGCACACACAAGTTGGCCCACGTGTGCCATGAACACTTGTAATGTCTGTAGTGGTGGTATATTTAGGAATAGAGCGCACTCTTCCATATCTGCTCTGCCTGGGATTCTGGCTAGGACAATTTGACATATTTTTATAGTTTCACTCTGAGGTCCAGGCAATAACACACTAAACAAATTTGTCTTATTTATATCACTTTAACTTTTTTTCACAAGGACTTTTTGGAATAAATATAAATATCCCTTATGGGGTGTCTAAGGGGGAAGGACTTGCTCATCAAGCTCACCACTCAGCGTCAACCCCGGCTGCCTCAACTTGTGGAGCCAAACTTTGACTTTAGCTCTTGGTGGACACTTGGGGGTCTTTCCTCGTAGAAGCCTGGACCAAGACAAGTTCTTCCTACATTGACTGGGGGCCATTTATGAGAACCAAGGGCTTTTACCGGGTCACAAACAGGAATAGCGCCTGAAGTCAACTTATTAAATATATTCTTTACTTGAGGGACAAAAGGGGGGAATGGAATACTATTATGTATAATCACTCTCTCCTCTACACCACCAGGAATATTCACACGCCCGATCCAGAGAACTGAGGACACAGTGCTGTTCAAAAAACACCCTCCAATGCATCAGGAACCACTGGAACAATTTGCCCAAGGCCGGATACTCACTGGGTGAGAAGTATGTGAGATACTCACATGAGTCTTGCATGCCTCACCCAACAAGGCCGCTGGCTCTCTGGACAAGAGCATGACAGCTAGATAGAAACATAAGCAACTGACACGCTCCTGTCCAGAGAGCTAGTGGGTGTTCCAGGTGAGGTATGTGAGACTCGTGCAAGTATCTTGCATGCATTTCACCCATTGTGTCCCTGGTCTTAGATGATTGAATGCACAAGTGTGGAACCCCAAAGTCCAGTTGACACAATGGCATTGCCTCCCTCAGGGTGATGTCATGCTTGGAAGCAAGAAGGGGTATCCACACCAGGTAAGCCCACAGCATGCAACACCTTTCCTCCTTTCCTGACTCCAGACCTATGGGAGTAGCTCTGAACCCTGGTTCAGGGAAGCTCCCCTATAAATTCTGGCTCAGAGGCAGGGTTAGTCAGAAAGTCTTAGACAGTCAGTGAGGAGTGTGAGAGTTCAGTCCCTAGGAAGACTGTGAAGACATCTTGCAGACTGGAGCAGTGCCAGGCTCATCCGAGGATAGAGACTAGCAAGCGTGAGAGACCCGTAGGAGAGGGTCTGAGGAAGGAGAGAAGCAGGCCAAGGGAGTGGAGCCTGTAAACCGGCTCACCCCAGTGCAGAATGCCAGAAACAGACACCGGAGTCCGAGGATGTGAGGGTACTACTGACCCAGCAGCCAAAACCGAAGGACGGGAGACTCCACATATCCTGGCCACAGCCAAGCACCTGGAGGCACAGCAGCACCGGAGAGCTCAGGGACAGTCGCCAGAGGAGTGGTGCCGGAGAAGGGATCAAGCTGCCTGCCATACGGGTGAAAGACTTACCAGCAGGAAGAGAGGGTCGCAGCTTAGCTACAGGCAGCCAGGACCAGCAAAGAGGAGTGCAGCAACGAGGCCTTAGAACTCACCGGGTGAGGAGATCCCCGACTTGCTTCCTGGCCACCCAGATTCCCAACATCTTCTGTGGACAGTGCCTTGGTCTGAACCTGCTACCACCAGTAAAGGTAAAGGACTACGTACTGTGTATCTGTCGGTTATTCCGTGCCCTCAGTCCTGCACCTCAATGGCCTACCATTGCCATAGACTATACTGGTTGCCCTGGGGAACTGCTGCACCTGTGGGGAGCAATATCAGCTGCCATTCCATCATCCCAAGAGGTCCCACACCGCAGCGTCGGCCATCAATAGCCGAACATCAGAGGTGGCGTAACGACAACAATCCCCTAAACCAAAATCCCCAAACTTTTTGGTTGATACCCAGGGTCACAGAGTCAAGTCTCGACCCCTGTGACTCCCCAAAAGTACCAAACCCCAGTTTTGAGTACCCCACGACCCCGGGATGCATCACAAGCAACAAGCCGAACTCTCTAGACACAGGAGGTGTAATTTAGTGAGTGCACAATAGGGTTCGTCTTTGCATCAGCACTTTCTTTGGCTAATAAATGTATAACTGAAGCTACACCCCCAGCATATATATGGACATCACAACAAAAATGATACTTGGGTATTAATTCTCATAGTCCCGTACTGGCCTGGACACCTTCTGCAGCCTACTACCTAACTATTGTTCACTTTCTACCCGCCAAAGAGTTGTGTATGCGGGGCCCGAGCTCAGGTCTTACTGTTATTATATACAGTTAGGGCCAGAAATATTTGGACAGTGACACAAGTTTTGTTATCTTAGCTGTTTACAAAAACATGTTCAGAAATACAATTTTATATATAATATGGGCTGAAAGTGCACACTCCCAGCTGCAATATGAGAGTTTCCACATCCAAATCGAAGAAAGGGTTTAGGAATCATAGCTCTGTAATGCATAGCCTCCTCTTTTTCAAGGGACCAAAAGTAATTGGACAATGGACTCTAAGGGCTGCAATTAACTCTGAAGGCGTCTCCCTCGTTAACCTGTAATCAATGAAGTAGTTAAAAGGTCAGGGGTGGATTCCAGGTGTGTGGTTTTGCATTTGGAAGCTGTTGCTGTGACCAGACAACATGCGGTCAAAGGAACTCTCAATTGAGGTGAAGCAGAACATCCTGAGGCTGAAAAAAAAGAAAAAATCCATCAGAGAGATAGCAGACATGCTTGGAGTAGCAAAATCAACAGTTGGGTACATTCTGAGAAAAAAAGGAATTGACTGGTGAGCTTGGGAACTCTAAAAGGCCTGGGCGTCCACGGATGACAACAGTGGTGGATGATCGCCACATACTTTATTTGGTGAAGAAGAACCCGTTCACAACATCAACTGAAGTCCAGAACACTCTCAGTGAAGTAGGTGTATCTGTCTTTAAGTCAACAGTAAAGAGAAGACTCCATGACAGTAAATACAAAGGGTTCACATCTAGATGCAAACCATTCATCAATTCCAAAAATAGACAGGCCAGAGTTAAATTTGCTGAAAAACACCTCAAGAAGCCAGCTCAGTTCTGGAAAAGTATTCTATGGACAGATGAGACAAAGATCAACCTGTACCAGAATGATGGGAAGAAAAAAGTTTGGAGAAGAAAGGGAACGGCACATGATCCAAGGCACACCACATCCTCTGTAAAACATGGTGGAGGCAACGTGATGGCATGGGCATGCATGGCTTTCAATGGCACTGGGTCACTTGTGTTTATTGATGACGTAACAGCAGACAAGAGTAGCCGGTTGAATTCTGAAGTGTACCGGGATATACTTTCAGCCCAGATTCAGCCAAATGCTGCAAAGTTGATTGGACGGCGCTTCATAGTACAGATGGACAATGACCCCAAGCATACAGCCAAAGCTACCCAGGAGTTCATGAGTGCAAAAAAGTGGAACATTCTGCAATGGCCAAGTCAATCCCCAGATCTTAACCCAATTGAGCATGCATTTCACTTGCTGAAATCCAGACTTAAGACGGAAAGACCCACAAACAAGCAAGACCTGAAGGCTGCGGCTGTAAAGGCCTGGCAAAGCATTAAGAAGGAGGAAACCCAGCATTTGGTGATGTCCATGGGTTCCAGACTTAAGGCAGTGATTGCCTCCAAAGGATTCGCAACAAAATATTGAAAATAAAAATATTTTGTTTGGGTTATGTTTATTTGTCCAATTACTTTTGACCTCCTAAAATGTGGAGTGTTTGTAAAGAAATGTGTACAATTCCTACATTTTCTATCAGATATTTTTGTTCAACCCTTCAAATTAAACGTTACAATCTGCACTTGAATTCTGTTGTAGAGGTTTCATTTCAAATCCAATGTGGTGGCATGCAGAGCCCAACTCGCCAAAATTGTGTCACTGTCCAAATATTTCTGGCCCTAACTGTAAATCAACAAGGAAAACCAATCCACAACAGTTCCAGCAATCACTGGGGAGCCACAGCTGTTCAGCAACCAAATCGCCACAAGCATCCTCTTCACATGGAGGGGAATTGTCCAACCTCTCGACTACAACTGCCAGGTGTTCTCCTCACTGCAACCTGCCCTCTGGTAGCACATTAACTGCTTCTTTTCGAAGGACATGTCCTCTTCATCTAAGAAACTAACATACAGTCTCTATTAACCTGGGCAGTGATGACTAGCAGAACGACAATCTTCCCCTACAAGTCCATACTTTACTCACGGCTCACCCTCTCCTCCATAGATACCTTTTACAGTGCCCTTGCACGGGTCTCCCTGTTGGTTATGGTTATATACCCCTGACCAAAAGCAGTATTGTGTCATCTAATTCCCCATACAGGGGCGTATTTAGGGGGGTGCAGCCGCACCTTTTGCCCTGGGCGCAACTCAGCAGGGGGCGCCGGCGGCACCACTCCCCCCCCCCAAACCGCTGCGGCTGAACGCACTGTGCCCTGAAAATCTCAACATACTCCCGGAAGTGGCGTTGTGCAGACAGCGGCCGCCAGAACTCGTTGCTATGGTTACGGACGGGCCCTCTGGAGCCTCGGTAGGTGAAGTAGCGCCGGGACGCTTAGTATGAGAGAGTGAGAGTGAGAGCCGGTGAGTTTGTGACTATTAATAGTCCCGGAGCTGACGAGGGACAAACTGCTGCTTGGTCGGAAGCCGAGGTAGGAGGCTTGAGTGTGACTGTGCCCGGGGCTGTGTCAGTGACTGCTGTGCCTGGCTGACACATGGGGCAATACTCTGCTGCTCTGCTCACACAAGTGTATAACGTGGACAAGAGCTGATAGCTCCCCCCCCCCCCCCAGTCCTCACCTACTTTTGGGGGGGCGCCAAAATAGATCTTTGCCCCGAGCGCCATCAAACCTAGTTACACCGCTGTCCCCATGCTCTAGTGAACAACATGAGATGACTCTGAGTATATTGTCAAAACCTACACGGCAAATCTAAGGAGTAATCATCAGAAAACAAGAGTGTATCAGATTAGCAGATTTGCTCTAGCGGCTGTATGAAAAATGTGAATATTCTTAGATTTTTCATTTTATATTCAGTTGGAAAAATATGTTGTTATAATTGTAATCCCCTGAAGTAGTCTGTATAGCACGTGTAAAGGATGAAGTTTAGTTCTTTTGTATGACTTCCCCTCCACTGGTGTCCAATTAACCTACTGTACAAACCACTTCACAGGAAATAGATACAAATAGACCACATTATAAGCAGACAGCAAGGAAGCAGCATAAATTATAATTATCGACGCTTACAGCAGTACGGTTCTTCTAAAATTATCTTTCGTCTGCATGAAGTCAGCCATCTGCCTGCCGTCTATGAAGATGTATGAGTGGTCAGCCCATGTGACTGCCGTCCAAAACGGATTGTAAGAAGGTCAAGGAAACCTAAAAGTAGGACGATGAGTGGTCAGGTGGGACGATGAGTGTTTAGGTAGGACTATGAGTGTTTAGGTAGGACTATGAGTGTTCAGCCAGGATGATGAGTGTTCAGGTAGGATGATGAGTGTTCAGCCAGGATGATGAGTGTTCAGGCAGGACAATGAGTGTTCAGGCAGGATGATGAGTGTTTAGGTAGGATGATGAATGTTCAGCCAGGACGATGAGTGTTCAGCCAGGATGATGAGTGTTCAGGCAGGACAATGAGTGTTCAGGCAGGATGATGAGTGTTTAGGCAGGATGATGAATGTTCAGCCAGGACGATGAGTGTTCAGGTAGGATGATGAGTGTTCAGCCAGGATGATGAGTGTTCAGGTAGGACAATGAGTGTTCAGGCAGGACAATGAGTGTTCAGCCAGGATGATGACTGTTCAGGTGGAACGATGAGTGTTCAAGTAGGACGATGAGTGTTTAGGTAGGACGATGAGTGTTTAGGTAGGATGATGAGTGTTCAAGTGGGACGATGAGTGTTCAGCCAGGATGATGAGTGTTCAGGTAGGACGATGAGTGTTTAGGAATGACAATGAGTGTTCAGGTAGGACGATGAGTGTTTAGTTAGAATGATGACTGCTCAGGTAGGACGATGAGTATACAGGTGGGATGACGACTGCTCAGGTAGGACGATGAGGGTTCAGGTAGGACGATGAGGGTTCAGGTAGGACGATGAGGGTTCAGGTAGGACGATGACTGCTCAGGTAGGACGATGAGTGTTCAGGTCGGACGATGAGTGTTCAGATGGGATGATGAGTGTTCAGGTAGGACAATGAGTGTTCTGGTGGAACGATGAGTGTTCAGCTAGGATGATAAGTGTTCAGGTAGGACGATGAGTGTTTAGGTGGCACGATGAGTGTTCAGCTGGGATGATGATGTGTTCAGGTGTGGACCATGAGATGTTATTTGCTAATGTGCCCACTATTCCCACTATAATCTGAGTCCATCTTTGTCATTGTATATATGTTACCTGGTTTTGGTACCCACTAAGATGTGTTTCGCTCCCATTGACCTCACCAGTGCTGAACCCCTGACTATGCCTCTGGTATCACCAGAATGAAGAATATTTATGACTCCCTCTCTTGTCTTATCCTGACAGTCACAGTAAGGGTATGTGAACACTACGGTTTGTTAATTTGTTGACTCAAAAGTAATGCCTGAAAATTGTTTAAAAAATGCTTGACACCTGAGGGAGGAGGTAGCTAACTTCTCCCCTACTTGGGTTTTAAATGAACTCAATGTAAGTGAGACATATCCAAAGGAGAAGAAAGGAAGGAAAGGTTTGGAGAAAGTAGAGTTTCCCCTTCGTATGGACCTTGGGGGCTTTCAGAGGGTCTGGAGTTCCTTGATATAATTGGACCATGTTCCAGATTTGGGCCTGGGCTCCGGAGACTTCTTATTTCACCTCTGGGTTGAGTTCCCATATAGAACAAATCACTATATTATAAAGAGAACGCTGGTTCTCGGTCTTCGGGGTGCACACATCTGACCTCTCAATAATCCTCATTATAATCTTGTTTCTTTCCTTCCATATTTCCAGCGTCTTGTCTTGATCTTTCCTTTCAGAGCGCGGGACGTTTTCTAATGATTTTCTTCTGGACACAGCATAAATGTGGATTAATTAGCCCCTTGTGGCTGGACTGAGTTTTATTAGCTTTTCACATAAGTATTTCCAGCTGCTGAACATTCTGCTCTAATTAACTATTGATCTGATTACAATAAATGTTTCAATCAATGAAAATCTATGTGTTCTCCACAAATTCACTTCTTATTATCAGTGTGTGGGCAAATAGATGGGTGGCAAACAATTTTACTTGCAAAATTTTGCACCCATGAGTGAATGAAAAAAAAAGAAACTGACCTGCACCTCCTAAGAAGCAAGTGTGAACAGGTGCCAGTAGTCCATATGCCAACCAAAGAGCGAGGTAGCACCACATATGCACTACGTTATATACAATCATTAAAAGGGGTGGTATAATGGTCAAGGGAGTAAGGAAGCTTGGTAAGATAGCCAAAAGGTAAACAGGGAACTAGTCTGACCCTTAGACTGGGGATCCCTGGTCAGGCTTGTTTCCAGAATTACCTCTGAAGGTGAGGATGTCTGGGCTGCCACCCATGCCCTTTGCTCCCGATCAGCCTTAGGCTAAGCCTCTCTCACCTCCATTTGGACCAGGAAGCACAGCAATTCTCACAATTAGGGTGGAAAACACTATCCTACTTACATGCGAGTCTCTCGGACGAGATTTGGATAAGTGCCCTTGAACGGCTTCCCCCTCTGGATGGGAATGGGATGCTGCACAAAAACACAAGCAGCTGACACTCCCATCCAGAGAGGGAGAGGCCGTTCAGGGTCACTGATTTGAGTCTCGTCTGAGAAACTTGCATGTAAGTAAGATAGTGTGTTTCCACCCTTAGGAAAACTCCAGAAAAATACAGCAGTGAGGCTTCAGCCTAAAGTGCATAAATGTCCCCCCAGCTCTCAGTCTTTGCAGAGACTATAACTCTATCAGCGACATTTGCTGGTGGAAGAGTGAACTATTTAAAGGCCGGTGGTGTGGACACTGCATTATCTGATACCCCCTCACCTGCAGAGCCACCTAGACATAGACAGCAACACTACAGCAGCTTCTGACATTAATTCTGAATGTGCCAAAGGAAATTTAATCTCATTTAACCCTGCTATTCTGTTCAGTCAAAAATGACAGATTTCCTTTAAATATATGAAACGTAATCTGCTATATTGATTATACATATAATATAAAGGTACTGTTACACACAGAGATATATTGCTTGCAACTCACTGGTTGCAGTGAAATCATGGACACATTGTTCCATTTTGTTTCCGTGTACAAATGGAACAATGTGTCCATGATTTCACTGCAACCAGTGAGTTGCAAGCAATATATCTCTGTGTATAACGGTACCTTCAGGGTACTTAGTGCGCAAATTGGCCACTTCTTGTGTGCCCACCTGCCATGCCAAGGCTTTCTCTGGATGGTATATAAGAGAACTTCACTTTGCAGGTTATCTTGAGTAAACAGTCTTTACTGCGTAAACATGACATATTAAGCTCAGCAGCACACAGTCCGTGCTCCTGCTATTAACACATTCAAAGTGAAAGTAAAGAATCACTTACAATAGAGAACAACACAGCAAACATGTAACTTTCACACACTATCGCATCTGCTGTCTGGTAAGTGTAAGTCCTCCCTTCACATATAATAAGTCCTGATCTGTTGCATATGTCAACACCCTTTCTCAAGAGTAAGGACTTATTCAATCAAACCCAACATTTTTATTAGTCTCTGGTGTTTGTCAGCATTCAACGCCTTCGTGAAGATGTCCGCTGTCATTTCTTCAGTAGGACAATATTGTAACTTCAAGACTCCTTGTTCCTGATGGTCTCTCAAGAAATGATACTTCACATCAATGTGCTTGGTTCTTGGATTGACTCTTTCCATCTGAGCAAGAACAAGACATCCTTGATTATCCTCATTCAATTTTGTCGGTTCCAACTGTGGTTGCCCTAAGTCTGTGAACAATTGTCTTAACTAGAGGATTTCTTGACTCGCATGTGCTGCGGCAACATATTCTGTTTCTGTTGAAAACAGTGTCACTAATTGACTGTTTCTTACTTGTCCAACTTATTTTTTATGCATCCTTCAATCCAAATTTTTCTGTTATGTCTTGAATCATGTGATTTTGTCTCAGTAGAAAACTTCCGTCTTCTTCTCTTTCTACCTGTATTCCTTGGTATTGTTTCACATTTCCCAAGTCTTTCATTTCGAAATTTCGCTTCAGTGTTTTTAGAACGTTTTCTTCATCCCTTTCTTGTTCAAAACAAATCAAAATGTTGTCAACATATATCAGTACATATACCCATCTATTCATCAGCCTTTTTGTGTACAAGCATGGATCATCTTTGCTTCTTTACCTCTGTGATTTTGTCATTCCACGCTTTAGCTGCTTGCTTTAAACCATATATGCTTTTCTGTAGTTTACAGACTTTATTTGGATTTCTTTCATCTTTGAATCCTGGAGGTTGTTCCATGTAAATGTCTTCTGTTAAATCTCCATTCAAAAATGATGTCTTTACATCCAGATGTATCAGTTCCATTTGTTTCATTGCTGCAACTGTAAGTAAAGTTCTTATTGTAGTATGTTTGACTACTGGAGCAAATATCTCATCATAGTCTTCTCCATACTTTTGAGAATAAGCTTTAGGTACGAGTCTTGCTCGGTATCTTTCAGTTGTGCCATTTGTTTGGTATTTTACTTTAAAAATCCATTTACATCCTATGGCTTTTCTTTCTTCTGGTAATTCTGTCAGTGTCCATGGCTTTGTCATACATGGATTTCATTTCTGTTTCTGTTGCTTCTATCCATTTATTAGCTTCTTCTTCAGGTAGTTTAGATATGTCTTGCCAAGAGGTATGCTCATAAATTTTACTTGTGCTTGTCTTGTATGAGAGACGTTTTGGTGGTTTACCTTTGTTTTCACTCATTGAACGTCTTGGTTCTGTGTCTGTTTGTAGTTGTATTTCTTTGTTTTCAGTATTCTGTTCTTCATCAATCTCAACTTCTTTCTCATCAGATACCTCTTCAGCTATGTCACTGCTGTTTTTTTCATTTTTTGTTTCAACTGAAACCATGACGTCTTCATCAGTTGGTCGACAGGGTAGGGGGTACTCGATACTGGGACAGGGGTCACTTCAGTGGGGGATCATGGCTGGTCGGTTCCCGTTCATGCCTGGACCCTCAATTCTGCTGAGGTGATGTAAATGCAGCTCTGTGGTACAGTTCCCACAGGTGGAGCTTTACCTCAGGCAGCGGGGTGGATGAGGGAGTAGTAGTAGCAGTTCTGCTGTGAATGCTGCAGGCGACAGCGGTGAAGCAGGCGCACACACACACAATAGTCTCTGTTTCGGTACCTTTTACTGATGTCCGGTAACAGGCACGTCCAGGAGGGTAACCAGGTTTCGGTGCAGGTTGGGACGTTCACCTTGGAGAGTTGTGAGGCCTCCTCCGTTAGTGTGTGCGGTAATTAGGGTAAGTTCTGCCTGTAACTGAACTTGCCGCTCTTTCTCCCTCTCAGGTACTACTCCACAACCAACAATGAGGACCTTTCTGTGGATCCCTATTCTCTTCTTAGGCTCCTGGTCCTATGCTTGGTCAGGTTTGGTGTCTCAATTGGTGTAACTTCAGTGGACTAAATCCTCCTGTTGGTCCGGGCTTTCTCTGCTGCACTTTAGACAAATAGCAACTTCAGACTCTGGTGTACAGGTGGCTAAAGGGATACCAGATATGTTCCCTTCTTCTTTATTCCTACTTCTTCCACTGGCCTCCGTCTCTCTCCCTAGGGCGCTGCACAGCTGGGTCAAGCTTCCTGGTTCTGGGCCTGGCTTGGTCCCAGCAACCAGTTCCTTCCAGTCCTTCCACTTTACTGTCTAGCTGGAACTAACTTCAGTACTAACTGGCTCATTCATCCCCTCAGGCCTGCATCTTTATAGGGGATATGGCTTAAGGACAGCCAGTGGGGCTCCCCCTCCAGGCACCGGTGGGTCCTGTGGCAATCCCCCGCAGGGGTGCCACATTCATTTAAATCTTCAATGAATGTCACACTGTTACTGACCGTGACTCTGTCTGTTTTGGGATCTAGGATTCTGTATCCTTTGCAATTTTCACTATATCCAACGAATATTCCTTCCATGGATCTTTTTTGAAGTTTGGAACGTTATTCTGTTGGAAGGAATATGAAAACTTTGCATCCAAAAACTCCAAAATGATTGACACTTGGTTTCATAACTTGCCACAGGTCATATGGAGTTTTCTTCAGATTTCTGGAAAAGAGTCTGTTCTGCAGATATGTAGCTGTCATTGCTGCCTCACCCCAATATTTCTCTGTTAGTTTGGAATCTGTCAGCATACATCTTATCATCTCTGTCAGAGTTCTGTTTCCTTTCTGCTCCATTTTGTTCAGGTGTGTATGGAACAGTTTCCTGGTGTTCTATTCCATTCTGTCTTAAGTAGTTCTCTATTCTGTGACCTGTAAATTCACCTCCATTATCACTTCTGATAACAATTGGCTTCCTCTGAAATTTGTTACTCGATCTTATTACGTATTCTACAAGTTTATCAAAAACTGCACTTTTGTTCTTAATTAATGTATGTGACTTTGTATCTTGAGTAGTCATCTATAAAAGTCACCATGTATCTATTGCCTCCTGATGTAGTCACTTTTATGGGTCCACATACGTCAGTATGCACCAAATCAAGTGGTCTTGTGCTTTTCATCACACTTTCTTTTGGAATAGATTTCCTTGTGACTTCATGTGCCTTGACATTGTTTATCACCTTGTTTCCTGCTAAAATTGCACACTCATTGTCTTTAAATTTTACAGTAAGTCCTTTGGCTGTCAAACGCTTCACAGACAACAATCCGCCTTCCAATTTTGGAACGTACAACACATCCTGTACGAGTATCTGTGAATCTTGTCAGAACTTGTTTGAAGAATTTAGTATACCTTGTCCGATACCTTCTGTAGTTATTTTGCTTCCATCTGCAAGATAAATGGCTTCTTTCTTATCTAAATCAAGATCAGTAAAGAAATTCTTGTCATTTGTCATATGACTCGTTGCTCCTGAATCAATAAACCAACCAAGTGATGATTTCTTGTCTGCTTAATGTGCTTCAATTAATCTCACATGATCGGAAATTGTGTTTCACTTTCTGTGTATGCTCTTTATGTTGTAACTTTTGTTGTTCTGCTTTCCATATGGTACAGTCTTTCTTTCAAATTACCTTTTTTCTTACATGTGAAACATTCTCTTGTCTCTTTATTATAGTTTTTTTTAATTCTATAGCTTTAAGAGCCTTTCCACTGTCTTTTTCAGTAGAAGAATCATTTGTTTGTTCTTTTCTTCTCTGATATTCATCTATTAGTCTTGTTTTCACAAAATCTAATGTAATGTCTGTTTCTGGTCTTGTCTCAAAGGCATTTATTAAGGCTTTATACGAATCTGGTAGACTGCACAATAATATAGCTGCAAATGACTTTCTTTGATATCTTCACCAATAGATGTTAGCTGTGATATCACTTCCATCATTGAGAATATGTGCTTCTGCATGTCTTCATTTGCACTCAATCTCATACTGTATGTATACTTAATAGAAATAACTTGTGATTCAAGCTAGGTCTTTTATGTAGTTTTCTTAATGCTTCCCACATGCCTTTCACCGTTTCTTCGTATCTTATGTGTATTAATTGAGCATCATCCACTAATAAACTAATGGTGGCTGTCTCTTGTCTATTCTTCTTATCCCATGTCTGATTATCTTGATCTGGTCTCTCTGTAACGATTACTTCCCATAAATCATCCTTAGATAATAACATTTCTACTTTGAACTTCCATAACTGATAGTTCTCATCATTTAGCTTAGTTACTGTAAGTTTTAGTTCAGAGCTGCACATCATTTTTATATAGTCTTACTAACAACACAGCAAACATATAACTTTACACAAAATTGAAGAGGAAATGGAGCACAGTTATTGCTGCTGAGCATTCAGGTTAATGCTGGGCACAGAATGAGCACAATCTGGGTGCCTATAACTTTACACACACTAGCGCCATCTGCTGTCTGGTCAGTGTAAAGTCCTCCCTTCACTTATAATAAGTCCTGATCTGTTGCATATGTCAACATTGGTAAAAGTAGTAGCTTGTGTCTAGTGTCAGGAATTTTGCTGGCAAAACATGGCCTTTTGGCAATTAGACAAAATGGTGACAATTCTCTGCCACTCACAGTAAGGTCACACTACAGAGATACAGTAATAATCACAGTGATCTCACAGTACAGTGATTGAAGAGAGTATAAAAGTTTTTCGTTTCCTCCCATGAGAAGTAAAATATATAAGGGGAGGGGGAGCGCACAATAGAGCAATAAATGTGGATACAAGGGGTTAATATAGCAGTAATCCACTCACCTACTCAGGTTGTGAAGGGTTCACAACCAACCTTGTAAACGTAAAGGGTCGCTGCAGATCCCGTCCAGGAAAAGAAAGGAAGGTTTTTGTGTTATCGGGATTCCTCCGCGCTGACCTCAGGAGACAATTTTGATTTTATTTTTTTTCTTTATTCGTCCACACACCAAACAAAAGGAAGCCGCCAGTTTCGTAGCCATGTGGCACACTTCATAAGGGCATTAAAGAATAAAATCAAAATTGTCTCCTGAGGTCAGCCACGAGAAGTAAGACATATGCAGATAGAGGAGTCAGGCAAAGAAGAATTTGAGAAGAAGCAGAGAACATGCCTGCACTGTAATTAACTAGCAAGTGGTGGTGAGTAGTACTGCACCTAACTAGCTAGCAAGTGGAGGTGAGTAGACTGCACCATAACTAGCTAGCAAAGTGGAGGTGAGTAGCTACTGCACCGTAACTAGCTAGCAAGTGGAGGTGAGTAGCCTGCAATTAGTAGCAAGTGGAGGTGAAACTATAGCAAGTGGTGGTGAGTAGCAATGCACCGGAACTAGCTAATAAGTGGTGGTGAGTAGCAATGCACTGTAACTAGCTAGCAAGTGGTGGTGAGTAGCACTGCACCGTAACTAGCTAGCAAGTGGTGGTGAGTAGCAATGCACCGTAACTAGCTAGCACTGGTGGGGAGTAGCAATGCACTGTAACTAGCTAGCAAGTGGTGGTGAGTAGCACTGCACCATTACTAGCTAGCAAGTGGTGGTGAGTAGCAATGCACCATAACTAGCTAGCAAGTGGTGGTGAGTAGCAATGCACCGTAACTACTAGCAAGTGATGGTGAGTAGCAATGCATCGGAACTAGCTAATAAGTGGTGGTGAGTAGCAATGCACTGTAACTAGCTAGTAAGTGGTGGTGAGTAGCAATGCACTGTAACTAGCTAACAAGTGGTGGTGAGTACACTGCACCATAACTAGCTAGCAAGTGGTGGTGAGTAGCACTTGCTATGAAGATTAACCCAGCACTTAGAGATTGCCTCAGTGGTGCATGATGGATGCTCTAGCCTGAGCTGCAGCAGATTTTCTTTTAAGGCAGATGAGAGAGAAGAAACTACCTACCTGATAGTACAACCATTAAAAAGAGTGGGCTAGGGTTGTTTACTAGAGATGTACAGATTGATGTGTAATGGATTGATTTGAGTTGAATTTTCTGAAATTTGCAAGTCCACACAAGTTCAAATATATCAAGTTCATTCCATGAGGATTACAGAAAAAAATACTCTGCGCCATTTTACACAATGCTGAGGCATCAGAGCACTTGTAAATTATGTTTTGCACAGGTGCGCAGGCATCTCCATTGTTGAGTTGCCAGCCACAGAGCCATTGGTAGTCAATGGCAAAGCAGTGCTGAGAATACAGACAGGGCCACAGCATTTATGAGGCGACATGAAGTGTCTGCCTCAGGCGGCGAGCCCTGCTAGTAGACAGGGGGCGGCATCCGCAGGGGTGCCTGGTGGTAGCGCAGCCCCCTGCAGCTGCCGCTCCTATAATCCTGGCCGCCGCCGCCGCTGCGACCTGGTCAGTGGCATATCTAGGGGGAGGGGGAGCAGCAGGCAGGTGGGCACCTCTAACAACAGAGCAGCCCCAGCCTGGCTATGTCTGCCCTGCCAGTCCCCAGTGCGACAATAGAGTCCCAAAGTGCCCTTTTTAAGAGCCTAAAATATTTAGATAGCCAATTAAAGTCTTCAGAAGCAGTTTACTAGAACAGTCTTGTGAAACACGGGTACAATGCTTGCACATTGCATAACAAGGAATATTCACAATTGCATGGTTGGTAGCAGGCTGTCCCCCAGGTCCCGATACCTTTTGGTTCCCAATTACTGACATCACCACAATACAATGGTGACCTGTTCACCAGAGTCGTCTCTGTCTGGAACCTGCCAAAAAGGCACCAGAGGGGACAACTTCTGTATGGGCACCTGCCAAATGCAAAAGATGGCACTCGTATCGAAGGGGCATGTGTACTTAGTTTTCAGCCCATATAACGAGTCCTGGGCACCAATCTCAGGAGGCCCAAAGGATACAAACAAATTCAAAGGGGGTGTTGGTTCTGATACCTATAAAGCCTCCTTTAATAGGGGCTCTCCTTCTAAAGCTAGACTGCAAACCTGTTTTGTTACTGAAACTCCACCCTTAGTGGGTGTACACATTAGCTAGCCTAATGACACTTTCACTTCTAGTGGAAACCCATAACTCCACCCTTAAGGGGTGTGCTGGCTCTCTAGCTGACTTAACCATAGTTTACCCGAGGTACCAGGGAGCAGTAGCACAAACATTATACACATTAATCTGTAACAAGTCAACACATACTGTATACACAAGTCTACAACAGATCAGTTTATGTTCAAGAGCACGGTATTCCCCCAGACGGGGGTGACAGAACCCTAGACCCCTTACACCCATCATGCCCTGCACATATGACATCACATGGTTTAGTACAGTCAACCAAGGAGAATACGAGACCTTGTATCAAGAAACATTTACCAAGTTCTCCAGTCAGTCATATGTAGAACAACTGCAATATGATGAGATCAGTAATCTGCGATACAGAGATTCAATCAATCCTCTCTCTTTCTCGCTCTCATCAAGTTAACTGATTGATCAGACTGCAAGAGAGAGAACATATTTAGGGAAGCTGGAGCACAATCAAATGCAGGGCTACGTGGGGGCCATTACACAGACTGCAGGTCTATGTGGGGCCCTTACACAGATTTCAGGGCTCTGTTGGGGCCATTATTCAGTTTGCAGGATACTTGGCTAACACTGATCATAAAGGGGAAATGTCATCCCACCCCCAAAAGGTATATCCATCTCGGTACAGTCTCAGTACTATTCTAGTATTGAACCTTACCTTATGTCATTGACATCAATGTGAATAAGGGCAGAGAAGCACAGTTCACTGACTACAGAACCTGTACATGGGAAGGTTGTTCTGTATGCTTTTATATGAGTACATATAGGGGGGTGGTTCCTTCCTCTGAGCTGGACATTGCATCTATGTTGCTTCCCAGGACAGGTTGCTGTAGTCGGTAAACTGTGCTTCTCTGCCCTTATTCACATTGATGTTACCAACATAAGGTAAAGTTTTACTACTAGATTAGGACTGTCTCAATGGGTGCACCTTGTGGTGGTGGGATGGCTTTTACACTTTATGATCAAACAGTGTTAGCCAAGTACCCTGCAAACTGCATAATGGCCCCCAACAGAGCCCTGAAAACTGTGTAAGGGCCCTCACATAGCCCTGGAAACAATATAAAGGCCCCCACATAGACCTGCAAACTGTATAATGGCCCCCACATAGCCCTGAAAACATATAAAGGCCCCCACATAGACCTGCAAACTGTATAATGGCCCTCACATAGCCCTGGAAACAATATAAAGGCCCCCACATAGACCTGCAAACTGTATAATGGCCCCCACATAGCCCTGGAAACAATATAAAGGCCCCCACATAGCCCTGCAAACTGTATAATGGCCCCCACATAGCCCTGGAAACAATATAAAGGCCCCACATAGACCTGCAAACTGTATAATGGCCCCCACATAGCCCTGAAAACAATATAAAGGCCCCCACATAGACCTGCAAACTGTATAATGGCCCTCACATAGCCCTGGAAACAATATAAAGGCCCCCACATAGCCCTGCAAACTGTATAATGGCCCCCACATAGCCCTGGAAACAATATAAAGGCCCCACATAGACCTGCAAACTGTATAATGGCCCCCACATAGCCCTGAAAACAATATAAAGGCCCCCACATAGACCTGCAAACTGTATAATGGCCCTCACATAGCCCTGGAAACAATATAAAGGCCCCCACATAGACCTGCAAACTGTATAATGGCCCCCACATAGCCCTGGAAACAATATAAAGGCCCCCACATAGCCCTGCAAACTGTATAAATGGCCCCTGCACTGCCTCAAGTAGCCCTAAAAACTGTACAGTATATCTACTACATAACCCTGCAAACTGTATAATGGGCCTCCCAATAGTTTAATGGCCTCCACATAGCCCAAAAAACAGTGTAATGGCCCAACATAGCTCTGCAAACTGTATAATGGCCATCCATTATACGTGGTCTACAGCTTTGCACTACTTGTCCAAGCACAGACGCACGTTGACAATGATGGGAGAGGGCGCTAACAGCTCTCTCTTTCATCATTGCTGTCAATCTATGATTCTGATATAGTAAAAATGTGATGCTAGGTGTGAGCCCCATAAGAGCGCTAACACCAGTAGCCTTGACACACAGGCTCCATAGGGGTCTTGTAGTCTGCCAATATTAGTAGTACACCACTGGTTATGAGGCTTTGAAAGTGTTTGAAGAATTAGACTACCAGATTTTATACCCAATTATCCACCTAAAGCCAAAACATGCCGATGTGATGCCTAATGTAGACCTGCAACATTCAAGTCTATTGCCTCTCTGTAGATAATTTGTGGATTTGCCTCCTTGCACCATCCATTAGTGGGGACTCAACAAGGGCCATTATACTTTACAGTATTTTTGAAGGAGTTCACCAAACCTTGAACAGCTTCCAGTGTCCCCTCCACATTCTGTCCCCATGTCCACTAATGGTCTCATACTTTGGACCTGAATGGTTCTGTCCTTTTTTTGCTTCTCAGGTGTACCTCTTTAGGACCCAATAAATAGTGTTTGCATTGATAATCTTACTCTATTGTTCTAATAACTGTCTGGATCCTGACTGTCTATTACATCAGAACTTGTGTATCATTTCCTTTATTTCAGGCATTAAGAACCTTAACATTGTAGCCGGTCAGTGACCCTCTCTGCAAACTTAGGAGATAAGCGTGAGCCGGAGCAAAGTGTTTCAGGAGCTGGAGGGAAGGCAAACACAACGAGGACTGTAGGGGCTGGAGACACATGGCGAAGGAGAAGAAGGTGGGAATGTTCATGCAATAAAAGGGATGGTGGTGCCACTCCGGGACACTGACGTGTTCCACATTAATGGTGGCTTAATGTTGGGTCAAACTATGTATATGGGTCATGATGGCTCTTGGCAGATGCAGGCCTAAGATTTGGTGTCAGAGTTGGTGGTTGGGGATTCATTATTTGATATAGGTTTCCCAAATTCTAAGGAATATTTGTCGGTCTGCCGAATTTGGGGCTCTGGAGAAGGTTGAGCCATTTGGTGACTTCATAACTGTTGGAGGTTGAGCTGATGGTGACGACTGCGGATAAAATGGGAATATTGCAAAGTTTTTCTGGTTGTCAAATCCTTGAAGCTTCAGAGGCCCTCTCCGTTGTTGCCTGTTATTTCGATTTGGTGATATAATGGTGTGCGGTAGTTTTAATTAATTTGCATTAAGACATGGACGTTAAAATTTGGTTAAAGAGTAACTAAACTACCAACAAGGTTTTTTTTCTTCTTTAAAAGATCACTCAAGAATTTATTTTTACTTCCCCGCCGGAGTGTCCCTGTCTTATACTCACCCTCCGGTCTTCATCTGTTTCCAGCGTTGCTCCGGTCGGTCTACGAGGATATGTCACCTGCCAGCAGCGGCCCGGAGGTCACAACTCAATAAAAGTCTATGAAAGCCTCATTCTGGCCTCTTTCTCATCTTCTTCTGTCTCTCAGACTTGTATTAAGCTCTTGTGACATAACGTCTGACTTCTGGCCAGTCAGAAGCCACAGTCACAAGATGGTGCCGAGGGACCAGAGCAAAAGGTGAAGCCGCCGGAGGGTGAGTATAAGACCAGGGCTTAGAATTAAAGCGCCAACCCAATGTTGAACTATCTCCCTCACTGGAGTGGAGCTTTAACAGGCACCTTAATTATTGCCAAATTGGTGGGGGTCCTGGTCCTCAAGAGACCCCTGTGAAGTGGGCAGAGTAGCAGAATGGAGCGCACAACACCTACATGAGCGGACACACAGGGCGGGGTATAGGGTCCATAAAAATCGTATACACAGCCTGTGCCTTTACAGGTGTCTATTGAACGATCAGAGGGGTCTTAGGACCTGGACTCTCATAGATCTGCAGGTAATTAAAATGCCTTTAAAATATGGCGGAAAAAATGCTGAAAGTTTAATAATTCTCTAATGTCTTAATGTTTAAAAAAAATGTCTCCTGTGCCCGATATCTGCCAAAAACTTTGATTTTTTTTGATTTTTAATTGGGGTTGGCGGTGACCGTCTGGGGCTGGAAACGATTTTGGGATCTTTCTTCAGGGCCTGCAGGCTATGATGGCCTTCAACAACGTTTACGTATGGCCATATATGCCAAAAAAGTTGATCCTCTGAGTTTTAATTGGGAACAGTTGGGTCAAAAGAAGTTGGAGGCTAGAAGTAAGACTTGGGTGCTGAACTGTTTGGGAGGCCATATTGGGGGTTTGCGCAATCAGTTATTACGAACCGGACTCTAATGAGCCCCCTATTAGAAAATAAAGTAGGTTTTTACCCAGGGGTTGTGTCATTCATATATCTGTATAGTTATGAAGTTATGATTTTTTAGCACAAGATGGCAGTATGTCACAGAGATGACTATTTCCACTCTCCGCGCCTTCTGCGGTAGCTGTTATTGCACGGCTCCATCCTATATACATTATATAAACCTCTGTATCGAACAGAATCCTATTTTTAGCCGGTCCGGGCAGGAGAGGAAGACTTTGCCTTCAGCAGAAGAACCAGAACAGCCGCCCAGCGCCCATCTGACTTGACTATGGTTAGATAGATTGACATATCCATAAATAATTAAAAAAAAATTGGTTGAATGAAACAGATTCCTTCTTCTGCATCATAGAAAATAAAGCCGCTCATTGACATTTTGCTGATTGCAGCCTTTGCTATCTGTTGTCACCCAACTGTGTCAGGCTGATTACAAAAGGTCATTGTGCATGCTCCATTAGCCAAACGTTGCATTAATTACAATACGTTCAATCACTCGCCTTTAATTAAAGGAGTTTGGAATAATAGCTCTTAATTGCTGATTTGCACCCTGGACATTAGGAAAAGGGGTTAATAGCCCCTATTGGCTTGGTAGGGGTTAATTTAGTGAGGATAGCCTGCTACGGATCAGATATAAACGGATAGGTCCCCAAACGTGGCGTCAATGGCTTTAGCGCAAAATAGGACGGCAACAGCTGTCTCATGCCAGAACCTACAGAGAACAGGAGGGGCCCCGTACTGTACCCATGAGTGTGCACATCCCAGACAGATGGCGAGGAAGAAATGGCTGTATGCTGACATACACTGTAATATGAGGGAGGAGAGGGAAGGAGCGAGCCGTGGGGAAGACATGAAGCAGAAGAACGGCTGATAAAGCTGGGATCAAAGAGACATGAATAGGAGAAAAGAGACTGTTGGGTAGAGAAGCAAGAAACTGCACCGAGAAGATGAGAGCGAGCTGAATAAGAGGAGGAAAGGGGAGAGATGACGCTCGCAGTAGGTAAAGAGGATAGGGTCACCCATTTTTGTACTGTGATCAGGTTGGGTATTTCATCTGCAGTGGCCAATTGACGTACTATATGGTGACAAAAGTCTCCATTATCCCACAGAATTGTGATGACCACAACACCGCCCTAAACAGAACGGTGCTTTCACATCTGTTTCGGGTGGGTACATCTGTGTCAGGTGAAATCCTGATGCATCATGATCAGGCCTGTGTCCCTAGATTTAACATCGGGACATCAGGATTTCGCTGATGCAGACGAGTGCGGCATCTCCATCCCACCCCCGACTGAAACATGTTGCGGTTCAGGGTTGCCTGAAAAACCCTGATGTGTTCTGATGCGCCGCATTGCTGCCTATGAGGCGCATCCAGCCACTGGTGAATGCAGCCAGGATGGATCAGGAGTTCACTCTGAGCATGCTCAGAACAGCGCCGGGGTGTGTTCTGTTTCCCGTTCCCTCCCCTCTTGTGTCCTCTCCTCCCCTCCTCCCTCGGGCCGACCACAAACCTGACAATCCAGCAGACAAAATGATGCTGCAGCGGCAGCGTTCAGTGGCGTCTGACACTCCGCACCTGATGCAGATCACAGCGTCTTCGGCCTGATGCCACAGAGACGCATATGTGGAACCAGCCTAAAAGGGTCAAGGGGGCTGCCACTCCGATCAGGAGGATATACTGTTTCTATGTCTATGCTAAGAGTTATATGTTTCATTTGTGGTAATGATTGTGCTATTGTTCCTGGTACCTTGGGTAAACTAGGTTAAGATAGCTAGAGGATAGTACACCCCTTAAGGGTGGAGTTATGGGTTTCTTCTAGAAGTGAAAATGTTACTAGGTTGGCTAGTAAGTCACAAGGGATGGGAATTAGTTAAAAAAAGCCTGCACTACAGTTTGTAGATTGGAGAGTCCCAGATACGGCGCCAGTGAGAGTCGTGGTGAGTGAAAACCCCAAGCGTCAATTTGACCAAACCCTCCAGATCATTCCCCGAGACCGGACATGCACAGCGTCCCTCAAGTGTTGAGTCCTGATGGAATACTCCACAACCCCCCTTAGCTGCTGAAGCCTGTGCCACCAGACCCCCAATACAGGCATGGTGGTAACAACCGTGCCATAAAACTCAACCTGGAGAGATGAGGAAAGGTATCAAACTTGTAGGTAATGAAAAGGGATAATATAGGGCCCCTGCTGTGGAGGAACGTATACTCTATGCTACTGTTTGGGCATAACCAGTGCAGCCCTCCTCTCCGGTAATGGTTAGCAAATATGGAGGTAAGATATTGGGCCAAGAATCGTGGAGAATAGACATCGCGCAATCAGTTTAGGGATCTACTGTGAGCAAATGTTAGAAAAGAGAAGGAATTAACTGGGAAGAAGAGATGCATGAAAAACGTCTTAAAACACACAGTATTTATCACAGTCATCCTCTCCATACAGAAGGACAATCTTCATTCCATTGTAAGAGGGATTTAGGGCTAGGTCACCCTGCTCAGGAGGGTGCACTGTCTTTATGTCTGTGCCTAGGAGTTGTTTGTTTAATTATGTATATGGTCACCTAGTAGTCAAGGAAAAGACTGCTCCTCAGTTATGTAAGGTTATTAATAATAATTATTTATACTCCTTAGGGGTGGGGCCCCGTCTGCAAAAAGGATTTACAATGTAGAGTTATCAGGAGAGTCCTCTAGTGGAGGAGAAAAATGGAACGCAAGAAGGTCTGGTACCGTTTATTGGATTCTACAAGACCCCCTGGGTCACCCAGGAGTTGAGAATAGCGACTAATCCCTCTGGTACGAGTGAGGTGAGCTTAGCAGAGACTTGGGGAGACGGTCTATGCTGTGCTGGCAGTAATGGAACGTTGTCTAAAAGGTGGCCCTAACCATTCCTTGGAGCGGATCCCTACGGGAAGAGTTGGGCTGGAGCAAATAGAGACTAAATCAATTTGCAACGTGAGACCGTGGTGTTGAGCGGGGAAGGCGAGAGCCTAGAGGAATCGGTCATTGTGAATATCCCTCCATAAGTAATGTTCAAGTTGTGTGCCCGTGATTCACAAAACTGGGGAAAGGTATCAAGGTTGTAGGTACCTCCATGGAGGTAATATAGGCCCCCTGCTATGGATGGACCCATCCCATTGCAAGTGTTTGACCATAAAATCTACAGCCCCCCTCTCGGGGAATGGTTAGGAAATACGGAGCTAAGATATTGGGCCAAGAGTCATGGAGAATAGACACCGTGCAACTCAGGTTTTAGGGATCTACTATGAGCAAATGTTGGAAAAGACAAGGAATTAACTGGGAAGGAGCGACACATGAAAGACTTCTTAAAACACAAGGTATATACCATGTCCATCAGATCCATACAAAACGAAATGATTCTTCATTCTATAGCAGTGGATGGTAGAATGCCAATATTCATTACTGCTCCTTGAGGCATCAGGGATGGCCGGCGTGCACCACTAATACAGGCTAATACGTACACCATGTCTTCTTCCAAGTCAGATGGTTTAATCTCGTCAAGCCTTGATGAGTGCAATGTAGATAGAGCACCGGATAGACATCTGTGTGGCCAGTGCTAATCTGTCCACCGCGGCGGCCATGCGTATTCACTCATCGACTGGCCGCACTTGGTTTTTTGCATTTACATCATCTGCGGTGACTGCATCCCGCCTGCTCCTCTGGATTAGAAGTCATTGATTGAGTGTCAATTCCCCAATTTCATTGTGTTAAGTGCACTTCTTAGAGTAGCTTAGACCCCGGATGGTGGAAGGGTCAAGTGGCAGCTTATGTGCGGGAACACAACAGACCGGAGAGTAGACAAAATCCAACTCTGACCTGGGATTGATTTATTCATTGTTGTTGGCTGACATGACTGCTGGATGTCAGATCTGATAAGTGTAAGCGGATCCAGTACAATGGCCCTCAGAGGTCCGAATGATTGACCCACAATCTTTGTGTCACGTCCCCTCTGGGACCTGCTCTTGTGATGTAAACGATAGCGTCACTCATGAGATATTACATATTGGATCTTGGGTATATACAGAGATGTAATGATCGTGGTTGCAGAGAGTGTGACGGGGCCCATGTGGAGAGAGGGGCCCGCCTACTTCAGCAGCTATTTCGTGCTGGATGTGGGTCCGAGGATTGCAAAGCAGAGATCCAAAGGGACCCTGCACAGCAATACACACTTATTGGCCAATCAAAGGTTGGCAGTGAGTCATTGAAAATCACTGGCAGCGTAAGCAGTGATGTCACGTGCTGCCCGTCTATGAGAGAAGACGCCGCACACCGAGGAAGCTGGGACACATGGAAAGAATCTTTTTCTTTTTTATATTTGCTGGAAAGAGCCACAGAACAGGGACATTATTACTGGAAGAAGTGCAGGATGGGGGAGCTTATACCAGGAAAGGGAGACATTATACCAGGATGGGGCACATTATATTAGGATGGGGGACATATATTTCTGGAAAGGGTTCAGATAGGGGACTTTATACCAGTAAGGGGCCCAGTAAGGAAGACATTATACCAGGAAGGGGCCAACAATCGTAGACATTACACCAGGAAGACACATGGATGGGGGACATTATATCAGGAAAGGTAGAAATTATACAGAAATGAGCCGAGATGGGGGACATTACACAAGAAAAGGATACATAATACCAGGAAGGGGCTCAAGATAGAGACATTATGCCAGGATGGGGAACATTTTTGCTAAAAAGGCCCAGAATGGAGAATGTTATGCCAGAAAAATACCCTTGAATGCAGAACATTATTACTGGAAGGGGTCAAGGATGGGAAAGACGTTATTACAGGAAGGGATAATAATCATGGACATAATTACAGAATGGAGCACATTGTTAGATGAGAGGGTGAACACGTATGTCTTTATAGGGTCTGGATTGCTACAAAGGCCAATACCCTGTCTATTGTGAAATTTTGGAATGGGAAGGAATAGTCTCAAATAGGGATTTTACACTTGGGGCCTTTTGGACTTTAGTTATGGTTGTGGAGTCGGAGTCATGGAGTCAGAGTGAGATGGAGTCAGATGTTTGGCTTACTGACTCCACAGCCATGGTTGTGGAGTCGGAGTCGTGAGTTGAGTCGAAGTCCATTTTGGTCGAGTAGAGTTGGAATTCAGGGAAACTGAGGAGTCGAAGGTTTTCCTTATGAACTCCACAGCCCCGGAGACAGCACAACACTCAAAACATCAGATGTTAGTGTGGCGCCCCACTGGTCAGTGCGCTACAGAGGGGGTACTACACCCAGATTCAGTGTGTGTGGGATCCCAGTGACCAGAGGATATGATGTTAATCTGAGGCCCTCATCCCTGCATTCACACACCTAGAATAGGGGGACTAAAGGGTTAAACCCTGTTTGCCTGGGAGACCCAGCCCCCGGTGGGAGGATTAGTGGAAAGAGCGGGAAGAAGGGAGTTAGGTAGAAGAGCCATGGAGTGAGTCTAGGGAGGAAGGAGAAGAAAGCCTGGGGGAGACAAGGAGCGTCGTGCTCGCCTCAGAGGAAAGAGCAGAGAATGGACACGGGTCCGAGACTGTGCAGGGTTACACATACCGGCAGTCAGTAACAGAAGGTGGGGAATTCCAGATTTCCCAGCCACACAGTGTCAGGTGGCAAGCAGCGTATAGAGTTCAGAAACACTGACACCCTGGAGCAGGGTAGAGAAAGTGAAGGTCTCGAGTGCCTGTCATACAGCACACACAGTAGAGGTCAAGCCGCTTAGCTTCAAGCAGCTGCAGGAGCCTACAAGTAAAAGCGCAGGTAGAGAAAGGACAGAGAGTGACTATAGAGGGAATATCGCAGAGGGCGTCAGAGACACTGCAACATCTGGTGGCTACCCGGCCAGCTACTCGTGCACCGTGTGAACTGAGAGCTGTCGTGCTGAGTTGCCAGTAAAGTATCTGTGCAGAGCAAGAAAGCCTCCGGTGTCTTATTTCTACTATACTGCCCTAGGGACACATCATCTTGCTGCCCATCTATTGTCCCCAGAGGTTTGCTGGCAGTGCTGGTGCGTTCACCAGAAACTGCAGGTGGCGTCACGACAAATCTCCCTGTAAGTAACCCCTTTTTGGACTGAGCCCAGGCCACGGGACCGGGTCACGACTAACGTGATCCCAGAGAGACAGCACCGGTCCGGCCCTGAGTACCCCACAGCCTGGGGGCGCATCATTAGGATTTGGGCATTTTCTCCTTTGTTTTTTTACAAGTTTTTTATCTGTTTGGAAACAGCGGGAGTTTTGGAACCTCCGATGACCAGGAGCCAAGGTGAGCGTCTTCACGAGGTCTCTATCTGGAACACGTGTTGGTTTCTAGCAATTTTTGGGGACTATTGATTTCTTTATTTCTTTCTAAAATCTCAATCCAGAATTTGTCCTCATCATAAAGGCCTCCTGCCAGGCTGCGCACAAATGACTTCTTCCAGGATCCAGTGTAACCCGAGGCCTCGAGTCGCTCTTTCTATTATTGGTTCTTGTTATTTGCTCCGAGGAAAGACCCAGCATGAGCAGTGATGAAAACCGTCAGCTCGGTTATTATCTGGTCTCGGCGCTCCCAGCATCTCTACTCTGCGCCACTCCCCGCATCTACTCTGCGCCATCCGCATCTTACTCTGCCCGCTCCGCATTCTACTCTGCTCCCCCCGCATCTCTACTCTGCGCCGCTCCCCGCATTCTACTCTGCGCCGCTCCCCGCATCTCTACTCTGCGCCACTCCCCGCATCTCTCTCTGCGCCAACTCCCCGGCATCTCTACTCTGCCCGCTCCAGCATCTCTACTCTGCACCCTCCGCATCTCTACTCTGCCCGCTCCCAGCATCTCTACTCTGCCCGCTCCCTAGCATCTCTACTCTGCGCCGCTCCCAGCATCTCTACTCTGCACCGCTCCCAGCATCTCTACTCTGCACCGCTCCTGCATCTCTACTCTGCGCCGCTCCCATGCATCTCTACTCTGCGCCGCTCCCTGCATCTCTACTCTGCTCCGCTCCCTGCATCTCTACTCTGCGCCGCTCCCTGCATTCTACTCTGCGCCGCTCCCAGCATCTCTACTCTGCGCCGCTCCCTGCATTCTACTCTGCGCCGCTCCCTGCATTCTCTACTCTGCGCCGCTCCCTGCATCTCTACTCTGCTGCCGCTCCATGCATCTCTACTCTGCGACCGCTCCCTGCATCTCTACTCTGCGCCGCTCCCTGCATCTCTACTCTGCACCGCTCCTCTGCATCTCTACTCTGCGCCGACCCTGCATCTCTACTCTGCGCCGCTCCCTGCATCTCTACTCTGCACCGCTCCCTGCATCTCTACTCTGCCCGCTCCCTGCATCTCTACTCTGCTCCGCTCCTGCATCTCTACTCTGCGCCGCTCCTGCATCTCTACTCTGCCCGCTCCCCGCATCTCTACTCTGCGCTCGCTCCCCGCATCTCTACTCTGCTCCGCTCCCGCATCTCTACTCTGCGCCGCTCCCTGCATCTCTACTCTGCGCCGCTCCCTGCATTTCTACTCTGCCCGCTCCCTGCATTCTACTCTGCTCCGCTCCCATGCATCTCTACTCTGCGCCCGCCTCCCTGCATCTTCTCTACTCTGCGCCGCTCCTGCATTCTCTACTCTGCACGTCCGCAGCTCTCTGCATCCTCTACCTCTGCACCGCTCCCTGCATCTCTACTCTGCACCGCTCCCTGCATCTCTACTCTGCACGCTCCCTGCATCTCTACTCTGCGCCGCTCCCTGCATCTCTACTCTGCCCGCTCCCCGCATCTCTACTCTGCTCCGCTCCCCGCATCTCTACTCTGCTCCGCTCCCCGCATCTCTACTCTGCGCCGCTCCCGCATCTCTACTCTGCACGCTCCCTGCATCTCTACTCTGCGCCGCTCCCTGCATCTCTACTCTGCCCGCTCCCTGCATCTCTACTCTGACTCCGCTCCCGCATCTCTACTCTGCTCCGCTCCGCTCTCCCGCATCTCTACTCTGCCCGCTCCCCGCATCTCTACTCTGCGCCACTCCCTGAATCTCTACTCTGCGCCGCTCCCTGCATCTGCTACTCTGGCACGCTCCCGCATCTCTACTCTGCACCGCTCCCTGCATCTCTACTCTGCGCCGCTCCCCGCATCTCTACTCTGTGCCGCTCCCGCATCTCTACTCTGCACCGCTCCCGCATCTCTACTCTGCGCCAGCTCCCTGATCTCTACTCTGCGCGCTCCCTGCATCTCTACTCTGCGCGCTCCCGCATCTCTACTCTGCGCCGCTCCCTGCATCTCTACTCTGCGCCGCTCCCAGCATCTCTACTCTGCGCCGCTCCCTGCATCTCTACTCTGCGCCGCTTCCCGCATCTCTACTCTGCGCCACTCCCCGCATCTCTACTCTGCGCCGCTCCCCGCATCTCTACTCTGCGCCGCTCCCTGCATCTCTACTCTGCGCCGCTCCCTGCATCTCTACTCTGCGCCGCTCCCTGCATCTCTACTCTGCGCCGCTCCATGCTTCTCTACTCTGCGCCACTCTCTGCATCTCTACTCTGCAACGCTCTCTGCTTCTCTACTCTGCGCCGCTCCCTGCATCTCTACTCTGCGCCGCTCCATGCTTCTCTACTCTGCGCAGCTCCTTGCATCTCTGCACCGCTCTCTGCTTCTCTACTCTGCGCAGCTCCCTGCATCCCTACTCTGCGCCGCTCTCTTGTCAGTTGTATCTTTCACTCTTCATCAGCCTATTTTTTCACGGTTTATGACTTTTTCCTTCTCCTTCTTTCTCATCGCATTCAGTTTCCCTATCTCTGAATTCATCTCTCCATCATAATACGGCATGTTCCAGTCAGTTCCTTCAGTGCTCCTCTCCCCATTTCTGGATCTTCTATGGCACATGACTGTCTTCAGATAGCGGCAGCGCTTCACTGGAGACTTCACCTGGTTACAGGCATCAATGTATACCGGGGTCTGTAAACCTGCAGGAACCCTGAGAGTCTGTCACCGCTGCCTGACTTCTCTACGTGTGACCTGTCGCAGCTTGTCATGTGGATGCGCCAGTTCTCTCTGCAGGCGTCAGCTTAGAGATCTGATTTTTTTGTTTGATATTTGACCAATAAGCTCTAAAAAAATCTTTTATTTTTTTTACCTATTAAAGGGAATTTTTTCAAGATTCTTTTACTTTCGAAACAAGTGTATAGGTCGTATTACAACAATAAAAATGATACCTATCTTGTAGTAATGTGTGGCGCCCCTGCAGTCTGGCTGCCACAAATGATATTTCATGTACATCTATTGTAATGTCATGTTTGAAGAGAATTGGAGCTCCCCCTGCTGGAAGTCTGAAGCACCCAACACAGCCTGAACTTCAACCAGGAAGCTGAGCACTGAAAGGCCTTATTTGGCTGTGTCCCAGTTTCTGGCTGGTGGGACGGGTTAGCTGGGTAGTAAGGCTGGGACAGGCACAGGAGAGCCAGTAGGTAACGAGCCAGGAGGCTGCTCTGAGGATCAGCTGCAAGGCAGGGAACCAGGCCCTGGCTGTAATGTCTGCATACTCTTATATTCTGTGATCCCGGCTGTAATGTCTGTATACTCTTATATTCTGTGAGCCCCGGCTGTAATGTCTGTATACTCTTATATTCTGTGATCCCTGGCTGTAATGTCTGTATATTCTTATATTCTGTGATCCCCGGCTGTAATGTCTGTATACTCTTATATTCTGTGATGCCCAGCTGTAATGTCTGTATACTCTTATATTCTGTGAGCCCCGGCTGTACTGTTTGTATACTCTTATATTCTGTGATCCCTGGCTGTAATGTCTGTATACTCTTATATTCTGTGATCCCCGGCTGTAATGTCTGTATACTTCTCTTAATATTCTGTGATCCCGGCTGTAATGTCTGTATACTCTATATTATTCTGCGATCTTCGGCTGTAATGTCTTTATACTCTTATATTCTGTGATCCCCAGCTGTAATGTCTGTATACTCTTATATTCTGTGATCCCCGGCTGTAATGTCTGTATACTCATATCCTGTGATCCCCGGCTGTAATGTCTGTATACTCTTATATTCTGTGATCCCCGGCTGTAATGTCTGTATACTCTTATATTCTGTGATCCCCGGCTGTAATGTCTGTATACTCTTATATTCTGTGATCCCAGCTGTAATGTCTGTATACTCTTATATTATGTGATCCCCGGCTGTAATGTCTGTATACTCTTATATTCTGTGATCCCAGGCTGTAATGTCTGTATACTCTTATATTCTGTGATCCCCGGCTGTAATGTCTGTATACTCTTATATTCTGTGATCCCCAGCTGTAATGTCTGTATACTCTTATATTCTGTGATTCCCGGATGTAATGTCTGTATACTCTTATATTCTGTGATCCCAGGCTGTAATATCTGTATACTCTTATATTCTGTGATACCCCACAGTAATCTCTGTATGCTCCTATATTCTGTGATCCCCGGCTGTAATGTCTGTATACTCTTATATTCTGTGATCCCCGGCTGTAATGTCTGTATACTCTTATATTCTGTGATTCCCTGGCTGTAATGTCTGTATACTCTTATATTCTGTGATCCCCGGCTGTAATGTCTGTATACTCTTATATTCTGTGATTTCCTGGCTGTAATGTCTGTATACTCTTATATTCTGTGATCCCCGGCTGTAATGTCTGTATACTCTTATATTCTGTGATCCCAGCTGTAATGTCTGTATACTCTTATATTCTGTGATCCCCAGCTGTAATATCTGTATACTCTTATATTCTGTGATCTCCGGCTGTAATGTCTGTATACTCTTATATTCTGTGATCCCTGGCTGTAATGTCTGTATACTCTTATATTCTGTGATCCCTGGCTGTAATGTCTGTATACTCTTATATTCTGTGATCCCCGGCTGTAATGTCTGTATACTCTTATATTCTGTGATTTCCTGGCTGTAATGTCTGTATACTCTTATATTCTGTGATCCCCGGCTGTAATGTCTGTATACTCTTATATTCTGTGATCCCCGGCTGTAATGTCTGTATACTCTTATATTCTGTGATCCCTGACTGTAATGTCTGTATACTCTTATATTCTGTGATCCCAGCTGTAATGTCTGTATACTCTTATATTCTGTGATCCCCAGCTGTAATATCTGTATACTCTTATATTCTGTGATCTCCAGCTGTAATGTCTGTATACTCTTATATTCTGTGATCCCTGGCTGTAATGTCTGTATACTCTTATATTCTGTGATCCCTGACTGTAATGTCTGTATACTCTTATATTCTGTGATCCCAGCTGTAATGTCTGTATACTCTTATATTATGTGATCCCCGGCTGTAATGTCTGTATACTCTTATATTCTGTGATCCCAGGCTGTAATGTCTGTATACTCTTATATTCTGTGATCCCCAGCTGTAATGTCTGTATACTCTTATATTCTGTGATTCCCGGATGTAATGTCTGTATACTCTTATATTCTGTGATCCCTGGCTGTAATGTCTGTATACTCTTATATTCTGTGATCCCCAGCTGTAATGTCTGTATACTCTTATATTCTGTGATGCCCAGCTGTAATGTCCGTATACTCTTATATCCTGTGATCCCTGGCTGTAATGTCTGTTTACTGTTATATTCTGTGATCCCCGGATGTAATGTCTGGTGGATGGTTTGTATTCTGCCTCTTTATTCTGCAGCCATATAAATGTTTGATCCTTTGTCTACAGCTCCCTTTTACCTAAGCATAAACAAACTAACACAAGTCTGTGACCCCTTGAAGGGCGGTCTACTGTATAGGGGGCAACCTCCTATGGTTTCAGACACATCCGTCTCAAGTAACAAGCTGTCTGTCCTGTATAATACATGAGGAGATACAAGAAGGCAGATACAGTATTTATCACATTAAGTCACTGTGTGCAGTTATTACAGTGGAGTTAGCTTTAAATAAGATTATTACGATGAAATGTTGAAATATTTATGAATGTAATTGTGGACACTATTGGTGGAATTATATTCGGAAAATCTGTTATTTTTCATTAATAAATGTATAAAACGTTTACAGCACGGATAGAGCATAATCCATCTTCATTACTGCGATCAGTGCCATCAAGAAAATGATCACATTCATCATTAATTAACAGTCAATGTATAAAGTGGAGGTTCATCTGGAGCCTCCGGAAAGGTTCAAATTCAGATTATCCAAAGGCTTTTACGATGGGTCCAGACTGACCCATTAGAGGATGTTGACTATTTGCAGTCTATGTGTAATGCTGCTCTGTGTAGGTGAGGGAGTGTGTCAGCCTTTAAGTAGTTCCACTTCTTTCACTAGATGTCGTTGATAGAGTTTCACTCTGCCTTGTCCATGTGAGCTGAGAAGACGTCCGTGCATATTGTTGAAGCTTCTTGGTGCTTTTCCTTTTGGAAGTTGCTGTGTTCCCGGTCTGTGGTGGGTGTAGGTGAGGGGAAGTTAACACAGGGTTTGTTGAGGAACAGAGGGCAAGGGTTGTAGCCCAGACCTCCTCACCATCAGAGTTGTCTCTGGGTACAGAGTCAGACTAGCAATCCCAGTCTATAGGGCAGCCTAGTTACCCAGTTTACTTTGCCCGTTATTACCATCCTGCTTCACATTCCGTAATACGCTACACCACAAACTCTGACAATTGCGGCATACAACATGGGAGTTACAGAACAAAGTACAGTAACAGAGCTTATTGGTTACACAACAGAGTAAAAGCTTAGAGCTTGATGGTTACACAGTAAAGTACAGGCACAGAGCTTGTTGGTTACACAACAAAGTACAGGCACAGAGCTTGTTGGTTACACAACAGAGTAAAAGCTTACAACTTGATGGTTACACAGCAAAGTACAGGCACAGAGCTTGTTGGTTACACAACAGAGTACAGGCACAGAGCTTGTTGGTTACACAACAGAGTAAAAGCTTACAACTTGATGGTTACACAGCAAAGTACAGGCACAGAGCTGGGTCATTGAACAACAGGGTACAGGCACAGAGCCTGATGGTTACACAACAGAGTACAGGCACAGAGCTTGTTGGTTGCACAACAGAGTACAGGCACAGAGCTTGATGGTTACACACAACGAGTAAAGGCACAGAGCTTGTTGGTTGCACAACAGAGTAAAGGCACAGAGCTTGTTGAGTACACAACAGAGTACAGGCACAGAGCTTGTTGGTTACACAACAGAGTACAGGCACAGAGCTTGTTGAGTACACAACAGAGTACAGGCACAGAGCTTGTTGGTTACACAACAGAGCACAGGCACAGAGCTTGTTGTGTACAATCAGAATACAGGCACAGAGCTTGTTGAGTACAAAACAGAGTACAGGCACAGAGCTTGTTGAGTACAAAACAGAGTACAGGCACAGAGCTTGTTGAGTACAAAACAGTACAGGCACAGAGCTTGTTGGTTACACAACAGGGTACAGGCACAGAGCCTGATGGTTACACAACAGGGCACAGGCATAGAGCTTGATGGTTACACAACAGAGTACAGGCACAGAGCTTGTTGAGTACACAACAGAGTACAGGCACAGAGCTTGTTGAGTACACAACAGAGTACAGGCACAGAGCTTATTGAGTACACAACAGAGTACAGGCACAGAGCTTGGTGGTTACACAACAGAGTACAGGCACAGAGCTTGTTGAGTACAAAACAGAGTACAGGCACAGAGCTTGTTGGTTACACAACAGGGTACAGGCACAGAGCCTGATGGTTACACAACAGGGTACAGGCACAGAGCTTGTTGGTTACACAACAGGGTACAGGCACAGAGCTTGTTGGTTACACAACAGGGTACAGGCACAGAGCCTGATGGTTACACAACAGGGTACAGGCACAGAGCTTGATGGTTACACAACAGAGTACAGGCACAGAGCTTGTTGAGTACAAGAAAGAGTACAGGCACAGAGCTTGTTGGTTACACAACAGAGTACAGGCACAGAGCTTGTTGGTTACACAACAGAGTACAGGCACAGAGCTTGGTGGTTACACAACAGAGTACAGGCACAGAGCTTGTTGAGTACAAAACAGAGTACAGGCACAGAGCTTGTTGGTTACACAACAGGGTACAGGCACAGAGCCTGATGGTTACACAACAGGGTACAGGCACAGAGCTTGATGGTTACACAACAGAGTACAGGCACAGAGCTTGTTGAGTACAAGAAAGAGTACAGGCACAGAGCTTGTTGGTTACACAACAGAGTACAGGCACAGAGCTTGTTGGTTACACAACAGAGTACAGGCACAGAGCTTGTTGGTTACACAACAGAGTACAGGCACAGAGCTTGTTGGTTACACAACAGAGTACAGGCACAGAGCTTGTTGAGTACAAAACATAGTACAGGCACAGAGCTTGTTGTTTACACAACAGAGTACAGGCACAGAGCTTGTTGTTTACACAACAGAGTACAGGCATAGAGCTTGTTGGTTACACAACAGAGTACAGGCACAGAGCCTGATGGTTACCCAACAGAGTACAGGCACAGAGCTTGTTGAGTACAAGAAAGAGTACAGGCACAGAGCTTGTTGGTTACACAACAGAGTACAGGCTCAGAACTTGTTTACACAACAGAATACAGGCACAGAGCTTGTTGGTTACAGAACAGAGTACAGGTACAAAGCTTGGTGGTTACCCAACAAAGTACAGGAACAGAGCTTAGTGGTTACACAACAAAGTACAGGCACAGAGCTTAGTGGTTACACAACAAAGTACAGGCACAGAGCTTAGTGGTTACACAACAAAGTACAGGCACAGAGCTTAGTGGTTACACAACAAAGTACAGGCACAGAGCTTAGTAGTTACAGAATATAGTACAAGCACAGAGCTGGGTCTTAACACAACACAGTACAGGCACAGAGCTTGATGGTTACACAACAAAGTATAGGCACAGGTCTGGGTAGTTACTCAACACAAATGCCTTTTTGACATTATGCCCATTTTGATTATGGTCTATATACAGGGAGTTTGGACCCTTATAAAAACTCATTTTGATGACCCCAGGCGGCCCCGGCCTGACCCTGGTTGAGAGTCTGTTATGTAGACCTTGACCAACAATAAACCTATCACCTGTGTGACATCCAGTAAATCCTCTCACAATCCTGCACTGCCCAGCGGCCTCCTTCACTCCGGTAAATGCCAATGCTGATAACCGTCTTAGGGGGAAATTGCTCATAATGGTTACCTGTGCAGGCTCAGTGATTTGGGTAAAATTGCACGCTTTCCAGGCTAAGTCGCCTTGACATGCATGACATTTTCTGAACATGTATTTATTTGTGAAAATGAAAACATGGGTTTTACTGTTGAAACCTGAAATCTGTATATTTTTCCCTAATAGAAGCTGCTTTTCTATAGTCTCCACGTGATTTTGTCTTTCTCTCCAGTTTTCACACCTACGTATTGCGACCCATTATAACCTTAGGAAATGGAGTTCTTAAATAATGGCACGTTCCGGAGGAGAGGGGATTTGCATAATCGGCTTTTCCAGGCTGCATTACCTGGTCTGTACCTTCACATGGAGACATACTGCCCCCCTGGGCCATCACCTAGGTACATCATGGGATATGACTATCATTTTATTCTACTAGTGACTGTAAATTGCGTGATATGTATCCAACATACAAATATGAAAGACGTCATGATGACCTATCCTGATTTGGGAGGTTTAAAGAACCTATGTAAGGCCCCTTTCCCATCAGCGGTATTCGCTGATGTGCGGCAGATCCGGCAGGTGGCTCCACATCTGCCGGATCTGCCACCTAATGGCCAACTTGCGGCCCTGACCCAGCAAGCCTCATGCATTGTCTATGGGGCTTGCGGTCCGATGCGGCAAGTGCGGTAACGCCGGATGCGGCAGATCCTGCTTGCAGCTTTTTATTTCGCAGCCGCAAGTGCCGGATCCGGACGATCCGGCGTAACTGCACTTGCCGCACCAGACCGCAAACCACATAGACAATGCATGGGGCTTGCCTGATCCAGGCCGCAATTCGGGGCTACCGATATGACGCGATTTAAGCCCTGCCCCTTTCATGACGCGGCCAGGCTCTCAGCACTGCTGCTAGCTGAGAGGGGGCGTGCATAATTAATAAGCGACCGGAGGGAGCAGCAGACAGACAGAAACTGAAAATAACACAACACGTAATTATAACCTGTATTCTCTACTTTAATACATCGTTTTATTCTGCAAAAGGGATGGCTAGAAAAGATAAGAGGGGGTGCAGGGACAGGTCTACCGACACGGGGGGTCAGTTTGTGGGGTCATGCACGCAGCTCTGAGGAGCCCGGCGCTTTTGTACATTACAGATTATAGCAGGATAAACCCACCTGAGTGGGTATAAGGTCTCTAGGGGGACTGGGCACCCCCTAGAGACATTAAACAAACATTTATTTATTAAGTTATTCATTTTACTATACATAGAACAGTTTGCTCATCTCTGCGGCAGCAGGGATGAGCAAACTATCCGGTAACTGGATTGCTCAGGATTACACATCCTGAGCAATCCGATTCCCGCATTGCGGATGCTAAAACCGCTCCGAAAACTGCAGCCTGCGTGATTTTTACCGCAGGGTGCAGAGCCGGAGACGGAAACCGGATTGCTTGTGAAGCAATCCGGTTTTTAGCATTGGCTCCTATGGGGAGCGTTTCTTGATCCGGTTTTGAGCTTTTTGAAAGCTCAAAACCGGATCAGGTTTTAAAAAAAAAAACGTAGATGTGACCCTAGCCATAATCTTATATGTAGCACAGAATTTTCTGGTTTGGCGCTAATCCGTGGTGCTCTTCTTCAGAATAGGAAAAAAAAGAATAAATCTTCCATATCAAATAATTTAAAAATAAATGTATATAAAATATAAAATAGTAGTAGTCAAAAAGATAAGTACAACGTGTTGGTGATGCGATGTAGTAAGGTGTCTTATACGATGGTGGAGGGCACCGTAAGACATGTAAGACGCTTCACTACATGGCGCCATCACATCTGCACATCCCAGCAGTCTGATTGATCTATAGATATCTGATGACTCTGGACAGTATCATCATCTTAAAGGCATATCCTGTACAAGAATCTATTGTGTCTGATGAAGACCCAAATATACGGGGTCTTCATAAAACGTGAAGCTCACGGGCCCTAATGCGAAAGCTCCAACAGGACTAAACCTTTAATAGCAATAGTCTTTTTCTATAGGCCAAAGGGACTTTTGGGGCCCCCTAAGGTCTAGAGCCTACACCTACACCTATGGAAGCATAGAGGTAGCCAGGCTTGTATGCTACGATCAGCACCATAAAGCCCATAGTAAAGCCTTGTAACCACACAACTGTAACCTCTCATGTCCCTGTGCACAGTATTTCGATTTCTGCATCGGCTGCAACAGAACAAAAATGCAGAAGTGGTCAATCTAGTGGAAATAATGCAGCTTTCCACAAATTCCTATGGGAACTTCCTTAGAACATTCAGCTGATGGTGGTGACCAAGAGCGGAACCGTGAAGACACATGTATTAGCACGCGGCGGCTGACCGCTGCAGAGCCGCACTTCACTTCTCCGATCTGGTAAATCTGTCTGTACGGAAAATGATTCCTTCTTTAATTCCTTCAAACAGAAACAGACAGAAGTTATAAGCAGAAGATGGGATGATTAAGACATCGCTGTGCAGACCTTTGATCTTAAAAGGAAACCACCCAACATTTATAGACGTTCTATGTCCGCCCGCTATTCGCTCTGATACCTGGCTATTATCTCTGGAGCTTTTGATGTAGACTTTAATTGATTATCTTGTTGATATAATATGGCACGAAATGTGTGGCTGCCCTCCGATTACCACCGCTGTATCAGCTGATTCCCCACGGTGCAGACCCAGGATCATAACCTGTGATGACCAGATCATGACTAGTGATGGCCAAATCAAAACTAGCGATGGCCGGATCATAACTAGTGATGGTCTGTATCCTGCTTCCCCCACCCACTCGTAGAGAAAACCTGTGAGTCCTGCTTCTGTGGCACCCCATGGGTTAATGTGCCACAGTAACATCACACGGGTTCCCTCCCCACAACACACTGACTTACACTAGCACCTCTGGGCCAGGAGGGGGAGCACAACCTGCTCTCTTAAATACTCCAGGTCCACAGGAAATAGTTAGTTCAGCACGGAGCAGTGCTGTGAAGAGTGAGTTTCAGTTCCTGGGAGAACTGAGAGAGTCTGCAGTGTAAAGGAGCTACCTGAGGCTTCTCTGCAGCCTGCTCATCGATTCCAGGCCTAGTTAGGGTCTGAGGGAAGGAGAACTAAGGACAGAGGAACACGCCTGGGAGCTTGAGTGCCATCATCACTCGCCCCAGAGAAGCGCACAGAACGGACACCGGATCCGGCACTGTGACTGACACACAGCACGGTGAATCCAGGAGTAGTGGAGTCTCTAGACCACCACAGTACCAGAGCAAAGCAACACGGCGGGGTCAGTACAGCACAGAGGACTCAAGTTGCCTAGCCAAGTGGTACCAGCAGAACAGAGAGAGAAAGAGTGAGACAGTCCCAGCAGCTCAGCTAGACACAGCAGCCAGGACACACACAGCGCAGCACGAGGAAGCTGAGGACCCGGACAGGGAGGGAGGAAATCCTGGCCCGGTACAGACTCCGTGGACAATCTTCTACAAGAACTGCAGTAAAGCTTTGGAAACTACAAAACGTGAGTGTGTGTTCCTTAACCCCGTCTCCACTATTCACATCCTCCATATACTTTCACCATCACTGCCCCAGGGAATACAGTCCTGCCCACGGGATCTATTCCATCTCTGCTGCCATCACATTGCCCCTGGAGGTTCTGCGGCAGCGGCGGCCCCATTACTGGCCGCGCACAGTGGGTGGTGTCACGATAAACTATTCTCCCCTGTAAATACACCCTTATTATTTGCCAGGTGCCGGGACACGGTCCAGGCCAGGACCACCCGTAACATCCCCAGCAGCAATGCGGTCCGGTACTGAGTACCCTCGACCCGGTGGGCTCGACACTTCCCCGAACTACTCATAGATAAAGCCTGTGAGTCCTGCTTCCTTCACCCACTCATAGAGAAAGCCTGTGAGTCCTGCTTCCCCGAACTACTCATAGATAAAGCCTGTGAGTCCTGCTTCCCCGAACTACTCATAGATAAAGCCTGTGAGTCCTGCTTTCCCCACCCACTTATAGAGAAAGCCTGTGAGTCCTGCTTCCCCACCCGCTCGTAGAGAAAGCCTGTGAGTCCTGCTTCCCCACCCACTCATAGAGAAAGCCTGTGAGTCCTGCTTCCTCCACCCACTCATAGAGAAAGCCTGTGAGTCCTGCTTCCCCACCCGCTCGTAGAGAAAGCCTGTGAGTCCTGCTTCCCCCACCCACTCATAGAGAAAGCCTGTGAGTCCTGCTTCCCCACCCACTTATAGAGAAAGCCTGTGAGTCCTGCTTCCCCACCCGCTCGTAGAGAAAGCCTGTGAGTCCTGCTTCCCCACCCGCTCGTAGAGAAAGCCTGTGAGTCCTGCTTCCTCCACCCACTCATAGAGAAAGCCTGTGAGTCCTGCTTCCTCCACCCACTCATAGAGAAAGCCTGTGAGTCCTGCTTCACCCACCCACTCATAGAGAAAGCCTGTGAGTCCTGCTTCCTCCACCCACTCATAGAGAAAGCCTGTGAGTCCTGCTTCCTCCACCCACTCATAGAGAAAGCCTGTGAGTCCTGCTTCCCCCACCCACTCATGGAGAAAGCCTGTGAGTCCTGCTTCCTCCACCCACTCATAGAGAAAGCCTGTGAGTCCTGCTTCCTCCACCCACTCATAGAGAAAGCCTGTGAGTCCTGCTTCCCCCACCCACTCATGGAGAAAGCCTGTGAGTCCTGCTTCCTCCACCCACTCATAGAGAAAGCCTGTGAGTCCTGCTTCCTCCACCCACTCATAGAGAAAGCCTGTGAGTCCTGCTTCCTCCACCCACTCATAGAGAAAGCCTGTGAGTCCTGCTTCCTCCACCCACTCATAGAGAAAGCCTGTGAGTCCTGCTTCCCCCACCCACTCATGGAGAAAGCCTGTGAGTCCTGCTTCCTCCACCCACTCATAGAGAAAGCCTGTGAGTCCTGCTTCCTCCACCCACTCATAGAGAAAGCCTGTGAGTCCTGCTTCCTCCACCCACTCATGGAGAAAGCCTGTGAGTCCTGCTTCCTCCACCCACTCATAGAGAAAGCCTGTGAGTCCTGCTTCCCCCACCCACTCATAGAGAAAGCCTGTGAGTCCTGCTTCACCCACCCACTCATAGAGAAAGCCTGTGAGTCCTGCTTCCTCCACCCACTCATAGAGAAAGCCTGTGAGTCCTGCTTCCTCCACCCACTCATAGAGAAAGCCTGTGAGTCCTGCTTCCCCCACCCACTCATGGAGAAAGCCTGTGAGTCCTGCTTCCTCCACCCACTCATAGAGAAAGCCTGTGAGTCCTGCTTCCTCCACCCACTCATAGAGAAAGCCTGTGAGTCCTGCTTCCCCCACCCACTCATGGAGAAAGCCTGTGAGTCCTGCTTCCCCCACCCACTCATAGAGAAAGCCTGTGAGTCCTGCTTCCTCCACCCACATAGAAAGATTAACAGCTCTCCTATCAATCTCAAAAGGAGTGTGGGAGGAGAAAATATAACTCACAGGCTTTCTATCAGAGTGGTTGGGACTATCAGGACTCACAGACCTTTTAGGCTGCCTTCACACTACGGATTTTTCAGTTCTGATGCTGTGTGATAAAAATCGGACAGCATCGGACCGATTTTGGCCCCCATGCAGCCCTATGGGCATCGGACCGAATCGGTTGTGCACTAAATGCCATCTGATTTGGTCCGATCCGGTTCTGTCCGATTTTTTTATCGGTGCAAAAATCGGAGCATGCTCCGATTTTTGCACCGAAAATAAAATCGGACAAAATCGAATCGGACCAAATCGGATGGCGTTTAGTGCACATCCGATTTGGTCCGATGTTTTTTACATGGGGCCCTATGGAGCTGTGTCCTCGGACCCGACTTTACTGTACTGAGCATGCTCAGTACAGTAAAACTGCTCCTACTGGGACAGCAGGGGTTAAAAAACAAACACACAATGTATGCTCACCTGTCCCTGAGGCCCCCGCCGTCTCCCGCACGGTCCCGCAGGCTCCTTGTGTCTCCAGAGGTCGTCTTCTTCTAAACAGGACCTGCCGTGACGTCACAGTCACGTGACCGCAGGTTAACCAATTAACAAGCAGTCACGTGATTGTGACATCACGGCAGGTCCTGTTCAGAAGAAGACGACCTCTGGAGACAACGGGAGCCTGCGGGACCGTGCGGGAGACAGCGGAGGCCTCGGGTACAGGTGAGTATACTTTTTTTTTTTTTTTTCAGTCGGAGGGAGCAATTTTATGCCGGAATCGGATGCCTATTTGGCATCCGATTCCAGGCATCAGAAAGGAGCCGATGCTGTCTGAATTTATCGGACAGCATCGGCTCCCTTCAAAATCGTATGAAGCAATAAAAAACCTTTATAATCCCCATACTCAGCATGCTCCTATATTTCATAGTCAGGACTTGGAGAACAGACAGATCCACTTCTAAAAGTGTGGTGTCATTAGTATAATCGCGGCCTAAATATCTTTTTGGGATCTATGGAGATCACAGAGGAGGAAGCCCGGAGCAGGGGCGCCATTACAACAGTTGCAGGGGTTGCAATCGCACCCGGGCCCTTGAGCCTCGGGGGCCCCAAAAGTCTCTTTGGCCTATAGAAAAAAACGAATGCTATTAAAGATTTGCAGTCATTGGGGTCCGGTTGGAGCTTTTGCATCGCGCCCCCCTTTTCTTCTAGTTGCAGAGAGATGATTGTGTTGGGAATCTCGAGGGTCAGACTCTCAGTTCTCTGATTAAAGGGGATGTCTATGATGAAGCAGCCACTTTAAATCCTCTCGTATAAATAACATTCCTCAGTCCCCGCGTGACATTTTAGGTATACGTCCCGTAGATGAGACATTTTCCCAGTCATAACATAACTGTTCATTTTTTATCCATGAGTCTATAATTTCCTAGAAATGATATTTATTTACAGACCATGAATAATTCCGATCTGATGAATGGCCTTCACACAATGCGGCTTATCAGACAATGAACTGCACCGACCCGGCTCCGGCGTCCCTAAACACATACAATTGTAATACAAAATAATGTCATTACAATAAAGTAATAGGTTGTCACGGCCATCTATAAGCCATGGACGGCTTTGACTGGCACCCGGGAGTTGCCATGGCAACAAGGCAGGTTGGTGACTGTTTAGTATGACAAGGGGTACTCGGCAAAAGGAGAAGGAATACCCGACTGACATCTCCAAACGCTCCTTGAGTAACGCCAAGTGCTCCGATAGTCCCCAATTGTGATGATAAAGTTATACCAGAAATTCTGATGTATGACTAAATCAGCCCAAAATGAAATGGAAATCAGTGTGAAAGCGCATGCCCTTATACTTATTGACTCAATATAATACAAAGGATGCAGTTCATAGGGTTGTTTTATCAAGACAAGTCCTTTCAGGCTGCAGCCGCTAAAGCTATCGGGGTCCAACGGACAAATTACCTCCTGGGATACAGATGACCCAAATGTGGCGCCCCTGCGGTTGCATGCATTTTACATGTATGACAAAATGCTCTGCGGTAAGAGGGGAAGGCTTTGCTGAGATCTCCATTTGCACCCAACACAATCCAAAGAGATCCTGGGCGGAAGAAACCCACCTTCAGGGCAGTCCCCACCTGGAGGGAGGAGTGGGTGGGAAGCAGAAAGGAGACAGCTCTAGTGAGACAGCTCTAGTGAGATCCAGTCGGGCAGCTGGGAAGCTAGGACTACACGTGGACTTAGATGCTAGTCCCAGGGCCAGAGGACACAAATCTGCTGTCGGCTGTCCAGCCGGGCAGAGTGCTGTGGCCCTGGCTCACATTGAAGAGGGAAGTAAAAATAGAGATGTAAAAATAATCAAGAAATAGTTTTTGTGACGCTAGTTGGGATAATTAGCCAGATATGGCCGGCACTGCAGGAGATCTCTGGGAGATAGATATAGTGGCAGTGCAGTTGTTAAACCTTTCCCAACCAGGGCTGGCTCCCAGGAGATGTTGATGATGGGGTAGTAGTAGTGGGTGCAGTGGAGAAAAGAGGTAGAAAAAGTCAGTATCACTGCTTTTACCATTTACTGCAGGTATTCATGCAGGTCCTGGTTATACAGGTACCACCACGTGGTCCAGCTAGTCTGGGAAGAACTGTGATCCACTCTGCTGGGTGAGTATAGTGGCCTACCAACTGACTTGTCCTTATTGTAGGTTTGTAGGTGCTCTTGTGCTGTCCTGTACTCCTTTCTTGGTTGCTGAGGGGTACCTCCAGTCAGGCTGGTAGTGTGGCCCTGTGAGTATCTGTGCTCTGCTCAGAGCAATTCTCTGGCCCTCTGAACTACTGTTGCCCTGGAAGATCTCACTTGAGTGGCTAGTGTGCATAAAAGTCACTAACCTCCAGTTCTGTCACTAGGACCTGTGAGCCTGAGTGACCTAGGGACTGATGTCCTGCCTTGCAGCTGGTCACTCCTGACTGACCCTCCTCTAATGCTTTTCTCAGTCTTACGACCCTAACGCCTCCCTACAATCAGAAACTGTGTCACAGCCTAAGCCAAGGCCCTTCAGTGCTCAACTTCCTGGTTAGAGATCATTCAGTGTTTGATGCTTTAGACTTCAAGCAGAGGGAGCGCCCATTCTCCCCAGACATGGCAATAGAAACAATGTTAAAGAAATACTATATGTGGCAGCCAGAATGCAAGTGTGAACAGGTGCATACTGAACATGAAATATACTATAACACATAAAGAGAGATGCACTCTGAAATGCTAAGGTATGCAAACAATGAATAAAGGAATATGGACATGCATTACTGCTAAGAAAGTACGGTAGATATAAAATAAGATCCTTAGCATATAACAAAGGCCCATTGGTCAATGTCAAGGTGTATCTCTTCACTGGGTCCCAACCTATGCTAATGCCAGTCTCTTAGCATTAAAAAACCTCTAATATATAGACAGACAGGAACTTGTTAATAAAGAATTAAAATCACCCAAGGCTGATGAGGAGGAGTGCACAGTCAGAAGGGACCCCATGAAGAGGTACGTCTTGACATTGGCTATTGGCCTCACATAAAACTGGCCTTTGTTATATGCTAAGGATCTCATTTTTTCATGTGTTTCCTTAGCAGTAATGCATGTCCATATTTTTATAATAATTGTTTGCATGCCTCAGCATTTCAGAGTGCAACAATTCTTCTTTGAGACAATGTCACGGGGAGGGGGAGAGGAAGGGTTACTACTAATTCCAGGGGAAGGAATACCTGATCTGTCTCTTAACTGCTAGGTTCCTGCGCTCAGGTCCGCCATCAGGGGGCGACGCGGCTGCCTCCAGTGAGGGGTCCGGGATTCCCCGCTGGGGGCGTGGCCATTTTCATGAGGGAGAGGGGGGCCCGGCCATGACTGTAGGGGGCGTGGCTGTTTGCATCATTGAGCGAGCAGGGCCCGCCCCCCGGCCGAGCCCGCCCCCCCTGGGTCAGCATCGCGTCTGTGCACTGTGCACAGCACAGCCTAATCAATCCTGTCCCAGAGGCAGGCCCAGCCCAGCCTCAGTGAGTCAGTCACTGACTGACACGTGACGTCCATCGACTGAGGCACGCCCATCCCCGCCCACCCTAGGCCTCAATGCACAGGGGAACCGCCCAGCCGCCGCCCAGGCCCGCCCAGCCGCCGCCCAGCCTCTATCACCCTGTGGGGGCCTGGCCCGCCCATCCAAGGCCTCAATGCACAGGGCAGTCCTCCAGCACCTCAGAGATCATAGAATTCAGCTCAATGCAGAGAGATGGGCATGATCGGATCTGCCACGACACAGCTACACACAGGTTAGGAGAGGGGAGAGAAGGGGGGGTGCCCAGTACACAGGGAGCCAGGCATCCCAGCCCCAGCACACAGGAAGCTGGGCCCCACAGCCCGAGCACACAGGGAGCTAGGCCCCCCAGCACACAGGGAGCCGGGCCCCCCAGCCCCAAGCACACCGGGAGATGGGCCCCCCAGCCCCAGCACACAGGGAGTCGGGCCCCCCAGCCCCAGCACACAGGGAGCCAGGCCCCCCAGTCCCAGCACACAGGGAGCCGGGCCCCCAGCCTTAGCACACAGGGAGCTGGGCCCCCCAGCACACAGGGAGCCGGGCCCCTATGTGATCGCCTATGTGATCATCCGTCCCACTCTGCCCTCTTTCTCCTCCGTCCCACTCTGCCCTCTTTCCTGTCCATCCCCTCCTGTCCTCTTTCCTCTCCATCCCCCTCCTGTCCTCTTTCCTCTCCGTCCCCCTCCTGTCCTCTTTCCTCTCAGTCCCCCTCCTGTCCTCTTTCCTCTCCGTCCCCCTCCATCTCCCTCTGTTCTTTTTCCTTTGTCTCTCTCCTGTCCTCTTTGCCCTCAGTCTTCCTCCTGTCCTTTTTCCCCTCAGTCTTCCTCCTGTCCTTTTTCCCCTCAGTCTTCCTCCTGTCCTCTTTCCCCTCAGTCTTACTCCTGTCCTCTTTCCCCTCAGTCTTCCTCCTGTCCTCTTTCCCCTCAGTCTTCCTCCTGTCCTTTTTCTCCTCAGTCTTCCTCCTGTCCTTTTTCCCCTCAGACTTCCTCCTGTCCTCTTTCTCCTCTGTTCTTTCTTCTCCATCTCCCTCCTGTCCTCCAGATTTCTCTGTTAGACATTCTGCCGTCTGTTCACCTCTCATCTGGGGCTTTGTGTTGTCAGCTCAGGGTCATGGCAGATGTTTGTGTGGGGGTGGTCCAGGTCCCTCCCCTGATGATGACATCACAGTCTGTTACCCTCCCTTGTAGTGCTTGGAGAATCTGATTAGGTCACAGCTGTCGCTCATCCCGAAGATCAGAAAGCCAAGATCACCGAGGCTCCAGCGCAGGAGGAACCGCCTGAAGATGTCAATGCTGAGGCCGAGCCAAGGACACTTGAGAAAGGTGCCTAGTGCACCGAAACGTCGTGCCACATGGGCTCTGAATAAAAAACAGACCCTTTATTCACCTGAACTGGAGTGCTGCCTGTTTTCCTTGATTTATATATGTATACGGTATATATATATGTGTGTGTATATGTACATGAGAGAGAGAGAGAGTAAAAAAAGTAAAAGCAGCACAAAAAATAGAAAAGAGTGGACCTTATAGCCCAATGAAGTGCCCACGCATTGGGTAATAAAGTCCACTTTTGTCTATTTTTTTTGTGCTGTTTTTCCTTTTTTTACTCTATTGTAAGGAACCATGTGGATTGCTGGTTGGGAAAGCTTTGCACATAAATTGAGGTAATTTTTGGTGCATTTTCCAATTTTTCACTATGTATATAATGTATGTTTGGGTGGAGGCGGAGCATGGGTGGAGTCTCAGGGGGTGAAGGCTGGGCGGAGTCTCAGGGGTCCCCAAAATTTTGGCAGTCAGGGGCCCCGAAATTCCTAGTGGCAGCCCTGCCTGCGCTATCCCTTTTCCCAGAGGTACATCTAAGAGGTCTGAGCCGCCAGCATAACCCTATCTCCTGAGAAAACCATGGAATAAAACAAAAGGAAGAGGGAAAAACATAAAGGTTCTATTACTAAAATCTGCTGTTTTGCTCCTTACAGCAGCAGGAGAATGGCACCAGGTCAGCTTATCAGGAGTGGCTCCAACACCTCCACTTTCCAGGAGGTGTTTGAGCTATCACTGACAACAGCTGAAGGAACACATGACTACTTAAGGAGAGGTGGGAGAGGACATACACTGCAGCACCTCATCCTAGTGAAGAAACAACATTAACCCCCAGTGGTACTGAAGAAATTAACCCAAAGTAAAAACAACTGAAAAAGCTGTCACAGACTGGTGACAATCAGTTGATTTTGCAAGGAAGGGAAGCAGCCACAGCAGGGGACATGTAGAAATAAATGATCAGCATTATCCTTTCACTAAGTTATGCAATGAATATAGGAATATGGACATGTATTACTGCTAAGGAAAAGACAGTACAAATAAAAAATGGGATACTTAGCTTTTAAAAAAGGCCAGGTTTACGTAAGCCCAGTAGCCAACGTCAAGGTGTATCTCCTCATTGGACCCCTACTTAATGCCTCTCTCTGGCTCCAATTTATGGGCGGATAATAACCTACAAATAAACAATTAAAATCACCTAAGACTGATGAGGAGGAGCGCCAATATCCCCATCATCCCCTTGCAGCCCCCAATATCCCCATCATCCCCTTGTAACCCCCAATATCCCCAACATCCCCTTGCAGACCCCAATATCCCCATTACAGTACTTGCAAATAAAAACAAACACATACACATACCGTAAACGCACACACCCATATACACCTACACACATTTTTTCACCGGTCCTCCACAGTCCATGCTGTACTGTATCTATTCTAAGTGCCACTCTGAGCTCTCTGGCTCAGCTGCCGTAGATGTACGGTAAGCCGCCAGCTAATCGGAGGCCAGCAGCCGCCGGCCAATCAAAGGCCCACATGTAACATCATGTGCCGAAATTAGCTGCCGGCTTCTGATTGGCCAGCGACTTACCATACACCAGCTGAGGCAGTGAGCTGAGAGCGGCAGCGGAATAAATACAGCTGTGGTCACCTGGACAACTCCAGCGGGCTACAGTAATGCCAGTATGAATTACAGCTGCATGCCCTGGTCTTCTGGTGGGTGGCTGCCAAAAATGAAAATTTGCTAGGTCTTACTTTCAGGAGAGGCCTTATATTTAGCAATGTAGCAAAATCTCTACTAGGTCTTACTTTTGGAGATGTCCTATTTTCGGGGAAACACTCTATTTCTAAATTCTTTGCTTGCATACCTTAGCATTTCAGAATTCAACCATCTCTTTATGTGAAATAGCTGATTTTGCCATGAAAAGAAGTGGCCACAGCAGAGGACATGTAGAAATGAATGGTCAGCATTGTTCTTTGACCAAACTCTTGCAGCAGTCATGGGGCTTGGGTACTCAGACAATCTCGGGTTCAGTCTCTAATGACCGTGGTGACCCCAGAAGTCGTGGCCTTGATCGGACATTGTTAAGGGAATATTTACAGGAGAAATTGGTTGCTGTGATGCCAACTGGAGTTCTAGCCTGTAGGTGGCCAGGGGCTGCTGTGGGATACCCCTAAGGGATGATGGTAGGGCAGCCAGATGTTGGGCCTCTCCAGTAAGAGCCTGGGTCCCTTGGTAAGTGTAGAATGTAGTTGGGATGAGGAGGAAGATGAGGGTTGTAGTAGTGTAAGGTTATGGCTCTGCAGGTGGGTGCAGGGAGGAGCAGGAAGGACCAGACAACAAACAAGATTCTTGTGGCTCTTACCATTTACTTGGTGTTGAAGCAGGCTACAACCCAGCTGGGGTTCATAGTCCAATACGTGCACAGTCTTGCCAGCCCAGAAGTATTCAGAGTCCACCTTGCCAAGAAACAGGGTATATTGACCTTCCTTGCTGCTTTCCTCTGTCTGACACTTATTACCCCTGTTCCTCCTAAGTGTCTTGAGGTTGCCAGTCTCAGCAGGCAGGTGACGGCGGGTTCTGTGAGTGACAGTCCCTCTAGTCCTCTCAACCCTATTTAGTTCCTTGAGCCTGGGGAGGGTCCACTATGGTAGCCACTGTACTTGAAGCCCAGTGACCTCCAGTTTCACAGTTGGTCTTACAGAATCCAGACTGAATTGGGGCTGGTACCCCTTCTGCCGCTAGCTCCTCTGCCCGACATGATCAGCCGGCAGCAGATTTGTGTCCTCAGGCCCTGGGACTATCACTTAATGCCACGTGTAGTCCTAGTTTCTCAGCTGCCTGACTGGATCTTCCTAGATCTGTGTCCTTCTGCCACCCACCCTTAACATAATTTCTCCCTCCATCCAGTAGATGGGGACTGCCCTGGATGTGGGTTTCTTCTGCCCAGCACCTCCCTGGCCTGGAGTTTGGATTGTGTTGGGTGCAAATGGGAATCTCGGAAAAGCTTTCCCATCTTACCTCTGGGCATGATACCATACATGTAAAATGCATGCAATACCACTAGTGGCAGCCGGACTGTCGGGGCGCCACACTCTTTCAAAGGAATTTGTTTACAAAATAGTGGATCAGAATGTAATTGTGACTTCTCAAAAAATATAAATATGGTATGTTTGATCAGATATGTTTATCATCATTGCTATTCTACAAGGATGTCATTGATTGACTTGTTCTGGTCAATATCGTCCATGCATGAATCTCCACCTCCAGATTGCGTAGACTTTACTCTTAAGGTACCGTCACTCGCCTCCATATCGCCGGCGAGATTGCTGGCAATTCCCGAATTTGGCGATGTGGAAACTACATCGCCTGTGCATAGTGGCGTGTGAATGGGTGATTCTACGGCGAAAAATCGCCGGTGGAGCGTCGCCTGATTGCCCAGCACTGCGTTGAAATCAGGCGATATCCACAACGCGATATCAGCGCCTCCTGGCGTGTCACAGGGCGAGGGTGACGTACACAGTGATCCTTAAATCAATCCCGTAGCCGTGCTTGGATGGTGTTTTCTTGCGCCGCATGTGCGTCGATTGGTGGGTGATACTGCGTTCCGATTGGCTGGCCATGTCAGAGGCGCCTTATTTGATGACCTGTGCGCTCATGCAAGGCTGACCAATGGAAACGCAGTTCCGTCCACCATTCCCAGTGATAGGGGCGCGGTGAAACACACTCTAGCACGCCCCTATCACAACAGTACGGCGACGTCACTTCTATGATTGTGGCGTGTGATGCGGCGATGTGTGTAGGGAAGATCACTTCCGGTCTCCTAAGGCCGATTTCCGGAACGCAGGATTGTCGAAGATCGCACTCTAGATTGCTATGTGTGACAGCTCTACAGCGATGTGAAAAAAGTGCCCGAAACGTGCGCGCTCATGTCAAATCGCCGGCGATATGGAAGCCTATAGTTTTTCAGATTCACCTCCCCTGCAAAAGGCACTGAAGCCCCCGTCACACCTGGCGATGGGGCTGGGGATGTCGGCGGCGACTGGCGGGTGCGCGCACATTTTTGATGCCCCGCCAGCGTCGCCATCCCCCATTTACACGGGGCGACATCTCCAGCCCCGCGCCGGCGAGCTGTCAGGCGGCATCGCCACTGGGGTGTCTGTAAACCCCAGTGGCGATGCAGGACATCGCCTGACAGGTCGTTTTCGCAGTTACATGGGGCGATGTGTACAGAGCACTGCTCTGAAACCAGGCGACCTCCCGGAACCGCCAACATCGCCCCTTTACATGAGGCGACGTAGGGGCGATGTCGCCGCTGATAGGCCACGCCCCCACGTCGCCTCTGTTATCGGCGACGATGTGGCCCCGTGTGACGGGGTCTTAAGACATATCCAAGCCAGGTTCAGAGCAATAATTGTTCAGGCAATCCGATGTTAATCCATGTAATATTCAATTGATATGCTCAAACATTAGAAATAAATCATTTAATAAATCACAAAGAGATACACACAATGCGAGTGGGAGCGCACACATACACACCCTCGACACATGTTGATTTAATGAGTTTGTCTCAGGCGCAGGTTGTGTTAATTGGAATTGCAATTACCTTATTCTAGCTAATAAATGTATTCCATAGCTCACCCTCCGAGCATCTCAGTCCCCGGGATTCAACTAATAAGCTGTCAAACTTCGAGCTGAGCATAAAGTTTCTTTTCATATAAACACACACACGGTAATTTAACCCATCTGCTGTGTCGGGCGTTGCGGATGCTGGTTTAGACCTTGTGCAGAACGTTGCTTTCCACATTCTGGCATCTCCTGTTTTTACCGCTGCAAAAGATATGAACATTTGTAATATATAATCAGCTAATGGATTGTAATGTAGCTGTGGAGGATTAAGAGGTAGCAGTCATATTCTGAACCTAAGTGAAACATGGTGCAGTGCAGTAGTCACGGGCAGGGGCTGGGTGGCACATTTTGTTCTGGGGGACAAGTACATAGCGGTGGCACATGAGCAGTGGGCGTCCCAACTGTGGCTGTGTGTCACTGCATCAAGACAGGGAGCTTCAGGGGCACAGACCAACGTAACAGATGGCCAAGTAGCCCCGATACTGCTGCTTGACCACCGACCTGGGGGGCATTTGCCCCCTGCTCCCTGGGCCAGCCAGCCCCTGATCATGGGCTAGGGTCTGACTCTGGACATGAAACTGTGGTCCTGGCTGGGTTCGAGGGTGGGTTTGCTGCAGGTCTTACCTTTCAAGAGGCCGCATGCCACTGTTACCTCTGATGATCCATGACTGGACAGACCTTAACTTAACAGTTTCCTTAGTTCTTTAAGCACAACCGTACACGCGACACATATCTTAACCACATTGTCCATTACGCAGCATGGCATTAGATACCGTTCTAGCTTCAGCTGGGTTCTTGATCTCACTGGATTTGGGCTTTCCAGCACATACTGTACCAGCCCAACACAATGGCACAGTCTCTGACAATCACCCTCACTCTCAGTGGGTTCCAGTCTCTCTCCCTCACAAGGCGGGTTATGCAGGAGGTCAGAACATTATGGCAAGAATGGAGTAGAAGGCTCCCAGACACTCTCTTCTCCCCATAGGAGAGGGGAATGAGGGATTTGCAATAACATCAGTGATGAGCCCTGGGCTCGTAGTCGCCAAAAAACGTCCCGCCCGAGAAAGGTGTACACCATCATTTGCCAATGGTGATATCCCAAAATCTTAATGGTTAATGGTCTTGGTCAACTGTCCATATGCCGGCTCCTCTAGCATAGAGCTGCACATCTGAGGGTTGGTCTCTAGCTCTCCATTTATTCCATCCAATGCTATAGTCTATTTAAAGGATTGCGCTCTCTCACAAGTGGGGCGATGCTGTGGGCCCTGGGATTAGAGGAGGGGTTCTACAAAGCACCATTGATCTCCTGCCGATGAACATGATGGACTTCAGGAAAATGGCACAAGAGGCAGCGCCTGCTCACATTGAGATCTCTGCTCTCAAAGGTTTCAATCTGCGCATGCACCATTTTTCTGAGGTCCATCGTGTCTATCGCCGAGAGATCTGTGGTGTCTGACTTGTGCCGATGGGACATGCCCTCCTCTCAGCCCAGGCTCACAGCATTGCCCCACTTCCTGCAAAGGTGACCTCGCCTCCTGTGACCCTTGTTCCACCACTGCCTCACCCCTCAGTAAGCTATATTCCACTTATAAGACTACAAGACAGATCCCCATCTTAACATTCTTTTTTCCCTATTTTCCTCCTCTAAATTTGGGGTGTGTCTTATGGTCCGAAAAATATGGTATTAGTCTTCCAGAAGGGAATCTTTTATGAGATTTCAGTTCCTTTGGCAAGGCTATCTCCAGATATCAACCTTCCCAATTTTTTACAATTGGAAAATTACCAATATCTAACTAATAATTATGGAAGACCCCATTAAGTCCAACTTTGGCTTCACCGGTTCATCCAATCATCCAACTACAAAGACTCCCGGAGTTCTCAAGCTTCTAAGACTTGTCCATTGATCTTCTTATTTAAGATATTGGCACTTTGCCTTGATTTTCCTAATGATAAATCTCAGCTTAGGTTCCTTGTACTTTCTTACAGGTTAAACTTTTGTGATGGATTATGTGCCTTTGTCACCAGCTCAATGAGCCGACCCGATGTGTATACATGATATACTCATCCTCAGTGATACTGTACTGGTATAACGCTCTGTCACTAGACAAGACTTAATATGTTGGGCACCGTTTCAACAAGACAACATCTGCTACAATTATACATGCTAATAGCTGCACAAATTCATTTTGCTAATTTTGTTGCCTTCAAGGAAATGTATACAGAACCCAAATCCTCCCGTGGTGAACGTTTTGTGATGATTTTGTAACTACATCCTGACTTACACATTACGTGACTTGTACTTTCAGCAAACTGTGTATAAATCATTATTTCAGATCATTATAAAAAACTTTGCATTATATGACTCGCCCCCAGGGCCGCGGGGTGCTCGGAACCGGGCTGGTTCGGTCTTTCATGGGACGCACCGGGGCTGAGACCTGGCTCCATGGCCCTGCAGAGTCACTTAAAAATGTGGGGGGAAATTTTTTAGGGATAATGGATCGTGACACCACCCTTGGTTTGCGGCTAGGGGTAGCCGCAAACCATGCAAACCATGCTGCAGAACCTCTGGGGACGATGGACGGATAGAGTGGTTTTCCACAGGTGCAGTGGGTCCCCAGGGCAGTGAATGTTGGAAGGTTGTTGGGGTGCAGGGCAGAGGGCGCAAAGTAACAGGCAGACTCACGGTTGTTGGTTCCTCATGTCCTTTATTGTTGGTACAGGTGCAAGCCGGGACACTGACAGGTGATGTTATTCTGAGTCTGTGCAACCTGGGAGCAACTTGTGGTTTTCCTCACACAAGTTCTGAAGCCTCCCTTCTGTGCTCTTTCTGCGGGTCCCTTCTGCTGCTTAAGCAGAGCTGCGACCCTCTCTCTCTCTCCTGGGCACTTTGGTGTGGTTGGGGGAGTTGGAATTTCCCACCCTCCGATGTTGGCTGCCAGGACGTTAAGCCCTGCACAGCCTCGGACTCTAGTGTCCATTTCTTGGCGCTTACTCCTCCGGGGTGAGCTTGACACTGCTCTGCGCCCCAGGCTCTCCTTAACTTCCTCAGACTCTTGCCTACGGATTCCTGAAGCTAGGCTTCAGCTTTCCTGGGACGAGCTTAGCACTGCTCCAGTCCACAGGATGCCTTCCTCAGTCCTCCTAGGAACTAAACTATCTCCTCCCCAGAGCAGAATTTATAGGGGAGCTGCCCTGAACCCAGGTTTTACAGCTCCCCCTTCAGGCCTGGAGGCACAAAGGTGTTGCGTGCTTTGGTTTGCCTGGTTTGGATACCCTCTGTTGCTTTCAGGTATGACACTACCTCCCAGGGGCAGCAATGACATTGTGGCATCCGGAGTCTGGGGTGCCACATATATCTAGCAGAGAAATCTGTTTTTTTCGCCACTTATGAGCCACGCCTTCCCAACCTGTGACCTCCAGAACTCATCTACTCTGAAAAAACAACTCAAATCAGACTTGACCAGATAAGATGGACTGCCATAACTACAGAGCTCATCATAGGCTAGGGTCACACCTGTGGTCTTTTTTTCAAATCCTGATTCGGTTTTGAGCTTTTAAAAAGCTCAAAACCGGATCAGGAAACGCTCCTCATAGGAGCCCATTATGGTAACCGGATTGCTGTACAGGAAATCCGGTTACCGGCTTCGGCTCTGCAGCCTGCGCGAAAAAACATGCAGGCTGCAGTTTTCGGAGCGGTTCTAGCCTCCGCAATGCGGTTACCATATATACTTTGCTTATCCCGGCTGCCAAAAAGGAAAAATGATGGAATTTTGGAATTCATAGAATCGATAGATATGTTAATTGTATGTAAATCATCAAAATACTCTGCTGGCAATTATCACATGCTGATGGCTCTGCAGTCTCAGTGAATTACTCTGCAGTAGTTAAATAGAGTAAGCTTCCTGTATTCAATTAAGGGTTAACCTCTATGGCTCTGCAATACCAGTTGTTGAGTGTATCAGGCGATGTGGCTGACCACTTCCCCAGCCTTTAAGTAGTCGCAAGACCCATCAGCTGTTGTCGCTGATAGAGTTCATTCTCTGCAAAGACCGTGAGCAGTGTTGATGCTGTGTGCTGTTCTGCTGAAGCCTTCTTGCAGTGTAGCTTTGTGGAGATTGTCATCTTTCTGGGAGTAGCTGTGCTTATATTATACTCCCATAGCCTGCATCGAACTTGTATCTGATTAAGCACATCTGGGACTGATTGGCAATAACACAGGGAGCTGCCATCAGTGGGCCTTAATTATGTCCCAAGTGCATTCAGTGGCTGAGTCTTCTTCAGACGACCATTAATAACTTCACTGAGGTCACATATCAAGTGTGCGGCTCTGGCGGGGAAGGTCCGTACAGATTCCCTATTACTGAGTTAAAGACACGTTAACCCCTTCAGCTCTGAGACTATTTGGTGATGGATCTAAGAATTGTGACGGAGGGGTGGAGAAGACTCCTGAGCCCAATCACAGGGCCTCCACCTCACCCCCTGATACATGAGAACATCAATGACCAGAAGATCCTGGAACTCACCTACAAGATGTTTGAGCGACTGATTGGAGAGGTTCCTGAAATGTGTCAGAATGCAGCCGTCTCAGTCTCCATGGAGGAGAGGGAGCATTTAGAAGGACACAATGATCTGTAGAAGGACATTATGATGGAGGTTACCCAGCCCCTCACATTACCAATTTTATCAAGTAAGAGGACAACACCCGAGAGATGTCCCTGTCCCCTACTTACACAGGATTCACAGGATTCTAAACAAGAAAATCCCAATGTTCCTCAGGTTCCGTCAATATCGGACCATCCTAATGTTCCTCAGGATGCTCCCATTGTTCCTCAGGATCCATAGGTCCCGTCAATATCGGATCCTTCCATTATTCCTCAAGATCCTCAGGTCCCTTAAATATCGGATCCTTCCATTGTTCCTCAGGATCCTCAGGTTCCTTCAATATCAAATTCTTCCAATGTTCCTCAGGTCCCTTCAATATCAGATACTCCCATTGTTCCTCAGGATCCTCAGGTCCCTTCAATTTTGGATCCTCCCATTGTTCCTCAGGATCCTCGGGTTCCTTCAATATCAGATCCTCCCAATGTTCCTTAGGTCCTTTCAATATTGGATCCTCCAAATATTCCTCAGCATCCTCAGGTCTCTTCAATATTGAAACCTCCCAATGTTCCTCAGGATCCTCAGGTTCCTTCAATATCAGATCCTCCAAATGTTCCTCAGGTCCCTTCAATTTCGGATCCTCCCATTGTTCCTCAGGATCCTTGGGTCCCTTCAATATCGGATCCTCCAAATATTCCGCAGCATCCTCAGGTCTCTTCAATATTGAAACCTTTCATTGTTCCTCAGGATCCTCAGGTTCCTTCAGTATGAGATCCTCCCAATGTTCCTCAGGTCCTTTCAATATCGGATCCTCCAAATATTCCTTAGCATCCTCAGGTTTCTTCAATATTGAAACCTCCCAATGTTCCTCAGGATCCTCAGGTCCCTTCAATATCCGATTCTTCCAATGTTCCTCAGGTCCCTTCAATTTCGGATCCTCCCATTGTTCCTCAGGATCCTTGGGTCCCTTCAATATCAGATCCTCCCAATGTTCCTCAGGTCCTTTCAATATCGGATCCTTCAAATATTCCTCAGCATCCTCAGGTCTCTTCAATATTGAAACCTTCCAATGTTCCTCAGGATCCTCAGGTTCCTTCAATATCAGTACCTCACGATGTTCCTAAGGATCCTCAGGTTTCTTCAATGTCAGATCCTCCCAATGTTCCTCAGGTCCTTTCAATATCAGATCCTCCAAATGTTCCTCAGGTCCCTTCAATTTCGGATCCTCCCATTGTTCCTCAGGATCCTTGGGTCCCTTCAATATCGGATCCTCCAAATATTCCGCAGCATCCTCAGGTCTCTTCAATATTGAAACCTTTCATTGTTCCTCAGGATCCTCAGGTTCCTTCAGTATGAGATCCTCCCAATGTTCCTCAGGTCCTTTCAATATCGGATCCTCCAAATATTCCTTAGCATCCTCAGGTCTCTTCAATATTGAAACCTCCCAATGTTCCTCAGGATCCTCAGGTCCCTTCAATATCCGATTCTTCCAATGTTCCTCAGGTCCCTTCAATTTCGGATCCTCCCATTGTTCCTCAGGATCCTTGGGTCGCTTCAATATCAGATCCTCCCAAAGTTCCTCAGGTCCTTTCAATATCGGATCCTCCAAATATTCCTCAGCATCCTCAGGTCTCTTCAATATTGAAACCTCCCAATGTTCCTTAGGATCCTCAGGTTCCTTCAATATCTGAACCTCCCAATGTTCCTCAGGATCCTCAGGTCCCTTTAATATCGGATCCTCCCAATGTTCCTTAGGATCATCAGGTCCCTTTAATATCGGATCCTCCCAATGTTCCTCAGGATCCTCAGGTCCCTTTAATATCGGATCCTCCCAATGTTCCTCAGCATCCTCAGGTCTCTTCAATATTGAAACCTCCCAAGGTTCATGAGTATCCTCAGGGTGAAGATCTGACCCATATGAACCTCACTGATAGCAGCTGAGGCTGTAATCGCCACGATCGGCTCACACTCCATACCGAATAAATTTAGATGTTTTGACAATTTAGTTTTCATTCTTCAATCATTTGCATATCATGACCGTGTCTGTCCATCCTGGGATTTCCATTATTCCTCAACTTTTTCTTTGAGATGTTGCAATTTTACTGTTGAGAAGTGTGTACACATACAAATAACTCCCAGTCCTCGCCAACAGGGAAAACTTCTTGTGACTTTCTCCATTGTGAAGTCATCAACATCACATCATTATAATAATTTTTTTCGCGCCAGTGATTATTCCACTATATGCAGGATACAGAATGTTCACTGTTGGCGAGTGTCGGGAACCAGCGCTGTTCACGGTGTCTGGGTCATGGAATGAAACATCGCAGCAATTCACAGGGAAGCGCATAAAATGTAACATTGCAATCAGCGGTTTTCAATATAAAATTCAATGTTGTATTAAGTCCCCCGTTCCCCTCCTTGAGAATTTCCTCCCTAATTAAACCAGCCAGGTGTGTAATGCTATACTGAGAGCAAAATTCGGAGTGTTTGATTACTCAGTAACCCTTACCAGTGGGTGTTTCTCCAGTGAATGTCGACTTCAGAAGGACTCCGAGTGGCTTCATCTTTGGATTGATCCACATTCTTTTAAATCCTTATAATGTATCTTTCATTAAACTTGGAGGAATTCTTACGTCTAAAGTTGTATTGAAATTAACAAAACTTTCCTTTGTCAAGTTGAAAGGGTTTTACTCATTGGACAGTCCATTTTTCTGAGAAGAGCCCCCTGATGGCAAACTACTCCGAGATGTTAACCACATAGAGCAAATCTGTACAAAAACATGCCAGCAAGTGCTCAATTTTCCTGCACTGCCCCCACAGGAGAAATGAGGCATTACACAGTACTAACTAAAAATCAATTTACTGTCCATGCATTTGTCACGTATTGACTGCTGAGAGTTGCTGCTGTGATTAAACTGACTTTTTTTTCCATTAATCTGCTGTGTGCAGCTCCGAATGTGGAGGGGTGAGTCATAGCATTTGGGTAGAGGTGGAGGGGTGTGTCTCAGTATTCAGATCCCCACTTCCACAGCCTTGAAATAGCTCCACTTCCCTCCACTAGTTGTCGCAGATAGAGTTCATTTCTACTTGGACCCTGTGCTGTGAAGTCAGGCTGTGCTGAGCTGCGTTTTTGCTGCCGTTGACTTCCATTGAAGCTGCTGGATTTTCCCAGTCCATGGTTGGAGGTAGGGGTTCTTAGCCTAGGGCCGATCAGAAGCGAAGAGCTAGAGTGGTGATCCAGACCTCTCCGTCATCTGAGATACCTCTGGGAATAGTGCGAGTTAGGAAACCTCAGTCTAAGGGTCAGACTAGCTACCCTGAACACCTTGCCCATCTTACCATCATGCCTCCTGATTTCCTATCTGCTATACCACCCTGTGACATTATTAAATGGATAAGTCAGGTCCTCCAGAGTGAGAGACTTTCAGGTCCTCCAGAGTATGAGACCTGAATCCTCAATTGAGGAGTATTTGTCATCTAGTTTGAGGGTCTTATTATCTCTCCCTTCCGCTATATTTACCCACCATTAGATTCACTCCTTGCCGGATATAGAATCTCTATACTGACCACGTTTTAGGAGCTTGTCTCTGATGTGCTGAGCAGTTTGCTCAATTTGCAGCAGCAATGCTTTTCCTACTGGAGAATATTTGGACTCCCTTGCTACCTGTTTACTTGCCTGTTTTGTCTGTGTGCTTCCCTGCACTCCTGCCCATTGAGTTCTTGGGGGGGAGGTGGGACATATAAGTGAGCAGTAGGTAGGAGTATAGACTCAGGTGTCTTCACCTTCTGGGGTAATCCTGGGGACAGGGATAGCCTATGGACCCCTAGCTTGATGGACAGCTCAGGTGCACGCTGTCACTGCACTTGGGGTGTGGCTACTTTTCCGAGGCGCTGTAGGAACCCCATCATTGTGTGTCATAGAAAACTCTATATTTGTTACATAAATGATATTATTATTCACGGCAGAGCTCTATGGTTATTCAGTCCTGTACGGCTGGAAGGATGTCGCCAGGACTCTGCGTGGTGTCAGAGATAACATGTCTGGATTATCATTAGGCACAGTAGGCCGGTGCCTATAGGCAGCGGATATTAGGACGTGTCTTCCTTACACGGCACGAATGTCACATTTACATGATCTTTGCTTCCAAAGTAAAATGTAGCAACAGAAATACAGAAAGCGAATCAATGTGACCGGGCTGGATCCGTGCGAGGCGGCATCACCTTTGGTCCGATCCCAAACCCATAGCGTGTTTAATCAATGCCAGTCTGAAGGGGAAAACAAGCACATTTCAATGCATAAAAAACTCTGCGTGTCCTCATTGTTTGCCATTTTATAATTGACCATTAGTGTGTCTGTCCACAGGGAGATTCTTGGAATCCTATGAGCTGCAGCCTTTAAAGGCGAGCGAGACTCCCTCAGACGGCATTATAATGAGCCGCGCTGCAATATCACAAACAGACAAACCAAAGAGATTGTGCCTCCTTGTATCCGGGGCTGCTTTATCATCACCGGTAAATATAGAATCCTGGATACACACAACAGCCCGGAATTATATGGATAGGATCATTTAGCATCAGTGACGTCAACAATCCTATAAATATCAGCACCTTTATATAGAAGTGATTGTGGTTTGTGCTTATTATTCTGCAGAATTCCATTTTTTAATGCAAATGATGAAATCTGTTGGGAACCCGTAACACATGGGGCACTGCAGAATGTGCATGCACTGGTGACGCCCATTACTTATAGAGGGCCACCCATACTGAAAGTGTTAGATGGTCTGTGCAAGGAAGAGGACACCAATATTGTTGTTGTAAGATATAAGGGGATAAGTGTTGATGTAATGTGTCATGATCTGTTCTGTGAAGAATTTGTGTTCTGCCCAGCAATAGGCAGTGAGTAAGGTAAGAATGGGTTAAGTGTTGGGATTAGCCCATACTGGGAGGGGCTAGTGTGTAGGAACAGTGACTGTTTCCTGTTAGAAGGTGAGATAGGGCCCAAACTGCAACAGGGATAGACCTAAGGTCTGAAGAGTCAGCAGATTCCCATGAGTTGGGTCACCCTAAACAGAGAGGAGACCAGGAACGGGAGACAGCAAGATCCAGATGACATCCATGACACAGAGGGATCTAGTGAAATCAGGTTGGCGGACTGACCGTGGAGCTAAGAGATGGAGATGGGTATTTAAGTAGGACACAGTGAGTCCTTAAGCAGTTTATAACACTTGATTCCTCTAGTGATAATCTCCTGTGGATAAGCCTTTATTTTATCAAAACTATAGCAAGCAGCCCAGTAATAATAATAAAAAAACTTTATTTGTATAGCGTCAAAATATTCCGCAGCGCTTTACAGTACAATGGTTCGTATAAGAAAAAATATACAATACAGAATGGTAGGTAATACAGAACAGTAGTTACATACAATAAACCTAGAATCAATGTAGGAAATGCAATAAATAAGGCAAAAAAATAAAGGTGACCCTGCTCGAAGGAGCTTACAATCTACGACAGGATGGGGGTGACACAAAGTACAGGGGCTTATAACAATGAATATCTTATGTCTAAATGACTACTGTTAGGGAGAGGGATAGGCCGCCCTGAAGAAGTGTGTTTTTAGGGAGCGTCTGAAGCTATGCAAGTTGTGGATGGTCCTAATTTCTTGGGGTAGAGTGTCGGGCCCACTGGGACGAGGGTGCTCGGTACCGGACCGGGTCTTTACTGGGGAAGTCACGGGTGGTCCTGGTCCGATCCGTGTCCCGGGCCCTGGCAATAAAAGGGGGATATTTACAGGGGATTGTCACTCGTGACGCCACCCACTAAGTGCGGCCAGTGATGGGGCCGCCGCTGCTGCAGAACCTCCGGGGGTGATGGGATGGCAGCGGAGATGGTATAGTTCCAGTGGGAAGAACTGTGTCCCCCGGGGCAGTAAGGGTTAAGTCTATTGTGTGTGGCACACTTACTTTGCAGACGCTGCAGATCTCTCCTCTTTGCTGGTGCTGACAGGCTTTCTGTAGGGAGAGAAGGATGTATGGACCAAGGCAGACAAGGGAGGCAAATTCAGGGTTTTCCATGTCTTTACTCTTTGTTTCCTTCAAGCAAGTTACAGGTCATTTGCAGTTGTTACACAGTTCAAGCACAGTTCTCAATACACGGGCACATTCTCCCTCTCCGGGTTCCCTTTGCTCTGCAGCCAGGCCTCTCTCTCTGTGACCCCTCACACAGTCTGCAGTGTCCTTTCCGGGCTGTCTACGGTCTCCGTTTGTATGGGTGGTGTGTGGTGCGCTGGACAGTATGGCGGTGACTCGGACCCCTCGTGGGCCCTCCTGGTTGTCACTGAGCTGCCTGTCCTTTGGGTTGGGGACCCTAACGTGGAGCTTTGGTCCCCCGTCGTGTTGTTTGGGGATCCCGGGTAAACTGCGGTCCCCTCTAGAGCCGACACTCTACTCAGCCCAGCCTCCAGCAGTCCTCAGCACGAGGCTCTACCAGGCTCTCTCCTTTCTGTTTCTCTCGGTATATAGGAGGGCTACTCCGCCTGCAGTCAGTGGCTTTAGCTGCTGTCTAGGGCACGGGTTCCACCGTCCCTCTCTGTTCTGTCACACTCCTGGTGGCATCAGCATCGGATGGGCTTTCTCTCCCCTCTGGCTCACACTGGCTCAGTACGGATTCTGCGCTCCTAGCCTTGCACTCACAGGACGTGTGTAAGTCTTTCAGTCTTTACAGCTCAGCTTCCTGTGGCCTACTCCTTACTGACTTCCTTTCCTCCTCCCCCTTCCTATATACTTTCAAGTCACCTGACTCCGTGTGTGCCCAACCCACTCCTCTGATCACACCACCCCTCAATCTCATAGAGTTCTAATCTCAGGGCTGGATGTTAACTCCTTCTACACGTGGGTTGTGTGGGCTGTGAGGGTGTTGGTGTGCAACAAGTGTCCTACCTGCCTGGCTGCAGTTCCCTTTTGTGGCCTCCTGGACGCAGGGGCACCACAAGAGCGTTCCAGAGGATTGGTGCAGCTCGAGAGAAGTCTTGGAGTCGGGAATGGGAGGTTCGGATTAATGCTGATGTTAGTCTGAGGTCACATTCAGAACGAAGGGGACGGGTGGGGTGATAGACAGAGATGAGGGTGGAGAGGTAAGGAGGTGCCGCACCATGAATAGCTTTGTGGGTGACAACAAGCAATTTGAATAGGATCCTATAGTGTGTAGGCAGCCAGTGCAGTGACTGGCACAGAGCAGAAACATCTGAGTAACGGTTTGCTAGATAGGTGATCCTGGCTGCTACATTGAGGATAGACTGGAGAGGGGAAATCTTACTGCGGAGGAGGCCAGTTAATAAACAATTACAGTAGTCTAGGTGGGAATGGATCAGGGCCACGGTGATGGTTTTAGTTGTTTCCATGGTGAGGAAAGGGCGAATTCTGAAAATATTTTTCAGGTGCAAGCGACAGGAGCGGGTGAGAGATTGTATATATGGGGTGAAGGAGAGATCAGTGTCCATCAAAACACCGAGACAGCGAGCCTGCTGACTAGGCGTTATCGTGGTGCCGCACACCGAGAGAGATGTCAGGTTTAGGGAGGTTGGCAGAGGGTGGGAGCAGAAGAAGTTCAGTTTTGGAAAGGTCAAGTTTCAGATAGAGAGCGGACATGATATTGGAGACTGCGGTTAGACAGTCATTGATGTTCTGTAATTATGCGGGGGTAATGTCAGGGGAGGAAGTGTATAGTTGTGTGTCATCAGCATAAAGATGGTACTGAAAGCCAAATCTGCTGATGGTCTGTCCAATCGGGGCTGTGTAGAGAGAGAAGAGAAGAGGGCCAAGGACTGAACCCTGAGGGACCCCAATAGTGAGAGGAAGAGGAGAGGAAATGGAGCCAGAGAATGATACACTGAAAGAGCGGTCAGAGAGATAGGAAGAGAACCAGGAGAGAGCAGTGTCCTTGATGCCAATGGAGTGCAGCATAGAGAGGAGGAGAAGATGGTCAACTGTGTCAAGAGCTGCAGAGAGATAAAGGAGAATAAGCAGAGAGTGATCACCATTATGTTTTGCCGTCAGAAGGTCATTGGTCACTTTGATAAGGGCAGCTTCTGTAGAATGTAGGGGGCGGAAGCCAGAGTAAGTGACACACCACTAGAATCAGGGTATCTGTCCCTATATCTTGATGCTTTCAGATTAGATTCCCTTTAAAGGTGAATTTTTTTATAATTTGGAGGCAGAAAAATGGAGTTCAAAACTGTGATGGACTTGTCATGACCGACAAAAATCGCATCCTTTGGACCACATTGACTATTAGGACATCCATCAGGAGATGTGATTTTATCAGAACAAAATAGGGGTTGCTCCATTCTTTGGATGAAATCTAGCTTGTATTCACTTAGCTCCCCCCAGTGGTGTATCAAGACAGGCAACCAGATCTTTTGATTACAAACAGAATAGTAAAATAGAAATAATACACCATGCATGCTTTATCCAGTGTTTCTTTTGTGGCACCCATGCGGTTTGGCTGCCACAAATGGTATTATCCCTAGATGGTTTGTCATGCCATGTCTGAGGGGAATTGGAGCTCCCTATGGTAGGAACCCAATGCATGCACACACTGTCTGATCCCTAACTAAGCAGGTGAGCACTGAGAGGCCTGGCTTAGGCTGTGACTCATTTTTTCTGGGGGGAGGAGTTGGTTCTCAGGGCAGAGCAGACAGTGAGAGGCAGAATAGAAGTAAGGTCCATGTTAAAGGGAGCCAGGGCAGCTTACCCCAGAGGACCATGCTGCAAGCAGGGATCCAGTTCCCTAGGCTGCTTGGTATTCCAAATCTCAGTGATCAGTGAGCTCCAGATTCCCTGGTCATTTGTTAGATTTCCGAGACACAGTAATAGAGAGAGCCCAAGAGCTGTCAGAAAACATAGCTGCTTACAAGGTTTGCATTGCCTGCCTAGCTGGAAGTGATCCACAGAGGAGAGAGAACAGAGAGTACAGGATAGCTTACATGCACCTGAAAATCCAACAAACCCTCAGAAGACAGCAGGAAGGCAAATCCTTTCACCCAGCAGAGTGAACTACAATTCCTATCAGACTGGCTAAACTGCATATCTGGTCATGGTTGTACTCTGGACTTGCAGCAACTGCTACAGTAAAAGGAAAAGAACTAAACACTGCCTCTTGTGCCTTCCTTACTCCTGGTACTTGTCCACAATACCCTCAGGTTGAACTAGAAAACAACTATAGAGAGGAAACAAAAGCACAATATAGGGTCTTATCCAAATAACAGAGAAAAGAAGAGACAGATGTCACTGCTCACCTGGGTTAGTTGTGTGACACACAACTAGTTTGAAGTATATAAGACAGCTGCCGCAGGATCCACAATCCACGTGTGAACAGTGGAAGGCAGAAAACGATCCCAAAAGGACAATATGTGTATGATCTGCACTGCCGTAAGATGAAGGGACCACAAGGATCTGTCAAGCAATGGTGCCTTTATTTCGACACGCTTCGAAGTGCTTCCTTGCTCCTTTTTCAAGAAATTATTATTATTATTTGATTATGGTTGGCTTCTTGAAAAAGGAGAGAGGAAGCGCTCCGAAATGCATTGAAATGAAGCCACCATTGCTTGACAGATCCTTGTGGTCCCTTCATCGTGTGGATCATACACATATTGTCCCTTTGGGATCGTTTTCCTTCCTCCTGCACTCTCACACTGCACTTCTCAGGGGCCTGCCCCAGCTGAAGGGGGTTACCCATCTCACTGCCACAGCATCTATCTCCTGAGGATAAAACCTGCAGTGCCGACCACCAAGTGGCTGGAATCTTCAACTGTCGTCACGAACAGAATGTTTCTCCTTTTTGTTTATTTTCCTCCTTTCTTACTCCCCTTTTATTGTGAGCCAGGGTCACAGCACTGGGCGCAGCCACCGTGATCCTGAGCGCTGACCGAGGTGCTGAGTACCCAGCCCTTTGTGCCCAACACTTTAACCTTTAACCTGGATATTTTCGTGAAACAATAAGAAAATGCATAAAACTACATGACAAGTAAAAATGGAGCCATTCAGTTCAGATTGATGAGACTATTATTGTAGTCTAGAAGGATTTTCGATCTGGTGTTTTTCAATCTGTGTTTCTTTTTCTGTATTTTTCCCATATTTTTTTACTTTTGTGATGTTGGATAGATTCATGTCTTGTTCCACATTAGCACCTCAGTGATGGCCGCGGCGCTCGTATCTTACATCTGGCCACCTTTGCATGAAGGACCCTTCAACCCACAAGGAATAAAACTTCTTACTGGTTATTCATGCACCGGAATCAGTGTTGTGGAAATGCCGCCTGCGTAGGAGAAGTGACAAGCTTCTGAAATATATTAAAGATTTATGTAGAAATCTCTCGAGGGACTTCTCGTGATATTGGAAACAAGGTGGCTGCATCAGACAAAGGAGAGAAGGACTGTTATAGCGGTTGAAATAGCGTGAAAATTGCTGTCGAGGGGGTTTGTGCGTTCCACATACAGTGCGTGTGTTCAGCACCCGTCTCCATTACATTTAAACACCTATATAAATATTGAACACGTCACCAATTCTCAAGGTGCTGTTGACATGAAACTCTCAACAGATGTTGGTTACAACCCATCCAATCCACACAGGTAGAGAAATCAAGACCTAGATATCAATAAATGATGGGATGTGAAAGAATGAGAAATGACGCAGTGTAGTCATATTGAACAAATGCAAAGATCCATGGAAAGTCATGACACCAACTGGAATCTATCAGTAATTAATGAAAAATAATGTCAGCTGGTTCAACTGATGGTTTCTAAAAAGGCGTTTTATTACCAAAGTGCCACACAAGAAACATCTCATGATGGGTAAAACCAGTGAGCTGTCTCAAGACGTATTGTTGAGAAACATACTGATGGCATTGAGAATAATGTCTAAACCACTGAAGGCTCCAATGAGCACTGTTGGGGCTATAATCTGGGAGTGGAGAGAATATTATTTCACCATTAAGCACCAACAACCAGGTGCTTCCACAAGATTTCAGATTAAGGAGTGAAAAGAATTATCAGAAGAGTTGTCCAAGAGCCAAGGACCATTGTGGAGAGAGACAGAAAGACCTGAAATCAGCAGGTAGAATTGTTTCAAAGAAAACAATAAGTAATGCACTACCCCTCCATGGCCTGTATGCACGCTCCTGTACGCACCCTCCTGTATGTGCTCTCCTGTATGCAGACTCCTGTGTGCACGCTCGTGTATGCGCTCTCCTGTATACACGCTCCTGTATGCACGCTCCTGTATGCAGACTCCTGTATGCACGCTCCTGTACGCACCCTCCTGTATGTGCTCTCCTGTATGCAGACTCCTGTGTGCACGCTCGTGTATGCGCTCTCCTGTATACACGCTCCTGTATACACGCTCCTGTATGAACGCTCCTGTATGCAGACTCCTGTATGCACGCTCCTGTATGCACACTCCTTTATGCACGCTCCTGTATGCACGCTCCTGTATGCACGTTCCTGTGTGCACGTTCCTGTGTGCACGCTCCTGTGTGCACGCTCCTGTATGCACGCTCCTGTATGCACGCTCCTGTATGCACGCTCCTGTATGCACAACCACCACACAAGCGTCCATTGCTGAACGAAAAGCAGTTTCAAGAGCGTTTAACGTTTGCTCAACAACATTTAGAGAAGTCTGCAAAATTTTGGGTCAGATGAGACCAAAATTAAACTCTTTGGAGGCCATAATACGCCATATTTGGAGGCCAAAAGGCAAATCACCCTATAAACTACAACAGTGGAGTTTGGAGGTGGGAACGTCATGGTGTGAGGCTGTTTTTCAGAATACGGCACTGGCAAAGTTCATATGATTGAAGGACAGACAAATGGACAAATGTGCTCTGACATTCTTGATATAAATCTGCTGCCATGTACCAGGATGATTAAGATGAAACGAGGGCGGACATTTCACAAGACGATGATCCCAAACACACCGCCAAGGAGACTCTCAACTGGATTCAGAGAAAGAGAATAAATCTGCTGGAATGTGTGAGCCGATCACCGGAGCTGAATCCAATAGAAAATGTCTGGAAGGAACTAAAGCTCCGAGATCATAGAAGGATCCACAGGATCTGCAGAATGTGAAGAGTGTTTGTGTGGAGGAATGGACCAAAATCCACCTGAGCAATGCAGGGACGAGTGTCTCCATACAGGAGGCGTCTGGAACTTCATCACCAACAAAGGCTTTTGTATGAAGTATTAAATACATTTCAGTAACGTGTTTAATACTTCTTCCCTGTGTCATTTCTCATTATTACACTTCACTAAATTTATGGACATATTTGGTTTGATTTATTTGCCTGTGTGGATTGGATGGGCTGTTACTGACATCTGGTGAGAAATTCATCTCAATAGTACCTTCAGAAATATAGTAACTTATAGAATTGATGTGCTTAATACTTATATCACCGGCTGTATGCCTTTAAACATAATGGAGACGGATGCTGAACACATGTATTGTATGAGAACGCACAAACCCCCTTTACAGCAATTTTCCCAGCTTTCCTATGACAGTCCTTCCCTCCTCCTTGGATGCAGCCATCTTGTTTCCAATATCACGAGAAGTCCCTCAAGAGATTTCTACATAAATCGGAATGTCCACAGCACCGTTTCTGTGGTCGGTTGGAGTAAATTCCTGTAAAGAGAATCTGTCATCAGGTTTTTACTAACTAATCTAAGAGCAGTATGATGTAGGGGCAGAGGCCCTGATTCCAGCGATGTGTTACTTACTGGCCGCTTGTGAGAACTGAAGGGTTCGTTGAGGATTCAGTAGGTACAAACCAGAAATAAGTCCAAAACAAATCCTTTATTTAAGGACAGAGGGGAGAGAGAGTTCGAGTTCTGTCAACACTCTCCGTTCTACCGTACAAGTCATTCACAAACACCCCGGACTGGCATCAACGTGCTGACTCCAAGGTTTCCCTCGGTTGTAGCACCAGCTTCTGGAACAATTTACCTACTGCACACGGGAACCAAGAACCATGCCACTACCTGCAAGAGTAAATCCACTGAGAAAGGGGTCAGAGCAGGAGTCCCTGGAGTCCTCTGTTCATTCACAGCCTTAAAATGAATCTATACACAGATATTCACATTTATTTACACCCTGACTAGAGGGATACCCGGGTATTTAGCTATCAATACCAAACAAGATGCCAGCTCTTTTACCCACCAAAATGTGCGTCTGCGGGGCCCGAGCTCTGGGACTTATGTTTTTGTTGTAATCTTTTGGGGAAACAGGCTTATCCAAGGTCTTGTCTCACACGCACACCCACGCAGCACGGCACTCCTCTTCAGCAACGTTCATCACCTTGATTGATCTCTCTACTCGGGGTAATTGTTCAAACCCTTACCAGCAATACCCGGAGCATCCATACTCAATGCCACCCTCCCTCTGGTAGCACATTAACTGCTTCTTCTTGAGGGAGGTTCCTTCTTAGTCCAAAGCACTAGCACATCATATCTATTTATCCAGTCTCCCACCACAAGTCCACGTCATAAGTAGGTTTTGCTCTTCGCCCAGACCGGCCCGATCCGAGCCTTTTATCTGGGCTGTGCAGGAGTCCTCCTGATCGCCAGGAGGAGTCACTGCAGGTTGCATCCTCTGTACACTCTCACATGCTTACTGTCACTTAAAAGTCTAGCAAACCTGATGCCATGAATACCAAACCCACCCCCAAAACTGTTTGCCAAAACTGATGAATGACACCATGCTATCTCCAGTACCTGAACGCCGCTGCCTCAGAGTAAGGCTGCGGACCCATCGGCGAGAGACATGGAGGAGACATGCAAGAGATATGCGTGAGTCTTGCATTTTCATACCCGGAACGGCCGCCTACTTTCCAGACAGGAGTGTGTCAGCCGCATAGGAATGCATGCAGGTGACACGCTCCTGTCCATAGAGCGGACAGCCGTCCTGGGTATTGCAATGCGAGACTCGCACATAGCTCTTGCATGTCTCCTGCATATCTCCCGCCAGTGGGTCTGCAGCCTTACTCTTGACTATGCCTTATCTTTCAAACCGCACATCCAAACTCTCACCACCTCCTATAACCTCCAGCTCACACAGATTTCCAGAATCTGTCCTTTCTTCAATTCTCTATCTACGAAAATGCTAGTACATGCCCTCATCACCTCCCGCCTCGACTTCTGCAACATCCTCCTCTGTGGCCTCCCTGCTAACACTCTTGCATCTCTCCAGTCTGTCCTCAATTCTGCTGCCAGACTAATCCACTTTTCTCCCCTGTTTGCCTCCTCACCACCACTGAAGCTGCTATCTCACCCCCTCTGAAGCTGCTGCCTCACCATCACCAGAGCTGCCACCTCACCACCACCGAGCTGTCACCTCACCACCACCAGAGCTGCCACCTCACCACCACCAGAGCTGTCATCTCTCATCCACCAGAGCTGCTGCCTAATTACCACTGAAGCTGCAGCCTCACCACCACCAGAGCTGTCACCTCACCACCACCGGAGCTGCTGCCTAATCACCACCGAAGCTACCGCCTCACCACCACCAGAGCTGTCACCTCACCACCACCAGTGCTGTCACCTCACCACCACCGGAGCTGCTGCCTAATCACCACCAAAGCTGTCGCCTCACCACCACCGGAGCTGTCACCTCTCCACCACCAGAGCTGTCACTTCACCACCACCAGAGCTGCTGCCTAATTACCACTGAAGCTGCAGCCTCACCACCACCAGAGCTGTCACCTCACCACCACCGGAGCTGCTGCCTAATCACCACCGAAGCTACCGCCTCACCACCACCAGAGCTGTCACCTCACCACCACCAGTGCTGTCACCTCACCACCACCGGAGCTGCTGCCTAATCACCACCGAAGCTGCCGCCTCACCACCCTCAGAGCTGTCACCTCTCCATCACCAGTGCTGTCATCTCTCCACCACCATAGCTGCTGCCTAATCACCACCGAAGCTGTCGCCTCACCACCACTGGAGCTGTCACCTCTCCACCACCAGAGCTGTCTCCTCACAACCACCAGAGCTGCTGCCTAATCACCACCGAAGCTGCTGCCTCACCACCACCAGAGCTGTCACTTCACCACCAATGGAGCTGCTACCTAATCACCACCGAAACTGCCGTCTCACCACCACCAGAGCTGTCACCTCTCCATCACCAGAGCTGTCACTTCACCACCACCGTAGCTGCTGCCTAATTACCACCGAAGCTGCTGCCTCACCACCACCGGAGCTGTCACCTCTCCACCACCAGGGCTGTCACCTCATAACCACCGGAGCTGCTGCCTAATCACCACCGAAGCTGCTGCCTCACCACCACCGGAGCTGTCACCTCTCCACCACCAGAGCTGTCACCTCACCACCACCAGTGCTGTCACCTCACCACCACCGGAGCTGCTGCCTAATCACCACCGAAGCTGCCGCCTCACCACCATCAGAGCTGTCACCTCTCCATCACCAGTGCTGTCATCTCTCCACCACCATAGCTGCTGCCTAATCACCACCGAAGCTGTCGCCTCACCACCACTGGAGCTGTCACCTCTCACCACCAGAGCTGTCTCCTCACAACCACCAGAGCTGCTGCCTAATCACCACCGAAGCTGCTGCCTCACCACCACCAGAGCTGTCACTTCACCACCAATGGAGCTGCTACCTAATCACCACCGAAACTGCCGTCTCACCACCACCAGAGCTGTCACTTCTCCATCACCAGAGCTGTCACTTCACCACCACGTAGCTGCTGCCTAATTACCACCGAAGCTGCTGCCTCACCACCACCGGAGCTGTCACCTCTCCACCACCAGAGCTGTCACCTCATAACCACCGGAGCTGCTGCCTAATCACCACCGAAGCTGCTGCCTCACCACCACCGGAGCTGTCACCTCTCCACCACCAGAGCTGTCACCTCACCACCACCGGAGCTGCTGCCTAATCACCACCGAAGCCGCCACCTCACCACCACAGAGCTGTCACCTCACCACCACCGGAGTGCTGCCTAATCACCACTGAAGCTGCCGCCTCACCACCACCAGAGCTGTCACTTCTCCATCACCAGAGCTGTCACTTCACCACCACCGTAGCTGCTGCCTAATTACCACCGAAGCTGCTGCCTCACCACCACCGGAGCTGTCACCTCTCCACCACCAGAGCTGTCACCTCATAACCACCGGAGCTGCTGCCTAATCACCACCGAAGCTGCTGCCTCACCACCACCGAGCTGTCACCTCTCCACCACCAGAGCTGTCCCTCACAACCGTGATGTCACTACACACGGAGCTCGCCTTCACCACCGAAGCTGCACGCCTCACCACCATCAACTGTCACCTCTCCACACCAGCTGTGTCATCTCACCACCACATAGCTGCTGCTAATCACCACCGAAGCTGTCCCTCACAACCACCAGAGCTGTCACATCCCACCACAGAGCTGTCTCCTCACAACCACCAGAGCTGCTGCACTATCACCACCAGAGCTGCTCCTCACACCACCAGAAGCTGTCACTTCACCACCAATGAGCTGCTCACCTACATCACCACGAAGCTGCCTTCACACCACCAGAGCTGTCACTATTCCACCAGAGCTGTCACTCACCACCACGAGCTGTCACCTACATTCACCACCGAAGCTGCATCCTCACCAACCACCGGAGCTGTCACCTCACCACCACAGAGCTGTCACTCATACACCACCGGAGCTGTGCTATCACCACGAGTGCTGCCTCACCACCACGAGCTGTCACCTCCCACCACAAGCTGTCACTCACACACCGGAGCTGCTGCCTAATCACCACCGAAGCCGCCACCTCACCACCACCAGAGCTGTCACCTCACCACCACCGGAGATGCTGCCTAATCACCACTGAAGCTGCCGCCTCACCACCACCAGAGCTGTCACTTCTCCATCACCAGAGCTGTCACTTCACCACCACCGTAGCTGCTGCCTAATTACCACCGAAGCTGCTGCCTCACCACCACCGGAGCTGTCACCTCCCACCACAGAGCTGTCACCTCATAACCACCGGAGCTGCTGCCTAATCACCACTGAAGCTGCCGCCTCACCACCACCAGAGCTGTCACCTCTCCACCACCAGAGCTGCCACCTAATTCTCACCGGAGCTATCGCCTCACCCCCTGGATCGATCACCTCACCACCACCGAAGCTGTGCTCACCACCAACTGGACTGTACTCTCCACCACCAGAGCTTCAATCCTCACAACCACCAGAGCTGCTGACTTATCACCACCTAATGCTGTGATCACCACACCAGATGTCACTTCACACCAATGGAGTGCTACTAATCAACACCGGAAATGCGTCTCACCAACCACAGAGCTGTCATTTCCATCACAGAGCTGTCACTTCACCACACGTAGATCTGCTAATTACACGAAGGTGCTGCCTCAACCCCCACGGAGCTGTCACCTCTCACACCAGAGCTGTCACCTCATAACACGGAGCTGCTGCCTAATCACACGAAGCTGCTAGCTCACCACACGGGCTGTCACTCTCACCAACAAGCTGTCAACTCACCACACCGGAGCTGCTGCTATATCACCACGAAGCCGCCACCTCACTCACCCCAGAGCTGTCACCTCACACCAACCGAGATGCTGCTAATCCAGAAGCTGCCCCTCACCACCCAGAGCTGTCTACTTCTCCATCACCAGAGCTGTCACTTCAACCACCAACCGTAGCTGCTGCCTAATTACCAACGAAGCTGCTGCCATCACACCACCGGAGCTGTCACCTCTCCACCACCAGAGCTGTCACCTCATAACCACCGGAGCTGCTGCCTAATCACCACTGAAGCTGCCGCCTCACCACCACCAGAGCTGTCACCTCTCCACCACCAGAGCTGCCACCTAATTCTCACCGGAGCAGCTTCGCCTCACCACCACTGGATCGATCACCTCACCACCACCGGAGCTGCTGCAACCCCCAACCTACTGTCTCCTCCCATCATCCTATAGTATAAAAGCCAAATGTGCCAGACCCTCTCCTCTGTATACCAGTCTGTCATTGTAAATGTGTTCACTGAAACCTATATCTTGTATATAACCTCCTCTGATGTACAGCACCGGTGCTTTATAAATAAATTATAATCCTGGTAAATCTTCTCCCCAACTTCAAAGGAGATCAAATTGTTAAAAAATATCTGCTGTAAATCAATGCAATAAGAAAATGGTGGTGATGAGACGTGACTTATACCCTGGTGATTTTCCATTCATAAATGTGCAGCCCATTATAGTTGGGGCAAAGTGATTGAGATTTTACCAAATTGATAGTGACTGGCATGGTCATTTTTGCTGCAGCTTTCACCTCTTACAATTCATAGGGTGACTCTCGTGACAAAACTGTGCAAAAATCTGCAAGAAATCCTCAGGTAAGGCTTGCAGATTTTGTCCCTGTCTTTTTGCAGATTCTACATTTTGCATGTGTGACCTTCCCCTTCTGTAATCAGTCACAGGGCCAAAAATGATTTGGGAACGCTTCCCGGTGAACGGCATCTTCAGAAGTGACAGGCGCGTTTGCTTCCTCGCCTTTTCGGAGGTGACAGCTGCACTTTAATACTAACGGGCCCGTTACAATATCTTCCTTGTTCACGTCAGGCACAATCAAATATGTTCTTTTGAGAAGGCACGAAAAGAACACGTTCCAAGGTGCGGCTGATCTGTCAGCAGAGGCCTATTTATAACTCAGGTTTTTAACGTGAAGCTTCAGTTTGGAAACTGCAACAATAACGAATACTATTACTGCCAATGGATCTGTCAGGGCATGCTGGGAGTTGTTGTTGCATAATAGGACTTGAGAAAGCTGTTGAAAGGATAAAATAAAGGTGTCTGTTGTTTTCAGGGAGCAGCTGCCACGGGTGTGTCAGGAGGCACGGATGAGGCTGTGGAGGCCTCCCACGGAAGGTCACAACGTCTGGCCAAACAGGCAAAATCCTAAAATATGTCTCTGTCCCTTTAAGAAGCATTTCTCTCTTGGTGAGAGCTGGAGGTCACTAGGACCCAGTTGATGTCTTATCTTCTGCTGTCTAATTATACCCCTTGACTTCCAGGGTGCACTGCTGGTGATAGCTTGTCAGGTGTTGGAGATTGCTTCTTAGCTCAGCAGTGCATCCAGGACTTTCTGTTGGATTGCTGTGTGGATCTTCTCAAGCTAAGTGTTTCTCCCTTCCCTCTTTGTTTGTTTCCCGGGGTGTGTTTCTTTGGTAGTTAGCCGGGTTGACTAGTGTTCACCTGCTTTGATCCCTGTGTAGTCTTAGTTCAGGGATAGCAGAGCCAGGTATCCAGTTTGGTGACAGTTGCAGAGACTGTATAGGGTCATCAGGGAAGCCAGGTGCCAGCGTTAGTTTATCTAGGGGTCACAATCTCCCCTTTGCCATGAGCATCAGGGACTCCTTCTCCCCCCTCGTTATCCTGCACTGGGTGTCTCTCTACACCCAGCGTGACAACAGCACCACTCATTGCGTTGGGCTGTGCCTCATTTAAAGTGTAATCACCATTTACATCTTTAAAGTAATCCTAAACCCAGAAACTGACCCCCCCGTCTCTTTAGACCTGTCCCTGCACCCCCTCTTATCATTTCTAGCCATCCCTTTTGCAGAAAAAATTGCTTTTGTACAGTAAGGGAAAAAGTTATATTACTTTGTCCTGTGTGAGTTCTCTGTTTCTGAGCAAGCCACAAATAGGTGTGCCTGTCTGCTACTGCCTTGTAATTATGCACGCCCCTCTCTGCTTGATGCCTTGGTAAGACCCTGGCCACGTCATGAAAGGGGGCGGGGCTAAATCGCGTTATGCTGGAGCCCCGCCCCCTTTTCATGATGCGGCCAGGCTCTTAGAAGCAGAGAGGGGCGTGCATAATTACAAGGCAGCAGCACACAGGCCCCACCCTTTGCGGCTTGCTCAGAAACAGAGAACTCACACAGGACAAAGTAATATAACTTTGTCTCTTACTTTACAAAAGCGATTTTTTCTGCAAAAGGGATGGCTAGAAATGATAAGAGGGGGTGCAGGGACAGGTCTAAAGATACGGGGGGGGGTCAGTTCCTGGGTTTAGGATCACTTTAATTAATAATAATGTAGAGCAAGTGATTATAATAAACTTTCAAATGCACTTCATAAGTGAAATCTGGAAGAAAACCTTTCAAAAATCTTCCATAAGATGCCCCCACTAGGCTGTTTCTAAACCTGACATATGCTGGTTGTCAGGGATATCCGTGTTCAGCTCCACACGGTGGGGGGGGGGGCAGGTCTATACAGCATGCCACAATGCAGCTGATCAGTCTCTCAGGTTACCTCAGGCTGGGACGTTGCTGAGCTCAGGCTGTGTAATCAGCTGAGGACCTGATTGGAGGCTATCAGCTGATAACACAGAGCAGAGCGATATAAATGGAAATGAGTCAGATAAGATCACATGAGCTGTGTGCTGACAGCCTGAGCTCAGCACTGTCCCAGCCTGAGGTACCCGGAGTCTCTGATCAGCTGTATTGTGAATGTTGTGTTGGCCCCGCCCCCCTACCCATATATGACCGTATTTAGTGTGTGGAGCTGAAGACGGATTTCTCTGAGAACCTGCTTATGTCAGGTTTAGAAACAGACTAGTGGGGACATGCTAAGGAAAGTTTTTGAAAGATTTTCTTTCAGAATTCACTTATGAAGCATAAATGAAAGTTTATTATAATCACTTCATCTATGGTACATTATTATTAAATAAAAATTTAGACGGCGGTTACACTTTAAATCCAAAGTGAGCTGCAATACCAGACCTGGCCTATGGACCACAATGTGTCTGGAAATAAAATAAGCCTAGATTTCTGCATTATCCTACTTATATAGTCTATAGCTAAGTTATAATGTGGCACCCCGCAAATGCAGGCGTTACAGAGGGGTACTGCACCTGTAAAAGAGGTGTAAATGCCCCAGCTGCAGGTGGACCCTAGGATGGTGGGTGACACCCATTCCCAGCACTCCCACATTAGCTGAGCGGTGGGAGGTTACCCGGGAGGGGATATATTCACCTCTAGGGGGATCAAGGAGGTCTTTGACCGAGAGTTGGAGGAGAATGGAGGAAGAGGAAAGGTTTTAGGAAGATTGAGCTTAGTGGAACGAGGTGGAAGGTCAAACCGGGTCAGTTTCAAGCCGAATCGGAGGGAAGAAGAAGGGACCTTGAGGAGGTCTTGAAAGAGGGCGCCCGACAAGAGAAGTCCGGGCCCTAATGAGAAAGGGAGATCCTCAGAGTGGAGAGCCCATACTCCAGGGGATACACCAGTCCACCACGGGAACGCCGGGCCCTGGGATCCGGCCAAAGTCGAGCTTTGCAGTCAGCAACCGGCTGCTGTGGCTTGTTCATCAGCTGCAGCACCCTGTCATCGGAGCGGTCTGCCTGCTTCCTCACCACGAGGGAGAGGACTCCTGGTACTACCTACACGGAGCTACTGGGTGTAGATCAATCCTAAGCGGGGAAGAATATATACGGGTTAGTTAACAAAGGTACACCAAGGGTTCCACCATACCACCTGGGATCCACTTGCAGCCACCCGTAGAGCTACCTGTCCTTGTAACGTCTGATTGCTGAACTGTGAACTGTAATTGATGCTGCTACAAGTTAACAGTAAAGTACCCGGGAGTAAGTGACTTTACTTCTGCCTGTGTTTTCCTACATCAACCTGTTCCCTTTGCAGGAACGCTGCCCCGGAGAAACAGCCCTGCCTGTAGGGGGCTTAGTCATCCTAGCCGCACTACCATCTACCTCCGGTGGACTGTGGCGGCGCTGGTGACCCATCACCAGAAACTACAGGTGGCGTCACGAGAACTGTATATAGAATCCCCTATAAATATATTCCCTTTTTGAAGTGTCACCCAGGACACGGGATCAGGCGCGGCCACCACTCCCCGTGACACAGCAATGTTAACCCCTTGTAGCCTGATACCCGAGTACCCCAGGGCCTGGGGCTCGACAATAAGTGATGAATCAACCTGAAATCCTGGGCTTGTGATGGCTCTAAGGGTACCTTCACACGCCGCTATATCGCTTGGCGATATGAGGCGATCTAACGTGCGCGTGCACGTTTTTCATGCTCGCCTCAGATTGCCGATGGCGGCCTCACACACTGCAATTTCGCCTTGAAAGTAAGGCGATGTGTCGCTCCGGAAATGGCCTCACCTACAGCGGAAGCAATCCTGCCGAATTCCATCGCCGATTCACACGCCGCAATCTCAAAGGCAATGTGGGCGTACATGTTCAGCGCGGCGAGGAGATAGGCGTGCCACAGCGGTTTACACCGCGCCCCATACACGCTCATTGGACAACGCAACAGCGCTACAATTGGTCAGCCTGCTCTGGGAGGCTGGCTAATACATGGCGCTATTGCCATTGTGTTGCGCTGGACGGACAGCTCTTCAAATATGGCGCGGTGTCAACTGACAGCCAAAGGGAACACAGTAGCCCACACCAATCAGTTCACACGGGGCGCGGACTCCAGCACGCTGTGGCACGCCTACGGGAAATCATAGGTGACACTGATTCCATCACTATCGCCCTGTCACACGCCACAACACAGAAATATCACCTTCATTATTGCGGCTGATTTCAGAGCAGTGCTCAGGAATCAGGCGACGGGCGAGAGGCAATTTATCGCCACCAAATTCCCCAATCACACGCCGCAACTGTGAGGCAATTTCACGGCGATTGCTCCGGGGCGACGTATTGCGATATTGCGGAGTGTGACGGTACCCTAAAGGTTTCGCCTGCTTCACACAATAACATCATGTTACATAATGATTGCAGGGTCCTGTACAGATTTTACATTCGGACCCCCCCTGCCCTTTAAGTGATGACATAATGTAACAATGTGTAATACAGAAAATGGAAGTGTGAGAATTAATGTGTCAAATATCAGATAAGTGGCGCCAGATGACTCTGACAGTTACCGCTCACTGTGGATGATAATGGTGTACAGAGTTATTAGTCTCTAACGCCGACTTCTTTATTTATGAATTAAAAACATTTTAACCCCAACTTTGCAGAATTTATATATAAATAAGATACCCAAATACCCTCATAAAGAACATCCTGCATTACATATTTATCTAAAATGCTTTGTAAAAAAATCACATATGTTGGGGTAAAAATGTGACGCAAACAGATCCTCGGACTCCTTTCATGAAATTCTCCCGTCCTTCGGACTCCTTTGACAGGTCTGGGATCTGAGGGTCACATTTCCTGGTGAAACTCTAGGTGTTAAATGTATTTGCATTCTTTTGGTGCAGCAAGAGTTAAGGACTCTTTTCCTTGCAGGTTGTGCTTTGTTGCTCCAATCCCAGGTGTTGCCCGTTTGTGACCACTCCCCTCCACTTTAAATAGTCACATCGTCTATCACAAGATGCCAGCTATTGAATTCTTTTCTGAGCTGAGCACTGTGGAAGAAGGAAGTGTCTGGGAGCTGCTGGAGTCCTGTTGTTGGCAGCCCTGGTTTTTGGAGTTAGTGTTTGTCCTTTTTTTGTCTATGTTCCCCTGTCTGTCTATGTTCCCCTGTCTGTCTTTCGTCCCCTGTGTCCTATGATTGCAGTGGTGAAGTCTAGTGCACTCACTGGCCTTTGCACTACCCAGGGTGAATGGAGGGTAAGCTAGCGATTAGGCATGTGATGGTGACGAGGGGAAGGACCCGTATAGGGATGTTAGGGAGTGCAGTGTGCAGACACAGGTTAGTGTCAGGAGGTTACTCTCTTCCTATCATTAGGGCTGAATTACCCTTTCCATCTCCATTATAACCTCTGTGTTTCATCGGTTTGTGGGTGTTTTCTTGCCCAAGTGTTACAACACCCAAACCTGTAAAAATCAATGCTGATTATGTGCAAGGTGGGGTTGGTCATATTTGACACCTTTGTCTATGTTCAGACTTGAACTGGCCCACAGAACAGGAAAATCCTCCGGTGGGCCCCTTTGTAGTATTTTTTCACTTACCCTCCCAAATATGATCAATAGTTGGCACAATACGTTTGTTTTACTATGGATGTTTCATTCATTTTACAAACTACCCAGTATATTATTATATAGCTGCATAGGTAAATTTGTGAATGTAATATTTACATGTAGTAGATGAGTGGACCTCAGAGTCAATGTTGCTGGTGGGCCCCCAGAGTGAATGTTACTGGTGGGCCCCCAGAGTCAATGTTGCTAGTGGGCCCCCAGAGTCAATGTTGCTGGTGGCCCCCAGAGTCAATGCTGCTGGTGGGCCCCAGAGTCAATGCTACTGGTGGACCCTCAGAGTCAATGTTGCTTGTGGGCCCCCACAGTCAATGCTACTGGTGGCCCCCACAGTCAATGCTAATGGTGGGCCCCAGAGTCAATGCTGCTGGTGGGTTCCCATAATCAATGCTATTGGTAGACCCTCAGAGTCAATGCTACTGGTGGACCCTCAGAGTCAATGCTACTGGTGGACCCTCAGAGTCAATGCTGCTGGTGAGCCCCAGAGTCAATGTTGCTGGTGAGCCCCCATAGTCAATGTTGCTGGTGGGTCCCCATAGTCAATGCTACTGGTGGCCCCCAGAGTTAATTCTGCTGGTGGGCCTCCATAATCAATGCTGCTGGTGGGCCACCAGAGTTAATGCTGCTGGTGGGCCCCTAAAGTCAATGTTACTGGTGGGCCCCCGCCGCCCCAGTCTGATATTCCCTATGTCTACAGTACATGTATATTTCTTTGCCTATTGACCACAACCAAAATAGAGTAAAAACTTCTATGATCCGGATAACTGTAAGAATCCAAATCAGGGCGCCAATAACTAATTGGTGTGAGTAGAATCGGTGGTAAAAGCTGAAATGCTCATCATCTTCTCTTCCCTTTAGGCATAAAAAGAACATCTAATTATGGCAGAGGAGACACCAGGTCTTCTCTCATTAGTACAGAGGTTGATAACATGAGGAAAAGTTATTTTCCTGGTCATAGTTATATTAAAATCCATTGTTTTGCAGACAAATTGCCCACAGAAAAAAAGAAAAGAAGGCAGACATGTCAAAAATTAATCCAATCTGAAGACCAAAATTGCCCATTCAAGTTAACGAGTCTGAAACAATGAGACGGTGCACGGACACATCTAGTGCTTCCCGCTTTTGCATGCAATAAATGCAGATGTCGAGCTGATTAGATTTGTTAATTTGATGATGTAATGCTCATATTCTCTTCATTTTAGTCATAAAAGGAATCTCCTAATTGTGGCGGAAGAGGAACCGTCCTCTCATTAGTAAGGGGGGTGATAACACAAGGAAAAGTCCCTGGTTTTCTAAGCTAGAACTCACTCATTCCACTCCATGTTTGCAGATAAATTGTTCACAAAATAAACCCGAAACATGTCAGATTTCACTGTATAAGAATAGGTCCCAGCTCAGGCAAATGCTCTTTGCTCATCTACCTGGGGCTCAGACATCGGCCTCGCCTTGGCCTTGCATCAAGGTTAATAGAAAAAATTAGAATCCGGCTCAACAGGAATGGATTTTCCTTTTTCTTTTATTTTTCAATAAAGATGGTGCATACAACACAAAAAATTACATGGTCGACATGACCCAGTAGACTGCATTAAGTTTTACTCAAGCAGTTGAAATGCGTCGACTGGGTCATGTCAATCATGTAATTTTTTTTCTTTTGTATGTGAGGCGGTCGACAGGGGATGAGGTACTCAGGTACCAGGGCTGATGGTGACTTTGATGGGGGATCATGGCTGGTCGGTCCCCGGTCCCGTGCCCTGGACCCTCAATGGCGGGGAACGGTGGGGGATAAGGGGATTGTTAACATGACGCCACCTATGGGACCTAGTAACGGGTATACCATCGCTGCAGCCGGCCGCTGAGGTGATGATGGGTGCAGCAGAGTGTGGAACAGCTCCCCACAGGTGGAGCTTTATCTCAGGGCAGCGGGGATGGATGAGGGGAGTAGTAGTTAAGTCTTTGCTGACACAGCGGTGAATTGCAGCGGTTAAACAGGCACACAGACACACAGGGATTGTTGTTTCGGTACCCTTTACTGGTGACAGGGTAACAGGTACAGTCCAGAGTAATAACCAGATCCCCGGTGCAACTTGGGACTTCCACCTTAGAAAGTTGTGAGGCCTCCTCTGTGTCTGTGCTCTGTGGTTTGGGGTAAGTCCTGCCTGAGCCTGAACCCACCGCTTCTTCTCCCTCTCTGGGCTTTGTCCTAAACTGACAATGAGGTCCTTCTGCGGGGTCCCTGTTTCTCCTATGGCCCCTGGTCCTGTACTTGGTCAATTTAGTGTCTCTTACTTTGTTCTCCTCAGGGCTGAACTCCTCCTGAGTCTTCCGGGCTTTTGCTGTGGCACTAAATGACGGCAGCGTCGGACTCCGGTGTCCGGATGTACTAAAGGGCTGTAGTAACCGTTTCCCTTTTCTTGGTTCCCTTCTTTCTCCACTTGCCTCCAACCCTTTCCCAAGGGTGCGCACAGCGGTCAGTGGTCCCTGGTCCTGGGCCTGGATCTCTACCAGCGACCAACTCCTCCGTCTCCTCTCTCTTCCCTCTCACACTGCAGATTCTAGACTGACTTCTGGGACTGACTGACTCATCCCCTCAGGCCTGGATGTTCTTAAAGGGGAACTGACTTAAGGCAGCCAGTGGAGCTCCCCTTCAGCTCTGGGGTGGAAGGTGTGGTGTGCTGTGTGAACCAAGGTGTAATTCCCTCCTTGCACCAGTGGATCTTGTGGCAATCCCCCGCAGGGGGGCCACATATGCACCATCTTTATTGAAAAATAAAAGGAAAATCCATTCCCATTGAGCTGGATTCCAATTTTTTTCAATTCACCCTGATGTCAGATTTCAATCTCCTATTCAGGTTAATGAGTCTTTGAACAAAAATGGACAGAACATGGCTGCCTTCCGTGTTGGATCCTAGTGATGTCCTTTTCTTTTTTTCATTCAATAAACACATATGCCACACTGGTTAGATTTGGTGATTAAAGGAGAAACTGTTTATTTTTCTCCCTGCTAAGGTCATAAACACATCCCCTAAGGCTATGTTCACACAGGGCATTTTTGGGGTATTTCTATTTGTCAACAAAATCACTGTTGCATTTTTTGTTGCATTTTTCTGCGACTGTCAGCTACACAATTGCAGCTGTCTATAAACAAAGCAGCACAAACCTATCGCATTTGAGCTGCATTTGTGCACATTCAGCACAAATAAGGAGACACACAAACACAGACAGACACACAGACACTCTCTCACCCTTCTTGGAGCCCGCAGCGATCCCCGGTGCTTCTTCCTCCGTGCATTGGCAGATGTTTTTATCGATCTTCCAGACCCTGCGCACCATGTAATAGCCTGAGTCACATGGTGTAAAGGTCCTGGAAGATCGATAAACACAGCATCTGCCGGTGCACGGAGGAAGAAGCACCGGGGATCTCCAGGAAGGGTGAGTATTGCAGTGTTTTTGTTTTGGAAATCGGATGAAAGGAAGCACCACAAATGCACAGTGGGAATACCTATCCATTTGTTGTGCTGTAGGGGCAATTCACCAAAACTTTTTTGACAGATTTCTGGAAAAAAAATTTTGGGGAAAATCACAATATATTTGCGCAATGCAAGGTTGCACATGAGTATGTGATTTCTGGCATTGTCACACCATTCTCACCCCAGCTCTGACAATAGGGGTAGGATGGGGCATTACTGGGCCTGATGACACCTGCTGGTCAATTCATGATGAGTGGTGGTGTTCACTTAGCCACAATTCTTGCTCAATCAAAGGTTGGAGTAAAATTTGTGGTGAGGAGCACACAGGGGTGCACGCCATCTACGCACCTCTCCTGAATCATTGAGTGGCATGCACCCCCTAAAAAAAAGATTTCTCTACTCCAACACGCCCCCCTCAAGACCGGCAATAGAATCGCCAGTCTTGATGACTCCCCTTTGTCCTGACTCATTGGTATGGAGTGTGGTAACATGAGGAAAAGTTCCTGATTTTCAGGTAGAACAACACACCCATTAAAGTTTATTTCTTGCAGACAAAGGGGGGCAACTCGTCAAGACGGACAATTCTGGTGAGGGGTGTTGGAAAAAACACTCCTGATTCATGAAAAGGCGCACGCCACCTCCTCATTTGTTAAGAGGTGCTCTTCTCACCAAATTAATGATGAGCACTGTGTGCGCCTTGCCATAAATCTTACTCCAGCCTCTGTTGGAGTAAGGTTTGCGGTGCCACTTGTCATGAATTTGACAAGCAGGGGTCTCCAAGCCCCGGTCCTACCCCAGCTCTGCCCACTTGGTTGGAATTGGAGTGAGAATGGTGTAAAAAACACTAGAATTCACATTTTCTTTCATAACATTGCGATTGTGCAAAAAAGGGCACATTTTCAAAACTTTTATTATCAGAAATATGGCAAAAAAATGTTCAAGAATGTGCTGCGTCCTGATGTTACTTCTAGAGGACTTGGGGTCAGGAGGTCACAGCATTTAATCAATCGCAGGTCTTCTGCAGAGCTCACTTGACTTATCTTGTACTTTCCCTTCTATGATGAAGAGGTTAAGGATCCTTTCTCTGCTGGATGAGAATACTCTTAGCCTATATTCCAGCTGCAGCTTGTGATTATCTCCCCATTCTGCTATATCTTCCCACCCCAGGCTTCACACTATGCTGGATATGCACTTTAAATTCTGACCATGGTAGGGGAGCTAGTTTCTGTTAGGCAGAGGTATTCATTCCTTTAACAGCAGCAAGCATACCAATTTTAGAAGATCTTGGAGCCCTGTTATATATATTGCCTTACCTGGGTTGCCTATGTGTTCCATTTCTCTCCTGACTCTTCAATCTCTTGGGGGTGCATCCAGGTGAATTGTATCCAGGAGCCTAGTAAGGTATAAGACCCAGATAGTCCCACTTTCAGGGGTAATCTTGGGGACAGGGATAGCCTAGGGATTTGTAGCTTGAGGGACTGCTAAGATGTACACTGTAGGGGCAGCCTCCCCTGCCGGCTGAACAGCAGCATGAGCCGCGTCATCTTGCTGCCTGTTCTATGGACCGCTTCTCCCTGTCCTAAGGCCTCTTCTCAGGCCTCAGTTCCTGACTTTTCGTGGTACAGTGCTTCCTCTCCCCAGCCCCACTGCAGAGGGAGGGGAGAAATATACACTATCCCTGATATCTAACAATCACTTCTGTGACAAAGGCTTTGAGAAACTGCCCCCATCTTGTCCACAAAAAAATAGACATGCCAAATTTAAATACAATTTAATGTATAAGCGCCATTTAAATTTTTATTTTAATAATAATGTAGAGCAAGAGATTTTAATAAACTTTCAAAAATTATTTATCAGAGAAATCTGGTTGGTTACTATTCATAAAGCGTCCAGAAGTTGTCCCTACTGCACTTTGTGTGAAGCAGACATATGTTCATTATCAGTCAGATCTGTCTCCTTGCTGAATACGGGGGCATGTAACCATATAAGGGAAAGGGGGCATGGCCTGCACTGCAGTTGGTGAGGAAACAATGTATCAGATTAGCTCAGGCTACAGCACAATCCTAAGCAATGTCAGAATCACTGCAAACTCCTCTTTCCTTGGAACAACTTTCTGATCTGTCATTTGGCTTCTCACAGCTCAGTCACAATCTCTGTTAACCCCTTCTCTGCTGGCCCCCACACTGCTCCCTTTCAGAAGCTGTGGAAATACACATACAGTGCCGACAGACTCTGGCCATGCCCACACAGGCATAACATGCAGTTTTTTAAAAGAGCACTGAATAATGTGAAAAAATAAGTCATATGGCACAAAAAAAGCATTATCTTAGCTGCTATGTGACCCTTCATTAACAACCAGTGCAGTATTGTGTTTATTTTTCTTCAATGAAACGACATTTACACGTTAAGGATCAAACTCCCCTGTTAAAGTTCTAGAGTCCACAAAAAAAAAGAAATGGATAGCGCACAAAGGCCATCCTTGTTGTACCCTTGCTGCGCTGTCATTTTTGGTTCCTAAAGAAAAGCAGATGTCACATTGATGGCAAAAATTGACTGAACAAAAGCTGAAAAATCTGATAAAAAGCGCTGATCAATTTTATTTATACTCCCCCAAAAAATCCTGGGACATGTGAATGAAGTCTAACAGATGGCCGCCTTTGTTCTTGCTCTGGCTGGCAGCTTTCTCGTTTAGTTTCCCCTACACGAACACAGAACCGAGATATTAAACTTTAAACTTTTCCTTCTTCTGCACCTCAAATAATAAAGCTCCAGCTGTAAAACTGATCACCGCGCGGTAGCCCTGCCGCTTATAATGTGACGCTTCAATCTGTCGGCATTGGAAGGGTTATCCATTACTTTACATTTTTGCAAATGGAAAATAGCAGAAAAGGCAAGAAGGAACAGAAATGGCCTACAGGGATCCATGAACCCCCCCCCCCCTCCTCTTTGTAAATAAGTACCACGGACTACGGATAGCGCTGCCACGTCCCGAATTATCATACAAATGATACATTTCTTCTGTAGCTCCGGAAAGCAATAACTTATTAAACGTGTCGTCGGCATCTTTTATTTACAAACACGAGGACGGATGTTTCCAAGGCTCGTCTTCTTTTAGGTTGTACCGTGCCGCAGACAACGTTGGAGCTCCATAAACAAATTATCTTCATCGACGACGGGCGGAACGTGCAGCTTTCATTCTGGATTTCCCTTTGTCGAGGACAGCAATATCACAGCAATTTTCTAATCCTGTCCTTCCCTCTATCAACTGGCACAGCTTAGTCACTGTGGGCCATGATCAAAGCCAACCGTCCCCACGAGAGGAGGAAATCTAAATAAGCCGCTTGATTCCGACTGAAATAATTTAACAGGGAGCAGCAAAAAAAAACAAACAAAAGACTCAAATCTATTCATTTTTAAAGCAAAGCCGCCCAGAGCTATGAATAATTGAGAGATAGAAACTCTGTGTTTTACAGGTCATAGCGCCGATAGTGCTGGTAGAACACACAGAGCACTCACCATATGGCAGCCACCCGGAGGAGACCGGTCAATACTGGAGACTGTAGATCAATCACACATGGGAGGACAGTCTAGAACACCAATAACTCTCTAAAGATAAAGAAGATGGTGCGGTGGCAATCAGGAACACTACTCACTCTCAGGAGTCCCTCCTTGGTCATCAAGATCATTTATGAGTGATCACAATTATAATTGCTATCAGTACTTTTGCCATAAATTGCTCAAATCACTCTGAACAAAATGTATGTAAGGCTAGGGTCACACTTGTAGGGTGACCCACGTTTAACGTGTGTGCCAATCGCTGAGCAGAGTGTGCAGAAGCAGATAGCGTTACCGGCAAGTGCTGCCCGTCAAGGCTGCTCCATAGTAACCCGCAGTTTACCTTGGATGCGGCCACACAGGAAGCCCAGGAACTGCGCTTTAGCAGAGCGTTGCAGATGTTTTCCTGTGCGCTCTGCTAAAGAGCAGTTCCTGGGGCTTCCTGTGTGGCCGCATCCAAGGTAAACTGCAGGTTATTATGGAGCAGCATTGACGGGCAGCACTTGCCGGTAATGCTATCCGCTTCTGCACACTCTGCTCAGCGTTTGGCACACACGTTAAACGTGGGTCACCCTACAAGTGTGACCCTAGCCTTACATACATTTTGTTCAGAGTGATTTGAGCAATTTATGATACTGATACTATCGTTATCAGTGTAGTTTCTGGTCTATGAAGACAGACAGCTAGAGAGTGACCAGCTCACCAAAGCTGCAGCTGTGGATGGAGACCGTGGACAATTATCCATTTTGCCCCCAACCCTCCATCACCATTAAACCATTAACCCCTGTGACAACAGTATTATAAATGCACTGGGACCCTGAGCTTCCAGTTACATCTCAGTTGACCTATGTCTACTCAAACTGAATAAAATTGAGTATATTTTATCGTAGCAATATCTAAGGAAAAAAATCTGAGATTAAAAACTCATATCACTGAATTCAGGTTAAATACAGCTGCTTAGTCAAATATCCACAACTTCATCATTGAAGATATCGGCCTGTCACTCAAGGGAGCCGTCTATCAGGCCAATCCTAGGGGATCCTGTCCCGGAGGAGGTCGGATCTGAACCTCTGCCCGCTAACGTGTTTGGATATTACAGTAGCTTGTATATCTAGGTAGCAATAATGGGTGGTTATGGGGATAAAAGCTTGGACTGCTTAACCCAAGAACTTAATATAATGTATGGTGCTGCCTATTACGGCACGGATTACCATCGGAACACATGAACGTTGGTGCAATCAAGCCTGCCGTATCCAGACGGAAAAGGTCAATTGTGAAGCTAAGAAGCTGTGACATGAATGCCATTTCTTGTTGTCACATATTGGCGCTGTTGATATACAGGTAAGCAGCGCATTAACATGGTGTTGTCTTTGGGCACAAACATCGCTCAACCAACGCAGAAATGAAGGTCAACAGGCAATCCAAGAATGTCTGGCATATTACACAGTATTGCCAATTCTTGGATAACCCTGTTTGCATTTTTGCAAGTATTCCTGGCTCAATATGGGGATGTATAATAGTAATATCTCCAAAAAAATGTGCTTTATCACATTAAGTTCCATAGCATTAAAGCAGAACTTCACCAGCTACATACAGGACCAGAAAACCTAAACAGATGATGGTGCCTGCTGAGCCCTGAGGGACCATGATGGTGTGAATTAATAGGATGTATGTTTTTTAACTCATATTTGTAACTGCAATTAAAATATATCTGTCAGCAGGTTTTTGCTACTTCATCTGACAGCAACACAATGTAGGCAAAGAAACCCTCAATCCAATGATGTATCACATAGATTATTGGCTGCAGCCATGATCACACAATCAAAGAATTTAGATTTAGTAACATAGCAGAGCTGGGAGACCTGCCACCGCTCACACCAGGCTCTGTATGTACAATGTCTATAGACAGAGCTGCCCCCGCTCACACCAGGCTCTGTATGTACAATGTCTATAGACAGAGCTGCCCCCGTCCACGCCAGGCTCTGTATGTACAATGTCTATAGACAGAGCTGCCCCCGTCTACACGAGGCTCTGTATGTACAATGTCTATAGACAGAGCTGCCCCCGTCCACGCCAGGCTCTGTATGTACAATGTCTATAGACAGAGCTGCCCCCGCTGACACCAGGCTCTGTATGTACAATGTCCATAGACAGAGCTGCCCCCGCTCACACCAGGCTCTGTATGTACAATGTCTATAGACAGAGCTGCCCCCGTCCACACCAGGCTCTGTATGTACAATGTCTATACACAGAGAGCTGCCCCCACCCACACCAGGCTCTGTATGTACAATGCCTATAGACAGAGAGCTGCCCCCACCCACACCTGGTTCTGTATGTACAATGCTTATGGACAGAGCTACCCCCGCCCTCACCAGGCTCTGTATCTACAATGTCTATAGATAGAGCTGCCCCTGCCCTCACCAGACTCTGTATGTATAATGTCTATAGACAGAGAGCTGCCCCCACCCACACCAGGCTTTGTATGTACAAGAGCTGCCCCCGCCCTCACCAGGCTCTGCATATACAATGTCTATAGACAGAGCTGACCCACCCACACCAGGCTCTGTATGTGTAATGTCTATAGACAGTGAGCTGCCCCCGCTCACACCAGGCTCTGTATGTACAATGTCTATAGACAGTGAGCTGCCCCCGCCTTACCGCAGCCGCTGGCTCCACACACAAGGATTGGATATGCGCTATTGCAGAGTGCACAGGAAAACACTTCAAACCACGTTTCCTGTGTACTCTGCAATAGCGCATATCCAATCCTTGAGTGTGGAGCTGGCGGCTGTGGTAAGCGACAGGTATCCATAGAGATGCAATACACAGCATAGTGTTACATACCGTTAACGCTATGCGCTCAGCCTGCCAAAACCTAAGTTTTAGACTTATTCAGCAGGCTGAGGGCTGATGCTAGGTAGACCCTAGCCTAAGGCAACCTCGTCCATCTGTTGCTTTGAGCAGAAGCCTGTGCTGTCTGTAAGGGATTCTGTGTGTTTATTTGAGCATTTGTTTTGCTACAAACAAGGAAAGCAGAGACAGAAGGATACACCCCGCCATGTGAGTTACTCCTACTGATCTCCTGTGCAGTGATGTGAAGATGTGACATGAATATTCATTCCCTTGGGAGTGGGCAGCAGAGAGGTAAGTGATCACTCACTGTGATTGACAGTTTACACAGGATAGGAAGGCAGTACAAATAATAGAAATACATGAATAGAAAGAGCTTCACCAGAGGAATTACAAAGTTATATCAGTTACATATGGATTTTTGAGCTAACAGATTCCCTTTAACACATTTGGTAAATAATGTAAAGAGAAAAAATTAATGAAACTTGAAAAAATGCCACAATTGGTCATCACACCTCACTCAAAAAATTCAATAAAAGTGATTTTAAAAAAATCCTCCTATGAACCCCAAAAAAGAATCAATCTATAAATAATAAATTAAATCTTTACATAGGTCCATACAAGGTCTAAGAAATTGGAATCAAAGGACAATTTAAAAAAAATGTTTTTTTTAACCACTAAATAATAATAATAATAAAATAAAAAGTTATGTTTGTTATAACCATAATCGTACTGAAGAATAATTTTACCAAATCATTTTAACAACATTTTGAAAGATGAATCTTTTTTTTCTTTTCAACGTTTCATCCCACTCTGAATTTCTTTCCTAGTTTTCTCTATATTATTTGGTAAAATAATTGTTGTCATTCAACATAAAGACTCGTCTGGCAAAAAAAACAAAAAAAAACTTTGGCTGTCACAAGGAAAATACAAAAGTTATGAACCTTGAAAGAGGTGGTCAGAGGGGGGAATAAAAGTGCAAAACCAAAAAATTGTTGGTCTATAAGGGGTTAATTAACTCTGGTGGTGGGTTTGTGCAGAAAACAATCTGTAGAGATAGACCCGAAGCCAAAGTCTCTAAGGTCGGAGATAGATGTCCACAGCCTTGGAAGTCCAGTAGACTCGGCAGCTGGGCTGAAGACCTCCGTTGCGTGTGGCCATATTACGGCAGATGTGGTGGGTGGGGGAAGCTTTATAAAGAATGTTTTTTTCTAAATAAAGTCCAACAATTTTTAATTAGCTTTGGTTGTTTAGCTCAATAATCTACATCCAGTTTCATCAGACTTTTGGCATCGCAATTCTCTGGGAATGACCAGGATACGTTTCATCTCGTGGGTTTTCAAAGAACTTTCCATCCTTCCTAGATTCCCACATTTTAGCTCTTATGGAAGATCTGGTTGCAAAGAAGCTTGTAAGGATGGACTAGATACTTCGACTCAATGGACCATGTCTCTTAGACATGGAGATCGTGGTATCCCGACTCGTGTTACGTCAGGTTAGTCTTACTTAATGAAAAAAAAAAATTGATTCTCCGGATGTAATTTCATCTCAGGAAAGGATGAGAGGTCTTCTAGGTTGTGAGGTTTCAGTCTATTAGTCACTTTGGGTTCCTATCCAATTACATGTGGTTTTCCCCCTAAGATCCAGGATACAGGCATTGTTAATGCTTCGGATTACGTAGCACCACACATTAAGGAGAACCATGGACATTATGGACGTCTAAATATTTCTGTTCTACGTTTAGCCGGATAAAGAATAGCCACTATTTCACTATGACCTGGATTTTTGGCTGTTTCAGCATTACATTCACTTGCATTATTTGGTCTCTTGACACCATCCATGGTCGTTTCTTAAGTGCTGATCCTATTTTATCGACCTCTGATTATACTGACCTTTGTCCAGATGATTGTTCCTCCCATATTCCTTGAGGTCTTGCAATCTGTCATATCACTTCTTTCTGTGTTGGCCATGATGTGCTTCTCTGCAATAAACCTTGGGTGACTAAGAATAAAAACATACCCATCTGATGAACCAATATCCAATTAAAGTCTGATCTGCTTCCTGTACAGAGACAAAGACCCATCCCCATTTCTTGCAGAAAAACAAAGAGCCATCATTACTTTCTTTACATAGACAAAGAGTCACCCCTTCCTGTAGAAAGACAAACACCAGCCCCCACTTACTGTTGGAAGACAAAAACTTATCCTCATACTTCCTCCTAAGTCAAAAACTCACTCCTAATTCCATTAGAGAGACAAAGACCCTCAGTTCTGTAGAGATGAAGATCCACCCTACTTGCTGTGGAGAGACAAAGACCCTCCTCCATTCCCTTTAGGAAGATAAAGACCTGTAAGAGACAAAGACCTACCCTCACTAGATTTAGACCCACCCTCACTTTCTGTAGAGGGACAAAGACCCACATTCACTTCCTGTAGAGAGATAAAGACCCATCCTCACTTCCTGGATAGAAGAAGATCCATCCTCACTTCCTGTATAGAAAAAGATCCACTCTCATTTCCTGTATAGAAATAGACCCATCCTCACTTCCTGTATAGGAAAAGACCAATCCACACTTCCTGTATAGAAAAAGACCCACCCACACTTTCCTGTATAGAAAAGACACACCCTCACTTCCTGTATAGAAAAAGACCACCCCATTTCCTGTATAGAAAAAGACCCACCCTCACTTCCTGTATAGAAAAAGATCCCACCTCACTTCCTGTATAGAAAAAGACCCACCCTCACTTCCTGTATAGGAAAAGACCCATCCTCACTTCCTGTATAGGAAAAGACCCACCTCACTTCCTGTATAGAAAAGATCCACCCTCACTTCCTGTATAGAAAAAGACCCACCCTTACTTCCTGTATAGAAAAAGACCCACCCTCACTTCCTGTATAGAAAAAGACCCATCCTCACTTCCTGTATAGAAAAAGACCATCCTCACTTCCTGTATAGAAAAAGACCCATCCTCACTTCCTGTATAGGAAAAAGATCCACCCTCACTTCCTGTATAGGAAAAGATCCACCCCACTTCCTGTATAGAAAAAGACCCACCTTACTTCCTGTATAGAAAAAGACCCATCCTCACTTCCTGTATAGAAAAAGACCCATCCTCACTTCCTGTATTGAGTACAAAAGTTACATTAATTATCAGATAAGTCTGTTTTTTTTTTAAACAACTGTTTAAACGTGTTGGCAGAAGTATATGAGGAGTAGTCTAGTTGGCAGTGACCTTCAGTAATATCTGTTCTCCAGATTGAACACACTTGTTTTTCAGTTTAGCGTTCGCATTTTCTTTATTTTTTAAGCAATCTTGAGGACAATGACCTTAGGTTTTACTTTTTAAAAAAGACCAGACCTCCTTGGGTCTAAATGTCATTAGTGTGGAGACCCGGGGGTCAGTGAGTGCTCTCTCGTCTGTTGGCCCAGCCGCCTTTAGCAAGGCAATGTGGACCAGGGCTCATTCCCAACTGAACGCCCGAGCTCCTTACCTGTGGGCGGAACACTACTCAGACAACACAGGGTGAGGGAAGCACAATATTAAGGCTTTATTGGATCCCCAGTTAACAGCATATAACACATAACCAGCAAAACACAAAATGTAACAGGCAACAGAGTCTCACCCTTCCGCTGGCTCACCAGAGATTAGAATATAGCACAGCAAAGTCTGTAGCCAAGTGACAGGATTGTCCCAACCTGAGTTGCTTCCTTATGCAGTCTTTGTCATCACAGCCAAATCCGATAATTCGATGCTGAAGTCCTTGTGGTGTTATAATCCAGGTTCTGATCCCCTTGGTTGGCACCGGAATGCCTAGGCCCGGGGTTATGGCTGGACAATCGGATCCGAAGATCCTAGATTAGCCGCCGTATCCAATCTTCAATCTCCTGGTCAAAGTGAACAGTCCTCCTTATATACCTCAGCCCTCATTGCAGGATATTGGGGACGTCACGATTGGTGCAATAACACTGTCTTTTCATTGGCTGGACCTCAAGCCTCATTTAACATATTTTTAGTAGTATTGCAATCCTGGCAAGGTAGAGCGACATACTGATTGATATAGCCCTTACAATGGAATGTTAGTAGGAGACATTCAGTCTGCAAACCATGACATTAAAACAATGGAGGCTGGGACAATTTACATAAAGTCAACATCCACAGGGTAATATACTATGGCAATTAGCATAATTAAGTTCTCTGGCCTTCTATGACAAACAAGTTAGATAATTACATTACCATGCTAAACTAAACACCAGTCGTCTACGAAATACTGTAGGAAATTCTCCTTGGCCATTACAAGTTTGCAAACCAAATACAATATGGTCTGGATGAAATCCTCCTACAGTATATATTAAAGGGGTCCATTTCGTCACAATTAGCTTAATAATCACAATTAGTGATGGCTAATCTAATGAGCACAGACTGGCCTGAAGGTGTCCTCAGACTGTACTCAGGGACCCTCTGCTCACTGAATGACATGGACCAGCAATTCAACTTCCTACAACTCATCTGCCCATCATCACACCTTACCTTGCACAGGATCTCTGCTCTCTGCTGGTATTGTACATCAATCATGGGTGGAGGGGCAATGTTGCACGGTGAAGAGGGGGAGGCCGGGTACAGTCATGAAATGCTCACATTGACCTTAACATCTAAGGTTTTTTTTTTGTTGTAGGAATACGTATGGAAATATAAGGTAGTTGTTTGAGAAAAGTATTCAAATTGTGAAGAACACGGTAACAATGGCCTATATGGGTTACTTTAAGTCCCCTACGCAGTGCTATTATTGGTTTTTTATCCTTTCTTAGAATTTGGTCTCCTGGTGTCTCACACAGTGGTTTCTTAAGTGTTGATGTTTTTTTAGCCATTGTAAACCTATTGACATCTCATTAGGTAAGATTTTAGTTCCTGCCATTTTCCTTATGCTCTTATGCCCTGTCCGGTTGCTTGTCTTTATGTTGACCTTGGCTTGCTCTCTGCTTACAATCCTTTGGTTTCAACCTTACACCCTTGGTTTGGGACAGCTCATTGAATCCCTCAGTCTCCAGTATCATCTCTACACTGATGACACATAGATCTATCTCTCTGGACCTCACATCACCTCCTTGCTATCCAAGATTCTGCAATGACTGTCCGCTATCTCATCTTTATTTTCTGCTCGTTTTCTGAAACTCAACATGGACAAAACAGAATCCATCATCTCCCCCAGCCCACTCTCCCCCCCTACTTGACCTATCCATCAATGTCAACGGCTGCTCACTTTCCCCAGCCCCTCACACTCAGTGCCTGGGGGTAATCCTCAACTCTATCCTCTCCTTCAAACCACACATCCAAGCCCTTGCCACCTCCTGCCAAATCTGTTCATTCTTCGACCCTAACACTGCTAAAACTCTTGTCCATGCCCTCTTCATCTCCCACCTCAACTACTGTAACCTCCTGCTCACCGCCCTCCCCTCCTGCTCCCTTTCCCCTGTCCAGTCTATCCTAAACTCTGCCGCCCAACTAATCCATCTGTCTCCCCGCTATTCCCCAGTCTCTCCTCTTTGCCAAGCCCTTCACTGGCTCCCCATTTCTCAGAGGCCCCAGTTTAACACCCTAACTTTAACTTACAAAGCTGTTCATAACCTGTCTCCTCTGTACATATGTGACATGGTCTCCCGATATCTACCCTCCGATGATCTCCTTCTCTACTCTCCCTAATCTCCTCCTCCCACAACCGCATACAAGACTTCTCCTGCGCATCCGCTATACTCTGGAAGTCTCTGCCCCAACACATCAGACTCTCGCCCACCATGGAAACCTTCAAGAGAAACCTGAAAACTCAGCTCTTCCAACAAGTCTACAACCTACTGTGAGCCTTGGTCCTCCAAACCACCTGTCACATTGTGTCAAGGGCATCTCATTTAGACTCCCTACTTTAGATAGGTGAAGGTATGGACCCCAAACACTTGTCTGAAGAAACTTGTCCAACTCAGCTAAGACTCATAGCCATGCTGCAAGACTCTTTATAATGTCAGACATTACTTACAGGCTTGCTACCTTCACTATGTCACACTAGTCACAGAGTTCTTTTTCCTCTAAGGTGGGAGTTGATTTGCATGCTTTTCCAAAGTGCAACGCTAATACCACTTCATATACAAATGGTCTCCTTAAGAATAGAAAGTGTCGAGCCCCAGGCTGTGGGGTACTCGGGTATCAGGCTCCAAGAGGTTAACTGTGTCACGGGGAATGGTGGCCGCGCCTGATCCTGTGTCCTGGGGGACTATTCTTTGAAAAAGGGAGAATTTATATACAGGGAACTATATACAGTTTGTTGTTGTGACGCCACCTGTAGTTTCTGGTGATTTGCACCAGCACCGCCACAGTCCGCTGGAGGTAGATGGTATCGCGGCTAGGATGGTGTAGTCCTCCACAGGTAGGACTGGACCTCGGGGGCAGCGTTCCTGTAAAGAAACAAGTTCATGGAAAGAAAGCAAACTGAGTCCAAAGTCACTGTTCCTCCAGGTACTTTACTGGCCATTGTATTGGTTCATACAATAGTTACAGTGCAGTATTCCTGATGGTGTGAGGACAGGTAGCTGAACGGGTGGCTGCAGGCAGATCTTAGGTGGTATGGTGGACCCTTGGTGTGTGTCGCTGTGCTCTACCCTCGTCTGTTCCTTTCCTGCTTCCCAGTGGTGGTGAAGTCTGGTTCCATAAAGCTAACCTGACCTCCTTCTGTCTCTCTCCTTTGCTCTTGTTGGATAACACTCTGCTGGCTGACCGCTGAATCATCAAGCGGTGCCTGGTACCCTCTTTCGGTCGCTCAGGTGCCCGGGAGAAGTGTAGACTCGACGGGTCTCCGGATTTTCTGTGGTCCTAAAGTATCCCACAGGTGCGGGCTCCGGTGCCCGGTAAGCTTTCTGGGCTGAACCTCCTCAAGTTCTTTCTACTCCCTTTTGGCTGTCTGCTCCTGGGATCTTTCTTAAACTCCTGGTCTCTCAGCCGAGAGACCCTTCTTCCTCCTTTCACTCCTCAGCTCCCTGGTCCCAAACCTGGAGGCAAAGACCAAAGACCAGAAGGCCTCCGGCCAAAGACCTTCTTGTTCCCCTTAGAGGTGGTTTTATTCCCTCCCGGGTGACCTCCCATCGTGTGACCTAGTGTGGGGTGCTGGTTGCTGGGTTCCACCCACCATCCTATGATCCACCTGCAGCTGAAGTATCTGCACCTCTTTTACGGGTGCAGTACCCCTCTGTGACGCCTGCTTGGCGATCCTCCAAAAGCGATCCTCCATTACGATGTCATGGTCCATGGACATCTCATTTATTCACTCAAGCTATACACTAGATTGAGAAGGGAAAGTTGCCCGAAACAGCTGACTGTAGATGGCCGTCTAGCTTGGTTAATACCCTAAGTTATGTCGCAAGACTTCCTTAAAGGTCAGGCATTGACTTAAAGGGAACCTGTCTCCTTCTAAAAGCCACCTAACTTATCAATACATGTCCCTGCACCTTCCTATTACCATTATAACCCTTATAATCCCTCTATGTGCTAAATGCTTCCTTTCAAAGTTGAAATAAACACTTTGATACTTACTCATTAGGATGATAATGAAGTAGGGGCTATATGCAATTGCCCTCTGGGCATGTTGTTTTGCAGGCTCCAGGATCCAGTGTCTCTGTCTGCTCTGCTGTGATGTGGAGCTGAAGGCAGGACAAATGATTTGCTTTCTGTGAGTGACAGAGAGTGGGAGGGCAGAGCCTGCACAAGCAAAGCAGCACAGAGAGAGAGGCTGGATCCTGGAGCCTGCAAAACAACACGCCCAGAGGGCAAGTGCATATAGCCCCTACTTCATTATCATCCTAATGATTAAGTATCAAAGTGTTTATTTCAACTTTGAAAGGAAGCATTTAGCACAGAGAGGGATGGTTATAATGCTAATAGGAAGGTTCAGGGACATGTATTGATAGGTTAGGTGGCTTTTAGCAGGTGACAGGTTCCCTTTAAAGAGTAGATACCTCCACTAGGTGGCACTATTTCTGCCAAGAGAGAGCTAATGTGTATGTTTTTCCAGAGCATTGGAGAGTTGCTAATAAGACTCCTTATTCAACTAGTCTCTTTACAGAAGACTTGTCACTTCCTAAAAAAATGGAAAAATCTCTGATTTCTCCTGATTCTGCTACCTTTTTTTGTTTTGCGCTGTGTCGCTCCATTGCAGAGATATTCACATTTATTGTTTTTGGAGCGCTCTATGTGAAATCTCTGCTGCAATCCAATTTGGCACTTCTTTAGACAGTTCTCTGGTGTGTGTGTTTTCACCCATCTCTACCAGAGGATGCCCATGTTGATATCTATCAACCTCACACGCTGCCGAGCTATGATTTAGGAGGAAGGAGTGAGTGCTGGCCCGAAGAGAAGACTCAGAAGAAAAGCCCAGTTGAGCTGCAAGAAGGGATTTCACATACTGTGATCCAAAAGCAACAAATGTTAATATCTCTGGAGTGGAACAACGTAGCGCAAAACGGAAAAAAAATGGCAGAATCAGCAGAGCTTGGCGATTTTTACAACTTAATTTTTTTGAGCAAGTGACTTGTCCTCTTAAGGAGAGACAGTGTCCTCCTTTATTATTGTACAGAAAATTCTGACTAATCTTTGACTCTGTGTTCCTTATATTTTATGAAGTCTATGCTAATAATACTGCCCAATATATCACTTTTCTGGTACGGTCTAACACTGAGATCTTCCGTCTTACAGGGACTTTCCTTGCACTACACGCAGTCTGGTAAATTAGAGTGAGAACCTACAAGAACCTCTCCATCGTTGTCTAACCTTCTCAGGTATTTCCGAAGTAAATCCTAGCAGAAAAGTAATTAGTTTTCACATACCCCTACAAATACCTCACATTTCATTCACTGCTCTCCGGTAGCTATGTAGGAGATTACAATGGATTTAACCCCCTCGGGGAGCCTGCAGCTTTTATGTAGCAGGACAGCTTGAGGCTATGTAAGTGCGAAATGACAATTGGCCATTTATTAATGAGGCACAGGGGACTCCAGTGCAGCTATGTTTGCAGTAATCCTTTCCGCCTCTTCGCGGCTTGTGTCTTATTCAGGTCTCTCCCACTCCGGTGTGTGTACACGACTCAGGACCGCATGTTTACAGATGGCACAGGATCCAACGCTGATATTTTAATGCCATTTAATACAGTGCCCTATGCATTTTTAATCACGGCGCAACATCAGGCTTGTGCATCCGTAAACATCGCACTGTCCGCGGCTTCCATATCCTGCATCATTGATAGCTTTCACTTCTTGGGGGAAGAAAGCCGAAGGGTGCAGCCCTTTACTCTAAAGTGGGTCTAGACATGAGCTTAGTGAATTTGTGTCGAATTTTAGGAAACTCTCTGGACTCAAGAAAACTCAAATATTTTGCAATTTGATTTGCAAAAATCAGCAAATAAAAGCCTCAATTTACATTTAGTAGGAGATTACTTGGGCCAGAAAAGTGTCATGTGACCTTAGGCGTGGGCACATAGGTTTTCCCATAATGCCCTGCAGCTATGACATCACATGTTGTTATAGCACAACCAATTAGGAGAGACTATCTTAGCCTGTATAAAAGCTGAGGCAGGGAATTTTACAGTGAATCTGGATAGTGAGAAGACGTCACAGAGATATAGAGAGCAAGCTGTAAAATACTGAGTAAACATTACAGATAATGTAAGACAGCTCAGCAGCATTTAAAAGTTATCATCTGTTCACCGATAACATTATATAAGGAGGTCGATATGTCGAGCCCCAGGCCCTGGGGTACTCTGGTACCAGGCTCCGTGGTTGTTTAGGGATGTCACTGGTGGCAGCGCCTGATCCCGTGGCCTGGGTGACACTTCAAAAAGGGAGTATTTACTTCAAAAAGGGTGTATTTACAAGAGATAAGAGTCTGTCACATGACTCCACTTGTAGTACCTGTTGATGTGTCACCAGCGCCGCCACAGTCCGCCGGAGGTAGATGGTAGTGCGGCTGAGATGGCAAAGCTCCCTACAGGTGGAGCTGGTCCTCCGGGGTAGCGTAGTGTAAAGGGGCAGCTTGGAGTGGGATTTTAGGTTGGGATGGGGAGTGTTGGAGCAGTCTATGAGGGCACCGAGAGCAGAGAGGAATGACGCACGCACACTGCAGAAGTCTCTTTTACCTTTTATTGATGATACGCAGGTAAAGATGTCCAGGGCACTGACAGGTGTTCCTCTGTGGTAAAGGAAGCCCAGTCTGCATGCAGCCAGACTTGCCTCCTCTCTCTTCCTGTCTCTGCTCTCTGCTCTCTCCTCCTGTGCGGTCCACGGGTTACCCTCTCTGATCACTGCGATGGTACACTGCTGTGTCTGGCTCCCTCTCTCTGACCCACAGGGGGACCGGGTGACTGAAGCCTAAACAGTGTGACCAGGTGTTCTGTAGTCCTGGAGTATCCTACAGGTGCAGATCCCCGATGTCCGGTACGTCTTTGGGCGAACTTCCACTAGTTCCTCACTCCCTCTTGGCTACCTGCTCCTTGCCTTCTGTCCCCACTTAGGCTTGCGGGACGTAGAAGGGCCACTCCGGGTCACTGGCTCGGGCTTAACCGCGGCACCGACCACCAGGACGTCTTCACAGCTCTCCTAGCGTCTTCACACTCTTTTTTAACTCCTCTCCTCCTCCTGCTGGCCCTTCTACTGACAACAGTCCAAATACCTCCTTGATCCCCTAGAGGTGAATATATCCCCTCCCGGGTAACATCCCACCGCTCAGCTAATGGTTGGTGGCCACTTATGCTGCTCCTATCTGTCCCCCATCTCCTCAAGTTGATTATACCATCACTGTAAATAAACCCCTGTACTTTGTGTCACCCCATCTCATTGTTAGATTGTAAGCTCTTATGAGCAGGGCTGTCATTATTGTGCTCTAATTATTGGATTATATTATGCTTTGTATTGTATTGTATTTTCTGATAACTGTTTCTTATGATTGTTTGAATATGAACCTCTGACTTGTGAAGCGCTGCGGAATATGTTGGCGTGATATAAAGATTATTATTATTATTATTATTAACAGCAGATTGATGGAGCAGTTCTGTAACCATGGAACAGCAGAGTTGTACAAGGGAGGCTGGATGCACAATGTTGGAGTCATGGAATAGCAAAGCAGTGCAGCAGTAACTGATGTAGCAGAGCTGGAACCACAGAATAGCAGATTGTACAGTGAAGGCTAGATGCTGCAATGCTAGAACCACAGAATAAGTGAATTTTATAGCAGAGACTGATGTAGAAGAGCTGAAACCACAGACTAGCTGAATTTTATAGCAGAGATTGATGTAGCAGAGCTGGAACCACAGAATAGCAGATTGTACAGTGAAGGCTAGATGCAGTAATACTAGAACCACAGAATAGCTGAATTTTATAGCAGAGACTGATGTAGCAGAGTTGGAACCACAGAATAGCAGACTGATATAGCATTTTTTATAACCATGGAATAGCGGAGTTGTACAATGAGGCTAGATGTATTAGTGTTGGAATCAGAGAATAGCAAAGTGGTGCAGTAAGAGCTGATGTAGCATAGCTGGAATAGAGGAATAGCAGAGTTGTAGAGCGAAGGAACAAAGTAGTGGAGGTGTGCAATCTACCTGAATACTCAGGCGTCATCATGTCATCATGAGCCAAGCGGATGACGCCATCAAAGGGGACAAGGGATGAGATGGAACGTCAGAGCTGGAACCTGGAGCAGGTGAGTAATGAAGGACAAAGAAAAATCTTGCATGTAAAATGACTCTGATGATTTCTTGATCTCTTTCTTGATGATTTCTTGAATATTTATTAAGGAATCAGGTCTGGATCAAGGTTGATGGATGCCCCATGGGCAAAAAATAATAGCACTGTCTGGATAAGTTACGCCGTACATAAACATCAGATAATTGTTAGCAGAGTCCCCGGGCAATGGAAGCCCTGGAGGTGATTCTTATATTCTTGCATTTCTGCTTGTGCGTCTCGGTCTTAGGATTGTGTCTAAACTGAGCAGTTTAAAAATAAAGTCACCTCATTAGAGAAGCCTCGCCAACATTATGGATTCTGGGTTACGTGACGCCCTGCCATAGATTTTTGTAAATCCATGCTCCCCTCAGACATCTAAACACGCGGGGGGGAGGGGCCGGAGCCTCGCTACTCTGCGCTCCGCACCCGTACCCTTGGAAGAGTAAAACTGTGATATCTATATTCCACCTGATATTATTGCATGGATTCATCAAACCTTTCTTCTTGTTGGGTCCATAAAGGACAAGAAACAGATTTATTATTTATTTATAATTGTACCTTATATCTCGCAGCCTTGTGACATCCATTATCTAGGAGGAAGAACTCTTTGTATTGAGGGTTTGAGTCTTCTACAGATGTCAGTGCTGGTCAACTTGTCATTTTATAGGCAATATTAAAGCTACAGTGCCGGCCGGCAGCCTCTGAAGCAGCAGAAATCTGTGTGGCCCTATACAGTCGCTTTGGAAGTAGCCCAGGGGGCACATGCATCCCTGCCCCCCGGCCCAGTCCGCCCCTGGCATTGGTCCAAAGAAAATTCAGAAATGTCAAGAACTTATTTATCTGGATCTGGACTTTCTACTGCAGGCAGTCCTCAAACATAAGCCGTACTTGGCAACTGTCCTAGAACTTCGAAGAGGCTCTGAAATTCCAGAAAAAGTTGATAAAGGGGTTGCCCGGTCTATTATTAAAAATCTGCAGTCACCCTATGAATCCTCCCAGAATGTGCAAACTGTGAGGATTCTCCGGGGTCGGCGTCAAGAGCAGCCAGTCATCTGACCAGAAATATGCAATTTGCATGCATCAAGCCACATTCCAACTAGAAGTGAATAGAGCGAGGCTCTGCATGTCTAGTCTGATTGTGTCCGGTAGCTGGAAAATCACATACTTGCAATCATATGACCGTCTGGTCTCACCATTGACACTGGAGAATCCTGACAGCATACAGTGCACACACAATGAGGATCCAGAAATTTGCAGTCACATAGAGTAACTGCAGACATTTACATTCTATGGAAGGGAGGAGCTAGAGGCAACACAGACATTCTATGGAGGGGAGGAGCTAGAGGCAACACAGACATTCTATGGAAGAGAGGAGCTAGAGGCAACATACACATTCTATGGAGGGGAAGAGCTAGAGGCAACACAGACATTCTATGGAGGGAGGAGCTAGAGGCAACACAGACATTCTATGGAGGGGAGGCGCTAGAGGCAACACAGACATTCTATGGAGGGGAGGCGCTAGAGGCAACACAGACATTCTATGGAGGGAGGAGCTAGAGGCAACACAGACATTCTATGGAGGGGGAGGCGCTAGAGGCAACACAGACATTCTATGGAGGGGAGGAGCTAGAGACAACACAGACATTCTATGGAGGGGAGGAGCTAGAGGCAACACAGACATTCTATGGAGGGAGGAGCTAGAGGCAACACAGACATTCTATGGAGGGGAGGAGCTAGAGGCAATACAGACATTCTATGGAGGGGAGGAGCTAGAGGCAATACAGACATTCTATGGAGGGAGGAGCTAGAGGCAACACAGACATTCTATGGAGGGGGAGGTGCTAGAGGCAACACAGACATTCTATGGAGGGGAGGAGCTAGAGACAACACAGACATTCTATGGAGGGGAGGAGCTAGAGGCAACACAGACATTCTATGGAGGGAGGAGCTAGAGGCAACACAGACATTCTATGGAAGAGAGGAGCTAGAGGCAACAGACATTCTATGGAGGGGAGGAGCTAGAGGCAATACAGACATTCTATGGAGGGGAGGAGCTAGAGGCAATACAGACATTCTATGGAGGGGAGGCGCTAGAGGCAACACAGACATTCTATGGAAGAGAGGAGCTAGAGGCAACATAGACATTCTATGGAGGGGAAGAGCTAGAGGCAACACAGACATTCTATGGAGGGGAGGCGCTAGAGGCAACACAGACATTCTATGGAGGGAGGAGCTAGAGGCAACACAGACATTCTATGGAGGGGAGGCGCTAGAGGCAACACAGACATTCTATGGAGGGGAGGCGCTAGAGGCAACACAGACATTCTATGGAGGAGGAGCTAGAGGCAACACAGACATTCTATGGAGGGGAAGAGCTAGAGGCAACACAGACATTCTATGGAGGGGAGGCGCTAGAGGCAACACAGACATTCTATGGAGGGAGGAGCTAGAGGCAACACAGACATTCTATGGAGGGGAGGCGCTAGAGGCAACACAGACATTCTATGGAGGGGAGGCGCTAGAGGCAACACAGACATTCTATGGAGGGGGAGGCGCTAGAGGCAACACAGACATTCTATGGAGGGGAGGAGCTAGAGACAACACAGACATTCTATGGAGGGGAGGAGCTAGAGGCATCACAGACATTCTATGGAGGGAGGAGCTAGAGGCAACACAGACATTCTATGGAAGAGAGGAGCTAGAGGCAACAGACATTCTATGGAGGGGAGGAGCTAGAGGCAATACAGACATTCTATGGAGGGGAGGAGCTAGAGGCAATACAGACATTCTATGGAGGGGAGGCGCTAGAGGCAACACAGACATTCTATGGAAGAGAGGAGCTAGAGGCAACATAGACATTCTATGGAGGGGAAGAGCTAGAGGCAACACAGACATTCTATGGAGGGGAGGCGCTAGAGGCAACACAGACATTCTATGGAGGAGGAGCTAGAGGCAACACAGACATTCTATGGAGGGGAGGCGCTAGAGGCAACACAGACATTCTATGGAGGGGAGGCGCTAGAGGCAACACAGACATTCTATGGAGGGAGGAGCTAGAGGCAACACAGACATTCTATGGAGGGGGAGGCGCTAGAGGCAACACAGACATTCTATGGAGGGGAGGAGCTAGAGACAACACAGACATTCTATGGAGGGGAGGCGCTAGAGGCAACACAGACATTCTATGGAGGGAGGAGCTAGAGGCAACACAGACATTCTATGGAGGGAGGAGCTAGAGGCAACACAGACATTCTATGGAGGCAGGAGCTAGAGGCAACACAGACATTCTATGGAGGGAGGAGCTAGAGGCAACACAGACATTCTATGGAGGGAAGGAGCTAGAGGCAACACAGACATTCTATGGAGGGGAGGCGCTAGAGGCAACACAGACATTCTATGGAGGGGAGGAGCTAGAGGCAACACAGACATTCTATGGAGGGGAGGAGCTAGAGGCAACCCAGACATTCTATGGAGGGGAGGAGCTAGAGGCAACACAGACATTCTATGGAGGGGAGGAGCTAGAGGCAACACAGACATTCTATGGAGGGGAGGAGCTAGAGGCAACACAGACATTCTATGGAGGGGAGGAGCTAGAGGCAACACAGACATTCTATGGAGGGGAGGAGCTAGAAGCAACACAGACATTCTATGGAGGGGAGGAGCTAGAGGCAACACAGACATTCTATGGAAGAGAGGAGCTAGAGGCAACACAGACATTCTATGGAGGGGAGGAGCTAGAGGCAACACAGACATTCTATGGAGGGAAGGAGCTAGAGCAACACAGACATTCTATGGAGGGGAGGAGCTAGAGGCAACACAGACATTCTATGGAGGGGAGGAGCTAGAGGCAACACAGACATTCTATGGAGGGGAGGAGCTAGAGGCAACACAGACATTCTATGGAGGGGAGGAGCTAGAGGCAACACAGACATTCATATGGAGGTGGAGGAGGCTAGAAGCAACACAGACATTCTATGGAGGGGAGGAGCTAGAGGCAACACAGACATTCTATGGAAGGGAGGAGCTAGAGGCAACACAGACATTCTATGGAGGGGAGGGAGCTAGAGGCAACACAGACATTCTATGGAGGGAAGGAGCTAGAGGCAACACAGACATTCTATGGAGGGGGAGGAGCTAGAGGCACACAGACATTCTATGGAGGGAAGGAGCTAGAGGCAACACAGACATTCTATGGAGGGAAGGAGCTAGAGGCAACACAGACATTCTATGGAGGGAGGAGCTAGAGGCAACACAGACATTCTATGGAGGGGAGGAGCTAGAGGCAAACAGACATTCTATGGAGGGGAGGAGCTAGAGGCAACACAGACATTCTATGGAGGGGAGGAGCTAGAGGCAACACAGACATTCTATGGAGGAAGAAGCTAGAGGCAACACAGACATTCTATGGAGGGAGGAGCTAGAGGCAACACAGACATTCTATGGAGGGGAGGAGCTAGAGGCAACACAGACATTCTATGGAGGGGAGGAGCTAGAGGCGACACAGACATTCTATGGAGGGGAGGAGCTAGAGGCGACACAGACATTCTATGGAGGGGAGGAGCAAAGAGGCGACACTGAGAACAGTCTGCTGCAAGTTCTCCTGAATTGACACTTGCATTTCTCCATAGAACTTCATAAGCACCAACTGTTTCTCCTGTCTCCATACTGGGGAAATCTGTATTCACTGAAGACACATTATACCCTTGAGAATCGAAAAATGAAAGATCAGTCCAGGAGGAGAAAGAATCTGATTTTTATAATAGGATATATCACAAAGTTTCTTACTTTCAACTATACTATTGATTTAAGAAAAAAATGTAAACATCGATTATGCTTTAATATCGGATTATTGGGTTGTTTGACATCTGACACCCCCACAATGAATTATTTGCAGCTCCCTCTGAATGCACAGATTTGGACAGTAGGGGGCGTTCTAAGATACTGCTCCTCAACTATTACTGAAGTAAATAGGAGCTGAGCTGTAGTACCTGACAAATCCACTACACGGTGTATGGAGCAGTGACGTTCCAGCTCTGTAATCTATTTGCATGTGTGGATCGGGGCCCGATCACGGGTTATCAATATAGTCCTGGAAAACTCCTTTAATGTATTCAAAATGTGTACTGTCTCTTTAAGGCACTAGCTTGAAACCCCTAATTAGAGTGATTTTGTCCTGTTGCAGTGCGCTTTCCTATACAGTGTGCCACTGGACGAAAAAAACATACATTTTTAGGATTGTGACCATTTGCCAACATATGACTGTAATGAGGCATTCATTGGGGAATACTCCAGTACAATACTCCAATGTGATGGTCCCAAAGCTTTATGGACTATGTGTTACGCCAGGGCGTATGGACACCTGATGTGTGGCACAACACAGTAAAGACAACAGGAATGTAACGAAGGCCCTGGTGATAGGTGAGCATCAGGAGGTGTCTTCTCTCTCTAAGTCTCCGCCCTGTGTTCCCTAACGTCCCTATACGGGTTCTTTCTCCCGTCATCATGTCCCTAAGCCCAAACTCGCCCTGAACTCACCCTTGCTAGGGAGAAGGCCAACAGTACGCTAGTCTCTACTCTACAAATAATACAACACAGGAGATGTGTGAGGGATATAGACGCAAACAGAAAAGCACTCCAACTCCTCCAATGCAGCTAAACTCCAGAGCTGTTTCTAGAGACCGGCTTCTTCCAAAGTGATCAGCATAGAAATAGATTCTATAACCAGTGTCAGATGGTAAAACATGTGACTATTTATAGTGGAGGGGATTGGCCACAAACAGGATACATCTGACGATTAAGGCCACAAGAAACAGCCAGCAAGGGTAAGAATCCTTAACTTCAGCAGTGCAAAAAGAAAGCAAATACATTTAAACACCAGTGAAAACCTGCGATCAATAAGGTATTGTGACTTTCTGCTTCCAGACTCGCCAGAGGTCTCTCCAGATCAGACACACTCTTAACACTATGATACATCACCACTAGTGATGCACGCTACCATGCTCGGGTGCTTGGTAATCGTAACGAGCAGTTGGACATGAGATGGGCATGACTGTTTACATCGTTTATCATTTAATGGAAGTCAAGGGGGAAGATTTTCCAAGTAAAATTCTTTAGTTCCCCATTGACTGGCGGGCGTCACTACAGAATAACTAGTTCAAGAAGTAATGAGAACTACTACTATTACAGTAAGTAATAATAATAATAATAATACAATAAGTAAAGGGAGGTCAAACGATCCAAGGTCAGGTCCAGGAAATGGCACAGTACAACAAGGGGTACTCGGTGATGAAATCCACTTCACAAGCCGGGTCAGGAAAACCAGAAAGACAAGACAGTTTACAAGGAGCAGGTAAAAGAGTAGTCAGTCATGGTCAAAGGTCACAGACAGGTAAGGTAATAAAGTCAGGCTGGGTCAGGCACAGATTTACAGATCAGTCTCACACAGACAGCAGCAAGTGTACGATTGACTCTGGATGGAGGAGCTAGCATGCTTAAGTAGAGGACTGAACCAAGGGAAGTGAACACTGATGATTCCAGCACAACCAAAACAGACTGACAGCCTCCACACAATAGTAACATAGCAGACAAGGACAGTGTGGAGATAGTGACATCTCCATTATACTCAGTACTCGAGGTGCGCCCATCCGAGCATCCAACTGTTCGTTACGAGCCCCGAGCACCCAAGCATGGTAGTGCTCGCTCATCACTTGTCACCACCTCTTATGGCAGCATTGCTGTGAATCCACAGTCGTTCTGCTTTTCCAGTAAAGTTGCCTTTTTCCTTCCCTCTTTCGGAGCCTTCATCCCTCTAGACATGGAAATCACCGGTCAATCAATACTAATGATTTCTAGATGCAGCCGGAGTATTTGCTGTACGCTGCAATACGGCACATTGGATTTTCCTAACAAATGTGTTTGTATCTCATCTCAGATGGATTGTGGCATAAGCAGATTCGGCCTCCTGAATGAGCACTTAGTTTGCACTTGTAAATGTGTTTCTTTTCCAATCTGGTGATTTCTACAAGAAGTGTGTACTTGCATCAAAGGTTTGTGCACGTGACCCTATCATGGCTCTGTACAAGCATTACATTCATTTTTTGCTTAGTATGGCACCTATAGAGGTGTCGGGGGACATACTGTACCTCCATAGACCTCCGATTTCATTTATAGGCATTACGACCGGGAAGGGAGGGTGCTCCGTCCCCACTGAGAACATTTTATTTTTACTTAAATTCATGTATTTGGGGCTAAAAATCATGTTTGCAATTGGGTATCGTTAACAGTGTTCCACCTTGTTACTTTGTTTCCCTGCACATTCAACCTTATTGTAGTCTGTGGTTCTTAAGTAGAAAATAAATGTCCCAAATGTGGTCACCCAGTCACACAATCTTAAAACAAGTGTGTAGACGGCACTGCAGCCTTCTTGAACTGCTCTGCAGTGATTTAGTATACTTAATTCCTTTGGTAACTTTGGAGTTAATGTCAGAAGTTGGTGCTGTGGATGGTCTTTTGAGGCTCAGCAGGTGAGGGGGGAGTGTCTGGTTATGCAGTTGTTCACCCTCCTGGCCTTTAAATAGTTCCATCTTCCACCAGCAGATGTCGCTGATAGAGTTGTAGTCTCTGCAAAGACCGTGAGCTGTGATGATGTTAGTGTAGTGTGTGCTGAACCCTTCCTGCTTTCTTGCCTGCAATTTTCCTTACTTGTGGGAGTTGCTGTGCTTCTCAGTCTGTGGGTGGAGATGAGGGGTTTTTAGCTAGACAGGTGCAAGGGCAAGGGTGCAGCCGAGACATCCTCACCTTCAGAGGAAATTCTAGGAACATAGTGAGGCAGGGATCCCCCTTTTGCCCATCATTATTATCCTGCTATATTACTCCCTTAACCATTATACACCCTATGACAACAAGAGGATGGTCAAAGAAAACAGAAGGAATCAGGAGACCACCAAAAGCAAAGACACATGTTAGGTAGCAAAAACGAAATGATTGGCAGTGGAGGTCAGAGACTCGGGAGTTTAAATGGTGGTTGCCCCGGCCAAGGCTCTCACAAAGAGCAATCGAAAACCAAACATTTAACCCCAAACCACAGCGGTTAGTAAATAGGTCTCTGGTCGCCCGGCAAAATATTTGGCGCTCCCCCCCTCCAGAGTAGGTGAGGGCAGGGGGTAGGAGGTGGTGTCCAGCTTTCAGCCGCCGCCCTGCAGTCCTCTGGTGAGCAGTGGGTTTGGTGCTGGCCCCCATCTGATTGCCCGGTCAAGAGATCCGGCTGCACCCCCTAGATACGCACTGCCCAAACTCCTGATCTAGCGACACAACAAAGTTCAGAAATTTTAAACGAGACTGATCTGTCTGGCCTCACCTGCTAAAAAGGACATGGCACCACCATAGTGGCCAAGAGCAGGACAGGCGGTACCAGAACTGGCATGATGTCAAACTAAGTATCCTACTGGAGGACCTCACCTTGCAGTCCTCATTGGATGTTGGTGACTTGGTTACTGAGTATCCTGTTACCTAATCTTGAATTGTTTTCATAAAATGAAAAGGATACCAGCATATAAAATGACACATCTAAATAATTAACAAAACCAAAAAGTTATCAATTAGTAGGGATCCTGTGGATCGAGCTGCAGGGACCTGGCGTCCGAGCCATAGGGACCCTGTGTACCGAGACATATGAATCCTGTGTACCAATGGACATCGGCGTACCAGCCATAGGGACCCGGTGTACAGAGCCATAGGGACATGGTGTACTGAGCCGTATGGACCCTATATACCGAGTTGTAGGAACAAGGTGTGCCAAACTGTAGGGACCCGGTGTACTGAGCTGTAGATACCTGATGTACCGAGCTGCAAGGATCCAGTGCACCGCTTTGTGTTTGAGCCTTGATGATACAAATCGACGTGGACAAAAGTCTAAGGAAATAAAGCCATAAACCCGGGAGTCCCTGTAATTTCCTCAATCTCTTCAGATTTTTGGATTGCGCTCCTCTCCCTATGACGCTGTAAGTAAAGCCTACTTCTAGAACCGCCGATTGCGCCATGATTCCTCCAGGCAGCGCTCAGAATAGATATTCAGCGCTGGGTCCATTAGCTTTGACTGATCTATCATTAGTCACTTTGAGGAGCGACTGTTCATTTCATTATCAGCTTCAGTGGAGGAGAATGTGTTAGCAGATGTCTTTTTAGACCCAGTGTTGTATTTCATTATGTTAAAAGGTCGCCTCCTGTATCCGTGCTGATATAGTGCCCCTCCAGGGATCCAGACGCAACACTCCTCTATGGGAGTTATCAGTCCGCTGGGAGGTTTTAATGCATTTTAACTGCTCATTTTAACCCACTTTATCTTGGGAACCTTTCCCAGCTCTGCAATTACTCCATATCTCAACACACGTGAGTCAGTTAATAACACACACACGCAACTCCCGTTCCAATAGCAGGTGCTGCACCCTGGATCTCAGATGACCTGTCACGCTGCAGCTTTGATTGTGATTTCATCAGCGGTGCGGCTCTGTGTTCCTATAATTACCTCCTGTAGAGCAAGCTTCATAAATAAAATAATCCAAAGGGACGGACTTAGCAAAATGGAAGGTTAACAGATGAATAATTCAGGCACAGTTTTAATATTAGAAGCGTGCAGGAGTATTATGGACTGATGTGCTGCCATATAGTGCCAACCCAAGACAATGCAGTCTGTAACCTCAAAAGGATATTCAGCGGCACTTAATGATACTAAAGTTAAATAAGACTACTTTTAGTGCCAAAGTAGTCTTATTTAACTTTAGTATCATTGAATGCTGCCAAATATTCTTTTGTAGTTATGTAAAGGGAAACTGTCAGGTCAAAAAGTCATATGTAACTGATATTATTTTCTCTTTCTCTAAACTCTATTCATGTATTTCTATTATTTATGCTTCCCTCCTATCCTGTGTAAACTTCAAAATAAAAGATTAATTTCATCTGTCAATCACAGTGAGCTCTCTGCTGTCCACTCCCCAAGGAATGAATATTCATGCATCACTGCCCTGCCCTCTCCTCTGGTCTGTATTCTGTGTGACTCATTGGAGAGCAATAAAGAGGGGGAGGAGATGCTGCAGCTTAACTGCAGCTCTTCATGTCATTGTGTGTATCTGAGATACATGTATAGTGTGTGCTGAAGATATATCTACGTGATTATAAGAAAATTTGATCATTTGCTCAGCAGATACACACGTCATGTATGCAGGAAAACCAATGTTCCTATAAACACATAGAACTCTCTTACAAGCACCACACAGTGCAGGAAAAAACACCTCCCCCCTCCCAGCACAGAGAAGAGGGACAGAACACCAGCTTGGGTGGGTGTGGATGTTTAAATAACACTTATACAGCCTGACTAATCTGCTGTGAAAGTAATGGAGAGGACTAATGCAGGAGCTCTTTGCAGGGTCTGAAAATGCTTATAGCAAGGAAACTACAAAGGGTACAATAATGATTTTACATGTTTATAATATTAGTATCATACTGAAAAATGACCTGAGAGGGACGGACAAAACATTTTAGACAAACATTTTTAACCTAATGTCAGAAAATGAAGCAAAGTTTCATTGCTTATTGCAAGTGAATATCATTTTGTGAGTTTATGCACCAGAGAATACACCAAAGCTAGAATGGGTGCACCTCTTGATAAATGTGCCTCAATTGACTCCAATGATTTATTATTTTTATTCTTTCTTTACACTGCACCATGTGGTCATATCCCAGACTGGTGGTCTGCTGCTTTCATCATTGCCATTATTGATGAATTCATTGTATCTTTATCGGTTTGATAAACCTGCAGCCGTGCAGCTATTTGCCCACTTTACTGTACTGATCCCCGGAGGACACTTTCACTTATTGTGTCTGTAAAACAATTAGCTGACGATTACACGTTTGCTGACTTTTTTATTACAGCTATCTCATGTGCAGACTATCGACGCTCTGCACTCATGTTTTAATATGAAATAAGGGAAGAAAATACCTTTCCTCATTTATTGATTATTGTCCGGGGACGACTGTAGGATATTTTCCTTTCTGCAGATAAGAGATTAATAGCACAATGATTGTGAGGATCAGATGTGACTCTAAGGCTAGGTTCACATTGCAAATGTGCTGTCCGTTTATTTTTGGTGTTCGTTTCCACCACCAAAACGCATGCATTATATATATATATAGATAGATGATAGGATAGATAAATAGATAGATAGATAGATAAGATAGATAGATAGATAGATAGATAGATAGATAGATGGATAGATAGATGATAGGATATATGGATAGATGGATGATAGGATAGATGATATGATAGATGATAGATAGATGATTGGATAGATAGATGATAGGATAGATAGATTATTGGATAGATAGATGATTGGATAGATAGATGATATGATATAAAGATATTAGATATTAGGATAGAAAGATGTTAGGATAGATAGATGATTGGATAGATGATAGGATAGATAGATGATAGGATAGATAGATGATAGGATAGATAGATGATAGGAAAGATGATTGGATAGATAGATGATAGGATAGATGGATGTTACGATAGATAGGTGATAGGATAGATAGGATGCTAGGATAGAAAGATGATAGGATAGATAGATAGACGATAGGATAGATAGATGATAGGATAGATAGAGATAGGATAGATAGATGATAGGATAGATAGATGATAGGATAGATAGACGATAGGATAGATAGATGATAGGATAGATATCTGATTGGATAGATGATTGGATAGATAGACGATAGGATAGATAGATGATAGGAAAGATGATTGGATAGATGGATGTTAGGATAGATAGATGATAGGATAGATAAATGCTACGATAGATAGATGATAGGATAGATAGATGATAGGATAGATAGATGATAGGATAGACAATAGGATAGATAGATGATAGGATAGATAGATGTTAGGATAGAAAGATGATAGGATAGATAGATGATAGGATAGATAGATGATAGGACAGATAGATGATAGGATAGATAGATGATAGGATAGATAGACGATAGGATAGATAGATGATAGGATAGATGATAGGATAGATGATAGGATAGATAGATGATAGGATAGATAGATGATAGAATAGATAGATGATAGGATAGATGATAGGATAGATAGATGATAGGATAGATGGATGTTAGGATAGATAGATGTTAGGATAGATAGATGATAGGATAGATAGATGATAGGATAGATGATAGGATAGATAGATGATAGGATAGATGGATGATAGGATAGATGGATGATAGGATAGATGAATGTTATGATAGATGATAGGATAGATGGATGATAGGATAGATAGATGATAGCATAGATGATTGGATAGATGGATGATAGGATAGATAGATGATAGAACAGCTGATTGGATATATAGATGATAGGATAGATAGATAGATAGATAGATAGATAGATAGATGATTGGATAGATAGATGATAGGATAGATAGATGATAGGATAGATGGATGATAGGATAGATGAATGTTACGATAGATGACAGGATACATAGATGGATGTTGGGACAGACAGAATAGATGACAGGATAGATACGTTACATGGACCTTGCCAGTTTCCTGCTGCTTGCTTCTGGGCCCCCACCCATTAAGGTTCATGCATATTCACTGCACTGACCGGCAACAGCCAATCACAGACGCTCATGGTCTGTGAGAGCTGACGGCTGATAAATAATAATGATAGATGAATGTCATATGGTGCCACATTCCATTAGATAACTTATTATGGCCGCACTATACAGTGTTAGGCCCCTTTCACATCAGCGTTTTTTTTTCGCGGCCGCACCTGCCGCAAGTGCCAAAACCGCACTTGCCGCACCTGCCGCAAGCTCGCCTATACATTGTATGGATATGTAAATAAACAGAAAAGGATGCGCAATGGGTGCACCTGTATAAACAATTTCTTTCCCTAACTAGTAAAAAAGCTGCTCACCTTGGAGGGCTGTGCACTGCCCTGCACAGCCCTGGTAAATCACTTGAAGTGTGGAGCTTAATCGCTCTCCCTGGAATCTCTGTGTGCTGCTGCCTGTGAGCTGCTTCCTCTGGCCCCAGCTCTGAACACGTGACCACTCAGACAGGAAAGGTCCTGTAGTTCCAGGCCTTCACCTCATACCACACAGGTTCTTTTGTTGATGTGCCTTCCAAGCTGCTCCTGCTACTGATCCTCCATGAGAGAAACTGGAACATATGATTAATGCAAAGCAGTCTGTGGAGCGCTCAGGAAAGGCAGGCAGGGTGAATTATAGATAAAACTTAGCTTTTTATTTTTCTCCTTCACAGCCACAACGCGTTTCCACTGACACAGCAGTCTTCCTCAGGTGGAATCCCACCTGCACAGGCTGCTTTGCATTAATCATATATACATTGTATGGGGCGTGCCGCAACTGTGCCGCAACCGTGCCGCAAGTGCAGCCGGTATGTGGTAATCGCGGCAGATGCGTTTTTTTCACCGCATCTGCTGCGATTTAAAAACAACGCTGATGTGAAAGGGGCCTTAGACCATGATATTTGCAGTACAGTGTGATAAGGACTCGCTATGCCTCAGTATGGGCGCTGTGTGGGCGGTTTAGCAGAAAATAATGCTCATCTCTCCACCATTGCAATCATCTTACTCCTGTGGTCCATCTGGTTATTGCATTCAGCACTGCAGACCACCTAGAGATGGCTCCTCATACTAACACTCATTGCTATATGGCTCTCAGACTGATTTATACTTAGAAGTCAATGCTGGGACTCTGAGGTTTCTAGATCAATGTGCTATAGACGTTGTGATGTAGCAATCAATCCTCCACTGCTCTTTCATATATCCGCCATGTGCAGACTTAGTCCCTGAATGTCTTAATTAGCAATATGACTATAATTGAATCTGCCGCATTACAAGAGCTATTGAGCCCCCATTCATCTACATTTCTTCTGTGATAGAAGACGGCGGACCTTGATGAAACTCTCATCTGACACCTGTAATCATAGAATGCAAAGATGAGCGGTGACCATGAGCAATGGCGACAGACTCATCGTCACCCCGTCCGCCTCTCCATGTTCAGGGCATGGCCATCTTGGAGGAGAGCTGGAGATTAATGACGCTCTTATGAGGGAGGTGATTCAGAAATGTCAAGTAATGATGAAGTGTAGAACAGAGCTGATTAAAAACATAACTCCACATCGATATAGGCTAATACTCCGCATATTTATGGGGGAATGAAGGAGAAAATCTCATTACAACAGTCTTTTATTTTTTAGTTAGGATTTTCCTGCCTCTACAAATCAATTTCACAGAGTAAAGTGCATACATTTTTTAATAAATTGATCTCTTAGACTTGATGAGGCCGGTGTACTAGCTTGTGCGTCTCGATTGAGTCTCTCCCTGGTGAGACCTATGGCGAATCTAAGATCAGAACATCTCAGGAGCTTACTGATTGCAGGTCTACAACTTGTATTAAAGTGACTCTACTTTTTTTAGGACTGAAGAGGTTATCTGTCAGTTCTTAGTAGCCTTAATCTCAGTTGTGGTTTTTGTGACCACTCCCATCCGCTATAATAGGTCACTTGTCTTATCATCTTACCCCGATTACAGATTCCCTTTTTTCAGCTGACCACTTCGGAATAAGCCAGTCTCTGGAAGAAGCTGAGAGGTTAGGAGTGTTTTCCTTTTATGTGTCTATTCCCTCTGCCTTTCTCCCTTGCCTTGTGGTGAGCCTAGTGTCCTTACTGGCCTGCACACTAACTTGGAGCCAGCGAGGGCCTAGGCATATGATGACAATGGGGGGAAGGACCCTTATAGGGACATTAGGGAGCATAGAGCACAGACTCAAGTGAGTGCTATCTCCCTATCATCAGGGCCTTCCTTCTTTACCATCCCCCGATGTTACCCTTGTGTTCCACTGCATGCTTGGTGTCTGGCATGACATGTTGCTGGATTTTTACACGAAGTAAGTCCATTAAGCAAACAGAAAAACACGTTTCACGGGTTGAAGGATGTATGTATTTTATCTATATTTTATATTGTGATTACTTTTTCTACTTGTTTAATATGATCAATATGGTTTAATCTTACCACTGGAATCTGTGCAGCTGCTTTATCTTGAATACACTACCTCCTTTTATCACGCAATACTTTCTATTCATCTGTATGTGGGTTTAATACATTATATTACATATAATCTTGGATGTAACTACAACGGGTGCAGGGGTGGCGATCGCACCCGGGTCCCGGAGCCTAGGGGGCCCCTTTGGATATTTTGCATTGAGGTCCATGATTTTTAAGTTATGCCACTGCCTATTATGGATTATACACTTTATATTAACCCTACTACTTTACACATTATAGATGATATATATTTTTTTCACTTAATTCATTTTAATTTTCTATTGCATTTCTTACATCGCTAAAATGGAATAGTAGAAAACCTTCTAGGACCTGAACTCCATATTTTAATCACTTGTTATTATTTTGTTATGTTAAAATAAAAATAAATTTGGTAGGTATTATATTGGATTGTACTATTTTTTTCTGTATAGGTTGTCTTCTTCATATGGATACATTATCACAATGTACCCACTTTATGTATTTAGGTATTTTCACAAAATATCGGTCTGGCTGTATAGGTCATGAAACAACGATAAAAATGATACCAGTCTTGTAATAATGCGATGTGGCGGCGCTGAGAAATCAAGCTTTGAAGACAAATGCTAATTAGTAATCGAGGGTGTAGTCCTTTGACACGCCCCCAAGGAGCTAGTAGGTTAATTTGCATGTGACTTCAAAGCTTGATTTCTCAGCACTGGCACATCGGATTATTACAAGAAAGGGGTCATTTTTTATTGTTTTTCTGCGATCTATACAGTCACACCATTAGTTTAATTGTAAAATCATCTTGAAACTCTCCCTTTAAGTGTCGGTTCTCATTAGATTATCCAGTCTTCATGCTGAGGAGCTGGATCACCTGTGCTTTCCCCCGTCTTGTTTATCTTGGTTCACATTGCTCTTATTGCTGTCCATATGATGAGGTTTAGCGTCATTAAATTACACTTTTATTTTTGCCTCAGAGAACCAGGCAAATGAGTAACAGACTCCTAAAGTCAACTTTGTGTCAGCAGCACCAACAAATGATGCCAAAAAGCCCACAACTCTCAGCATAAATCGCTGCAAGTGGAGCATAAGCCCTGACTGCTTCCTTTATCTTCCTGGCTTATGTATGAGTCTCGCCTCCAACAGCTGCAGTTTCTGGTATATTAAGTAAAAAGGATCTTGTTGTTGTCACCAAAGGTTATTTATGAAGAGCAAAACTGCAGAATCGCTGGGTAAACTTTCTGCTGTGATGGCACTAACTAAAGGTTGAACAATACAATGTTTTTCACTAAGGAACATGGATTTTACAGGTAAAGACCTAAAAAGAGCCTTGGTAGCCCATCTGTAGACAGCTGTCTCATGGTTCACCTTCCTTGTCAATTGTCTCTTTCATGGGTCAAGTATTCATTGAGCCGCAGGGCGCAATGGCCTATAGGTGACACTAGAAATAGTTATAGTCCTACTAGAGGAGAGTAAATTTACTGTTATGCTAGACCTGGTGGGGTAGATCCTCCAAACCCAAGGTCTGGGGGGCGGGGGGGCACACAGGCCATGGTGCCAGTGCAGCAGGCAGGTGAGGTACATGGGAAGGGGTATTAGGGCACTGGAGACTTCAGGCAAACAGGAGACTGGGAAGCAGGTAGCAGAGGTACTGGACTCTTTAGGTAGTGCAGGTAGACAGGATACCAAAAAGCAAAGGGCAGAGGTACTGGAAGACACAAGCAGATAGAATCTCTGGAAGCAGCTACCAGAGGTACTGAAAAAACTAGACGGGCAGGATCTCATGAAGCAGGTGCAAGAGGTACTGAAATCTGTAGAGAGACAGAATACCAGGAAAGAGGTCGCAAAGGTACTGGAAAACACCGGCAGACAGGATACCAGGAAGCAGTTGGCATAGGTAGAAGGAAGCAGCGGGTAGAAGGATCCTGAGAAGTGGGTACCAGAGGTACTGAAAGAAAAAGACAGACAAGATCCCTGGAAGCAAGTAGCAAAGGTACTGGAAGTCAAATGCAAACAGGATACTGGGAAAAAGTAGCAGAGGTACTTAAAGCCACAGGCAGACAGGATACCAGGAAGCAGGAAGCAAAATTATGGAAGCAGCAGGCAGACAGGTTACCAGGAAGCAGGTAGCAAAGATACTGGAAGTCGCAGAGAGGATATCAGGAAGTTGGTAGTAGAGGTACTGGAAGTTACTGCAAAACAAACTAAAAGTCTTAATATCAAGGCACAGGTGTTTGTCTTGGTGGGTCTAATATCGGCCAGACAGATGATCATGTTGCACCCAAGCTTTGGGGCACTCGGGTGTCAGGCTGGGAGTGGTGGCCGCGCCTGACCCCCTATCCTGGGCCTATCTTCCAAAAAGGGGGTAGTACGTACAAGGGATTATTTACAAGTTTGTCGTAACGCCACCTGTAGTGTCTGGTGAGATGCCACCAGTGCCGCCGCAGTCCGCCGGAGGTAGATGGTATCGCGGCTGAGTTGGTGAAGTCCCCCACAGGTAGGACTGGACCTCCGGGGCAGCGTTCCTATAGGGAGACAAGTTCATGCAGAAGGAAATGCAGCAGAGTCAAGTTCACTTCTCTCCGGGTACTTTACTGGAAACTTTTTAGCAGCGTTAGTTACAGTTTTCAGTTCAGCATTCAGATGTTACAAGAACAGGTATCTACAGGTGGCTGCAAGTAGATCCCAGGTGGTATGGTGGAACCCTTAGTGTGTGCCTTCGTGCTCTGACCCCGTCTGTTCCTTTCTGCTTTCCAATTTAGTATGAAGCCCGGTGACTTGAAATCAGCCTGACCTCCACTCTTTCTCTCACCCTTGCTGCCGTCGGGTAACCCTCTGCTGGCTGGCCGCCTGCTCCTTCAGCGGTGCCTGGTTCCCTCTTGTGGTTGTTCAGGTGCCCGGGAGAAGTGTAGACTCCCCAGGACTCCGGATTTTCTGTGGTCCTAAAGTATCCCACAGGTGCGGGCTCCGGTGCCCGGTAAGCTGTCGAGGATAGACCTCCTCAAGTCCTTTTTCCCAAACTGGCTGTTCTCTCCTGGAAGCTCTAAGTTTTCTCCTCTTCCTCCATTTCTCCTCCCGGTCCCTCAGCCGAGAGACCCTCTCCTCTTACATTCTCCTCTCCTCAAAGACTCTTCTTGTTCCCCCTAGAGGTGATATTATTCCCTCCCGGGTGACCTCCCACCGTATTGTCTAGTGTGGGGTGCTGGTTATGGGTTCCACCCACCATCCTAGAATCCACCTGCAGCTGGAATATCTGCACCCCTTTTACAGGTGCAGCACCCCTCTGTGACGCCTGCTTGGCGGGGCACCACAATCACATGGGAGCACAGTGGGCCACCTACAAAGCCCGACGTGGAGCACAACAGAATTCAGAAGACTGGGGTGAGGAGAGCAAAGCCCAGAACCCAAAAAGGTGTTTGACTTTTGCATTTTTTCCCATGGAGCACTTCTTGTATGGTTCCACATTCCTACTAATATTCCTCAATGAGAACTAGTATCACTGCATGAAAATAATACGAAATAACTCTAATGTAGGCAAACAGTCTCCTACTGTGCAAGAACAGAGAAACAGCTGCCTATAGATGGATATCTGGTTTGGGTAATATTCTATTTCAAGGCTATTTTTTTAGGTTGGAAATTGATTTACAGGGTAACTATCTACAGGTCACTCTGACAAAGCAGGATATGTTCTTTAAAAATGGGTGAAGTCTTTGTCCGTGAATGTTTTGCGCCTAGATTTTCTCCGGTTCAGTGTGTGCAGCAGAGTCATCTGTTCATTGTGTGTTGGTATTTTTGGGCATGGTATGGTTGGGGCACAGTATAGCATTGCTATTTTGCCAAGTTCCTGGAGACCTATGGTATATTTGTGACATTGGGGAGGCAGCACCTGTAGTTTCACCACGCATCCACAAGGGGTCTTTGCAGAGATTAGCTAGAAGACTCGGGCAGATGAAGTTAGTTCCAGCCAGACTCCACAGTGTGCAGATGTGCAGAGACTTGTCTCCATTCATTTGTAGAGAAAATTAATTATTCATAGAAAGAGACTGTCCGGGTTGCCGATGCAGCATGTTCCTCCATATAGTACACTTGACTTAGACAGACTTACCGTGGAGAGGCAACTACGATTGGATTGCAGAGTTAAATCCTTTCCAAGTCCCTTCAAGAACATGACTGGACAACCCACTGTGCCATAAAGAAGGTCCCCTCTGTGTTTGTATGAGACCGACAAACTGGCTCACTTTCACAACTTTTAGACGAGAGGCGAGATTCACTCCACATCAGTCCTGAGCTCAGGCCCACAGCAAATTGGTGGGAAGTGTGCACGCAGTTCTTTAGTTTGGTGCCAAACTAGAATAGTCCGGCCATCTTAGCTGCAGCAACTGAAGACACTAAAACTGCTGGACAGGGGCTCAAAGACTGGTTCTCTCCTAGAACCATTGTGGAGGGACACTGAATGTGGGAAATAGAGTCCTGTTAAGTTGTCAAAGATTGTACTGTACTCCTGATGAAGGGCTGTTGGAAGCACCCGCGATTTAGATTGCAGAGTGCAGGTAATCTGGGATCTTGCAATTTGCTATGGTATTGTCTGAGACATCGCTGGCCAGGGTCGGAGGTGAAGCACAGTGGTGCGGGTGGGACACATCAGGTGTGTGCTCTGCCTGTTTAGAGATATCAGAGAAGCCCCAAAGACCCCTTATTGGTAAGTCAACTTCTCAGAAACTGACTGTTTTAGGTTATTTTCCTTGATCCGGATACAAAGTCCTCGGTACTCTGCTTACATATAGGTACTGCAAAAAATCAGTGCAAAAAATCCGCACAGGAATCACACAAAAAGCTCTCTGTTTATAATCAGTATTTTTTCCAGTTTGTGGCAAGTGCTATCAACAAAGTATCAAAAACAGGGCTATTGGTCTATACGTTTTTTGCAAAAAATATACGCAAGCTGCCTCACCTCGTCACGGTTGCCCTAACGAGGCAGTCCCTCGTTAGGGCAACCGTGACGAGGTGAGGCAGCTTGCGTATATTTTTTTGCAAAAAACGTACAGACCAATAGCCCTGTTTTTGATACTTTGTTGATAGCACTTGCCACAAACTGGAAAAAATACTGATTATAAACAGAGAGCTTTTTGTGTGATTCATGTGCGGATTTTTTGCACTGATTTTTTGCAGATTTTCTGGTGGTGGATGAATGCGGTTACTAATCGCATTCATCAGTGTGGACTACTCATTATTGTTTGGTTTACATATAGGTACTGTACCATATGTCCCTTCTACAGTACACTAGAACATGCCACTCAGGGTACTATTCAGACTAAGTTTGGCTTGGGATGAGGTTAACTTCAAACCAGACTTTCTCTAAGTTTCCTTTTGTTCCGCACCTTTGTTATTCTCTCATTGTGCTTCCCGAATGCGCCGCGCTTCTAAAAAATAATTGTGTTCCGATTAAATATTAATAGTCATGCATTTGCTCAGTAGCTGGGGCTAACCATCAAACATGTGCTTTATGTTTTTTTTTTAACCGTTCTTTTATGTATAATTCATAGGTGCGCTGGCAGGGCACTAAATATGTCTCACACTGATGCTCTAGACTGAACCGTAAAGATTTTTGTTTAACCATGTCAATAGGGCACATGGGATCCTCCACAGTCGAGCAATTAAACCATGTGTTAGTGTGCAATTATAGCAGGGTCACCGAGCGAGGTGTGAGCCCTTCAAATAATGGATTAGATGATGTAAAATCTATCTGGGCACCAGCAAGAATATTTAGCTTCTCAGCTCTCATAAATGGAGTAATCCTGAAAATATTGGGAGTGTATCGCTCAACTCGGGACCCCTTGGGTGTAAGTATAAGGGTAGTAGGCCCAACAAGGGAGGGGCATTCTCAACTCAGGTGTTAACTTTCATCATTACTGTGTTTGTTTTTAGTGGCTATGACATCACTATGCACATTACCTTCCTCTTGTGACATCACTGTGCACATTATCCTATGTCATACATTATCTTCTGTAACATCACTGTGCACATTATTCTACTTCTGTGACATCACTGTGCGCATTATCTTCTGTGACTTCACTATGAACATTATCTTCCTTCTGTGACATCACTTTGCACATTATCCAACTTCTGTGACATCACTGTACACATTATAAAAAGGGTCGTGTTAATAGAGCAATCACTGGACATAATGGTCAGAAGAAAAGAAGGAACAAGGCGAAGAGGAAGACCAGCAACCCGATGGCTCAGAAGAATAGAAGGAACAAGGCAAAGAGGAAGACCAGCAATCCAATGGCTCAAAAGAATAGAAGGAACAAGCTGAATAGGAAGACCAGCAACCCAATGGCTGGGAAAAATAGAAGGAAAAAGGCGAAGAGGAAGACCAGCAACCTGATGGCTCGGATGAATAGAAGGAACAAGGAGAAGAGGAAGACCAGCAACCCAAGTGCTCGGAAGAATAGAAGGCAAAAAAGATGAAAAGGAAGACCAGCAACCCAATGGCTGGGGAAAATAGAAGGAAAAAGGCGAAGAGGAAGACCAGCAACCTGATGGCTCAGAAGAATAGAAGGAACAAGGTGAAGATGAAGACCAGCAAACTGATGGCTCAGAAGAATAGAAGGAACAAGGAGAAGAAGAAGACCAGCAACCTGATGGCTGGGGAAAATAGAAGGCAAAAGACGAAGAGAAAGACCAGCAAACTGATGGCTCAGAAGAATAGAAGGAACAAAGTAAAGAGGAAGACCAGCAACCCGATGCCTCAAAATAATAGAAGGAACAAGGAGAAGAAGAAGACCAGCAACCTGATGGCTCAGAAGAATAGAAGGACCAAGGCAAAGAGGAAGACCAGCAATCCAATGGCTCAAAAGAATAGAAGGAACAAGCTTAATAGGAAGACCAGCAACCCAATGGCTGGGAAAAATAGAAGGAAAAAGGCGAAGAGGAAGACCAGCAACCTGATGGCTCGGATGAATAGAAGGAACAAGGCGAAGAGGAAGACCAGCAACCCAAGTGCTCGGAAGAATAGACGGCAAAAAAGATGAAAAGGAAGACCAGCAACCCAATGGCTGGGGAAAATAGAAGGAAAAAGGCGAAGAGGAAGACCAGCAACCTGATGGCTCAGAAGAATAGAAGGAACATGGTGAAGATGAAGGCCAGCAAACTGATGGCTCAGAAAAATAGAAGGAACAAGGTGAAGAGGAAGACCAGCAACCTGATGGCTCAGAAGAATAGAAGGAACAAGGTGAAGATGAAGACCAGCAAACTGATGGCTCAGAAGAATAGAAGGAACAAGGAGAAGAAGAAGACCAGCAACCCGATGGCTGGGGAAAATAGAAGGCAAAAGACGAAGAGAAAGACCAGCAAACTGATGGCTCAGAAGAATAGAAGGAGTAAGGTGAAGAGGAAGACCAGCAACCTGATGGCTCAAAAGAATAAAAGGAACAAGATGAAGAGGAAGACCAGCAACCCGATGGCTCAGAGGAATAGAAGGAAAAAGACGAAGAGAAAGACCAGCAACCTGATGGCTCAGAAGAATAGAAGGAACAAGGTGAAGAGGAAGACCAGCAACCCGATGGCTCAGAAGAATAGAAGGAAAAAGACGAAGAGAAAGACCAGCAAACTGATGGCTCAGAAGAATAGAAGGAACAAAGTGAAGAGGAAGACCAGCAACCTGATGGCTCAGAATAATAGAAGGAACAAAGTGAAGAGGAAGACCAGCAACCTGATGGCTCAGAATAATAGAAGGAACAAAGTGAAGAGGAAGACCAGCAACCTGATGGCTCAGAATAATAGAAGGAACAAAGTGAAGAGGAAGACCAGCAACCTGATGGCTCAGAATAATAGAAGGAACAAGGAGAAGAGGAAGACCAGCAACCCGATGACTCAGAAGAATAGAAGGTACAAGGAGAAGAAGAAGACTAGCAGCCCAATGGCTGAGAAGAATAGAAGGAAAAAAGACAAAGAGGAAGACTAGCATACCAATGGTTCGAAAGAAAATAAGGAGCAAAACGAAGAGGAAGACTAGCAACCTGATGGTTCAGCAAAATAGAAGGAACAAGGCAAAGAGTAAGATCAGCAATCCAATGGCTCAAAAGAATAGAAGGAACAAGGCAAATAGGAAGTCCAGCAACCTAATGGCTGGGAAAAATAGAAGGAAAAAGGCGAAGAGGAAGACCAGCAACCTATGGCTCAGATGAATAGAAGGAACAAGGCAAAGAGGAAGACCAGCAATCCAATGGCTCAAAAGAATAGAAGGAACAAGGCAAATAGGAAGACCAGCAACCTAATGGCTGGGAAAATAGAAGGAAAAGGCGAAGAGGAAGACCAGCAACCTGATGGCTCGGATGAATAGAAGGAACAAGGAGAAGAGAAGACCAGCAACCTGATGGCTTGGAAAAATAGAAGGAAAAAGGCGAAGAGGAAAACCAGCAACCTGATGGCTCAGATGAATAGAAGGAAAGGCGAAGAGGAAGACCAGCAACCCGATGGCTCAGAAGAATAGAAGGAAAAAGACGAAGAGAAAGACCAGCAAACTGATGGCTCAGAAGAATAGAAGGAACAAAGTAAAGAGGAAGACCAGCAACCCGATGCCTCAGAATAATAGAAGGAACAAGGGAAGAGAAGACCAGCAACCGATGGCTCAGAAGAATAAAGGAACAAGGCAAGAGGAAGACCAGCAACCATGGCTCAAAGAATAGAAGGAACAAGTGAATGAAGACCAGCAAACTGGGCTGAAAATAGAAGGAAAAGGGAAGAAGAGACCAGCAACCTGATGGCTGGAAATAGAAGGAAAAGCGAAGAGAAGACAGCAACCATGCTCGAAGAATAGAAGGAAAAAGAAAAGGAAGACCAGCAACCATGCTCAAAATAAAAAGAACAAGGAAGAGAAGACAGCAACCTGATGGTGGAAGAATAGAAGGACAAGGAAGAGGAAGACCAGCACCAATGCTCAAAGAATAGAAGGAACAAGTAAAGGAAGACCAGCAACCCAATGGCTGAAAAATAGAAGGAAAAGGGAAGAGGAAGACCAGCAACCGATGGCTCGAAGAATAGAAGAACAAGGGAAGAGGAAGACCAGCAACCAATGCTCGAAGAATAAGAAGGAAAAAGATGAAAGGAAGACCAGCAACCATGGCTGGGGAAAATAGAAGGAAAAGGCGAAGAGGAAGACCAGCAACCGATGGCTCAGAAGAATAGAAGGAACAGGTGAAGAGAAGCCAGCAACTGATGGCTCAGAAAATAGAAGGAAACAAGGTGAAGAGGAAGACAAGCAACTAATGGTGAATAAAGGAACAAGGTGAAGATGAAGACCAGCAAACTGATGGCTCAGAAGAATAGAAGGAACAAGGAGAAGAAGAAGACCAGCAACCCGATGGCTGGGGAAAATAGAAGGCAAAAGACGAAGAGAAAGACCAGCAAATGATGGCTCAGAAGAATAGAAGGAGTAAGGTGAAGAGGAAGACCAGCAACCTGATGGCTCAAAAGAATAAAAGGAACAAGATGAAGAGGAAGACCAGCAACCCGATGGCTCAGAGGAATAGAAGGAAAAAGACGAAGAGAAAGACCAGCAACCTGATGGCTCAGAAGAATAGAAGGAACAAGGTGAAGAGGAAGACCAGCAACCCGATGGCTCAGAAGAATAGAAGGAAAAAGACGAAGAGAAAGACCAGCAAACTGATGGCTCAGAAGAATAGAAGGAACAAAGTGAAGAGGAAGACCAGCAACCTGATGGCTCAGAATAATAGAAGGAACAAAGTGAAGAGGAAGACCAGCAACCTGATGGCTCAGAATAATAGAAGGAACAAGGAGAAGAGGAAGACCAGCAACCCGATGACTCAGAAGAATAGAAGGTACAAGGAGAAGAAGAAGACTAGCAGCCCAATGGCTGAGAAGAATAGAAGGAAAAAAGACAAAGAGGAAGACTAGCATACCAATGGTTCGAAAGAAAATAAGGAGCAAAACGAAGAGGAAGACTAGCAACCTGATGGTTCAGCAAAATAGAAGGAACAAGGCAAAGAGTAAGATCAGCAATCCAATGGCTCAAAAGAATAGAAGGAACAAGGCAAATAGGAAGTCCAGCAACCTAATGGCTGGGAAAAATAGAAGGAAAAAGGCGAAGAGGAAGACCAGCAACCTGATGGCTCAGATGAATAGAAGGAACAAGGCAAAGAGGAAGACCAGCAATCCAATGGCTCAAAAGAATAGAAGGAACAAGGCAAATAGGAAGACCAGCAACCTAATGGCTGGGAAAATAGAAGGAAAAGGCGAAGAGGAAGACCAGCAACCTGATGGCTCGGATGAATAGAAGGAACAAGGAGAAGAGGAAGACCAGCAACCTGATGGCTTGGAAAAATAGAAGGAAAAAGGCGAAGAGGAAAACCAGCAACCTGATGGCTCAGATGAATAGAAGGAACAAGGCGAAGAGGAAGACCAGCAACCCGATGGCTCAGAAGAATAGAAGGAAAAAGACGAAGAGAAAGACCAGCAAACTGATGGCTCAGAAGAATAGAAGGAACAAAGTAAAGAGGAAGACCAGCAACCCGATGCCTCAGAATAATAGAAGGAACAAGGAGAAGAAGAAGACCAGCAACCTGATGGCTCAGAAGAATAAAAGGAACAAGGCAAAGAGGAAGACCAGCAATCCAATGGCTCAAAAGAATAGAAGGAACAAGCTGAATAGGAAGACCAGCAACCCAATGGCTGGGAAAAATAGAAGGAAAAAGGCGAAGTGAAGACCAGCAACCTGATGGCTCGGATGAATAGAAGGAACAAGGCGAAGAGGAAGATCAGCAACCCAAGTGCTCGGAAGAATAGAAGGCAAAAAAGATGAAAAGGAAGACCAGCAAACCAATGGCTCTAAACAATAAAAAGAACAAGTCGAAGAGGAAGACTAGCAACCTGATGGATTGGAAGAATAGAAGAAACAAGGTGAAGAGGAAGACCAGCAGCCAGATAGCTCAGAAGAATAGAAGGAACAAGGTGAAGAGGAAGACCAGCAACCTGATGGCTCAGAAGAATAGAAGGAACAAGGTGAAGAGGAAGACCAGCAACCAGATGGCTCAGAAGAATAGAAGAAACAAGGTGAAGAGGAAGACCAGCAGCCAGATAGCTCAGAAGAATAGAAGGAACAAGGTGAAGAGGAAGACCAGCAACCTGATGGCTCAGAAGAATAGAAGGAACAAGGCGAAGAGGAAGACCAGCAACCCGATGGCTCAGAAGAATAGAAGGAACAAGGTGAAGAGGAAGACCAGCAACCTGATGGCTCAGAAGAATAGAAGAAACAAGGTGAAGAGGAAGACAAGCAAACTAATGAGTTGATACTATCAAGATAATGGTAGATCTATCTAGGCTTGGCAAAGACCCCGGTGGACCTGTCTAGGCTGTACAAGATCGATCTTCTTACAGAGCATTCATCCATCAAGGCGCCATGGCACGAGATCGAGCAGAAGACTTTTAATAACATAAAATAATAATACCTTAGCCTTATAATAATATATTAAGTAAAGGCTTTGCTAAATCTTCCCAGCAAATTCGATTTGCGTATTACTGAATTGCTACAAATTGCAATACTGCGAAGCCTCCGATTGCCCTGAAAACGTGTGTGTACCACTCTGAAGTCTCCTAGGACTGTACTGAACACTTTATAATCTCTTTAACACAAGCACAACCCTCGGTCACTTTGGATTATACACATTAAATATCAGTCACTTGAATATCCAACTTTTTGCTAATCGTATTTTTCACAAGTAGAGGGTTTTCTTTAAAGACCGTCCAACCTGTTTTATTATCTCGTCTGTGTTACCATCTCTGGACGTAGTAAAGTGATAATTTGCCTGATCAGGAACAGAATAAAGACCTAAACATCAGTAATACTGTCAGGATCGGCACTCTTATAATTTAATAAAGAGGCTCCCCGGGATAACGTGGGAGATGAGGAGTTCTAATTGGAGAGCTGTGTCACCACTTAGTGAATCTTCTCCATTATCTTGTCAAACACTAATGTAGAGGCCGATGTCTGTATAATTATACCCTCCGAGTGAAAACCCAAGCTCTGTGCATTCCTATCATGCTCCGATAAATAATGTACAATGGATTTTTGTGTACTTTGTCAACACCATGCGGTGGGGCTCCTTGACTTGCGTAAACAGGAAGACGTCATGTAAGCCAGTTTCTTAAGTGATACCGCGCAACCTTTCCATCACGGTACATATTGAATGCACTCAATAGCCACTGATTGTGATTCTATGACATCCAAGGGCCCTCGAAAAGGTACAGTAAGTGCCTGTTTCAGAGATGTCTTCAACCATTGTTTCGAAAGATTATCCGAGAACTTGGAGACAAAAGATTTTGGTGAGCATGATAATCACATCGAGGTTTTTGAGGCTGCAGATTGACACTTTGTTTATACCCAAACCAGTTTCAGATCCTATTCTGGAAGAAAATAAAACTATTACCCATAGAGTGCAGTTACATCCAATGGAAGTGTCATAACCCATGATTTAAACCAGTGTTGTGTGATTTGCTTTTTTCTCCTCTGAGCCACAGTCAGTTCTGTTTCTTTCTGGGTACTTATTATCTGTTGTTCTTGTTTCATTCATGTTCAGTCAACAGGTGTTTTTTTAATCTGCCCTATCACCTTTTGGGTGCGGCTTAAACCTTTCCCTGGCTGATCTTTCCTGCAGGTGATATTCTTTGTGGATTTTCCTTGACATTACAGCCGTACTGCTACAGTGGGTTCAGTTTCTTTCTGGGTTGTTATTATCAGTTGTACTTGTTTCAACCCTCTTTGGACAACAGATGCTTCCACTTGTTAATTTAACCTGCCCTATCACTTTGTGGGTGCAACTGTTTAAACCTTTCCCTGGCTGATCTTTCCTGCAGGTGATATTCTTTGTGGATTTTCCTTGGTATTACAGCCGTACTGCTACAGTGGGTTCAGTTTCTTTCTGGGTTGTTATTATCAGTTGTACTTGTTTCATCCCTCTTTGGACAACAGATGCTTCCACTTGTTAATTTAAGCTGCCCTATCACTTTGTGGGTGCAACTGTTTAAACCTTTCCCTGGCTGATCTTTCCTGCAGGTGATATTCTTTGTGGATTTTCCTTGGCATTACAGCCGTACTGCTACAGTGGGTTCAGTTTCTTTCTGGGTTGTTATTATCAGTTGTACTTGTTTCATCCCTCTTTGGACAACAGATGCTTCCACTTGTTAATTTAAGCTGCCCTATCACTTTGTGGGTGCAACTGTTTAAACCTTTCCCTGGCTGATCTTTCCTGCAGGTGATATTCTTTGTGGATCCTCCTTGGCATTACAGCCGTACTGCTACAGTGGGTTCAGTTTCTTTTCTGGGTTGTTATTATCAGTTGTACTTGTTTCAATCCCTTTGGACAACAGATGCTTCCACTTGTTCATGACTCACCGTAGCTGGGGTGTTCACGTCGCAGGCGTTGACTCTCCTCTTGTCACGGAACCGCGCCTGCGGCTGTGAGGCCCGTGGTCCAGATCAATAGGGGGGATGGCTGAACAGTAGGGGTTAATTGTCTTCGTGACGCCACCTGCGGGTGTTCCGGTAACTGTACCAGCCTGCTAGGCCTCCGGGGGATGTTAGGCAGCAAGATGGGACGCTCCCCACAGGATGAGCGGGAGTCCCCGGAGCCGGGAGCTGCACAGATGTTGTGAGGCAGCTGCAGTAATACTTCTGTTAGGCCCAGGAGTCAGACACAGACACGCCAAAGTCTTTTAAGTACCTTTACTGGTGGTTTTCAGGTACGGTCAGACCGGGTGAGGATGAAGTCAGCACTTCTGGAGGTTCACAGCAAGCAGTTGTTGTAGGCTTCCTTTCTCTATTTCTCTGATTAAGGTCGGTGGATGTGGAATCCAGCCGGACCGGGCAGTGTGTTCAATGGAACTTGCTTCACCTGGTTACAGCACTGAGGGCACTGTAAAAGGGTTTGAGCAGGATCAGTACTCTTCCCTGGGCTCTCGTGGGTAGGTGCTTCAGGCGGAACAGGTGGCTAAACCTCCTGTTAGATGGCTGGTTCTCTGTGGTGGCTGGGTGGCTCTCACAGCTTGGTTCCAGTAACCGGTTAATAAGGAAAGAGTCAGAATAACTCTGTTTTCCTGAGAGGTGTTCTCCTTCTTCCTCTGACCCCAATTGCAAGGGTCTCCTCACTTGCTAGCTGGCTGATTGGGCCTAGTGAGTCCTCATAGGATGGAGGATTACACACAGGCTGGCAGCTCTTGTAGCGACTGCACACACTCTGAAGTTTCTCCCTCCAAGACACTATTTATAGGGGGAACTGGCTCAAAGTGACCAGTGGAGCTCCCCCTAGAGGCGGGGGGTGAAACCAGGTGTTCTAAGGTGTTGTAGTGTTGTTAGGTGTGAGTGATGCTTGCTGTTACTTGCTCCAATCGTGCCCTAAGGAGTTCTGTGGTGCCCAACAAGGTGCCAGGGTGCCACATTCATTTAATCTGCCCTATCACTTTGTGGGTGCAACTGTTTAAACCTTCCACTGGCTGATATTTCCTGCTGGTGATATTCTTTGTGGATTCCTCCTGGAATTACAGCCATACTGCCATTGGATTTCTGCCAGTCAGATAGAGTTCTTGTAGGTTATTTATCTCTACTGTTCTTTTTATCTTCCCTACTCTTTTTGCTTTTGTTGCTTTTTTAGCTAGAAGGTAGGAGGCATTTCTTTCTAGCTGTTGTATTTCACTTTTTCACTTTATTTTTGTGGTTTCTTATTTTTTCACTCAGGGATTATTTCTATCTCTACACCGATTTTAGTGCTCTTTCCCTGTATGAAAAACACTCTATGGCCGAGTAGGAAGCCAGGTCCGGGTAGTCATCACCTCCTTGTTCTGTGGTTAAGGTTATTCCACCCTGTGCAGGGGACACTGGGTACTTTGCAGATAGAAACTGTACTGGAACTAGTTGGGTCAGGGGTGTTTATCCTGTGTGAGTTACTGTGAATGCAGAAAAGGAAGCTTCAGGAAGCGAAAGGCATTAGAGAGATTCTTGCTTTTACATAGCTTTCCATAGAGCATTTCCTCCAAACTTAGCTGCTTCGTTACGAAGAACCATTCCATCCCTAAAGCCGCATTAATGGCATCTCCATCTTCTCTACATTGATAGATGGTAATTATCCCTCATCAGTGCAGAGTACCATCTGACAGTTTGTAGATGGGTGTTTGACTTGGCTTATTTCTTTAGTCGTGTAGCAAGGCTCATTAGGGTGTAACCGTCATTTTTGGCGACTTGTCAGAAAAAATCTAGAACCCAAAGCAGCACAAAGTAAGCTCTAAGATAATGTGCAAACATTGAATATGTGGAATGTAAACTGCATTACTGCTATGTAGACTATGATTAAAAAATGAAGGTACTTAGCACATAAATTGACTGATTCGTATGTACTCACTGACCACAACAAGGCGACCTTTATTTTAATGAGACCTTAACCATTTCTATCTGGTGAGAAGTGAATGCTGAATAAAAACAGCCTAAGACACATATATCGGTAGTCACCCCTCTAAAAGTTATTACATATGGAGCTAATGATTTTTATTACCATTGGATTCAACTTGCTATTTAAATCATAAGCTTTTGGCCAGGTAGAGTTCTGTCTGTTAGAAATGGTTAGGATCCCATCAAAGTAGGGTCACCTTGTTGTGGCTGGTGGGCACACACAAATCATTCAATTGAACGCCTAGAAGCACCTTCATTTTATAAAGTATATTCTTTTGGGCAGTAATGCAGTTTGGCATTAGATATATTCAGTGCTTATATGGCTTGAATCCAGGATCTATCACTAGATTTACTTTATCCAAGAAAGAAAATTGCAGGTCATAAAATGCAGGCTTTATTCCATACTAGTTAAAAGTGTAGTTCCAATAAGCAGAGTCATTGCTAGGCATGAGAGGTTAATCCAGTGCAGGGCACCAGGCAACAGATGACAGGCCATTTCTCGCTACTTGGCTTCTTACTCTTGTACATGCCCTCATCATCTCCCGCCTTGATTACTGTAACATCCTCCTCTGTGGCCTCCCTGCTAACACTCTTGCACCTCTTCAATCTGTCCTCAACTCTGCTGCCTGATTAATCCACCTCTCTCCTCGCTGCTCCTCCACTTCTCCCCTGTTAAAATCCCTCCACTGTCTCCCAATTCTCCAACGAAACCCATTCAAACTACTAACACTGACTTAGAAAGTTGTCCATAACCTGTCCCCTCCTTATATCTCTGAACTAATATCCCAATATCTCCCTTCATGTAATCTTCGATCCTCCAAAGATCTCCTCCTTTCATCGACACTTATTTGTTCCTCACCCAATCGCCTCCAAGATTTCTCCCGTATATTCACCATCCTCTGGAATTCCATGCCTCAACACGTCCGATCATCCACCACACTCAGATCCTTCAGACAGAACCTGAAAACCCATCTCTTCAGGAAAGCTACAGCCTGCAATGACCACGCTGCCGCCTGACCACCATTAGAGCTGCCACCGGGGCTGTCACCTTCCCACAACTGGAGCTGTCACATCACCACCACTGGAGCTGCCACCTCACCACCACCGGGGCTGCCACCTCACCACCCCAGAGCTGCCACCTCACCACCCCGGAGCTGCTTCCTCACCATCACCTGAACTGCCACCACACCACCACTGAGGCTGTCACCTCACCACCACCAGAGCTGTCACCTCACCACAACCGAAGCTGTTACATCACCACTACTGGGGCTGTCACCTTACTACCACCAGGGCTGCCACCACTGAAGCGGTCACCTCACCCCCTTGGGAGCTGCTGCCTCACCACCACTGAAGCTGTCATCTCACCACCACCAAAGCTGCCACCTCACCACCCCGGAGCTGCTTCCTCACCATCACCTGAACTGCCACCGCACCACCACTGAGGCTGTCACCATACCACCACCGGAGCTGTCACCTCACCACAACCGAAGCTGTTACATCACCACCACTGGGGCTGTCACCTCACCACCACTAGGGCTGCCACCACTGGAGCGGTCACCTCACCCCCATGGGAGCTGCTGCCTCACCACCACTGAAGCTGTCACCTCACCACCACCAGAGCTGCCACCGCATCCCCAACCTGCTGTCTCCTTTCCCATCATCCTGTAGAATGTAAGCTCACAAGGGCAGGGTCCTCTACCCTCTGTACCAGTCTGTCATTGTTAATTTGTTTACTGTAAACTATATCTACAATTTTGTATGTAACCCCTTCTCATGTACAGCACCATGGAATTAATGGTGCTCTATAAATAATAATAATAATAACTGGTCAATATGAGTGCAAAACCCGAAGAATCTGGATAAAAGTTTGGGTCCTGTTAATTGACTAGTGGACATGCCTTGCTCTCGGCCATTTTACAGCCATCTAATAAAGGACAGGTCTGGAGATTTTTGATACAGTGAACAACCCAAAAAGATCCTGTCTACACCTGGTGCCACAAACCGCCATGGGAGCCGGTCTACAATTCAGGCAAAGTGGTGTGTTGTAATAATGGACGGTTGCTGTGTAGTATTCTTTGTTGTTGTCCCTATATGATAGTTGGGCGTTTGTTGCTATACAGATAACATTGATGATGTTTATGCCCCTATGGAGCATTGTGTTTTGCTGCAATCAATGAAAAAGTACTTTCTGTGTCAGAAAATCATCAGTAAATGCATTGCAGGAAATTGACCTCTGGGGCGTTCGTTACTCGTTTCGCGGACTCAGGACTCATTATAAAACCTTCCAATAACACATTGCAAAAAACAATTAAGTGCTATAATACTTAACAAGCAACTAGATAGCGGTGGATAGATAAATCGATTGGGAAATGGGCAATTGGTATATGGCAGGTGATTGGTTACTTGAAGAGATTTTTCTTTAAGATAACCCCTTAGGTCAGATGTGGATGTAATAGATGTGCATTCCCTCATTTCTAGAGCCTGACGTAGTCCAAGTATGTGTTATATGGCCGAGCATACACTCACTATATGGTCGGCACTTAATACATCTACTATATTTGTACTAAATTGTACAAAAACTACTAGAAAAAAAGCAGCATTAGAAAACTTACCATCCATGCCAAAGACAGAAAACCAAAAGCACTTACAGGACGCAGTCAGAGCCCAATTGTGGAGCAAGCCCAGCTGCTGGCTGATGAGTCGCCTCTACCAGCAAAATGTGGGAGGCGACCTGCCATGCATACACTAGGCCTGCATAGAGCACCATTCACACTGATACATATGATGCAGAGTGTCTGAAAGCTACCCAACCGCTCTGCTGCCTGAGCATTGGGCCGCACAGTACGATGCTTCTGCACCACTGGATGAACGGCGCCCCTATGGGCCCAACTGCGCCCTGGATGGATAAAAAAGTGCAAAAGTTTTTTATATGATAAATAAAAAACCTTTATAGATGGGATTTTGGTTCATGTGTTGGCCCAAGACATTTAAGCTGATGACCCACGATCAAGGGATCCCATGCTCACCAGTCCTAACAAAATTGTACAAAAACTACTAGAAAAAAAGCAGCATTAGAAAACTTACCATCCATGCCAAAGACAGAAAACCAAAAGCACTTACAGGACGCAGTCAGAGCCCAATTGTGGAGCAAGCCCAGCTGCTGGCTGATGAGTCGCCTCTACCAGCAAAATGTGGGAGGCGACCTGCCATGCATACACTAGGCCTGCATAGAGCACCATTCACACTGATACATATGATGCAGAGTGTCTGAAAGCTACCCAACCGCTCTGCTGCCTGAGCATTGGGCCGCACAGTACGATGCTTCTGCACCACTGGATGAACGGCGCCCCTATGGGCCCAACTGCGCCCTGGATGGATAAAAAAGTGCAAAAGTTTTTTATATGATAAATAAAAAACCTTTATAGATGGGATTTTGGTTCATGTGTTGGCCCAAGACATTTAAGCTGATGACCCACGATCAAGGGATCCCATGCTCACCAGTCCTAACAAAATTGTACAAAAACTACTAGAAAAAAAGCAGCATTAGAAAACTTACCATCCATGCCAAAGACAGAAAACCAAAAGCACTTACAGGACGCAGTCAGAGCCCAATTGTGGAGCAAGCCCAGCTGCTGGCTGATGAGTCGCCTCTACCAGCAAAATGTGGGAGGCGACCTGCCATGCATACACTAGGCCTGCAATCGTGGGTCATCAGCTTAAATGTCTTGGGCCAACACATGAACCAAAATCCCATCTATAAAGGTTTTTTATTTATCATATAAAAAACTTTTGCACTTTTTTATCCATCCAGGGCGCAGTTGGGCCCATAGGGGCGCCGTTCATCCAGTGGTGCAGAAGCATCGTACTGTGCGGCCCAATGCTCAGGCAGCAGAGCGGTTGGGTAGCTTTCAGACACTCTGCATCATATGTATCAGTGTGAATGGTGCTCTATGCAGGCCTAGTGTATGCATGGCAGGTCGCCTCCCACATTTTGCTGGTAGAGGCGACTCATCAGCCAGCAGCTGGGCTTGCTCCACAATTGGGCTCTGACTGCGTCCTGTAAGTGCTTTTGGTTTTCTGTCTTTGGCATGGATGGTAAGTTTTCTAATGCTGCTTTTTTTCTAGTAGTTTTTGTACAATTTTGTTAGGACTGGTGAGCATGGGATCCCTTGATCGTGGGTCATCAGCTTAAATGTCTTGGGCCAACACATGAACCAAAATCCCATCTATAAAGGTTTTTTATTTTATCATATAAAAAACTTTTGCACTTTTTTATCCATCCAGGGCGCAGTTGGGCCCATAGGGGCGCCGTTCATCCAGTGGTGCAGAAGCATCGTACTGTGCGGCCCAATGCTCAGGCAGCAGAGCGGTTGGGTAGCTTTCAGACACTCTGCATCATATGTATCAGTGTGAATGGTGCTCTATGCAGGCCTAGTGTATGCATGGCAGGTCGCCTCCCACATTTTGCTGGTAGAGGCGACTCATCAGCCAGCAGCTGGGCTTGCTCCACAATTGGGCTCTGACTGCGTCCTGTAAGTGCTTTTGGTTTTCTGTCTTTGGCATGGATGGTATATTTGTACTAACCCAAACTAATGCCACTGAGAAATGCACCATGGACAACGAAAAGTCCTCATATAGCTATATACGGGGGTGGAAAAATGTGCTGGTTCATTACAGTATTTTTTTTTACTATAAAATGCATTATTAGAGGAGGAAGATAGGGGGGTGGAAATTTTGAAGCAAAAACTTGGTCATGACGCCCTGTTATGGATGATCAGCTGCTGACACTGTTATGGGGATAATGTCCTCCAATTCTGTACTATTGTCCTCCATCCTGGGCCACTTTCAGGTATATATGTGCCCCATCCTGCTATATATTATCCCGATCCTGGGCCCTTCTTGATATATCTCATTCCCATCCTGCTTTATATAATCCCCACCCTGGTCCCATATTTATATACTGTATATCATCCCCATCCTGGTATATATCATCCCCATCCTGGTATATATCATCCCCATCCTGGTATATATCATCCCCATCCTGGGCCCTTCTTGATATACTGTATATCATCCCCATCCTACTATATATGATCCCCATCCTGGTATATATAATCCCCATCCTGGTATATATGATCCCCATCCTGGCCCCATATTTATATACTGTATATCAGCCCCATCCTGGTATATATGATCCCCATCCTGGCCCCATATTTATATACTGTATATCAGCCCCATCCTGGTATATATAATCCCCATCCTGGTATATATGATCCCCATCCTGGCCCCATATTTATATACTGTATATCAGCCCCATCCTGGTATATATGATCCCTATCCTGGTATATATGATCCCCATCCTGGTATATATGATCCCCATCCTGGTATATATGATCCCCATCCTGGGCCCTTCTTGATATACTGTATATCATCCCCATTCTACTATATATGATCCCCATCCTGGTATATATAATCCCCATCCTGGTATATATGATCCCCATCCTGGCCCCATATTTATATACTGTATATCAGCCCCATCCTGGTATATATGATCCCCATCCTGGGCCCATATTTATATACTGTATATCAGCCCCATCCTGGTATATATAATCCCCATCCTGGTATATATGATCCCCATCCTGGCCCCATATTTATATACTGTATATCAGCCCCATCCTGGTATATATGATCCCTATCCTGGTATATATGATCCCCATCCTGGCCCCATATTTATATACTGTATATCAGCCCCATCCTGGTATATATAATCCCTATCCTGGTATATATGATCCCCATCCTGGCCCCATATTTATATACTGTATATCAGCCCCATCCTGGTATATATAATCCCCATCCTGGTATATATGATCCCCATCCTGGCCCCATATTTATATACTGTATATCAGCCCCATCCTGGTATATATAATCCCTATCCTGGTATATATGATCCCCATCCTGGCCCCATATTTATATACTGTATATCAGCCCCATCCTGGTATATATGATCCCTATCCTGGTATATATGATCCCCATCCTGGCCCCATATTTATATACTGTATATCAGCCCCATCCTGGTATATATAATCCCTATCCTGGTATATATGATCCCCATCCTGGCCCCATATTTATATACTGTATATCAGCCCCATCCTGGTATATATAATCCCCATCCTGGTATATATGATCCCCATCCTGGCCCCATATTTATATACTGTATATCAGTCCCATCCTGGTATATATGATCCCTATCCTGGTATATATGATCCCCATCCTGGCCCCATATTTATATACTATATATCAGCCCCATCCTGGTATATATAATCCCCATCCTGGTATATATGATCCCCATCCTGGTATATATGATCCCCATCCTGGTATATATAATCCCCATCCTGGTATATATGATCCCCATCCTGGTATATATGATCCCCATCCTGGTATATATGATCCCCATCCTGGTATATATAATCCCCATCCTGGTATATATGATCCCCATCCTGGCCCCATATTTATATACTGTATATCAGCCCCATCCTGGTATATATGATCCCCATCGTGGTATATATGATCCCCATCCTGGTATATATGATCCCCATCGTGGTATATATGATCCCCATCCTGGCCCCATATTTATATACTGTATATCAGCCCCATCCTGGTATATATAATCCCCATCCTGGTATATATGATCCCCATCCTGGTATATATGATCCCCATCCTGGTATATATAATCCCCATCCTGGTATATATGATCCCCATCCTGGCCCCATATTTATATACTGTATATCAGCCCCATCCTGGTAAAATGATCCCCATCCTGGCCCCATATTTATATACTGTATATCAGCCCCATCCTGGTATATATGATCCCTATCCTGGTATATATGATCCCCATCCTGGCCCCATATTTATATACTGTATATCAGCCCCATCCTGGTATATATAATCCCCATCCTGGTATATATGATCCCCATCCTGGTATATATGATCCCCATCCTGGTATATATAATCACCATCCTGGTATATATAATCCCCATCCTGGTATATATGATCCCCATCCTGGTATATATAATCCCCATCCTGGTATATATGATCCCCATCCTGGTATATATAATCCCCATCCTGGTATATATGATCCCCATCCTGGTATATATGATCCCTATCCTGGTATATATGATCCCCATCCTGGTATATATGATCCCCATCCTGGTATATATAATCCCCATCCTGGTATATATGATCCCCATCCTGGCCCCATATTTATATACTGTATATCAGCCCCATCCTGGTATATATGATCCCCATCCTGGTATATATGATCCCCATCCTGGGCCCATCTTGATATACTGTATATCATTTCCATCCTGGTATATATGATCCCCATCCTGGGCCCATCTTGATATACTGTATATCATTTCCATCCTGGTATATATGATCCCCATCCTGGGCACATCTTGATATACTGTATATCAGCCCCATCCTGGTATATATGATCCCCATCATGGTATATATGATCCCCATCCTGGTATATATGATCCCCATCCTGGGCACATCTTGATATACTGTATATCATCCCCATCCTGGTATATATGATCCCCATCGTGGTATATATGATCCCCATCCTGGTATATATGATCCCCATCCTGGGCACATCTTGATATACTGTATATCAGCCCCATCCTGGTATATATGATCCCCATCGTGGTATATATGATCCCTATCCTGGTATATATGATCCCCATCCTGGCCCCATATTTATATACTGTATATCAGCCCCATCCTGGTATATATGATCCCTATCCTGGTATATATGATCCCCATCCTGGCCCCATATTTATATACTGTATATCAGCCCCATCCTGGTATATATAATCCCTATCCTGGTATATATGATCCCCATCCTGGCCCCATATTTATATACTGTATATCAGCCCCATCCTGGTATATATAATCCCCATCCTGGTATATATGATCCCCATCCTGGCCCCATATTTATATACTGTATATCAGCCCCATCCTGGTATATATGATCCCTATCCTGGTATATATGATCCCCATCCTGGCCCCATATTTATATACTGTATATCAGCCCCATCCTGGTATATATAATCCCCATCGTGGTATATATGATCCCCATCGTGGTATATATGATCCCCATCCTGGTATATATAATCCCCATCCTGGTATATATGATCCCCATCCTGGTATATATGATCCCCATCCTGGTATATATGATCCCCATCCTGGTATATATAATCCCCATCCTGGTATATATGATCCCCATCCTGGCCCCATATTTATATACTGTATATCAGCCCCATCCTGGTATATATGATCCCCATCGTGGTATATATGATCCCCATCCTGGTATATATGATCCCCATCGTGGTATATATGATCCCCATCCTGGCCCCATATTTATATACTGTATATCAGCCCCATCCTGGTATATATAATCCCCATCCTGGTATATATGATCCCCATCCTGGTATATATGATCCCCATCCTGGTATATATAATCCCCATCCTGGTATATATGATCCCCATCCTGGCCCCATATTTATATACTGTATATCAGCCCCATCCTGGTATATATGATCCCTATCCTGGTATATATGATCCCCATCCTGGCCCCATATTTATATACTGTATATCAGCCCCATCCTGGTATATATAATCCCCATCCTGGTATATATGATCCCCATCCTGGTATATATGATCCCCATCCTGGTATATATAATCACCATCCTGGTATATATAATCCCCATCCTGGTATATATGATCCCCATCCTGGTATATATGATCCCCATCCTGGTATATATAATCCCCATCCTGGTATATATGATCCCCATCCTGGCCCCATATTTATATACTGTATATCAGCCCCATCCTGGTATATATGATCCCTATCCTGGTATATATGATCCCCATCCTGGCCCCATATTTATATACTGTATATCAGCCCCATCCTGGTATATATAATCCCATCCTGGTATATATGATCCCCATCCTGGTATATATGATCCCCATCCTGGTATATATGATCCCCATCCTGGTATATATGATCCCCATCCTGGCCCCATATTTATATACTGTATATCAGCCCCATCCTGGTATATATAATCCCCATCCTGGTATATATGATCCCCATCCTGGTATATATAATCCCCATCCTGGTATATATGATCCCCATCCTGGTATATATGATCCCCATCCTGGCCCCATATTTATATACTGTATATCAGCCCCATCCTGGTATATATAATCCCCATCCTGGTATATATGATCCCCATCCTGGTATATATGATCCCCATCCTGGTATATATAATCCCCATCCTGGTATATATGATCCCCATCCTGGCCCCATATTTATATACTGTATATTAGCCCCATCCTGGTATATATGATCCCCATCCTGGTATATATGATCCCCATCCTGGGCCCATCTTGATATACTGTATATCATTTCCATCCTGGTATATATGATCCCCATCGTGGTATATATGATCCCCATCCTGGTATATATGATCCCCATCCTGGGCACATCTTGATATACTGTATATCATCCCCATCCTGGTACTTGCAGGTCCAACCTAACTCAAATTCTCCTTTTCAGGTCTAATACCAATACATTGTAGCGTATCCTAATAATGATGTAGCTTTTCATGGGACGACACCGCAGATATGACACTCTGTCAGTGTACAGATTGTATAACCATGTCAATTTTGTGTCCTCTAAATAGTTCAACACAGCAAATAACGTCCAAAACGTTGGCAACTAAAGTGAGTACACCCCTAAATGAAAATGGCCAAATTGAGCCCAAAGTGTCAATATTTTGTGTGGCCACTATTATTTTCCATCACTGCCTTAGCTCTCTTGGGCATGGAGGTCACTAGATCTTCACATGAGCCGCTGGATCCTCTTCTATCCTCAATGATGAGATTGCGCAGCTGGTGGATATTATAGACCTTGCTCTCCTCCCAATAGTGTTTAGGTTTGGAGACGCTTGGCCAGTCCAGCACCTGGTGGTCGTCTTGAAGGCGTGCTTGGGGTCATTATCATATTGGTGCCCTGTGGCCCAGTATTCGAAGGAAGGGGATGATGCTCGGCTTCAGTATGTCACAGTACATGTTGGTATTCATGATTCCAGTAGCACCATGCAGCCCCAAACCATGAGAGTCCCACCACCATGCCTGACTGTAGGAGGACACACTTTTCTCTGTGCTCCCCACCTGGTGCCACCACCATCTCAACCAAACAAGTTTATCTTGGTCTCTTCAGACCACAGGACAGCCCCAGTAATCCAAGTCCTTAGTCTGCTTGTCTTCAGCAAGTTGTTTTCAGACTTTCTTGTACATCATCTTTAAGAAGAAGCTTCAATCTGTACGACAGCCATGCAGACCAATTTGGCTCAGTGTGGGGTGTATGGTCTGAGCACTGACAGGTGGACCTGCCACCCTTGTAACCTCTATGTATGTTATGTAGAGGACATACCATATTCACCCTGTCATACAAGCTGTACACTGATGACTACTTTACATTGTCAGATCTTCAGTGCTGTCCCATGATAACATTTAATAAAAAAATTCCAAAAAGTGTGAGGGGTGTACTCACTTTTGTGTAGAAAGGTAAGACACTGGATTTTTAGAAGATGTACTGGCTGTATTTTCCGCATAGACAGAGAGAGACAATAAACTTTAATTAAGATCTGTAATAAGGCTCGCAGACTAATCTATAGATCATTATAAGAGTCTTAAATCATTTTTAACATTTAAGTGTTTTTAGCGTTTTTCATCCGTAACCTTTAAATATCAGTGAACACTCGGCCGCGTTATCTCTTGTGTACACTTTGCTTTTCCGAAATTATTTTAACTGAATATTAAATTCATGCAAAAAAAAATAATGCAACTGAAGCGGCGTTCATTGATCTGCTGCGGAGGGTTTATCACACAGTGACGGGGGCGCAGAGCCTGAGCTCCATCCTCTAGACCATATCTAGGGCCCTGGTCACATCTGTCTTCTGCTTTCCTTAATCAATGGAAACATCCCCACCGTGCTGGATGTGGTAAAAAATGGCGCCAAATGGGGACCGAGCCGATAGTTAGAATTGAGATTGCACAGCACTGAGCAGCTTGTAATGTAGTGTAATACATGCAAGCTGCAAAAGCAAAATTGCTACAATTTTCAATAAAAACTAATTGCTATCACTTAATAAATGGTGGATATTGTACCTCTGAGACCCTACTGATCATAGGAGAATGAAGGGCCATAGTGCTGCGCCTCGTTAGATTGTTTTGACCATCAGCAACTTTGCATGCAACCTTCGTATGGACCTGCAGCCAACCTCTCTGAATTGAATGATGCTGCACTGCAGCAGCTACCAAGGAGAATCCCTGTGCAAAACAAACATCATTCTCAGGATCAGTGGAGGTCCTATACAATTACTGAGCAATCACTTACTGAGATGACACTGCCCCTTTAAGACTTTTCCAATGGCATAAAAAAAACAATGACGAGGTGATCTCATATATCGGGACCCTAACATGAAATGCTTCCATGTGCGATTAAAAATCTGCATAGACCCTAGCTATAGAGAAAGGTGAATACACCATGGCCAAAGGGCGGGAGTGCTCAGCCAGAAAAAATACTACAAATTTAACAAAATACTACTTTTCCCTTTTTTCGCTAAGGTTCCTACTGCAGTAATGCATGGCCATAGTCACTTTATTTAATTCTAAGTGTTCTACTGTGTTCTTTCTGTGCTATCTTTTTGCAGACAGTTAGAAGTGAGACTGAAAAGCACTGAGCAGCTTGCAATGTAGTGTAATACATGCAAGCTGAAGAAGCCAAATGGTTACACATTTTTAATAGAAACGAATTGCTATCACTTAATGAATGGCAGGCATCTTAACTCTGAGACCCCACTGATCATGTGAATGGAAGGTCCACAGTGCTGCATTTTCCTACCCTGGCTTTGCCTCCAACCTTTGTAGGGAACTGCAGTCAACCCCTTTCAAATGAATGAAGCTGCATTGCACTGGGTAGCCAGGAAGAAACCTATGCAAAAGAGGGTTGTGGCTTCATACTTTTCAGGATTGGTGGGGGTCCTAAACGATCATTAAATAATCACTGACATAAGAATACCCCTTTGAGACTGTTTTGATGGCACAAGAGTAGAGCCAAGGTTCAGCTTTAGGAGGAGAAGAATGGTCCTAGAGACTGAGGCTGAACAGCACTGAGCAGCTTGCAGTGTAGTGTAATACATGCAACCTGTAGAAGCAAAATATTTAGTAATTAGTTGTCATTAAAAACTTGTATCACTTAATGAATGATAGACAAGCTAACTCTGAGACCCTACTGATCATGAGAATGAAAGAGCCACAGTGCTGTATTTCCAGTACAGTTTTTTCTTGCCCATTGTCACAGGGTGGTATAACGGGCAGGGTATCAGGAGGCAGGAGGGTAAGATGGGCTATATTCATTCGGGGGAGCTAGTCTTACCCTGGCTGTGGGTCCTTGGCTCACCCTGTCCCTGGACTTACCTCTAAAGTTGAGGATGTCAAGGTTGCCACCCTTGCCCTTTGCTCCTGATCAGCCCTAGGCTAAAAGCCCATATCCCCATGCACAGACCAGGAAAACCTAGCAACTCCTATGGAAGGAAACAGAAGCAGCACAGCACATCCTTACTGCATGGGGTTCAAGTATAGACTAAACTCTGGAAGTGCCAAAGGAAATTAACTCTGATTAAGCTACAGCAGCATTACATATGGCCTATACAGTAGTCTACACGTGACACCCATCACTGGTTTTGCCTCCAACTTTTGTATGGAACTACACTTAACCCCTTTCAAATGATTGAAGCTGCACTGCAGCAGGTAGCCAGGAAGACGCCTGTGCAAGAGAGGATTGGTAGGGGTCCCAAACAATCATTAAAAATAATCACTTACTGAGATAAGAATACTACTTTAAGACTGTTTTGATGGCACCAGAGTTGAGCTTAGCTTCGTCTTCAGGAGGTATTAAAAGGTCGTGGAGACTGAGCCGACAATCACAACTGAGACTCAACAGCACTGAGCAGCTTGCAGTGTAGTGTAATATGAGGTGCCCCAAGGGTCTGGGTGCCACAGTGATGTTCCCTTCTTCACCAGAGGTAATGTCATGACTGGGAGCAGAAGGAGACCCCACGCCAGGTATCCCAAGCATCCACACACCTGTCCTGACTCCGGCCAGAACGGGGATCTCTGAACCCTTGGTTGGAGGGGAGCTGCTCTCTCTGGTAGGGGGAGGGAATTAGGAGTAGGAAAGTCGGTGAGGGAGGAACAAGTAGTTAGTCTAGTCTAGACAAGGAGTGTAGGAGGAAGGTCCTGGAGAGTGGAGCCACTAAGAGACTCACTCCAGGCCACGCTAAGAAAGGATGCCAGAGTCCAGGGTCAGTCGGTACCCGCAAGACCTGCTTACCACTTCTGGAGGACGGGAGGCTGCACGTTTCCTGGCCGTATTTCAGACCTGGTGGCACAACAGCAGATAGGGCCCGGAGCTGCCAGCGATTCAGCAGTGGCCACGAGGGGCTCGGGCTGCCTGCCATACAGGTTCACAGAAAAGCAGGAAGGAGAGAGAAGGCTGCAGAGTAGCACCAAACACTGGGACCCTAAACTGGGGAAACGCAGCAGGCAGACCTCAAACACATCAAATTTGGATAGGAAAAGACGGCACTCACCGGATGCATGTGCAGGTGGTTCTTTATTTTAATCTTGCAGTGTTACATGGTGCAGGGAGGGGGTGCAGAGTGGACGACGGCACTGTTTTGCGCTGGTGTGCGCTTCTACGGGTCCAGGCCTGGACCCCCTCCCTGCACCATGTAACACCGCCAGATTGAAGTAAAGAACCACCTGCACATGCATCCGGTGAGTGCCGTCTTTTCCTATATAAATTTGATGTGGACTTGTGTGCCTTTAGACCTGGCAACCCGGATTGTGCTCGCTCTCCACCCAGCACAGCTTGGAGCCTCGTTTTGACGCCAGTGTCTCACTTCCTCCTGTTTGTTTATTTATTATAGACCTCAAACACACCTGGCGGGGTCGAATCCAACTGCTTCCTGGCTGCTTGGATCCTCCTGGACCTGGTCATCAGTGCCCCGGACTACACCACATGGTTACAAGTAAAAGGTAAAGAACTACAACCCTGGTCTCCTCCGGTTATTCCCCGCGCCCTCTCATACCGCTACACATACACCACCATCATCTCCATAGACTTTTACCATTACCCCTTGGCCACGCTCTACCTGTGGGTAGCAATACCATCCAGGCTGCCATTCCACTGACCCAGAGGACCCACAGCAGCGCTGGTCACCCTGACCAGAATAACCACAGGTGGCGTCACAAACTTATCCCCTGTAAATAATTCCCTTTATCTGCACGCCCAGGGCCACGGAGTCAGGTCACCGCCACCGTGACCTCCTAAGCAATCACCGGGCAAATACATGAAATCTGCAGAAGCAAAATGGTTACAAATTTTTAATGAATGGTAGGAATCCTACCTCTGAGACCCCACTGATCGTGGTACGCTCATGAAGACAAATAAAGCCAATTATTATCAATGCAAAACAGGTGTATCCTTGCATCAGTCGGACCTCATGGGCCTTTTTGCAGCTACAGAGCCATTATCACGTAAGGTTCAGTGCCTTCATGTAAGGGTCGGTGTAACTCTTAACGTCTACCCGTCTTGATGCTAGAAAAGCTGCGGCGTGTCCTGCTGCACCAATCTGCGGAGCTGAATGCGGGGTATTATTTGCTATTGCAGCCGATCTGCTCTTTATCAGCGGCGGTGGTTTTATAATAAGATTACATGTCTTCCTTTTGTATTCGTTCTCTGACTTTTCTGATAACCGCCCCAATCACAGCCCTTTCTGGAGAACGAGGCGCGCTCCTCTAATTACGTCTCGCCTTCGGTAAAATACAATATGGATCAATATGTAGTTTTCTTGCTTATTATTCATCCTATTGAAGCCATTTCAGAGAAGGAAGAAATAACCGCGCAGCACTAGCAATTTCTATGACAAAGCCTCTTTATCCACCAGTAAATCCCACTTCTAAAATTCTCCGAGCTGTTGGAAAGACCAAAAATACCAATCTGAAGCCTGGAGTTAAAGAGGTTTTCCTGTTTTCTGTACAAAAAGCTTCAACACTTTCTAATAGTCACATAAACCTTTTGCGATAGCGGTGTTTGTCGTCCCTGAATGAGGCCAAGCACTGGATGAAACCTTCACAGACGTGTTATGTCCGAAGTCCTAGATCAGCTCCATCTCCGCCGTATGTGCTACATCCACACAACACATTCCTGTAATATGGAATTTAGGACATTTGTGCTAAGGCTGCCTTCAGACTTGCAGATGCCTCCGCAGCGTTTTGCAGAGGCATCTGCAAGTATCTGCATGCAGACCGCGGCCCCTATGTTTATAATGGAGCGCACGGCGGTCTGCAGATGCTTGCAGACCGCCGTGCGCTCTCATTACCCGCCATTAGTGATCTGTGCGCAGGCGGATGCCTGCGCACAAATCACACACTCTCGCCCGCACCAGGGATGCAACATCTCGCGACCCTGGTGCGGACGAGAGTGTGTGATCTGTACGCAGGCATCCGCCTGCGCACAGATCACTAATGGCGGGCAATGAGAGCGCACGGCGGTCTGCAAGCATCTGCAGACCGCCGTGCGCTCCATTATAAACATAGGACCGTGTCTGCATGCAGATACTTGCAGATGCCTCTGCAAAACGCTGCGGAGGCATCTGCAAGTCTGAAGGCAGCCTAAGAACATGAATACCTGCACCATGATGAACTTAAAACTCCATCCGCGAGTGAATGGCCGCAGATCTGTGACGTAGATACCAGTAGCGGCTCCACAGTACGGTGACATTTCAGCTCCTCTATCAGTGGGTGACACAATGTAGGACGCTCCGGTGTCTCCACCAGGACAGAAAGTGATGATGGCTTATTCTCCGGTAACCAAACTGCCAGAGGTGTAACTAATCAGATGGGCCACGATGTAAAATTTGGACCAGGGTCCCACCATGTTGGTCAGTTGTATGGGCCCTTGTGGAGGACATATATATATATGCCCTCCATCCTGGTATATATGTCCCCCATCATGGTATATATGTCCCCATCCTGGTATATATGTCCCGCATTATTATTTATTTATATAGCACCATTAGGTTCCATGGCAATTTACATGTGTAGGGGCAGACGAGGACAAGAACGTAAAATGATGATTGTCAAATCATACAGGTACAGTAGGGCAGAGGATCGTGTCCACAAGGGCTCACAGTCTATAAGGGATGGGTGGGAGACAGTAGGAGGGGGAGAGGTGAGGGTGAGATGGAACGGTGGGATAGGTCTCAGTGTGGGTTATAGGCTTGGCGGAAGAGGTGGGTCTTCAGGTTTTTCTTGAAGGTTCCCAGGGTAGGGAAGTGTCTGCTGTGACAGGGGAGAGAGTTCCAGAGTATGGCGGATGCACGAGAGAAATCTTGTATGTGGTTGTGGGAGGAGGAAATGTGAGGGGAGAAGAGAAGGAGTTCTTGAGAGGAGCTCAGAGTGCGTGAGGGGAGGTATCGGGAGACCAAGTTTGGAGATGTCCTGCCCCATCCTGTTATACATGTCTTCCATCCTGGTATATATGACCCCAACCTGATATATATGTCTCCCATCTCCCATTCATAAGCTAAGTGTATCTTCCTCCCCTCTTTGTTTATTTCCCTGGTGTGCTTCTTTAGTATTAGGCCGAGTTGACTAGTGTCCACCCGCTGTGAACCCTGTGTAGTCTTAGTGCAGGTCAAGGTATCCTGTTCGGTGACAGTTGCAGAGACTGTATAGGATCGTTAAGGGAGCCAGGTGTCAGTGCTAGTTTATCCAGGGGTCACATCTCCCCTTTGCCCTTAGCATCAGGGACTCCTTCCCCCACCCCCCTTGTCATCCTGTGCTGGGTGTCTCCCTACACCCAGGATGACAGGTACGGCAGGGCTCATAGATTTGTATGGGTGTTGTGTTACAATGTAAATTATTCCCATATAAGTCTTATTTTGATGATAAATTGCTTACATTGAATAAAAAGGAAAGCGTTTGCTTGAAAGAACTTGGTTGTCTGGTATCTCCCTCCGTTTACCCTCTGGCATCTGTGATCAGTCTATGTCAGCGGTGGGGACAGCGATAGCCTGAAACAAACTGAATCCAACACTGTCCCTCCAAGAGACAAATGACATAAAGGGAAAGACGATTATCAGCGCTGAGACTGGTCATCATTAAAAGTACAGAGGATCAAGACCTGATTTTGACTAAAACTATTAATCCTGAAAGTGGCGCTGACTGGTAGACAGACTGTCTCGCTTTACAGGCAATTAACCGCCTAAGTTGGCATTTAGTTCAGTGTCTCTTTTCTGCTTATTTTGCACCACAGTATAGGAAAGAAGCCAAACCTTGCAAAATAGCTTTATGATTTAGCCCACGTTGTAGCTTTATGTTCCAAATCAGTGATGGCCGAGCAGTGGATCCATTAGCCCTTGGGACATTGACCAATGGATCTTGATGTCAGACCAGTGAGAAGTTCACCTGGTGGCTTTATGAAATTGTTTTTTATAGGTTGACCAGACTTTGGCAGTGCTCTGAAACCAGGTGGCCAATCTGGGGCAATGTGTACACATCGCCCCATGTAAACGGCCGCCGGCGACCTGACAGGCTATGCGAGCCATAGGCTCCCATTGTACTGCATCGCCGCTGGGGTTTTGAGACACCCCGGCGGCGATGCCGCCTGTCAGCTCGCCGGTGCATCGCTGGAGGTGTCTCCCCGTGTAAACGGGGAGCGGCGACGCTGGCGGGGCGCCAAAAGCGTGCACGCTCCCACCCGTCGCCACCGACATCTCCGGCGAGGTGACACCGTGTGACAGGCCCCTAAGACAATGGATATCCAAATGGACGTAGACCGCTCTGCCACCGGAAAGAAAAACAAAGTAGTGCATATTCCAAAGTGATGGTCTTTATTCATCCAACGCGTTTCAGAGTTTATTCCTCACTCCTTCCTGAGGAGGATTACACTCTGAAACGTGTCGAATAAATAAAGACATCCACTTTAGAATGTACACTTTGTTTTTTCTTTCCGTTGGCAGTACGGTCTACGTCCATTTGGATATCCATAGTCTTTTATTATTGCCGCGTGGTTAAAGTGGTTTGTGGATTCGGCAGCAGCCATATAAGTGAGCATGACTGGTTGTGTGTCACAACCTGCCCAGATGAGCAAACCCATTAATTTATCTCTGATTCTTTTTAGGATAAAACCCTATCTGCTCTCCTTTTTATCCACAATTCCATTGAATGATCTAAGACTGACATGAGCTAAAACCAAACCTCCCACTCCCGTCTCCAAGACGTCTTGCGAGCTGCAGGAATTCTCTGGTCCTCAGCTAGATCAACTATTTCAGGTACCTCAAAAAGTAGGACCACTAGTAAAGATAAAAAAGGCAAGAAGCCAGCGCTGCCTGTGGTTAGTTCGCAATACAAAAAGTGCATATGCACATAGTAATTTCTAACTGTACTTTAAACTGAGACATTTGGCAAACAATTGATCAATTCTTTGAGCTACCCTGCCACGTCACGGCATTCTCAGATGGGGCTGTACTACTCTACGTTTTTTTATACGCTGTGCCATTACGGCCTCTTGAATGCACTAAAAGCAGAACCATATTAAATGCACACGTGCCTGAAGCATTTATGAACTACTCCCATGGCACCAGAGAAGGGCAGCACAGATAATGACAGACCAGGTCCAGACATGATCTGGTGTGCCTTTATCTGTGCTGCCCTTTTCTGGCGCCATGGGAGTAGTTCAGAAATGCTTCAGGCACGTGTTCATTTAATATGGTTCTGCTTTTAGTGCATTCAGGAGGCCGTAATGGCACAGCGTATATAAAAAACATAGAGTAGTACAGCCCCATCTGAGAATGCCGTGACGTGGCGGGGTAGCTCAAACAATTGATCAATTGTTTGCCAAATGTCTCAGTTTAAAGTACAGTTAGAAATTACTATGTGCATATGCACTTTTTGTATTGCGAGCTAAGCACAGGCAGCGCTGGCTTCTTGGCTTTTTCACTAGTAAAGATGTTTCATTACTCATGGCCTAAGTTCATGATAGCCAATGGAGTAACCATTAAGATGACCAAAGGATTCACAATGTTCCTACATCCTGTTGAACGCAATGACCCATGAGAATAAGAGGCCGTTCACTTTGCATCTTGACCGTTCCTTTGGATGCTTTGATTGAGCCATAGATTACAATTGGAGAAACACAGTTCAAAAGGACTCCATAGACGTTCTAAGGCCTATCTGAAAAAAACTGAACTCCATTTGTCTCTTTGCATGTTATGTATGCCTCTGTCGGAGGTTCTGATTGTATCCCATTTTTGAGGATTCGGATAGAAGGACCAATATGAAATGTGAATGATTTCTATATTGAACATACGTATTGAACTTATGTTAGCTAAACCTAACGAATTCTGCTGCACTGCCCAACTATGTTCAAATCATCTGAACTTGAGAGAAAGAAATATTGGGCTTTTTGACTTTCAATATGTCTGATCCCTTGACAATGGATAAGAGGTGTCTGGCAGCCACTCATTCCCCAATCCCCCACTGAAGACACTGAAAGCAGCACCTGAGAGAGCATGAGTATGGCAGCGGGTCAAGGAAATAGTATTTGGCCACCATCATACATTTCCTTTGACATCAGAACCAATGAAATAGCTATGTTGATTTCACTTTCTAAAGTAGACGTCACCCTAGGGTGCTGTCACATTGCGTTCTCCTACATGTTCAGCGGTTCTGTTGAACCCACCACAACACAGACTTCAGACGTACGTGCCGGCGTGGCCATTGACTGTAATGCTGTAGATGGAATCACCGTGTGCTCCAGGGGCGTAACTTCAGGTCCACGGGCCCCGATGCGAAAGCTTCAACCGGGCCCCCAATTATTGCAAATCTTTAATAGCATTAGTCTGTTTCTATGGGCCAAAGGGACTTTTGGGGCCCCCCTAGGCTGCAGGGCCCGGGTGTGATCGCAACCCCTGGACCTGTGGTAGTTAAGCCCCTGGTGTGCTCTGTTGTGCTCCATTTTTGGGACTACACGTCTACTGGAGCTAGACAGCAATGCAGTCTAGTACGTCTGGATGTCCACCTCCAGTAGACATATACTCCCAAAACAGAACACACGGTGACTCCGTCCACACCATTAAAGTCAATGACCTCGTTGTCCCCCACTAGACTACTGAACCTGTATGAGAATGCAATGTGAAAGCGCCCTGAATCTTTATACCTTCTAGGATATTTGCCTTCTTACTTTTATGGTATGGATGATCTGCTTATTTTCCTGACTTGGCCCTGGGCTCGTATTTGATTCGGAGGGTTGTTGGGTAACAAACACTCCGCCTCGGGACCCACCAGGACATGCTGCATTGTGCCCTTGGCAAGAACTTAACTCGTGCCCAAGGCAAAGATTAAATCTAATTTCCAAAACGAGAGGGATGTTTCGTGATTTTCATCAACGCTGAGAAAATTGACATTTCCAAGGATAAATCTTTGAAGCCTGAATCTGTCCCCGGAGACCCTGGGCCCTAGAGGTAGAGGTCAGAATGCGAAAATCATAAAAATCATAAAACTTCAATATGAATTATGGTCCTGCTCGGACGGGACTGCGACATCTCACTTTGACATGTTCTACACTGCAGGTCATAATAAAGGACACGATGAAGATTCTATTTTATATATAATCTTGTTTTAGAATCTTATGTAATCTTGTCTTTCCAATGAGAAATTGACCGTTTTACCAGTCATCAACCAATACGGCTGTGCATTCTGCTGCCACTTAATACCTCAACTACAGGTACATCTCAATGAATTACAATATCATCAAAAAGTTAATTTTTTTAAGTACCGTAATTCAATACATAAAGTGACACACATATATTATATAGAGTCATTACACACAGAGGGATCTATTTCTTGTGTTTATTTCTGTTAATGTTGATGATTATGGCTTACAGCCAATGAAAATCCAAGGGTCATTATCTTAAATTAAAGTAGGGAGGATGAAGGGTTGAAAACCGTGCTGCCGTATTCCACGAGACATCAAAGGGCGAATATATTATTGATTTATTAGTCAATGTGTTTCAGGGCTCCCTGAAGCATGGCAATATCATATTGATTTGTCCTGAGGAAGGGGCCAGGGAACCCTGAAATGCCAGCACAGAGGCTTAAGAGCCCGTGTGGGGGCTTATCAGAGTGTACGGTACGGCCAATGCGCATATTGAAGCCAGGCCGTACACCCACAATGCACAGGACCAGAACTGGCATCCGGGTGCACTTCATAATGTATGGAGATGGTGGGAATTTCAACACAGGAGACGGAATGATGACGCCCAGTAGGGTGTGATAAGAGCCAGCGAGGAGGGAGATTGGAGCCCTGGAGACCCCCCATTCCATTCTACAGATGTAGACTGCATGTAAGTTATTAAATCATTTTTCAGAAGCTTTATAGTGTAGTTTTAGGTCAGAGAGGAATGATTAGGGATGAGCTAGCAAGGTGCAGGGACAGGTAGTGATAGAATAGGGGACTAAAACGAGTTGACAGGTTCCCTTTTAAAGTAATGAGACCCTGAGGACATATCTAGGGGTTGTACATTATAAAATGGCATGTTGTCCGAGATATTAACAGAATTTTGTAACCATTTGAACCTTTGTGTCTCACGCGTGTTATTCTCACTGCATGTGCGCATACATAAAATATCTAATTTGGGTGCAGACGGGTCAAGGTGACATACCCCTGATTGAGGAGACATTAACAAACCTACAGCAAATCTGTGAACAATCTGGTGGGCTCGCATCATCCCATGAATTCATCCTGGCAATGAAGTAATGTTGGATTCTCCTGGTGAGTAAAATATCACCCACCCAATTCCTTGAACACTTCTCTGCGTGGCTGCCGCACTTCATGTCTTCAGAATTACCAACCATTATTCTGGGAGACTTTAACATTCCCATAAACAGCCCCATCTCCTCATCTGCATCCCAACTCCTATCTCTAACCACCTCTCTTGGCCTCTCACAGTTCTCAACCTCGGAGACACACAAAGACGGTAACACAATTGACCTGGTCTTTGTCCGGCTCTGCTCAACCTCCTCCTTAGATAACTCACCTCTTCCTCTCTCTGACCACAACATTCTCTCCTTCACGCTCACTAACCCTTGCCAACCCCAGCGCACATATCACACATCCAGAAATCTACAGGCCATTAACCCTCATACATTCACAGACTCTCTACACTCATCACTGTCCCCAATCTCTTCATTCACCTGTCCCGATCTGGCAGTAAATCATTACAATGACACTCTCAGAAGCATCCTGAACCTAGTCGCGCCGCTCACCCTCAGAACCTGCAAACATGGAATAAAACAGCCCTGGCTCACATCGCAAACTTGATTCCTATAGCGATGCTCTAGGAGTGCTGACCGGCTATGGAGGAAAACTCACTCACCAGAAAACTTTATTCGTTATAAATTAATGCTAAAAATCTACAACTCTGCCCTTCACCTCGCCAAACAAACCTACCCTGGTCTCCTCACTATCCAACAATCAAAAAAACTCTTTGACACCTTTCACTCTCTCCTCAGTCCTAAAGTGCAGGCCCCCATCACTGACGTCTGTGCTGATGATCTGGCTTCTTAGTTTATGGAGAAAATAGCAACATCCACCAGGAAATCAGCTCCCAGCCTCCAAGCGCTGCCACTCCCATTCTTCCCCACATCTCCTCCGGCTCACTCTCCACATTTGACCCAGTCACAGAAGAAGTTTCCAGGCTCCTCTCTCCCTCTCGTCCCACAACATGCACTGCTGACCCCGTTCTCTCACACCCACTCCAGTCTCTCTCTCCATTCGTCACCACTCACCTAAGCAAAATCTTTAACCTCTCCCTCTCCTCTGGCATCTTCCCTTCCTCCTTCAAACACTCTATCATTACTCCGTTATTAAAGAAATCCTCTCTTGACCCATGCTGCACAAATAACTACAGACCAGTCTCCAATCTCCCCTTCATATCTAAACTCTTGGAACGCCTGGTCTACTCCCCGCCTCACCCGTTACCTCTCCGGTCATTCTCTTCTAGATCCATTACAGTCTGGTTTCTGCCCCTTAACTCTACAGAAACTGCCCCCACCAAAGTGACCAATGACCTTCTGACAGTAAAATGTAATGGTGACCACTCTCTGCTTATTCTTCTGGATCTCTCTGCAGCTTTTGACACTGTTGACCACCATCTCCTACTCTCTATGCTGCACTCAATCGGCATAAAGGACACGGCTCTCTCCTGGCTCTCTTCCTATCTTTCCAACCGCTCTTTCAGGGTTCAGTCCTTGGACCTCTTCTCTTCTCTCTCTACACGGCCCCGATTGGATACACCATCAGCAGATTTGGCTTCCAGTACCATCTTTATGCTGATGACACACAACTATACACTTCAACCTCTCACCTTACCCCTGCGATATTAAAGAACGCCAATGACTGTCTAGCTGCAGTTCCCAACATCATGTCGTCTCTCTATTTGAAACTTAACCTTTCCAAAACTGAACTAATTCTGCTCCCGCCCTCCACTAACATCCCTAAATCTGACATCTCTCTCTCAGTGTGCTGGGCCACGATAATGCCTAGGCAGCAGGCTCACTGTCTGGGTGTTATGTTTGACACCAATCTCTCCTTCACCCCCTATACACAATCTTTCATCTGCTCTTGTCGCGTACACCTGAAGAATATCTCTAGAATTCGCCCTTTCTCACCATGGAAACAACTAAAACTCTTACCTTGGCCCTGATCCATTCCCGCCTTGACTACTGCAATTCTCTACTAATCGGCCTCCCCCTCTCTAAACGTTCCCCTCTCCAGTCCATCCTTAATGCAGCAGCCAGGATCACTCATGTGGCCAATCGTTATTCAGATGCCTCCGCTCTGTGCCAGTCATTGCACTAGCTGCCTATACACTACAGGATCCATTTCAAACTGCTTGTCCACAAAGCTCTTCACAGTTCAGCACCCCCCCACATCTCCTCCCTCATCTCTATCACCCCACCCATTCTCTACGTTCTACAAATGACCTTCGACTAACATCTGCACTAATCCGATCCTCCCACTCCCGGCTCCAAGACTTCTCCAGAGCTGCACCAATCCTCTGGAATGCTCTACCCCAAGAAATCAGGACTATCCACAACTTGCATAGCTTCAGACGCTCCCTAAAAACACATCTTTTTAAGTTGGCCTATCATGCTCCCTAATAGAAGTCCTTAGTGTATGGGCTACATACAGTACCAGATCCTGGCTGGTGAACGCTTCATGCAACATTATGCGAATCCCCTATTTACTATATTGATAGCTGGACCATATATGATGGCATTACCTTTTGTGTCTCCCCTACTTCCTCATAGTGATGTATTTATCCATTTTTTGTCTCATATGGTTTCTATTGTATTATATTTGTACTGTTGTATTGTATTTTATTATATACTAGATTAAGGCCTGATACTATCGCATCGGGAGGGTTGGATTGCGCCATATCAAGATGGCATCCGGAAAGTCTAATGAGACTCCAGAACGCCATCTTGGATGTGGTGTGACCCAACATGGTGGCCGGGAAGTATCGCAAGACTTCCCGGCAGCCATCTTGGATCTCGCGAGATCCAACATGGCGGGCGGGTAGTCTCGCGAGAAATAATCGTCAACAGTCGAGGATGGATGTGCCAGATAGGGCAGATCCAACATGGCGTCGGCGTCGCGGAGAAAAAGATGGGATAGTCGGCGAGAAGATCGGCGGCGGCGTGCAGGAGACGATCGGATGTCGGCGGCATGTTAACGGATGGGTGTCGATGAGTATAGATGTCGGCGTGAGAGTGCATGGGGGTATGAGTGTAGGGTATGAGTGTGAGGTGGCGGGGGATCGCGTTGTGGGAGGTGCAGAAAGCGAGGGGGGGTGTGGTGAGGAGTGTAATGGTGTATCAGTGGAGAGTGTGAGGCACAGCAGAGGCCTCCGATGGCGTGGTGGGGCTTTGAAACCCCGCTACCGCCAAAGGTCGGCCATCTTGGATCACCCACGACGGGTGTACAGGCAGCTTCTGTCATGGATGTGACGTAGCGATTCCGTTACATAGTGACGGAAGTTGGCTTAGGGCTTTTATATAATAGATTATTGATTGTGCTGTATCGTATACCCTATGAATTGTAAAGCGCTGCGGAATATGTTGGTGTTATATAAAAAAAAAATTATTATTATTATTAATTTGGATGCAGACGGGTCAAGGTGACATATTCCTGATTGAGGAGACATTAAAAACCTACAGCAAATCTGTGAACAATCCGGTGGGCGCGCATCATCTTGTGAATTCGTCCTTACCCTGAATTAATATTGGATTCTCCTGGCGACCCTAGTGCAAAGTTATGAACTGAACTCTATTTTATCATCAATATGAATTCCGTTAATGCTTTTCAAGCTTAAAACAAGGTTGGTGCTATTCTGGAAGCAATCACCGCTCACCCCGAGCATCCTCAGACTACCCCCCGTACCGCTCGGCTTTTATTTCCGTCCTTGGCAAAGGTTATTGTACGACTCATTATGTTTGTATGTTGCCAGACAAAGCTTCGCTCATATGATTTCACACGAATCCTTGTGGGTGTGCAGAAATCCACAGCTCCGACCTTCTTTGAAGAGATTTTTATTACAAAACATCTGGGTGGTTTACAAAAGTATAGATAAAAAACTAGAAAACATTTTTCAGGTCCGGTGGGAAATAGAAATGGAATCAAGACCGTCACTGTCCAAGGTGGTTTGAAGAATGATACGGTTCGGTCGGGGGTGTGGGTGGGGGGGGGAGATCGTGTTTGTGAGAATAATGTGGAGAGGGGGGGGATCAGAAACTTTATCCAGCTCATTTCCATGGTAACAAGTCTGGAACAGCGATCCGACTGCAGATGAGCGGGTCAGGAAACCGCAGCGGTGTAACCTCTGTCGATGAATCAGCTTTTAACCATCTGATCGCTCCGTACACTTCCGGTATTCCACATTTATCATCTTCATCTTCATCCTTTCGAGACAAACAAACACTAAATAAATCATCAAAGCAATAAATAATGCACTGAATGCTCATCCGGACAAGACGGAAACCCATCCAATGGTACTATTGTACTCTGGTCCGGAGATCAAATGCTCTCGGCTTCTTCACGTAGTCATTTTCGAGAGGATTCTGAAATTGTTTTCTCTAGTAGACACAATACACATCTCACTTTCCTCCTGGGGCAGTCATGTAAGGCACTCATAATTAGTAAGTAGATGGGATTTAGATTCAAGGGATTGTCTCACAACGTCAAACCCTTTCTGGACAACGCTATGGACATGTCTTCCCTGCTCATACTAGGTCTATCTGCTCCCCTAGACCAGATGAAGTCCAATACTCCATGGACAACCACAGATAGAATGCTACATTTTCCCAAAACAGATGGATAGGGATAGAAGAAGCTAGACTTGTTGGCTTCTTTACTTTCGCGAGACCACTGATGACCTGGGACTTCTCAACATTCGAGAAGACAACACAAAGTCATGCTAAAAAAAGCTGTTAATGTTCATAATGGACTAAGGGGGAGCATGATGGTAGTGATGGGCAAAGGGAAATTGGGAAGTTAGTCTGGCCCTGTAGACTGGGGTTCCCTGACTGACTCTGATTACCTCTAAAGGTGAGGATGTCTGGGTTACCACCATTGCACTGTTCCTAACTAGCCCTGGCTATAAACCCCCTCACCTTCACCCAGGGACCGGAATAAGCACTGCAACTCCAGAAAGACAGCAAACTCCAAGCTAGGCAAGACCTCAGCAGAACAGTACACAACATCTACACTGCACATGGTCTTCGCATAGAGTGAACTCTTTAACAACACCAACTTTTGGTTAATGGGAAAATTTAAAGGCTGGGGAGTGGACAACGACATCACTAGACACACCCAGCAGAAGAGGCTCACTTGCACCTGCCAAGCCACAGAAGTTAACCCCTAACAGGCTAAAAGAGTTAACTCAATTTAACTAATGTAGAGCATTTCACAGAGACTGCAGAGCCGTCTAAATATGACTGTAAATCATTGATTGTAGGAGCGAACATATCATTGATGCAACATGTGCAGCCACACAGGGGCCCAAGAGTTAAGGGGGCCCACTGTGAAATTCAGATCAGCAAAAATTCCTGCCATAGACGTAAAGAGCGGCTCATATACTGTTCTTACACAGAGGCACTTTTCCATCTGGGTCCCCCATGATTAATTGTGTACATGGGGAAAGCAGAAAGCACAAGCTTAATTTGTAATCTAATTGGTAATCAGGATGTACGGTGTTTTCTATACCTGAGCATGATAAGCAATATTCATGGTCCTAGATTCATTAGGACATGCTTGCACTACACCATCTTCTGAGTGACATGCGCTTCCGTGCGTCACACCAGAAATGCTACTCCAGTCGGGGAAAAGAGTAGCATTTCTGGCCTACAAAATGTGGACCTTTCAATGAATTGGATCAGCAGGCGTGACCACACCCAGTCATGGCTCCTCACCAGATCTACCCATTATGGCAGAGATGACTAACTGGCGTGAAAACAGCTAAAGTCACAAAATTGTAAAACTTGGATGAATGCTCTTTTTCTGAGCCCAACAGAAGCTAATATTTTTCCCAAGAAATAACAAAATAGGTGATGAATACTATATATCCTTGAGCACAGTGTTTCTCCCTCTGTCCTAGACTGGCCACCATATCAAGGTGTGAAAAATCCAGTTTAAATGGGGTAAAGTAATTTCATAATTTCATTATTAATACATTTCTAAATACCTTACAGTTTTTACCTCAGTATCCCTGCTTATATTAGATCAGATAGAAAGGGTATACAGCAGTGTGAGCAGCCTCTTCTTACCTCAGCTGTACTAGCATCTCCAGTGTGAGATACAATTGAGATGTTGTAGAGCAGTGTAGTGTCCTCTTCTTATCTCAGCACTTCTCATATCTCCAGTATTAGATCAGATAGGCAGGATGGACATCAGTGTGAGCAGCCTCATCTTACTAAAGGGTTACTTCACACACTACAACATCGCTAGCAATGTCGCTGAAACATCACAGGTTTTGTGACGTAACAGCGACCTCGCCAGCGATGTTGCAGGTGTGACACGTAGCAGCGATCAGGCCCCTGCTGTGAGGTCGGTGATTGCTGCACGTCATTCAGGACCGTTTTTGGACCTTGGTCTCTCGCTGGTCAGCACGCATCGCTGTGTGTGACAGCGAGAGACCACGATCAGTGACCTCCCCAGGCTTGTAACCATGGTAAACAACAGGTATCTAGGCAGCGCGTGCTCCCTAGATACGCCTAGTTACCTGGTGTATACCTTGGTTGCCAGCCTTCTCCGCTTCCAGCTCGTATCCAAGGTACACAGCGGGTAACTAGGGACAGCAATGTGCTTAGATACCCGCTGTGTACCTTGGATATCAGCCTGGAAGCGAAGAAGCGGTAACCAAGGTATACACCAGGTAACTAGGCGCTGCGCGTGCCTAGATACCCATTGCCTAGATACCCACTCTCGCTTCCAGCTCGTATCCAAGGTACACAGCGGGTAACTAGGGACAGCAATGTGCTTAGATACCCGCTGTGTACCTTGGATATCAGCCTGGAAGCGAAGAAGGCTGGTAACCAAGGTATACACCAGGTAACTAGGCGCTGCGTGCTGCCTAGATACCCATTGTTTACCATGTTACCAGCCTGCTGCCGCTCACTGCAGCTGTCAGAAGACAGGAGCGGGAGCTCGACATTGTGGAAAGAATAGTTTATATTCTTTCCATGATGTCGCTGGTCCACTGGTCGCTGGTGAGTCTGCCTGTTTGACGCTCACCAGCAACTGCATAGAGACTTTCCAGCGATCCCAGCCAGGTCGCTGGAAAGTCTCAGAGTGTAAAGGGGCCCTAAGCATTCCTGATATCTCTATTGTTAGATCAGATAGATAAGGTGGACAGCAGTGTTAGCAGCCTCTTCTAAACCTTAGCACCCTGGTTGCTACAGATTTAGATCAGATTTAGCACCCTGGTGGCTGCAGATTTAGATCAGATACATAGGGTGAACAGTAGTGAGAGCAGTCTGTTCTTACCTCAGCACCTCTGGAATGTCCTGCATTAGATCAGATAGACAGAGTTGACATCAGCGTGAGCAGCCTCTTCTTACCTCAGTAGTACTCCTTGGTATCTCCAGTATTGGATTAGACAGACTGGATGGACAGCATTGTGAACAGCCTCTTCTTGCCTCTGCAGCCCTGCTATATCCAGTATTAGATCAGATAAGGAGGACAAGAGTGTCAGCAGTCTTTTCTTACCTCAGTACTCCTGTCATCTCCAGTATTAGATCAGATAACCAATGTGGACAGCAGTGTTGCCCTCCTCTTCTTACATCAGCACTCTTTGTATATGCGGCATAGACAGGGTGAACAACAGTGTGAGCAGCCTCTTCTTACCTGAGAATTACTGGTATCTTCAGTAATTTATCATATAGCTAAGAATAGAGTGTTCTAATGCTCAGAAGCCATAGTCCAAGCATTTCATAAATTTTAAACACTTATTTTAAGAGCATATTAATAAAATAAAATGTTTTTATAGATTAAAAAAAATTGTCTGCGGGAGCTGGATATCCTTTTCTACAATTATCATTAGATCAGCTAGACAGGGTGGACAGCAGTGTGAGCAGTATTTTCTTAGCTCAGCACCTCTGGTATCTCCAATATTAGGTCAGATAGACAGGCTGGAGAAGAGCATGAGCAGCTTTTTCATACCTCGGCACCTTTGGTATTTCAGTATTAGATTAGATAGAATAGATATGGTAGCAGTGTGAGCAGCCTCTTATTACCTCAGCACCTTGGTATCTCCAGTATTAGATCAAATAGACTTGATGTACAGCAGTATGAGCAGCCAATTCTTACCTCAGCACCCTGGTATCTCTAGTATTAGATCAAAAAGACATGGTGGACAGCAGTGTAAGCTGCCTCTTCTTACCTCAGCACTTCTTGTATCTGCAGTATTAGACCGGATAGACTGGGTGGACAAGAGTATGAGCAGCCTCTTCTTACCTCAGCACCCTGATATCTCCACTAATAGATCATATAGACATGGTGGACAGCACTGTAAGCAGCTTCCTCTTACCTCAGCACTCCTCATATCTCCAGTGTTGGACCAGATATACAGGGTAAACAGCAGTATGAGCAGCCTTTTCTTACCTCAGCACCCTGGTATCTCCACCAATAGATCAAATAGACATGGTAGACAGCACTGTAAGCAGCCTCTTCTTACATCAGCACTCTCATATCTCCAGTATTGGACCAGATAGACAAGGTAAATAGCAGTATGAGCAGCCTCTTCTTACCTGAGCACCCTGGCATCTCCACTAATAGATCAAGTAGACATGGTGGACAGCACTGTAAGCAGCCTCTTCTTACCTGAGCACTCCTCATATCTCCAGTATTGGACCAGATAGGCAAGGTGAACAGCAGTATGAGCAGCCTCTTCTTACCTCAGCACCCTGGTATCTCCAGTATTAGATAAGAATACATACTGAGAGCACATGAAAGGAAGAGGTGTCGCTTCCTACTTTACATGCACACAGACACGTTTCCTATTAATATTCTAGGAATGATTTTTATCATTGAAAAAGATGGTGACCTTTATAATGTGCTATAATGATTAGTCCCATCGTCAAAATGAGAGTGATTTACTAATTAAAGGTATTTAGAAATGTATTCATAACATTTTCTTTTTCTTTATATTTATCTATGGGAGAACCCCTCAAAGAAAATAAGGAGACTCTGTAATACTATCTGAGCAATAACATCAGCAGACTAGCCTCACCCTTGTTGTGAGACATCACAAATTGGACATGGACTTTACTGTGGTATCAATTCTATGGACCTCCACCATATCAGCTGCTGACAAATCAAGACTATCCTCTCTTGCTATGATTTTTTATTACTCCAGTGCATAAAAATGAAGCAACTTCAAATCATTTTGCTTTACATATGAACATCATTTACCAAAAATATTCATAAAATTGCTTCATTTTGTATTTTAGAAGGAGTGATGTATGGTACACTACCTTTAAAGGGAACCAAGCAGCAGGATTTAGGGCTATAAAGTGAAGTCAGTGCCTTACATGCACTGGGATGATGAATGCAATCATACCTTTACTTGAATGATTCCATGTTTGATTGTAGAGAAAAGTCTTATAACACTCCTGGAAAACAGGCAGCAAAATAATGATGTGTGCAGCACTGTGTCCCTATTTGAGGTTGCTTTTTTTATTATTACTGCCCTTTGAGCATGCTTTTCAGCTGTAAGCCAAACCCTCCAGACCTCCCATTCATATCTACTTTATGTTTCTGGCTCCTGCGCACTGTCACTATACTCCAACCACTCCTGACCTCCCTTTCATATCTACTTTATGTTTCTGGCTCCTGCGCACTGTCACTATATTCCAACCACTCCTGACCTCCCTTTCATATCTACTTTATGTTTCTGGCTCCTGCGCACTGTCACTATATTCCAACCACTCCTGACCTCCCTTTCATATCTACTTTATGTTTCTGGCTCCTGCGCACTGTCACTATATTCCAACCACTCCTGACCTCCCTTTCATATCTACTTTATGTTTGTGGCTCCTGTGCACTATCACTATACTCCAACCACTCCAAACCTCCCTTTCATATCTACTTTATGTTTCTGGCTCCTGCGCACTGTCACTATACTCCAACCACTCCAGACCTCCCTTTCATATCTACTTTATGTTTGTGGCTCCTGTGCACTGTCACTATACTCCAACCACTCCTGACCTCCCCCCTTTCATATCTACTTTATGTTTGTGGCTCCTGTGCACTGTCACTATACTCCAACCACTCCTGACCTCCCCCTTTCATATCTACTTTATGTTTGTGGCTCCTGCGCACTGTCACTATACTCCAACCACTCCTGACCTCCCCCCTTTCATATCTACTTTATGTTTGTGGCTCCTGCGCACTGTCACTATACTACAACCACTCCTGACCTCCCTTTCATATCTACTTTATGTTTGTGGCTCCTGTGCACTGTCACTATACTCCAACCACAGGGTGCCTAACAAAACGAAAGTAGAGATGAGAGGGAGAGGGTGGAGGGTTTGGCTTACAGCTGAAAAGCACGCCCACAGGGGAGGAAAAAAAAATAACAACCCCAAATAGTGACACAGTGCTGCATGCATCAAACCTCTGCTGCCCTGTTTTCCAGGAGTTTTATGACACTTTTCTCTGGAATCATTCAAGTAAAGGTATGACTGCATTCAGCATCCCAGTGTCTGTAAGGCACTGGTTTCACTTTATAGCCTGCTGGTTGGTTCCTTTAAGTAGACTTTCTATTTTTGAAAATTCAGATCTTATGAAGTTCTCACATTCAGAAGACACTACGTTGTGTGTGTGATTGGTGATGATTGTATAAATACTTGGTCATCAAGATCATAGTCCTGCCATGTTACAGTAGTTTCTTGCGGCATTCTTCATACCTTTAACCCATCCTCAGATGTTGACATCTGTCCACTCACAGGATAGCCTCTTCTCTGCCGAATTTTTTGAACCTGCCATTGTCAAACAAAAAAATGCCAAATTAACATTTTTTTCAGCCTAAAATCACAAGTAGGTGGCGCTCCTGTTCCATGGGAGATGAAAATATAGTTAGTGCTCCCTATGGTGGCAAGACATGCAAACCACCAACAGAAATATTAGTTATCCACTGTGTAGGCCCTAGACCAGATATACAGTGGTGTGCAAAACTGTTTACCCCCTTCCTAATTTCTTATTCCTTCGCATGGTTTGTCACGCTTACATGTTTCAAATCACCAAACAAATAATAAATAATAGACAAAGATAACAAAAGTAACACAACATGCAGTTTATAAAGGAAGGTCTTTATTATTAAGGTAAAAGGAAATCCAAACCTACAGGGCCCTGTGTGAAAAATCATTGCCCTCCCTGAAACATAAATTAACTGTGGTTCATCACATCTCTGGGAAGCTGAGTACAATTTCCCCAGCCACACCCAGACCTGATAACTGCATTCTCAAGGAAATCACTTACAATAGGACCTGCCTGACAAGGTGAAGTAGACCAAAAGATCATCAAAAGCTAGACATCATGCCTACTTGTGATTTGAATTGTGACAAATGTGCAAAAGAATAAGAAATCAGGAAGGGGCAAATACTTTTTCACACCAATATATAAGGTATTAATCTATAATCACATTACTGTAACTAGGGGATCGTTCCTAATGGTTTTTTGAAGGTTTTTTTTTTTGAGCTCTTCCTTAAGAAATTCAGTGTCCACAAAGCCTGGTCTTAGGTTATACAGTGATTTTGATCAGAGTCTTATCTGAATTGGTCAGAGGTTCAACAGCTTTTCTCAGATGAAATATAAAAACAATGATGGGTTCTCGAGCTTCTATCAAACATCCATAAAAAACAGGCAGCACACGGAAGGCATCCAAGAGATGTCTGATTTTTTCACGGACCCATATACTTACATTCGTGTGTTTGGCCCAACGTTCAGATCAATATCAGACAAGTCTCTGTGCTTTTGTGTGGACCACTTATTCCAAGGAAATTACTGGACATGTCAACTACCCTGTAGACAAGGTGTCCCCAACCTGTAGCTCGGGAGCCACCAGCGGCTTGCAGGCCCATGATGTGTGGCTCACGCCTACCCTCCAGCGTGGTGCATTAGCACTATTTCTAGTAAACAGCTATGAAGAGCAGGTCTATAGATGGTGTCTTTTGTGAGTAGCTCCGCATAGTAGAGCAGATCTTGGTGGTGATAAGGTGGGAACCCCCGGATCTGGTAAAGCTTTGGCTGTCATTCTACTGGTAATGGAGGCTCTGGGTGTTGATAATGTGAGGGGGTGAGAGCTGGATGTGGCTCGCGATCCTCTCTCAGAGCTGGATGTGGTTTGTGACCTTCTAGAGCTGAATGTGGCTCTCAAGGTCTAAGGTTGGGGACCACTGCTGTAGACTGTCATAGGTCCAAGTGCTAACCATGAAAAATATGAGAAAAATTGATATCTGAATGAACTCTAACATGTAGAAAGATATCAGAGTGAGTATACGAAGGGCATTCTACCATAGGCACCAACAGAGGCGGGCTGGTGCACATTCACCCGGGAGGCTTGACATCATGGCAGCCCTAGGTGAGGAGCGGGGGCGCCGTAGACAGGGTTTCAGAGGTGATGGGGGGTGGGGTGCTGACGAAGTCTGAGAGGTGCGGAGCGGGGGGGTAGCCGTGCTGTCGGCCCACTCACCACGCCGCCCGGCGCGTCTGCTGTGAAGTTTGCGGCTGAGGCCACATAGGAGAGCCGGACTGGCCCTGGATGAGGCCAATATCATCAGCCTGGGGGGCACTTGCCCTCCTGCCACCTGGGCCAGTCCGCCCCTGGGTACCAACCAATTTTGAAGACCCCCTGTAAAAAAATCTTTCTTTTGGCCTTTGACTCTCATACACTCGTAGGGGTCATAGCTCACCTTGTTTGGGCGCAGAACTCTTTGATTCACATGCATCTTGTGTTGATTTTGTGCTTTGTGACGTCTCATCTTCAGTAGTAAAGTCTGAATTGAGTGGCAGTTCCTCTGGTGCTCCCGTCATCTTGACACAGGAGTGAGCACAGGCCATTCCTTGCTGTCCATTTGTCTGCGAATAGACATTACTGACTCTTGCTTTCCCTCCTTCTTCCTGACCGCTATACACTTTATATCGAATCATTAAAATAATGATAAAAACAAGCACGGAAGCTACAATGATTCCACCGATGATGATGATCATGGTGCCTCCAAGAAACTGGGTGTGGAGCGGTTGGCACTGTCCGTTATCTTCTTTAGTATTGAACTGAGCACATCCTACAACCCGCGTCGCAGTGAGCGCAGTCATCCCATCATCGTAGACAGCCAGGACACAAGGTCATACTCCCGACCAGGAGCCAAGTCATTGATCAAGAAACTACGGTTGCTTGGAGGTATCATCCTATAGCAAAAGAAACAAGAGTCATGGTGAAGAAGCAAGAAAAAAGAGGTCAAGAAAGTGTAGAATTATACATGGACTGCCCTCAACATAAACATCATTTGGTAAAATTTAGCATCAATTTTTTGTCTTTGGCCTCCTGAGCAGAAGACCTATAATCATTACCGTAAGTTGTTGTCTTTCTCCAATATTTTATTGTCTTGTTGCTGACTATACAGAAGACTTTGTACAACTTTTATGAGTTCTTAATTATTTATAACCCTACTTATTATTTTATTAACATGGATTTATTTGTCGGCTTGGTTACTTCTCCTCCTTGAGAGAAGTTCCTTGATTTACTGGCATTTTCGTTGTCTTCGTGTACCGTAATTTATGCAATGTTCTTTCCCATCTTCACTGTGATTATGGATTTCACGTTTCGGTTATGCTGAGTTTTATGTGTTTTGTTCTGTTGAGTAAGATTGTTTGTCGTTAATATTAACCAATTTTTCAAATTGCCTTGTTTTGGTGTGATGAGAAAGAAAAATGTCTGACATTAGCGTCGATGCGGGTGGGAATCGTGGTTTACAACAAGTACTGGGTTCACAAGCTGGAATTATACCTGTTTAGTTTGCCCTTTCTTCCTGTGATTGCCCTATTTAGGTTTCTATGTATACTTAATTCCCCTTTGAGTGTATGTAGTCAAAGGTGGTGAGGGGGTGAGATGATTAAATTAGCAATACATAACCTTGGACAATGGGAGACTCCACATAGTCTGGCAATCAACAATGACAGTAATCATGAGAACAAGCAAAAAGTCAACACGTCTGGGCAAATTAAGAACAGTAACTACGCATGCACTGAAAAAAAGCTGTGTCTTCACAGCCAGTATTGCCCCCACTAAATTAGGGCACATAGTCAATATGTGACAACAGTCACTCATAGTTAAACTTTTTTTGCCAGATCAAATAATGTGTCATGGCTACATTGGAATATAAACTACTTATGTCCTTCAAAGGGCGTAGGTCTCATGAAGACAACCCCTTCTATGAGTCGTAAAGGAAAGCCACTCTATACTAGTAGCTCCTTGTCTGGTGGAATCTAAACGTCCTTGTATTATAAGGGCGGTAATTGATCTAGATGGTTGACATGTAATATTACATTTTCCACACTTGCCAACTCTTTGGGAGGCTCTCAGAAAAAAGTGATATATCTGAGACTGCCAAGGATTGTAGAGACATAACTTAACCTTCTACATTCTGGCTGGTAAGACCTCTCCATCTGTCAATACTATGCTGAAATACATGAATCAGACGACATGTTGAGGGTCAAGTGGCAATGGCTACAGCTTTATGATCCCAAACTAACGTTACTAATGTTGTAGCCAGTGCACAAAGATAAAACAGTCATCCTCCTTGAATATGGAAAACCACCACCAATAATGTGATGACAATCAAAAATTCAACCATGCCAATTTACAAAACATTTTCATGTACCCTAAATCCAAGGAGGGTGGGCAGGTGTCTCTCTCACACATGACTTAAGAAAAAGACACAAAGACTGTCTATGTGATTTGTTAAATTGCAAACCCTCACGACAACAAAAGCAAACAGTTGACCAATCTCAAGCGCAACGTTTGACCTCTATCTGTTACAATTGCATAGCAATTCACATGGGAATATGGGTCTAACACTAAAAACTGCAACTGACCCAGTTGATTCATGTACAGACTAAGGTTCCTGACCCTGCAGTCCCTTGTGGCCCCTGCATGAGCAAAAATAGCCCTAACCAGAGACTAAGAGGAGACAACTCAGACCTGGCTCCCTGAGAGGCCATTGAGCTTTTCTTGTACCTTCTAAAAAACGAGCGGAAAGTGCAGAGTGCAATATACCTAAGTAGGGAAGGAGTGCTGAGAGAGAAAAATATCCCAAAGTGAATAAGACTAACCATGAACACAAAGCAGAAAGGTAAAATAGTTAATGCTGGAAGGGAATGTCACCTACTTTCTAACTACAAGAAAGAGAAAGAAGCATGGTGGAGAGCAGTGACAGAAGAGAAAATAATCATTCAGGAAACAGAAAGAAGCCGCACACAGGACTTATCAATTCAGATCAGCGGTTTTAATGTGCCCAGGTGCACATAGCAGGGTGTGGGTAGCGGGTGGGAGGACGGGGGGTGGTAGTACAAAGGCGTTTCCCACCCGCTACCTACACCCTACTATGTGGACCTGGGCACATTAAAACCGCTGATCTGAATTGATAAGTCCTGTGTGCGGCTTCTTTCTGTTTCCTGAATATTCATGTGTCTAATGAGCGGCACTGGAAGTGAGCCCCTCGACGGTCGGCTGCGGATTAGCAGGTAGAACATCCTCCCCACCCCGTTCGGCCGTGCGAGCCGTGGACTGCTGCGGCGAAAGATCTCCGGAGGAGGAGGTGTCACGCTGGGAGGGAGTGCTGGCCCAGAATATCTTCAAAACCATGAGTCCAGAAGAGAAAATAACCCTAGTTGATCTCACACTGACTGGCAAAAACTAACAGCAGTGTGGCTGGAACTCCAAGCAGGATCCACTTCAGAATATCACCAGCAGGAAAGACCAGCAAGGGGAAGGTATAAATAGTTGCATCCAAAAGGTGATTGGGCAGAACATATAAACAAATGGAAATACCTGCTAACCTAAAAAGACTAAACTAAAGCAAGTAACAGGAAAAAAACACTTGGAGAAAGAGTCAATCTGCTGTGGCTCAGTGGATAGGCAAGCTGACAATACACAGGCACACCGGATTGCATTCCGAAGCACGACACTATCTGCCCTTGAATCCTTGTCCCTTTCTCCTATTTGCTTCAAAGTGATCCAGATGTTTCTTGACACTGGGACACCCTATCTTCAGATGAAGCCTCGGTGTCCAAAGTTACATTTAGGGTCAGGCAATTGCTTGTGGAAAGAAGTGTGTCTTCAGAGGCAGAGCCTACAAAAAGTTTGCAAGCCAATTACTCCTGGAGAGTTATTCATAAAGGTTATCAATTATGGCTGGATGGTTGCTGCTTCCATAGGGAGGTTTCCTGGGGTGACGCACAGTGAAACTTGACTCTGATGAGACACCACTTTAATCCCAAGGGATCAAATCGCTCTCGGAAGAACCTTGGGCAATAAACCAATACCGGTCATGGAATGATGGATCAAGCTATCAAGTTAGCAATGCTGCTATGCAACATAAAGGTCATTTGCTCATACGCAATTTTCTAAATATAGTTTATGCCTATTTTCCACGAGTCAAACTAGGTCACCCCTTTAACGGTTCACCCTCCAATTATACATAAAATGCGCAAGTTGCAACGTCATTATGGAGGTTACCATTGTACACCCAAGACAGCTTCGTCTAATTTATTATAAGTGACTCATCCCATAAGACCAGGGTCCGCACGTCCATTGGACAGTGTGAGCCCTTTCATTCAGGCGGCAAGAGTCAGGGGGAGCGGCTGTGCAGAAGGGGGCGGCGCCACATGCACACAGCGTCCCCTGTCATGGCGCCGGCGGCTCCGGTCAGGTAAGACCCGCCGAGCGGCGCTGCTCATTCCACCCCCCTCCCCGGTCCTCTAGCACAGCACAAGGGGCGGCGGTGCGGGGATCCACCAGCACCCCCCCGGTCATCAGCTGCTGCGGCTCAGGCGGCGTGGGGCTTGGTGTACCCCTGCATAAGACGTAGAGTCAAGTGATACGTTATTGGCTCCAAGTCTCCTCCAAGTGTTGGGTTGTCTTCTGCTGGACCTTCGGAGCCCATTATTGAACCCAATCCCGCCCCTACCCCTCTGTCAAAGAAAACTACAATGAGCATTATTCACTTTTATTTCTATCTTAATTACAATCATCATTTCACTTCTCTTTCCCTAATATTCCATTTATTATAATCACAGCCATCTTAAGTCTCATTAAAAGAAAAATTAGGGTTATTTGCTAATCACTGTCAAACTCAAGCAAACACAAGACAATACGATAATGACACACAAAGCTCGGGAAAGAAAAAATAAGCCACTCTTGTAAATCAAGAGAGTTTTGATATAAATAGAAAGCCATTACGAGAGAAAAGATCCCATTTTATAGGAAGCTTCAGGATCTGAATCAATTAAGAGTAAATAATCAACGCCATAACCAGAAAAATTTCGACTCCAGGCACAGAGTTTTATAATTAGCCCCCCTCCCCTAACCTAATGTTATATTTTAGGCCATAAAAAAGCTACTAAAGAATTAACAGCATTGTATAGGCACGTTGTATGGCTGTGCAGCCGCTCGTATTTCACTATTTATTTGCTTTATGTTAAAAAGGGATAGAAAACTGGCTGCAAAGAGTGTCAGTATCTCTCTGGAGGACCCAGTTTGTCAATGCATTAGATGTACACTCCATTGATTTTAACCAGCATCCTGTAATTCTTCATTTCCACTGCGGGGGTGCTGTAGAGAGATTGAATACTTGGCTCTAGGTTTCCCTTGTTAAGGACTTGGATTTGGGCTATTAAATGTTAGGAAATTCTCGTACAAAAAAAGGATTTTCCAAAACAGATACCACAAAGTCGAGAAAAGTCACAATTTTCCATGGATAGTTCATCAAACCATAGCTCAGGGTCAGAACACCCATGGCTAAATGGACAATTTCACAGGCATCCTGGGCATTCCAAGGGGGTTCTGCTCCAGAGCGTTAAGGTTTCGGAGCAGGACACCTAGCATCAGCCTATTTTTTAGGGAACGCCTCTACAGAAGTGGAGTCATCTAAAGTGGAAACCCTTGGCATACTTGCTCACAAACCGATATTGCTGAACCAATCCTGCACTGCTCTGCCCCACTCTGCTTCTGTTCTGCCCCTGTTTCACTCGCAACATGGGAGCAAGCACGGTGGCAGGGGGAAGGAAGCAGATCCACCATGGGGGAAGGCACAGCCACCACAGGAGAAGAGCAAAGAGACAACAAACGGGAGACCAGAGAGCAACCACAGGTGGGGTGGAGGGAACAGATCCACCATGGGGGAAGGCACAGCACCGCAGAGAAGAGCAAAGAGACAACAAACGGGAGACCAGAAGCAACCACAGGTGGGGTGGAGGGAAGCAGATCCACCATGGGGGAAGGCACAGCAACCACAGGAGAAGAGCAAAGAGACAACAAACGGGAGACCAGAAAGCAACCACAGGTGGGGTGGAGGGAAGCAGATCCACCATGGGGAAGGCACAGCAACCACAGGAGAAGAGCAGAGAGACAACAAACGGGAGACCAGAGAACAACCACATGTGGGGGGGCTGAGAGACAACACTGGTGGGGAGCCAGAGAGCACGCAAGGGGGGATCCAGAGAGACACCTGCCACTCCCAGCACCATAGACTCGCCTCCCATCGTCATGTCACCACCCACCCGACGCGATACTATCGGGCTCCCATCTAGTGGATACCTAAGCTGCATATGAGGTAAGTGACAGCTAATCAGGAGAACTATACTACATTTCTAATTGGAGGGATTTGCTAATATTATTATTACAAATGGTTAAACACCAGAGCAATCTGCGGTAGGTTTGGATGGTTTTGCGGCTGTAGGTCTGGGGGCTCCGTGTGTGGCCCTGTCCTAAATAATGATTTATGTTTTTAAAGACCCAGTGCTCCCTCCATTATGTCATAGCTAATATCGTCCCAATATGTAGTATTTAAATGATTAAAAATTACTTACTGTTATAACCCTTTTGCGGGATGATTATGCTAAATTTAATTTGTGCATAAAAACACATGTTTAAAATCATTAAAAAAATCATAAAACTTCTAAAAATCATATGGTCGTATGGTATATTGATCAAGTTAGCATAAATTAGCATATATTACGCTGTGTTTTTTTTGAGAATTACAAGAAGTATTATAGCTGCTAGAACACTCTATGTTATTATTATTTATTATTATTATTTTTATTTATTTATATAGCGCCATTGGTTCCATGGCGCTTTACATGAGGATAAGGGAGACAAGAACAAGTACACTAAATTTAGGCGATCAGGACGTACAGGTACAGGAGGGGCAGGGACCCTGTCCACGAGGGCTCACAGTCTACGAGGGGTGGGTTAGGATACAGTAGGATGGGGGAATGTCAGGTATGGGGCGGTCGCCTGGGTCTCATGGCAGTTTGTAGGCTTGACGGAATAGGTGAGTCTTCAGGTGACACTTGAAGCTACTCAGGGTAGGAGAGTGTCTGACGTGTTCGGGCAGGGAGTTCCAGAGTAAGGCAGATGCCCGGGAGAAGTCCTGGACTCGTTGTGTGAAGAGGTGATGAGGGGGAGCAGAGGAGGAGTTATTGGAGGATCGCAGGTTGCGTGAGGGTAGGTATCGGGAGACCAGGTCAGAGATGTATGGTGGGGCAGGTTGTGTATGGTTTTGTATGCCATGGTTAGTGTTTTGAATTGGGATCTCTTGGAGGCGGGAGCCAGTGAAGGGCTTGGCAGAGGGGGGAGACAGGGGAGTAGCGGGAGGACAGGTAGATTAGTCGGGCAGCGGAATTGAGGATAGACTGGAGAGGTGTGATGGAGTTAGCCGGGAGTCCATTGAGAAGGAGGTTGCAGTAGTCAATGTGGGATGAGGGTGGTGATGGTAGCCTACACCACTCAATGTTGATCCCTTCTTGTAAAATATCCTGGTTCCTGGAAACGGTGGAAGTTATGATTCTAGGAGTGTTTTGAATTTAGAAGAAACATCCCGCAAAAGGGTTATAACAGTAGTAATTTTTAATCATTTCAATACTACATATTGGGACAATATTAGCCATGACATAATGGAGGAGGGAGCACTGGGTCTATAAAAACATACGTAAGCTTTACACCTAATACTAATTGGGATAGGATCTAGTGGTTGGGAATGCCCTTTAAGGAAACCATTGGATGAATGCTGCCTTATATACAGGGAACTTGTCAGGATAATTTCACTACTTAAATTACAGTAATATGCTCTATAGGTACAAAAATCAAAAGGATTCCGGTTTTGAATAAGAAGTGAAGATTTGAAGCTATATGCACATTAACTTGGAAGTGCATTGGGGGTATATCAATGTTCGGAGAACCACCTATCACCACGCCCCTAGGTACAGAACTCCTATGCATATTTGCATATGTCTTCATAGCTTGATATCAAGTCGGGTATTATTTTTATTGTTGTATTAGACTTATATAGCCTTGCCATTGGTTTTAGTAGTAAAATTGTCCTGACAGATGCTTCAAAAGAAAACCTGTCAGCAAATTTTTACTATATAAGCTGAGGACAGTTTGCGGTAAGGGTTAAAAAACAAAAAGCAACTGTGCTTCCATTATCAGGTTCTGTGCTGTCATTTAATTGATTAACTTTGCAAGACCAGAAAGTCACGTCCACAGCAGTCGAACACGCCCCCTGCTGTGATTGACACCTCACTGTCTGTGTAGAATCTCTATAGAGCCTGGTGGGAGGGCACAGCTCTCCCAGCTCTGCTGTGTTCCTAAATCTAAATTCTTTGATTGTGTGAGAACGACTTCAGCTAGTAATCTATTTGATACATCGTTGAATTCAGGGTTTCTTTGCCTACATTATGTTGCTGTCAAATGACGGAGCAAAAACCTGCTGACAGATTCCCTTTAACTCTATTTTCAGGAACACAACAAAACGTTTGGATGTGGTTTTGATAAACTCCAACAGCAGTGTAAGGCCAAGTGGGACAGAGTAGAGTGGGGAAGAGCAAAGCAGGGTGGGGGCAGAGTGGGGGAGAACAGGGCAAAGAAGAGCAGAGCGGGGAAGAGTCGGGCAAAGCAAGGGCAGAGCGGGGAAGAACAGACGGAGCAGAGCAGGGGGAGCAGATGAAAAGCAGGGGCACAGTGGGAGTGTATGTGTGTGGCAGAGTGGAACTGTGTGTGTGGCAGAGTGGGAGTGTGTGTGATAGAGTGGGAGTGTGTGTGGCAGAGTGGAAGTGGTGATGTGTGTGTGGCAGAGTGGAGTGTGTGTGGCGTGGGGGTTAATGGATGTGTGTGTGGCAGAGTGGAGTGTGTGTGTGCAGAGTGGAAGTGTGTGTGTGGCAGAGTGGGATGGTGTGTGTGCAGAGTGGGAGTGTGGTGTGGCAGAGTGGAGTGTGTGTGTGTGTGGCAGACTAGGGTGTGTGTGTGCAGAGTGGGAGTGTTGTGTAGTGGCAGAGTGGGAGTGTGTGTGTGGCAGAGTGGGAGTGAGTGTGTGGCAGAGTGAGAGTGTAGAGTGTGGTGTGATGGCAGACTAGGGAGTGTGTGTGGCAGTGGTGGGGGCAGTGTGTAGTGTATGGCAGAGTGGGTGTGTGTGAGTGTGTAGCAGGTGCGCAGTGAGTGTGTGTGGCAGTGTGAGAGTGTGCAGTGGTGGTGTCAAGACTGGCAGTGTGTGGCAGTGTGTGTGTGTGGCAGTGTGTAGTGTATGGCAGAGTGTAGTGTGTGTGTGGCAGTGTGGTGTAGCGTGCAGATGTGAGTTAGTGTGTGGCAGTGTGTAGTGTATGACAAGTGCAGTGTGTGGCAAATGAGTGTGGTGGCAGTGTGTAGTGTAGTGTGGCAGTGTATAGTGTATGGCAGTGTGTAGAGTGTAGTGTACATTGCGTGGCAGTGTGTATAGTGTAGTGCTGGCAGTGTGTAGTGTGTAGAGTGTAGTGTGTGGCAGTGTGTAGTATGTGACAGAGTGTAGTGTGTGGCAGTGTGTTGTGGGTAGCAGTGTGTAGAGTGTAGTGTGTGGCAGTGTGTTGTGGATGGCAGTGTGTAGAGTGTGGCAGTGTGTTGTGGGTGGCAGTGTGTAGAGTGTAGTGTGTGGCAGTGTGTTGTGGGTGGCAGTGTGTAGAGTGTAGTGTGTGACAGAGTGTAGTGTGTGGCAGTGTGTTGAGTGTAGTGTGTTGCAGTGTGTAGTGTGTGACAGAGTGTAGTGTGTAGCAGTGTGTTGTGGGTGGCAGTGTGTAGAGTGTAGTGTGTGGCAGTGTGTTGTGGGTGGCAGAGTGGGAGTGAGTGTGTGGCAGAGTGAGCGTGTGTGTGTGTGTGTGTGGCAGACTAGGAGTGAGGCAGAGTGGGAGTGTATGTGTATAACAGAGTGGGAGCGTGTGTGTGTGTGGCAGAGTGGGAGTTTGTGGCAGTGTGAGTGTCAGACTGGGAGTGTGTGTGGCAGTGTGTGTGTGGCAGTGTGTAGTGTATGGCAGAGTGTAGTGTGTGGCAGTGTGTAGCGTGCGGCAGTGAGTAGTATGTGGCAGTGTGTAGTGTGTGACAAAGTGCAGTGTGTGGCAAAGTGCAGTGAGTGGCAGTGTGTAGTGTGTGGCATAGTGTAGTGTGTGTGCAGAGTGTAGAGTGTGGAAGAGTGTAGTGTGTGGCAGTGTGTAGAATGTAGTGTGTGGTAGAGTCTGGAGTGTAGTGTGTGACAGAGTGTAGAGTGTGGTGTGTGACAGAGTGTAGTGTGTGGCAGTGTGTTGAGTGTAGTGTTGCAGTGTGTAGTGTGTGACAGAGTGTAGTGGGTGGCAGTGTGTATAGTGTAGTGCGTGGCAGTGTGTAGTGTGTGGCAGTGTATAGTGTATGGCAGTGTGTAGAGTGTAGTGTACATTGCGTGGCAGTGTTTATAGTGTAATCCGTGGCAGTGTGTAGTGTGTAGAGTGTAGTGTGTGGCAGTGTGTAGTATGTAACAGAGTGTAGTGTGTGGCAGTGTGTTGTGGGTGGCAGTGTGTACAGTGTAGTGCATGGCAGTGTGTTGTGGGTAGCAGTGTGTAGAGTGTAGTGTGTGGCAGTGTGTTGTGGATGGCAGTGTGTAGAGTGTGGCAGTGTGTTGTGGGTGGCAGTGTGTAGAGTGTAGTGTGTGGCATTGTGTTGTGGGTGGCAGTGTGTAGAGTGTAGTGTGTGGCATTGTGTTGTGGGTGGCAGTGTGTAGTGTGTGGCAGTGTGTCGTGGGTGGCAGTGTGTAGAGTGTAGTGTGTGGCAGTGTGTTGTGGGTGGCAGTGTGTAGAGCGTAGTGTGTGTTGTGGGTGCCAGTGTGTAGAGTGTAGTGTGTGGCAGTGTGTTGTGAGTGGCAGTGTGTAGAGTGTAGTAGTGTGTTGTGGGTGGCAGTGTGTAGTATGTGGCAGTGTGTAAAGTGTATCACAACTATTTAAATTAAAAGAAGATCTGTCTCCATCACTCATAGCAACCAATCAGAGCTCAGCTTGCATTCTTTAAACAGCTCTGATAAAATAAAAGCTGTGCTGTGATTGGTTGCTATGGAAAACTTGGCAACCATTCTTCTAGGCCTTCTTGTAGGCCCGATATTGGTTGTAAACATATGTGGGCCTCATCTATCACGCCGCCTGCTCCATTATGTTAAATTCTACATCTATTCTGCTGTAACATTCAGCCTCTTCCCGCTTTATTGATAAATGTCTCTGGATGTGATTTTACACCTCATTAATTCATATGTCGTTCAATTGATTCCATTTCTCCCGAGCGAGAAAAAGTCAAACTTCTATAATCGAAAACTGAAGAAAACCTGACCTTTAGGAAAATAATGTCTAAAACTTCCAGGACAATTGTATTTCAAGAAGCGAATGTATTATTATCCTATTAATAAAGGAGTTTGTTTATAAAGGCCATGATGACGTGCGCGGTTTCTTTTTCACAGAAGAGGATTATAGGTGAATAATTCCATATCATACATATTAAATAGCCAGCCGTTATAATTTATTACAGTAATTAACTCCCTGCCTCCGCGAGTAATGAAAACGCAGGGTCCCATCGTTCAGTGACCTTCAGGTCCCATGTTTCTTGCCTTGACAATAACGCATTTTATCCAGGACTCCACATACTAGAAATATTCACGTAGGCCTATGCCATATTTTAGAGGTGAAATCAAGTACACTAAAGCCGGGTTCCCACACGACTCTGGGACTGGCCTGGGGGGCAAATGCATCTTTGCCCCCCAGGTCAGCCTGCCCCTGCACACAAGCATATTTTATGGTCTATATGCAGACTGCAATGCCTGGATTGACCCTAATTGAGACGGCTGCCTGAGGACACAGGCAAAAAGTGACTATCTCAGACAGACTAGGCCAGTGATGGCTAACCTATGACACGCGTGTCAGCAGTGACACGCCAAGGCGTTTCTGCTGACACACATGTCTTGGCTCAGTTTCCCCCTCCACCCGCCGCCGATAACATAATTCACTCTGCTGCATTACTGTGCCGCCTTGTTCCGCCTTCAGATGCTGACACTGTGATTGCATGCAGTCAGTGTCAATCACAGCATCAGCATCCGGAGGCGGGATGATGACACTTTGCCATCTTCATTCTGTGCCGCCCATGTCCTGTCTCCGGATGCTGATGCTGTGATTGACACTGACTGCATGCAATCACAGTTTCAGCACAGCATTTAAAGGCGAGACAATGGCGGCATGGTAATGTAGCAGAGCTGATTATGTTATCAGCGTCAGGCTGCTGACACTTTCAGCATGAAGAGGAACGAGGGATAGGTGAGTTATATTGTTTATTATTTTTGTGTGTGCACCAGGATAAGGGCCATATCCAGGATGGGGGGGGGTGCTATATCCCAGTATGGGAGGCTATATCCAGGAAAAGGGGCTATATATCAGGATAGGTGGTGCTATATCCCAGCATAGGGGCTATATACCAGGGTGGAGGCCATATCCAGGATGAGGGATAATGTACCAGGATGGGGGCTATATTCAGCATGGGGGCTATATACCGGGATGATGGCCATATCCAGGTTGGATTGTAATGTACCAGGATGTGGGCTATATCCAGCATAAGGGACTATATTACAGAATGGGGGCCATATCCAGGATACTTTTTTGTTATTGCAGCTAGAAATAATGCAAAATTATGAGTTTTTCTCAAAGTGACACACCATGCGAGTTATACTTGTTTTTTCGGTGAATTTTGACACACCGAGCTCAAAAGGTTGACCATCACTGGACTAGGCACAAGCCGCTCCGCTTGCAGAATCTTGAGAAACCCTGGCACCCTTTAACCCATATACAGGGATCTGGATTTACAACAGGGTCCTGGAGATTGTTGCTTAGGGAAGGGCTGCTGAGGAGCAAACCAGAGACAGATTAGTTGCCAAGCAGGGTCAAAGTGAAAAGGACAAAAACAGGATCCAATAGAGTAGTCAGGGAGCCAGGTCAAAACCGAGATGGCAGCAAGGTACAAAATCGTCAGACAGGAGGAGCGACCAAAAACAAAAACAGAAGACTAGCCAATGAAGTAACAAGCTATATCTGGCAGCTTCTAGCAGAAAGCTGAAGGCTTTACTAGAGTGTGGTGTTTTCTAGTAGGCTAAAGCTAGGATGACTTCAGCTGGACAGCACACACAATGACTTTGTCAGACTGAGACGTACTACAGGTCCCAGCCACTCTAACCTTTGTGGATGGGAAGAGCCAGTGCACTGCAGAGTTTCTGGCTCTATCTATTCCTCTGGAGAAGGACATCATGGTCAGAAGAATAGAAGGAACGTGGAGAAGAAAGATCAAACACCATAATGGTGGAGAATACCCTGGTGGACCTATTTAGGTTTGGAGAAGACCCTGGTGCATCTATCTAGGCTTGGAGAAGACCCTGGTGGACTTATCTAGGCTGCACAAGATTGATCTTCCTACAGAGTCTTCATCCATCAAGTCACCATGGCTCAAGATCGATCTGAAGGCCGTTGACAATAACAATAATCTGAAGCTCTTGTAGGCCTACCTCCTACATGGCGCAGCTTTATGAGACATGGACCACGGATCACTTGATGCCTCCATGTCTTAAGTCACTAGGTGTCACCAAGCAAGACAGCATATAATTTTTTTTTGGGTCTGAACAGGTGACTTCCTTCCACAGCTTCTCACAGGCCTTGCCAGCATTTCTTCTGACCTTTCGTCCAAAACTTTAATTCGCCAACTTTCTTCACTCAAGAGGGACTAGTTATTAGACTAAAAGGGCCACTTAACATGGTGGTTATGGTGTTCTCCGCAAGGAGCCACCCCTTGACTGGGTCCTTCCCTGGAAGGATATCTGGCTAGTCCTGTGTTTGAGACTCCTAACCGAGGCTCCACAGACTTATTTGCATAGTTATTAGAGTAGGTGCAAATTAATATTTATGTCGAAGTCCATCAGCCATGACAGTAATCTTTGGCCATGAAAATGGAGTCATAAGAACCCTCCCAGCATCCCATCCGCGGCTCTTGTTTTAATGCCACATGTCCAACACCCGCAACAATGACTTAAAAAGAAGAGCTGTGGATGCTGTCAGGTAAGGTGCAGATCTCACGGCTCCTGTCCTATGGCAGAGATTATTGTTATTTCTGATAGACCGGGTCATGCAAAGTCATTTGCATCAACTAAGTTACATTACTTGTCTATCACTTGCAAAAACCAATGATATCCTGGTTTAGCACCTCATCCAGTAAACCACATACTCGCTCCAATGGCTTCAAGCCTCTTACTTCTCCAGTGACTTTCACCCTTAAGCCCCTCATTCCTTTATATAGCACCAGCAGGCTGACACACAGCAGTGCCGCAGGGTGCCAACCGTTAGGGCCACCACTAGATCAGCACATAAAAATGAGCAGATGTGGCGCCCCACTATGTAGGTGCCACAAAAGGGGTACTGCACCCAGAAAAACGGTGTAGTCACCCCACTGCAATTGGGACTATGGTCGCTAGATGGAACCCTAGAGTTAACACCCACACACTAGAGTAGTAGGTGGGAGGGACCCCGCGGGAGGGAATATAGTGAACATTGGGGGGAGCTCAGTAGTGAGTTAGTTAGTGAGTTGCTGAAGAAGATGGAGTAAGAGCTGGAGCAAGGAGGGTCTCCTGGGCTGAGGGGCCTAGAAAGCACAGACCCCAGAGAGAAAGAAGGAGAGAAGGAAACTCAGAGGCAGAGTTCACTCTAAGAAGGGGATTGAGTAACAGTAGAGTTTGCCCCTAAAGGAAGGAAACCGGGTACCCGAGTCTGCACCTGTGAGTTCTTCACAGCTCACAGAAAATCCGCTAAACGGGGATATTACAGAGATGGCCCCGACTCCCAAAGAGCCCACAAGAGGGGAATCAGTCCCTGCAGTAGGATCCTGCGAAGGACAAGGAAAAGGTTCAACCGACAGGTACAAGGGAGGGAGACAGCACAAGAAGCAGCAGGAGGTCTGATCATCTTTAAGAAGTCAGACTTCATTGCCACTGGAGGCAAAAAGGGAAGAAAGGAAAAAAGAAAGGAACCTAAAGAGGGATCCATCTAGTAGCCAGAAATCCCAATTGCAGCATCCAGAGCATTTGCCAATATAACACCAGATGAACTGCTGAACTGTATGACTTGGTGAAGTATTCAGTAAAGGTACCCGGTGAAGTGAAGTTCTGACTCTGCTGCATCCCTTTCATTATAAACTGCTTTATTACAGCATCGCTGCCCCGGCGGCCAGTCCCACCTGCGGGGACTAATCCAGATAAGCTGCAATACCACTGACCACCGGAGGGCTGTAGCGGCGCTGGTGAGCATCACCAGACACTGCAGGTGGCGTCACGAAGACAAAAACTTGTATATACTTTATTTCCTCTTATTTTTAACATTGGCTACCAGGGCCACAGCCTCGGGCAGCCACCCGTGACATCCCAGCGCTGAGCCCGAGAGCTGAGTACCCTGCCCTGGGCGAGTCACAGACACGCGCAGCAGCCTATGGCTGTTCAGTGTCTATGTAGAAAGAATCTGATATCTTCCCGAACACCATTGTAACCAGGCTTCCCTTCCCTGAGGCAATCATGTTATGTTCATGACTATTCAGGCTCAGTAGTCACAAATGGTGATGTGCTGAAAAACTAGATGAATATTACATAGTGCAGGAAGAAACTGTGTGTTTTGCTTTCTTAGTTATAAGAGATATAATGCAGAATTGCCGCAGGTTTATTTTGGGTTGCTGGGCATTGTAAGACAATCAGAAGTATTTCCATGTCTGTTTCTTCCTCCTTCCCAGCATGCAATGTCAGATGGAAGCTGCAGTTCTGCATCTTAATGTCGAGTGGACAGGTCCTTTTGACAGGCTTTGTATTCTGAAACAACCGGAGGAATTTCCATATCTGCTCCTTCCCCCTCTCACAGCACAGATTTTCAGGTGGAACTTGCAGCTGCATCTCCCTCCTCGGAGATTTGATATAAATGTCCAAGTTGACAGGTCCTTTTTGACATGCTGTGTACTGTGAGACAATACGAAAGACTTTCCATATCTACTCCTCTCTCATAGCAATGAGTTCAAGATGGAACCTGCAGCTTCATCCCCTCCTCTGACTTTTTTATCATAAGATCAAGTGAACAGGTCCTTTTTGACATGTTGTGTACTGTGAGACAATACGAAAGACTTTCCATAGCTACTCCTTCTCTTCTCTCATAGCACTGAGTCTCAAGATGGAACCTGCAGCTTCATCCCCCTCCTCTGACTTTTTTATCATAAGATCCAAGTTGACAGGTCCTTTTTGACATGCTGTGTATTGTGAGACAATAGGAAAGACTTTCCATAGCTACTCCTTCTCCTCTCTCATAGCACTGAGTCTCAAGATGGAACCTGCAGCTTCATCCCCTTCCTCTGAATTTTTTATTATAAGATCCAAGTGGGCAGGTCCTTTTTGCCATGGTATTTATTCCTAGATCTACTCTTTCTCCTATCTCAAAATAACAGTTTCACGTGGAAAGGACAACCTGCAGATGCATCCCTCTCCTCCATGTTCTCTCTCTTTCCAAGTGGTCAGGTTTCCTATGTCTTCCAAGATCTTCGCTTGGTCGGTGATGGCCGAGTTGTATTGCCAACCCATGTGACTAAGGCGAGGGTAACACTACCGCCAAGCATCCGCCAGAAGGATGCGTTTTTTCATCTATAAATTTCTGCAAACGGATGCGTTAACGCACCCATAGACGCCAATACAAAAAATACACGGCCAAACTGGTATGTGTTTGGCGCTATGTGTTTCTTTAGCGCACATCATAACGCGGTCTGCAGCGTTTTTTGGCCCATTTTAGGAAACCGATGCGTTAATTTAACATTGGAGTCTATGGCAAACGCATGTGTTAAAAATGTTCACAGATGGGATGTGAATGCCAGGGAAAAAAAACATCCTTTTAATGCATCATTTTAGCGGATGGCACTACTCAAGTGTGACCCCAGTCTTACTGTGAAAGTCTGGGGGGCCGTGAAAATGATCAGACAGGTGAGAAACCAAGGTGGGTAAAAAAAAAAACGTTAAGCTTAACCAGGGCTGTGGGATCAGAGTCTGAGTCGGGGAGTCGGAGTTGGAGCCCATTTTGGTTGAGTCAGATTCATGGTAATTGAGGAGTTGGACTTGGATGTTTGGTTTACTGACTCCATAGTCATGGTTTTGGAGTTGGAGTCGTGGCGTTGGAGTGGTGTTCATTTTGGTGGAGTAGGAGTAGGATTCAGGGAAATTGAGGACTTTGAGTTGGATGTTTGGTTTACCAACTCCACAGCCCTGAGCTTAAGCCCAGAGAGTTAGTGAAGTACTGTAATAAATGGTAACCCCAGGAGTTAGTATGGGAATATAATAAAGGTAACCAGAGGAGTTAGTATGGGAATGTAATAAAGGTAACCCCAGGGAGTTAGTGTGGGAATGTAATAAAGGTAACCCCAGGGAGTTAGTATGGGAATATAATAAAGGTAACCCCAGGGAGTTAGTATGGGAATGTAATAAAGGTAACCCCAGGGAGTTAGTATGGGAATGTAATAAAGGTAACCCCAGGAGTTAGTATGGGAATGTAATAAAGGTAACCCCAGGGAGTTAGTATGGAATGTAATAAAGGTAACCCCAGGGAGTTAGTATGGGAATGTAATAAAGGTAACCCCAGGGAGTTAGTGAGGGGCTGTAATAAAGGTAACCCCAGGGAGTTAGTATGGGAATGTAATAAAGGTAACCCCAGGGAGTTAGTATGGGAATGTAATAAAGGTAACCCCAGGGAGTTAGTATGGGAATATAATAAAGGTAACCCCAGGGAGTTAGTATGGGAATGTAATAAAGGTAACCCCAGGGAGTTAGTATGGGAATGTAATAAAGGTAACCCCAGGGAGTTAGTATAGGAATGTAATAAAGGTAACCCCAGGGAGTTAGTGAGGTAAAGTAATAAAAAGGTAACCCCAGGGAGTTAGTGTGGTACTGTAAGAAAAAGGTAACCCCAGGGAGTTAGTGAGGGGCTGTAATAAAAAGGTAACCCAGGGAGTTAGTGGGGTACTGTAAGAAAAAGTAACCCCAGAGTTAGTGGGGTACTGTAAGAAAAAGGTAACCCCAGAGTTAGTGGGGTACTGTAATAAAAAGGTAACCCCAGGGAGTTAGTGAGGTACTGTAAGAAAAGGTAACCCCAGAGTTAGTGGGTACTGTAATAAAAAGGTAATCCCAGGGAGTTAGTAGGGTAATGTAAGAAAAAGTTAACCCCTGAGAGTTAGTGGGGGCTGTAATGAAAAGGTAACCCCAGGGAGTTAGTGGGTACTGTAAGAAAAAAGTAACCCCAGGGAGTTAGTGAGAGGCTGCAATAAAAAGGTAACCACGGGGAGTTAGTGAGGGGCTGTAATAAAAGGTAACCCCAGGGAGTTAGTGGGGCTGCAATAAAAAGGTAACCCCAGGGAGTTTGTGGGCAGTAATAAAAAGGTAACCGCAGGGAGTTAGTGGGGGCTGTAATAAAAAGGTAATCCCAAGGAGTTAGTGGGGTAATAAGAAAAGGTAACCCCAGGGAGTTAGTGGGGGGCTGAATAAAAAGGTAACCCCAGGGAGTTAGTGGGGGCTGTAATAAAAAGGTAACCCCAGGGAGTTAGTGGGTACTGAAGAAAAAGGTAACCCCAGGGAGTTAGTGGGGTACTATAAGAAAAAGGTAACCCCAGGGAGTTAGTGAGGGACTGTAATAAAAAGGTAACCCAGGGAGTTAGTGGGTACTGTAAGAAAAAAGTAACCCCAGAGTTAGTGGGGTACTGTAAGAAAAAGGTAACCCCAGAGTTAGTGGGGTACTGTAATAAAAAGGTAACCCCAGGGAGTTAGTGAGGTACTGTAAGAAAAAGGTAACCCCAGAGTTAGTGGGTACTGTAATAAAAAGGTAATCCCAGGAGTTAGTAGGGTAATGTAAGAAAAAGGTAACCCAGAGAGTTAGTGGGGTAATGTAAGAAAAAGTTAACCCCTGAGAGTTAGTGGGGGGCTGTAATGAAAAGGTAACCCCGGGGAGTTAGTGGGGTACTGTAAGAAAAAAGTAACCCCAGGGAGTTAGTGAGGGGCTGCAATAAAAAGGTAACCACGGGAGTTAGTGAGGGGCTGTAATAAAAAGGTAACCCCAGGGAGTTAGTGGGGGGCTGCAATAAAAAGGTAACCCCAGGAGTTTGTGGGGGCAGTAATAAAAAGGTAACCGCAGAGTTAGTGGGGGGCTGTAATAAAAAGGTAATCCCAGGAGTTAGTGGGGTAATGTAAGAAAAAGGTAACCCCAGGAGTTAGTGGGGGCTAGTAATAAAAAGGTAACCCCAGAGGAGTTAGTGGGGGGCTGTAATAAAAAGGTAACCCCAGGGAGTTAGTGGGGTACTATAAGAAAAAGTAACCCCAGGGAGTTAGTGGGGTACTATAAGAAAAAGGTAACCCCAGGGAGTTAGTGAGGGGCTGTAATAAAAGTTAACCCCAGGGAGTTAGTGGGGTACTGTAATAAAAACATAACCCCAGGGAGTTAGTGGGGTAATGTAATAAAAAGGTAACCCCAGGGAGTTAGTGGGGTACTATAATAAAAAGGTAACCCCAGGGAGTTAGTGGGGTACTGTAGTGAGGATGAAGGAAGTTACTATCCCAGTATCCAGAGTAATGTGCTAGGATAGATAGAGATAGGTCTACTGGACTATGGAGTCTGTGGTGACTACCCCTTTAATGTGAGCATAGTCAGTCATGTGGTAATAAGAACGCTCAGATCTGCCATTAGCCTGAGCAAAGAATAACTTCTGCAAAGAACAGTGTGTCGTCTGAAAGTTGTGAGCGAGAGAGATCAGGCTCCACGTTATCAGAAGCCGTCATCAGATATTACAAGGGAGGAAGAAACACTTGTGTAATCCTTTAGCAGGAGCCATCTGTTCCTAAATAACCTCAAATGGCTTACAATATTCTGATGCTAGGGTTTTTTTTTGGAAGCGGAAAAGTAGATTTTGTACATTTCCTACCCGGCTGTAAAGGATTTGGAGAAACGTCTTACTTTTTATCTAGAAAAATCACCCAACGCTTTTGTCCATGGGTTTTGTCTGGTAATGCAGATCAGACTCATTCACCGAATAGAAATGAGCTGCAAACACAACCCAAACACAGGATCGCCGCTGTCTCTAAAGACATTTTTTTATTGATTTTATATTGATTAAATCAAGTTTTTTTGTATTAAATACAATTTATGTGTTGCTAATTTTGCATATCACAATCTGTATTAAAAGCAAATAAATCTTGTAATTCACACTAATAACTCAGACTTTTTAGACTGTGAACTTCCTGTTGTTTAAGGAAACAACACATGTACATAGCTACCTATCTAACGTAAGCAAGTGTCAAATGAGCCTGTGCAAAGGAAAGAGAAGAGGGACATCTCGCTTTATCGCCTGTTTATAGAACTTTTTACTGCCATTGTAATCCTGTCTCTGATGACAAGGAGACTGCTGAAAACTCTTCCTAAAAGGAGAGAAAGTAGGAGTCTAAAAAAAAACAGTGGCCGGTGTGAAAATTGCAAGATTACTATTTTTTGTTCTTGTTTCATGAAATTTAGTGAATTTTGTAAAAAAAAAAAGAATATTGCCTAAAGAAACAAAAAATATATGTAATGCAAAAAACTGATTTAAACAAAAGGTACGGTCATTTCTGATGATAGCTTTCCATTGACCATTCACTATAAATGTATATCGATAGGGTACGTCATCAATAGCTCCCTACATTCTGGAGATCAGTCCTATCGTTTGGATCCTCAATAACAAGCAATTCATTAATTAACTGCTTATTCTAGAGATAGACATTCAATGCAAAGGATGGAAGCCCCTAGAAAGGCACCTGCCTGTATTAGAAAACCATGGTGTACAAATTCATATGGGCCCTTACTAAGCCGCCATATGGCCCTGATTTCATGGCATGTACCAATGGAATCCGTATTACTGTGACACCATATGGCAGCACACCCAGTGTAATACAAAACCATATAGATTCTATGTGACGTCACCATGAACATGACCAAGAGGAGAACGCAAGGCTCCAGATACGTGATCCGTGTTATGGCCTAGGTCTTGCTTACCTCCCTGGATGTTTGCGGAATATTTGGAGACTCCTCAGACTTTTGAAAGAGTCAGATAATTGCCCCAGCGCCACTGAACCTGCCCCAAATTTGTTATTCTAGGCATTTTTGGCATTTAGAAAGAACAATGCATGAAGGGTTGTAGAGGATGGTAGAATAAAGTTATTTATTTATTGAGCACCATTGATTCCATGGTGCTGTACATGAGAAGGGGTTACATACAACACAAGTGAAAAATACAATGAACAAACTAACTGTGACAGACTGATAGAGGGGAGAGAGGACCCTGCCCTTGCGGGCTTACATTCCACAGGGCAATGGGAAGGGAGACAGTAGGTTAAGTCAGCTCCGGTGGTGGTGGAGTGCTGGCTCCGGTGGTGGTGGAGCGCCAGATCATGTGGTGTTGGAGCACCAGCTCTGGAGGTGGTGGAGCGACAGCTCCGGTGGTGGTGGAGCGACGGCTCCGGTGGTGGTAGTGTGCTGACTCCAGTGGTGGTGGAGAGCCAGCTCCAGTGGTGGTGGAGTGTCAGATTGCATGGTGGTGGAGCGCCAACTCTGGAGGTGGTGGAGCGATGGCTCCGGTGGTGGTGGAGCGACGGCTGAGGTGGTGGTGGAGTGCCAGCTCCAGTGGTGGTGGAGTGTCAGATTGAGTGGTGGTGGAGCACCAACTCTGGAGGTGGTGGAGCGACGGCTGTGGTGGTGGTAGCGCGCTGCTCCAGTGGTGGTGGAGCACCAGCTCCGGTGGTGGTGCGCCAGCTTCAGTGGTGGAGCGCCAGTTCGAGTGGTGGTGGAGCACCAGCTCCGGTGGTGGTGCGCCAGCTTCAGTGGTGGAGCGCCAGTTCGAGTGGTGGTGGAGCACCAGCTCCGGTGGTGGAAGAGTGCCAGCTCTGGTGGTGGTAGGGTCATTCTAAGCTGTTCTGAAGAGATGGGTTTTCAGGTTTCACTTGAAAGTTCTGAGTGTAGGGGACAGTCAGATGTGTTGGGGTGCAGAATTCCAGAGGATGGGGGATGCTCGGGAGAAGTCTTGCAGGTCGTTGGATGAGGAACATACAAGTGTGTAGGAAAGAAGGAGGTCTTGGGAGGATCAAATATTACTAGTTGGATATCAAGAGATTAGTTCAGAGATATATGGGGGAGGCAGATTGTAGATGACTTTGTAAGTCAATGGTCAATGTATATGGTCAAAATATGAGTCACGGTTTGCAAATTAATTGCCCTCCTGAAAATTTGAATCAAAAGACGGCAAGTATGGATAAGACCCATCACATGTGGTTTATAACCCTTTCTGAAGCTCTTTTTTCCAGTGCGCAATGATAACTGGAGAGTTAATCTGGGCATCTGCTGCATCTGATTGGTGGACCTTCAGTATAATGTCCTCTGGTGAACCTAAGGAGATAAAGGGCATAATGCAATACCCTCTTTGAAGCTCTGCAGTCTGGAAGGGTTAATTTTTTTCTATATCAAACTCCATTACCATGAATGTGTAAAGACCATACTTCCCAGAATGGAAATCAGTAGAGCAAGCTCTGCAGGGATGTGCGAGGTCAGCAGTCAGAGGAAGCCAGCAGAATACTCAACACAGCTGCCATGCAGAATGGAGTCTACGATACCGGTACAGTAACCCAAGGTCACTACAAGAAGAATAAAGAGCTATTGACAAAGCAGCGTGGCATTAGTTTACATGTATTATTACATGTAGATATGAGCAGTTACACATTAAAGGGAACAATCCTGTACAACGACTAAAGCCCCAGTCACACACTGTGACGTTACAACGATCTCCCCAGTGATGTCGCTATGTGTGACATCTAGCAGCGATCAGGCCCCTGCTGTGAGGTCGCTGATCACTGCAAACGGCTCAAGACCATTTTTAGGTTCGTTGGTCTCCCGCTGGTCAGCACGCATCACTGCGTGTAACAGCGAGAGACCAGCGATCAGTGACCTCACAGGGCTGGTAACCATGGTAAACACCGGGTATCTAGGCAGCGCGCACTGCCTAGATACCCGGTGTTTATCATAGTTACCAGCGCTAAGCAGGGAGGATGCTGGTAACTATGATAAACAGCAGGTATCTAGGCAGCGCGCGCTGCCTAGATACCCGGTGTTTACCATGGTTACCAGCTTCCTCCCTGCTTACACGCTGACATCGCCTTCAGCGATGTGGGAGTGTGCTCCCTGTCCCTGGGTAGATCTGCCTGTTTGACAGCTCCCCAGCGACCAGGTAACGACGCTCCAGCGATCCCGGCAGGTTGTTATCGCTGTCGGGATCGCTGGAGCGTCGTTGTATATGACAGGACCTTTAGCCTCCACCGCTGCTCCTGGTGCTCTTTATTGTCTGCAGTTGACCATGCTGCTGTCAGTCAATGAGCTTGGTGGCACAAATCGACTGGCTGCAACGTTGGCAACTTGACATCAGTGCCGTAGACAATAAAAGACCCTGGGGGCAGTGACGGAGACTCATACATATATGTATATGTAAATATAGTGTAGAATATATATACTCATACTTTACCCTGAAAGTTCCAGCACTGTATCTCTGATGGTTCTCTAGCTGGATGGACCCGACAAGAGTCTTAGCACATGTCTAAGGCCACTGCACCTCTCTTCTAGCCTTTGTCTAGCTCTCACACTGATCGTTAATTGATATTATTTATATATATATATTACCAAACTTGTGCAGCACTTTCTCAAAACCGGTCACAGTGTCCATGTAATCAATCCAAAAAAGGAAAAAGCAGCACCAAATAGACGTCAAGTGAACCTTTATTGCCAATGATGTGGCGATGTTTCGGACTCAAGCTTGAGAAAGGACCTCCGATCCGAAACGTCGCCGCGCCATTGGCAATAAAGGTTCACTTAACATCTATTTAGTGCTGCTTTTTCCTTTTTTGGATTATATATATATAACAGCGAGTAACAGACTTATTGAACACATCATCAATTTTCTAATGTAACTATATTTCTAGAAATACTATAGTTATTAATTTCTCACCAGAGCACCAGATCACAGTAACAGCCCATCCAATCCACTCAGTCAATGAAATCGAACCATAGATGTCCATAAATCTAGTGATCTGTAATAATGAGAGATGAGACAGGGAAAACGTATTGAACACGTTACTGAAACTTATTTAACACTTCGTACAAAAGCCTTAGTTGGTGCTGAAGCTTCAGACGCCTTCTGTATGGAGACACCAGTCCCTGCATTGCTCAGGTGGATTTTGGCCATTCTTCCACACAAACACTCTTCACATCCTGCAGATCCCGTGGATCCTTCTATGATCTCGGAGCTTTAGATCCTTCCAGACATTTTCTATTGGATTCAGCTCCGGTGATCGGCTCACACATTCTAGCAGATTTATTTTCTTTCTCTGAGTCCAGTTGAGAGTCTCCCTGGCTGTGTGTTTGGGATCATCGTCTTGTGAAATGTTCACCCTCGTTTCAGCTTCATCATCGTGGTAGATGGCGCAGATCTTTATTAGGCATTTCTTGGTACAGTTGTCCATTAGTTTTCCTTCAATAATATGAGGTTTTCCAGTGCTGTATGCTGAAAAACTGCCCCACACCATGACATTCCCACCTCCAAACTTCACTGCCTTTTGACCGCCATACATGGTGTGTATTATGGCATCCAAAGATTTCAATTTTGGTCTGCTGTGACCAGACTATATTCTCCTAATATTTGACAGACTTGTCTTAATGTTGTTCAGCAAACTTTAAATGCTCTTTAACCTGCTGTTTGTTCATCAATGGAGTCTTGTGTGGTGAGCGTGCATACAGGAGCGTGCATACAGGAGCGTGCATACAGGAGCGTGCATACAGGAGCGTGCATACAGTAGCGTGCATACAGGAGCGTGCATACTGGAGCGTGCATACAGGAGCGTGCATACAGGAGCGTGCATTCAGGAGCGTGCATACAGGAGCGTGCATACAGGAGCGTGCATACAGGAGCGTGCATACAGGAGTGTGCATACAGGAGCGTGCATACAGGAGCGTGCATACAGGAGCGTGCATTCAGGAGCGTGCATACAGGAGCGTGCATTCAGGAGCGTGCATACAGGAGTGTGCATACAGGAGCGTGCATACAGGAGCGTGCATACAGGAGCGTGCATACAGGAGTGTGCATACAGGAGCGTGCATACAGGAGAGTGCATACAGGAGCGTGTATATAGGAGAGTGCATACAGGAGCGTGCATACAGGAGCGTGCATACAGGAGCGTGCATACAGGAGTGTGCATACAGGAGCGTGCATACAGGTCACGGAGGGGGAGTGCATTACTTATTATTTTCTATGAAACACTTGTCCCTGCTGATTCCAGGTCTTTCTCTATTGGACAGCTCTTCTGATAATTATTTTCACTCCTCTGTGTGAAATCTTAGGGGAACATCTGGTCGTGGCTGGTTTATGGTAAAATTAGGTTTATTCCACTCCCAGATTATGGCCCCAATAGCGCTCACAGGAGCCTTCAGTAGTTTAGAAATTCTTCTGCAACCAATGCTACCAGTGTGTTTTGAAGGTTATGAAGGTGTTGAGTCAGCTCACTGGTTTTACCCATCATGAGATGTTTCTTGTGTGGCACCTTGGTACTGAGACACCTTTTTACAGGCCACCAGTTGAACCATCTGATATTATTTTCACTAAGGAGCAGGATTGCTTTCTAATTACTGATAGATTTCAGCTGATTTCATGACTTCCCATGGCTTTTTACATCTCTTTCTTCATGCGTTCAATACCTTGTGTGAGCTCTCATTATTACACATCACTAAATTTATGGACATCTATGGTTCGATTTCTTTGCCTGTGGGGATTGAATGGGTTGTTACAGACATCTGGTGAGAAAGTCAGGTCAATAGCACCTTTAGAAATATATGCAATATATATTACCATTTGCAGCTGTTTTTTTTTTTTTAAATACAAAGGTGGAAAACCCATAGGTACCACAGGTGTGGTATATAAGTGGATGTATATGGCATATTGGGCTCTCATGAAACAGAATAGCCACTCATTTCCGAGTCCATCAATTAATTTCTATAGGAGAGCTGAAATGTATAGAGCAGTGGGACCCACATCCATCAACCATTTGTGGCATAGTCTATCAATATCCTAGGAAAGCACCATATTTCTCTCTATTCTTACCCATATGTATCCAAGATTTATGGCATAATTGTTCCATTGCTTTCAACTGTTACATTATATAATGGAGCTACAAAATAGGTTTTATATCAGTTGCCTTAGCCATTATTATCATTATTATTTACCGGTCTTTAGATTAATCTCGAGCCATGGCGACTTGATGGATGAACGCGCTTTAGGAAGATTGGTTTTGTGCAGCCCAGATAGGTCCACAAGGGTCTTCTCCAAGCCTAGATAGCCTATGCTTCTCCGCCGTTATATTGATAGTATCAAGCCATCAGGTTGCTGGTCTTACTCTTCACCTTGTTCCTTCTATTCTTCTGAGCCATCAGGTTGCTGGTCTTCCTCTTCACCTTGTTCCATCTATTCTTCTAAGCCATCAGGTTGTTAGTCTTCCTCTTCACCTTGTTCCTTCTATTCTTCTGAGCCATCAGGTTGCTGGTCTTCCTCTTCACCTTGTTCCTTCTATTCTTCTGAGCCATCAGGTTGCTGGTCTTCCTCTTCACCTTGTTCCTTCTATTCTTCTGAGCCATCAGGTTGCTGCTCTTCCTCTTCACCTTGTTCCTTCTATTCTTCTGAGCCATCAGGTTGCTGATCTTCCTCTTCACCTTGTTCCTTCTATTCTTCTGAGCCATCAGGTTGCTGATCTTCCTCTTCACCTTGTTCCTTCTATTCTTCTGAGCCATCAGGTTGCTGGTCTTCCTCTTCACCTTGTTCCTTCTATTCTTCTGAGCCATCAGGTTGCTGGTCTTCCTCTTCACCTTGTTCCTTCTATTCTTCTGAGCCATCAGATTGCTGGTCTTCCTCCTCGCCTTGTTCCTTCTATTCTTCTGAGTCATCAGGTTGCTGGTCTTCCTCCTCGCCTTGTTCCTTCTATTCTTCTGAGCCATCAGGTTGCTGGTCTTCCTCTTCGCCTTGTTCCTTCTATCCTTCTGAGCCATCAGGTTGCTGGTCTTTCTCTTCACCTTGTTCCTTCTATTCTTCTGAGCCATCAGGTTGCTGGTCTTCCTCTTTACCTTGTTCCTTCTATTCTTCTGAGCCATCAGGTTGCTGGTCTTCCTCCTCGCCTTGTTCCTTCTATTCTTCTTAGCCATCAGGTTGCTGGTCTTCCTCTTCACCTTGTTCCTTCTGTTCTTCTGAGCCATCAGGTTGCTGGTCTTCCTCCTCGCCTTTTTCCTTCTATTCTTCTGAGCCATCAGGTTGCTGGTCTTCCTCTTCACCTTGTTCCTTCTATTCTTCTGAGCCATCAGGTTGCTGGTCTTCCTCTTCACCTTGTTCCTTCTATTCTTCTGAGCCATCAGGTTGCTGGTCTTCCTCTTCACCTTGTTCCTTCTATTCTTTTGAGCCATCAGGTTCTGGTCTTCCTCTTCACCTTGTTCCTTCTATTCTTCTGAGCCATCAGGTTGCTGGTCTTCCTCTTCGCCATATTCCTTCTATTCTTCCGATGATGATGTCCTTCTCCAGCGATTTCTCTCTTCTTATGTTGTGTAGACATGTCGTAGCTTGGTGATCTTCCTTCCAGTGACATGTCTGGCTTGATTTGTTCCAGAATTGATGTGTTTGTTCTTCTTGATAACATCCTTCTCCAGCTCCACATTTGAAGACGCTGAATATTCTTATGTCTTGTTTCTTTATTGTCCAGGTTTCACATCCATGTGTTACTACAGAATAGAGCAGACTACGTACGAGCCGTGTCTTCATCACCAGTGAAATTGAAATATTCCTTGATGTGAAGACCTCGTCCAATGACTTCATTGTTGATTTGCCCATATCTATCTATCGACTTCTGGTGTCGTTGTTGCATCTTCAGTCATCATTAATCCGAGTAGGTTGAAGTCCTTTACAACTTCCAGCTTGTCTCCATCCATCACACATATGTCCCGGTTGTACCTGGCAGTAGTCAATATCTTTGTCTTCTTTGTGTTGAGTAGCATTCCCATGTTCAAGCCTTAGTCGTAGTCATATATGTGGTCAGCTATGGAAAGCACTTTTGCAATTCTTCATGAATAAGTCCCTGAGGGACCCATGGCTCCTACCAAGGCTGAGCGGCTCATTGCTAGCCATTACCGCTTCACCTCCCATAAGGAGAAGGAAAAACATGGAACATTAGGAATTCATCGAAATCCGATTAAGCTTAGCCCATAGAGACAAGACAGACCACAAAGAGAGCAAACAGGACTGAACACTAAAGAGTGAAGATTACAGGGAGAAAGCTGAAGGAATGGGAATGGTAATGTAGGAATATAAAAAGAAAGTAGTGGACCAAGTCAAAAATCCATCCGATGAAGACAGTAGACTGAAGCCATAGATCAGTGCTGGATGGCAGGCAGAGCAGAAAGCCTAAGGAGATAATACACAGGGCTTACCATAGTCAAGCAGCCAGACCCGGGGGAACGTTTCCAGAGAGATCACTGGCAGAAGAATACACTGAGATTAAATTTTGCAGGGGATTATTATTTCATATTACAGTAAAGCATGAATGGAAAATGTAAAACCAGACACTTAGTGCAGGACGATGCAGCAGACGGGGCAAAGGTCCCAGGCGCCAATCCCCGAGGATAAGACATCTGCTAAACTAATTGCATATATTATACCATTTTTAGATTTCCAAAATCATTAAAAAGGAACCTGTCCCCCTCCTGACATGACAATCTTATACACACTTTGCATACTCCTTGTTTCAAAATTCACCATTGTGCCGTCCCTGTGATACTCAGACGAGACATTTAGGAATAAATTGACAACTGGGTGTTAACAGTTGGGGGCGTGACCCTGATATTGTCCAATCACAGACACAGGGAAATCGATTAATGACGAATAAGAGAGCAAAGCCAATGCAATATTACGGGGGTAAAAAGTTGTACCACAATTCTTATTTCATGAGTAATACAATGTTTTTCTTAGAGGAGGATGGACAATTTATTTGATTAAATTAAAATAATGTATTTTTGGCTAGAAACCATTTTTGATACAGGGTTGCATTAAAAATGTTGCACCATTTCCCTTTAATAGCCAATGTGTTGCATTGTCCATTGCTGGCTGCTGAATGAGCTAACTGAGAACCTATAGGAAAGCATACAGCTGCACTCTTACACAAGAAAAAACGAAACATGGTCCAGCAAAACTGCTGTGAAAATACTAGATAAGGCAAATACATGAAGCTAATGTAGAATGTAACAGAGGAAATGAGACTGCAAAACTGCTGTGAATATACCGGATAAGGCAAATACATGAAGCTAATGTAGAATGTAACAAGGGAAATGAGACATAGCAAAACTGCTGTGAATATACCAGATAAGGCAAATACACGAAGCTAATGTAGAATATAACAGAGGAAATGAGACTGCAAAACTGCTGTGAATATACCAGATAAGGCAAATACATGAAGCTAATGTAGAATATATCAGAGGAAATGAGACAGCAAAACTGCTGTGAATATACCAGATAAGGCAAATACATGAAGCTAATGTAGAATGTAACAGAGGAAATGAGACATAGCAAAACTGCTGTGAATATACCAGATAAGGCAAATACATGAAGCTAATGTAGAATATATCAGAGGAAATGAGACAGCAAAACTGCTGTGAATATACCAGATAAGGCAAATACATGAAGCTAATGTAGAATGTAACAGAGGAAATGAGACTGCAAAACTGCTGTGAATATACCAGATAAGGCAAATACATGAAGCTAATGTAGAATGTAACAAGGGAAATGAGACATAGCAAAACTGCTGTGAGTATACCAGATAAGGCAAATACATGAAGCTAATGTAGAACGTAACAGAGGAAATGAGACATAGCAAAACTGCTGTGAATATACCAGATAAGGCAAATACATGAAGCTAATGTAGAATATAACAGAGGAAATAAGACATAGCAAAACTGCTGTGAATATATATACCAGGCAAATACATGAAACTAATGTAGAATATAACAAAGGAAATGAGACATAACAAAACTGCTGTGAATATACCAGATAAGGCAAATACATGAAGCTAATGTAGACTATAACAGAAAAAATAAGACATAGCAAAACTGCTGTGAATATACCAGATAAGGCAAATACATGAAGCTAATGTAGAACGTAACAGAGGAAATGAGACTGCAAAACTGCTGCGAATATACCACATAAGGCAAATACATGAAGATAATGTAAAATGTAACAGAGGAAATGAGACTGCAAAACTGCTGTGAATATACCAGATAAGGCAAATACATGAAGCTAATGTAGAACATAACAGAGGAAATGAGACATAGCAAAACTGCTGTGAATATACCAGATAAGGCAAATACATGAAGCTAATGTAGAATGTAACAGAGGAAATGAGACAGCAAAACTGCTGTGAATATACCAGATAAGGCAAATACATGAAGTTAATGTAGAATGTAACAGAGGAAATAAGACATAGCAAAACTGCTGTGAATATACCAGATAAGGCAAATACATGAAGCTAATGTAGAATGTAACAGAGGAAATGAGACATAGCAAAACTGCTGTGAATATACTATACCAGATAAGGCAAATACATGAAGCTAATGTAGAATGTAACAGAGGAAATGAGACTGCAAAACTGCTGTGAATATACCAGATAAGGCAAATACATGAAGCTAATGTAGAATGTAACAGAGGAAATGAGACTGCAAAACTGCTGTTAATATACCAGATAAGGCAAATACACAAAGCTAATGTAGAATGTAACAGAGGAAATAAGACTGCTTAGGAATATTTGAAAAATGGAGAAACTTGGCTGAAGTAATGGCCAATCCGTGGGAGCCCATAGCCATGATGTATCCACCATCGTATCTTATAGCCAGGTTCCTAACTGCCCACATATGCAGATTTTTATCACAAATAGAATAAATAGAATAGGTACCCGACACAGGAGAACACCTTTTCGTATGTTATCGGGCTCATATAGATTGGAAAATGCATCAGCCAAGTTTCTCATTTTTCAAATATTCCTTAGCAGTTTTTCTGTCTCATTTCCTATTTCATATTACTGTATATACTCGTGTATAAGGCTACTTTCACACTACGATTTTTGTAAAATCCGATGCTGTCCGATATAAATCGGACAGCATCGGATTCTTCTAATGCCTGGAATCGGGTGCCAAATAGGCATCCGATTCCGACAGAAAATAGGATGCCCGCCCTCCTGTCACCTCGCTCCCTGAGAGCTGTCAGTCTCTCCCCCGGTCCTCTTCTTTATCCCCTGTGTCTCCCCTCTTGGCCCCCGGTCCTGTGTCTCCCCTCTTGGCCCCCGGTCCTCTCATCCCCTGTGTCTCCCCTCTTGGCCCCCGGTCCTCTCATCCCCTGTGTCTCCCCTCTTGGCCCCCGGTCCTCTCATCCCCTGTGTCTCCCCTCTTGGCCCCCGGTCCTCCTATGAGTCCTCCTCCTCTCCTCTTGTCCTCCTCCTCTTGTCCTCCTCCTCCTCTCCTCCTCTCCTTTCTCACCTGTCCACGACTCCTGCACGGTCCCGCGCGTCTCCGGTGCCTTGCTGTTCTGTCTCAGTGCAGCCAGGACCTCTCGTGATGTCACAATCACATGACTGCCGGCTATTGGTTCCTGGCAGTCATGTGATTGTGACATCACGGCAGGTCTTATCAGCACAGACGGCAAGATACCTGGAGACACCGGAGATGCCGGGAGACGCCGTGGGCCTCGGGGATAGGTGAGCATAGATTTTTTTTATTTTTAATTAACCCATTCATTCACTTTTGGAGCGATTTTAGTGTACTGAGCATGCTCAGTACACTAAAATCGGTCCGAGGAGACATAAGATGTTTCCTCGGACGCTGCTCCATAGGGCCCCATGTTAAGTTGATCGGGTCGGATCGGATGTGCACTAAATGCCATCCGATCTGGTCCGATCCGAATCTGTCAGATTTTATTTTCGGTGCAAAAATCGGAGCAAGCTCCGATTTTTGCACCGATAAAAAAATCGGACAGATTCGGATCGGACCAGATCGGATGGCATTTAGTGCACATCCGATTCGGTCCGATGCCCATAGGCATACATGGGGTCCGAAAATCGGTCCGATGCTGTCCGATTTTCATCGGACAGCATCGGAAATGCTAAAATCGTTATGTGAAAGCAGCCTAAGCCGAGTTTTTCAGCCCAATACGGTGGTGGGGGCTGTGTCCGGGGCTGGGGAGGCTGGAGGAGGCGGGGGAAGGCTGCTATATGAGCGCCCCGTCACATGGGGCCGCTCATTATATATGCACTGCTTCCCCCTGTCAATCAGCGGCAGGGGGAAGCAGTGCATATCTAAATATATCTAAATATATGGCCCCCAAATGCTGGCACTCGCCCACCTCCGTTGTAAGGCCCCCCCTGGCTGCTTAACTTACCATCCCTGGTATTCTGCACAGCGCCGGTCCCACCGTGCTCCCGTCCTCCGTGTTCCCGTCCTCGGCAGCATCCGGGGTCATGTGACCGGCCGGTCGCATGACGTCATCGCTACGCGACGGCCGGGGACCCCGGATGCAGCCGACGACGGAAGCATGGAGGACGGGAGCACGGAGGGACCGGCGCGGTGCAGAATACCAGGGATGGTAAGTTAAGCAGCAGGGGGGGGGCTTACAACGGAGGGGGCGGGTGCCAGCATTTGGGGGCCTGTATACCACTGGGGCTGCTATATACCACTGGGGCTGCTATATACCACTGGGGCTGCTATATACCACTGGGGCTGCTGTATACCACACCACTGGGGCTGCTGTATACCACTGGGGCTGCTGTATACCACTGGGGCTGCTATATACCACTGGGGCTGCTATATACCACTGGGGCTTCTATATACCACTGGGGCTGCTATATACCACTGGGGCTGCTGTATACCACACCACTGGGGCTGCTGTATACCACTGGGGCTGCTGTATATACTGCTGGGGCCTGTATATACCACTGGGGAGGCTGCTGTAATACTGCTGGGGCCTGTATATACCACTGGGGAGGCTGCTGTATACCACTGGGGCTGCTGTATATACTGCTGGGGCCTGTATATACCACTGGGAGGCTGCTGTAATACTGCTGGGGCCTGTATATACCACTGGGGAGGCTGCTGTAATACTGCTGGGGCTTGTATATACCACTGGGGAGGCTGCTGTATACTACCACTGGGGAGGCCTGTATACCACACTGCTGGGAGCTGTATACCTGTGCTGGGGTCCACCCTCGGCTTATACACGAGTCAATAGGTTTTCCCAGGTTTTGGGGGCAAAAGTAGGGGGGTCGGCTTATACACGGGTCGGCTTATACACGAGTATATACGGTACATTCTACATTAGCTTCACGTCCTTATTTCCTCTGTTACATTCTACATTAGCTTCATGTATTTGCCTTATCTAGTATATTCACAGCAGTTTTGCTAGACCATGTGTTCTCTTTTTCTTGTGTCTCAGAGTGCAGCTGTATGCTTCCTTATAGAAGTGTTTTTTCACTTGGCACCTGTTCACACAGGTGTCGCCAGCCAAATTTTTCATATATTGCTGGTAAATTTTTTTCTGACTGAGCACCTTCCCCCCACCCTGCCCCATAGCCATCTTATTTTGACCTGGTTCCTAACTGCCCACACATGCAGATTTAATCACACATAGAGGCATTAGGTTAGGTACCCGATACAGATGAACACCTTGTCATTGGTTATCCGGCTCATATAGATTGGAAAATACATCAGCCAAGTTTCTCCATTTTTCAAATATTCCTAAGCAGTTTTGCTGTCTCATTTCCTCTGTTACATTCTACATTAGCTTCATGTATTTGCCTTATCTGGTATATTCACAGCAGTTTTGCAGTCTCATTTCCTCTGTTACATTCTACATTAGCTTCATGTATTTGCCGAATCTGGTATATTCACAGCAGTTTTGCTATGACTTATTTCCTCTGTTATATTCTACATTAACTTCATGTATTTGCCGTATCTGGTATATTCACAGCAGTTTTGCTGTCTCATTTCCTCTGTTACATTCTACATTAGCTTCGTGTATTTGCCTTATCTGGTATATTCTCAGCAGTTTTGCTATGTCTCATTTCCTCTGTTACATTCCACATTAGCTTCATGTATTTGCCTTATCTGGTATATTCACAGCAGTTTTGCAGTCTCATTTCCTCTGTTACGTTCTATATTAGCTTCATGTATTTGCCTTATCTGGTATATTCACAGCAGTTTTGCTGTCTCATTTCCTCTGTTACATTCTACATTAGCTTCATGTATTTGCCTTATCTGGTATATTCACAGCAGTTTTGCTATGTCTCATTTCCTCTGTTATATTCTACATTAGCTTTGTGTATTTGCCTGATCTGGTATTTTCACAGCAGTTTTGCTAGACCATGTGTTCCCTTTTTCTTGTGTCTCAGAGTGCAGCTGTTTGCTTCCTTATAGATGTGTTTTTTCACTTTGCACCTGTTCACACAGGTGTCGCCAGTCAGCTTTTTCATATATTGCTGGTAAATTTTTTTCTGACTGAGCACCTTCCCCCCACCCTGCCCCATAGCCATCTTATTTTGGCCTGGTTCCTAACTGCCCACACGTGCAGATTTAATCACACTTATGGTACCTTTACACGCGGCAATATTTCTAGGGTGTCAACAGGTAACTTACTGGCTGCAGTGAAATCATGGAGACAAGGTTCTATCTTGTTGCTGTGTACAAATGGAATCATGTCTCCATGATTTCACTGCAGCCAGTAAGTTACCTGTTGACACCCTAGAAATGTTACCGCGTGTAAAGGTACCAATAGAGGCATTGGGTTAGGTACCCGATACAGATGAACACCTTGTCATTGGTTATCCGGCTCCCATGGATTGTCCAATACATCAGCCAAGTTTCTCCATTTTCAGATCTTCCTAAGCAGTTTTGCTATGTCTCATTTCCTCTGTTACATTCTACATTAGCTTCATGTGCAGCTGCATGCTTTCCTATAGATGTGTTTTCTCAGCTGGCACCTGTTCACACCGGTGTGCCCGGTCAGTTTTCTTATATTAACCAAGGACCTGTCAGTGAGCTCATTCTGTCAGTCCAATAGGAGAGTTTCTAATTTTTCATTTGTCTTTGTAGCTCCTCTTTATCTGAATTTTGACCATAGATAATATCACAGTAGACGTTCAGGGAAATAAAGAACTTGCAAAAGCAAAATTTTTAATACAGTCGCAGACCAATAAGTATTTCATCCACAAATACATGCATTTAAGTAAAAAGATAGAAACAAATTCCCCAGAGGTGAACAACCCACTTCCAAAAAGTATCGTTTGCATTAAGGCTATGTCCCCCAGAAGGAGCGGTGCTTCGTTTCCATGCTCATTTTGTGCTCACAGACTCATTTAAACATCTACCTAATATACTTTGTGCTTATAGTTACTGAGATTTTTATTAAATGTATTGCATAATGTTTTAGCCCTTTTTCTCAGAATCGCTCACCATGACCCTTAGAGCACCCTGGACAATACTTATGTTGGTGTAGAAAAAATGCTGCCATGTGTGTACCATAAAAAATGAAATAATGCTGTAATATGGTGTCTATAGTACCCTACTGTTTAATAACAATAGCAAATGTTAATATAAACCTGCCACTCAATGGGTAGTGGTAGCAGCCCCCGGTCTGAATGCCACCTGCTACCCCCACTCTATGTCTCTGCATATCTCCTGTCCTTGGGAGACTTATGACAGGTTTGTGGTTTGAGTCTCACATTATCTTGTGAGACTCTGGATTTAAAATAATAGTTGCTTTCTTTTGGTGCAGTAAGGGTGAAGGAATCTTTTCTTGCTGGAAGTTTCTGGGTCAGGTGCAACTGTTTGTGACCACTCACCTTCCCTTTAAATAGTCATTTAAATAGTGACATGCTCCATCGCCTGATGCCGGTTATAGAGATTTATTTCTAAACTGACAACCTTGGAGGAAGGAAGCTTGGGGTATCTGCTGGAGTCCTGTTGCCTGCAGCCAGGGTGTTTGCTTGCAGCCTTGAAGTAGTACTATATCCTTTTTGCTTATGTTCCCCTGTCTGTCTTGCTTCCCTTGTGGCGTTTTACAGTAGAGAAGAAGTCTAGAATACACACTGGCCTTCATAATAGCCACAGTAAGTGGAGGGACAGCTCAGGGTTTAGGAATGTGACAGTGGTCAGGGGAAGGACCCGCTTAGGGACATTAGGGAGTGCAGGGTTACACAGGTTATTAGCAGGTGGTGACCCATCTCCACTCTCCCTACCGTTAGGGCCTTCCTACCCTTTTCCATCACCTGTTGTAACCTCTTTATTGCGCCCTTTAACGAACATCCCCTTGTCTGTGTGTGACATCTCCATTATCTGGGCAATCCGTCTGATGAAAGTCTACAGACTCTACATTATAGAACAAAACATCACATTACTGTGGATTGAAATGATCAAATAAATCACTTTTAATTTCAATTCATTGAGTGCCAGATTCATATTAACGTTTACCACAGAGTGGTATCTTATCTGAGCACTGACCTGTATGGAATGATCTATATCCATTCTCCTATTAAAAACAATAGTGCCATATAGTGCCCAGATGGTAGTGGTGATTTCTGGAAATTACAGTTGATGTAAATGACACATACACCTATAAAGGCATTTTCTAGTTTTTAAAAATTCCTATCCCGAAGTTGTGGTTTATTAAAAAAAGAAGCTTTTCTTTACTCTCCCTCCCCAGGTCCAGCACTTGGTCTCCACCACTGCTCCTGATGCCTTTTATCACTTAGAGTCCTGACGTCACATCATTAGTAATGGAGCCAATGAATAAGATCCGAGCTATTTGTGCCGTTAACTCACGTGTTCAGCTTTTGAGTGTTGACATGATAGACTGTTAGAAAACAGACTTGTGGTGCCCCCTTATCATCAGGACAATTACGGAATTGGTAAAAAGTAAGTAAATGAGGCTGTGGCTGTTCTGCTATTATGATAATTAATTAGGTGCTTGCAGTGAAGATATTGTATGTATATATATCAATGGTTCCAGCGCATGGAATATATATATACCTCAGTACCATCACTGCCAAACTCCACAATAAAGAAAGAAAAATATGCGCTGCCACCACCAGTCGTTTATGCAGGTAGACTGGACAACCGTTATCATTAATATGAGATTCGGGGCTATAGGTTATAGAGGGAAGCTAATAACTTTTATAGAATAGATATAATCCAAAAGAATAGGCAGTATTTATAAAAATATTCTAGACTTTATAAAAGGGAACAATATAATACAATTTAGACAATTACATAAAATAAAAAGGGATAAACAGAAGAAAATTACTACTGTGCCTCAGCTATGACTTCCAAATCTAAGAAGGGAAGAATGGAAATATGGATCAATCCTGCAAGAGATGCAACTTCCTCATATTGACCCAGATTATAATGTGGGATTTGCATTTATTCACCTATGTTACACACCTTAACTTCCCTCTGGTGACTCAAAACAGGATTGGTCATGGGATGTGACTGCAGTTCCCAAAAAATTATGAAATCCCACCTTCAGGGATATCTCCACTCTGAGAGTCCCAACCAAAAGATATTCCCGTCATATTTCCTATTATGAATTTACCTTTTCATAGATGGTAAATATGGAGTGGCTATTGTTATTTGTCTGGTCAAAATTAATTTGGGGCTGATAGGGATGTCACACAATTAAAGTAAAATATGTATTACGTGTGTCCAAGAAATCCTGAGACCAAAGATAGGCCCGCCATACTTGTGTGATTTATGTACAACTTAATATTTATAATTTTCCACTGGTGCCGATATGTCTAAGGATTTTCTTTGAGTGTCATGCCCTGATGTACCAGGAAGCAAGCGCTCCATCTTTGAGCACACACAGAGCAGGAGCTGTTTCTTTTGCTCTGCAGGGGGTCGTAGATTACAATGAGAAGACCTTACTTAACATAGTTATCCATTTGTTTGAGCCTAGAAGTTCTTGGGGTGGGGGGTCAGAGTGTCAGCTCTTAGGACAGTTGGAAACATAATTGGCTTATAATATTTACTTGACATAGAAAAAAAAGGAGCAGTGAGGACCTGGGGTTGGTGAGTAAAGCAAGGTTTGTTTTCCAATTAAAAACAGAACATGGTGTCAGGGTAAAGGGCTTATCTGAAGCCAGAAACCCCCTTCAATGTGAACAAACAAATCAGATTGACGTTGAAACGTCCAGTCAATCTGCATGGAAACTGCTGACCATGTTATATGTAGAGGAGTTTCTGCCAGTGCTCAATCAGCCCATGTCTAAAGATAAAAGGATCAGGCATATTGAATTTCACTATGCCTGATCCTTATGTTGTCAAGGAAGATAAGCTTCCGCAAAAAGGGTCTTATGGCGATTTATTCTACCCTCTTCATTAATAATCTATGCACGCTCGGCCAAACTGAGCTTGCGTGTTTGTGGTGTTACGCTGGGTGTAGGGAGACACCCAGCGCAGGACGATGAGGGGGGTTGGGGGAAAGGAGTCCGTGATACTAAGGGCAATAGGTGGAATGGTGACCCCTAGAAACACTAGTGCTGACACCTGGCTACCCTGACAACCTATACAGTCTCTGCAACTGTCGCCAAGCAGTATACCTTTTCCTGTCTGTCCCTCAAATAAGACTACTTAGGGATTACACAGGGAGAACACTGGTCAACCCAGCTAACAAATAAAGGGAATCACCAGGGAAACAAACTAAGGGGAGAGGGAGAAACACTTAGCTGAAAGGAGAGCCAGACAGCAAACTACACCAGAAGTCCACAAAGCAGTGCTGAGCCAGGAAGCAACACCAACTCCAAACACTCTATCACGAGCATTGTATCATCAGAACCAAGGGTATAAATAGAGACAGCTGATTGGTAGGCAGGTAGGAGACCAGCTGGGTCCTAGTGACCTTCAGCTATCACCAAGCAGAGATATACATCTTAAAGGGGCAGAACCACAATTCAGGATTTTGGTTGTTAAGCCAGACATTGCAACCTTCTCCGAGTGGCCCCACCAGACTTGTCTGTGTCTCCTAATACACCCGTGACATGTGGGTGGGACATGCCGTCAGCTGAAGGTACTGGGCAGCCGTTGCATGAGTATGGCCATCTTTAGGATTTCAGGTAAAAGTAACAAAGCTTTAGGAAGCCTATTCCACCTTGTACTCAAGATGATTGTGCCCAAGAAAAAAGAATACGTAGATAATCTTCGCTCTACGGCAAGAAAGATCTAACTACTGTATTGAAATTGACAGGTGCTGGAACACAGGGACTGATCAGTTCCTCGTTACAACAACAATAGTGCAATCATCTCTAAGTAATTAACTGAATCAATCCTCAACGGGGCTGAACCGACGGAACTCAATCCCGGCCAAGACGAGAAGGATCTACTGAACGTCACCAGCAGAAACAGAACAAACTGTCTTGGCACGAAAGGATGACATGAACAAACAACACATGCAGCATGGAAAATATATGTCAAGGAGGAAATATTGAATTACCTATAAGGAATGAGCGCCGAGCAGAGTGTGGCTGTCACTTCATTAAATTTCACCAAGGTCTTCTCCTCCAACTTACTCCTATGTGTGACTATGGCTGCTCCACTGCTGGGGGACTATGAGAAAGGGGTTCTGTCAGGGGCTGAGAGTGACAGGACCCATGGGTGTGAGCTCCTGATACACACAGAAAATGGCTCTAAATCATTTTAACAATATTATTGAAGAAAAATGAATGATTTACTGTATAAAGTATAGCAATCTTATCAGTTATCACCGTGCTCAGTATTGATTTTACTTACATTAAGGTCTCGGGTCTCCTAGCACTGGATAGAGGAGAAGGTCCGAACATCAAAATATAATAGTTTTCTTTAATAACCGTGCTGATAGAGAAGGCCGTAAGTCCTGCTCCCCTTACAGGAGTAATCTAGACTAGTCCTATTCTCTCTCCCACTCAAATGGAGATCTGCTTCATCCACCATTTGATAGAAAAAGCCTGTGAGTCCTGCTTCCCCAAACTACTCATAGAGAAAACTGTGAGTCCTGCTTCCTCCACCCACTCATAGAGAAAGCCTGTGAGTCCTGCTTCCTCCATCCACTCATAAGAGAAAGCCTGTGAGTCCTGCTTCCTCCATTCCACTCATAGAGAAAGCCTGTGAGTCCTGCTTCCTCCACCACTCATAGAGAAAGCCTGGTGAGTCCTGCTTCCTCCATCCACTCATAGAGAAAGCCTGTGAGTCCTGCTTCCCCCACCCATCATAGAGAAAGTCTGTGAGTCCTGTTTCCCCAAACTACTCATAGAGAAAGCCTGTGAGTCTGCTTCTTCACCCACTCATAAGAAAGCCTGTGAGTCCTGCTTCCCCCACCCACTCATAGAGAAAGCCTGTGAGTCCTGCTTCCCCATCCACTCATAGAGAAAGCCTGTGAGTCCTGTTTCCCCAAACTACTCATAGAGAAAGCCTGGTGATCCTGCTTCATTCACCCACTCATAGAGAAAGCCTGTGAGTCCTGCTTCCCCACCACTCATAGAGAAAGCTTGTGAGTCCTGCTTCTCTCACCCACTCATAGAGAAAGGCTGTGAGTCCTGCTTGCCCCCAGCCACTCCCGTATCAGAAAGCCTGTGAGTCCTGCTTCCTCCCACTCCACTCATAGAGAAAGCCTGTGATCCTGCTTCCTCCACCCACTCATAGAGAAAGCCTGTGAGTCCTGCTTCCCCACCCACTCATAGAAAAGCTGTAGTCCTGCTTCTCTCACCCACGTCATAGAGAAAGGCTGTGAGTCCCGCTTCCCACCAGCCACTCATACAGAAAGCCTGTGAGTCCTGCTTCCTCCACCCACTCATAGAGAAAGCCTGTGAGTCCTGCTTCCTCCACCCACTTCATAGAGAAAGCCCGTGAGTCCTGCTTCCTCCACCCACTCATAGAGGAAACCTGTGAGTCCTGCTTCCTCCACCCACTCATAGAGAAAGCCTGTGAGTCCTGCTTCTCCCTCCCACTCATAGAGAAAGCCTGTGAGTCCTGCTTCCCCACCCACTCATACAGAAAGCCTGTGAGTCCTGCTTCTCCACCACACTCATAGAGAAAGCCTGTGAGTCCTGCTTCCTCCACCCACTCATAGAGAAAGGCGTGAAGTCCTGCTTCTTCCACCACTCATAGAGAAAGCCTGTGAGTCCTGCTTCCCCACCCACTCATACAGAAAGCCTGTGAGTCCTGCTTCCTCCACCCACTCATATAGAAAGCCTGTGAGTCCTGCTTCCTCCACCCACTCATAGAGAAAGCCTGTGTGTCCTGCTTCCCAAACTACTCATAGAGAAAGCCTGTGAGTCCTGCTTCCCCACCCACTCATAGAGAAAGCCTGTGAGTCCGTTTCTTCCTCCACCCACTCATAGAGAAAGCCTGTGAGTCCCACTTCCCCAAACTACTCATAGAGAAAGCCTGTGAGTCCTGTTTCCCAAACTATCATAGAGAAAGCCTGTGAGTCCTGTTCCTCCACCACTCATAGAGAAAGCCTGTGAGTCCTGCTTCCCCCACCCACTCATAGAGAAAGCCTGTGAGTCCTGCTTCACCCACCCACTCATAGAGAAAGCCTGTGAATCCTGCCCTCCACCCACTCATAGAGAAAGCCTGTGAGTCCTGCTTCCTCCACCCACTCATAGAGAAAGCCTGTGAGTCCTGTTTCCCCCACCCACTCATAGAGAAACCTGTGAGTCCTGCTTCCTCCACCCATTCATAGAGAAAGCCTGTGAGTCCTGCTTCCTCCACCCATTCATAGAGAAAGCCATGTGAGTCCTGTTCTCCCCATCACTATAGAGAAAGCCAATGAGTCCTGCTTCCTCCACCCTTTTATAGAGAAAGCCTGTGAGTCCTGCTTCCTCCACTAACTCATAGAGAAAGCCTGTGAGCCCTGCTTCCCCGACCCACTCATAGAGAAAGCCTGTGAGTCCTGTTTTCCCCATCCCACTCATAGAGAAAGCCAATGAGTCCTGCTTCCTCCACCCTCTTATAGAGAAAGCCAATGAGTCCTGCTTCCTCCACCCACTCATAGAGAAAGCCTGTGAGTCCTGCTTCCTCCACCCTCTTATAGAGAAAGCCAATGAGTCCTGCTTCCTCCACCCACTCATAGAGAAAACCTGTGAGTCCTGCTTCCTCCATCCACTCATAGAGAAAGCCTGTGAGTCCTGCTTCCCCCACCCACTCATAGAGAAAGCCTGTGAGTCCTGCTTCCCCCACCCACTCATAGAGAAAGCTGTGAGTCCTGCTTCCTCCACCCACTCATAGAGAAAGCCTGTGAGTCCTGCTTCCTCCACCCACTCATAGAGAATGCCTGTGAGTCCTGCTTCCCCACCCACTCATAGAGAAAGCCTGTGAATCCTGCTTCCCCCACCCACTCATAGAGAAAGCCTGTGAGTCCTGCTTCCTCCACCCACTCATAGAGAAAGCCTGTGAGTCCTGCTTCCCCCACCCACTCATAGAGAAAGCCTGTGAGTCCTGATTCCCTCACCCACTCATAGAGAAAACCTGTAAGTCCTGCTTCCTCCACCCACTCATAGAGAAAGCCTGTGAGTCCTGTTTACCCCATCCACTCATAGAGAAAGCCAATGAGTCCTGCTTCCTCCACCCACTCATAGAGAAAGCCTGTGAGTCCTGCTTCCTCCACCTCACAAGCTTTTGGCAGCAGAAAATAATAGTTCCCCAAACTCAGTTTGTCCCCCTCTATCATATACTCCCAGACTAGATACCCGTCAGGTCTGCTTTAGATAAATATCACTCAGAAGCTTTTCTTCCTAGGACGTCTTCAATGGCAATCCTGATTGTGGTGCAGCATGTGTTAGTGGAAAAATAAGTAAATGCTGAGATTTTGGTTGCATTATGTGAATAATTTTAAAATTGTGCTTACTGCAATATAACATATGGCTGCTGCAAAAAATGAAAGTTACCGCATCAGCCAAAATGACAAAAAAAAACTACAATGTGATGTATGGCTCATTACCTTACAGCAGATCTGTCAGTTCTACTATTAGACAAAATGGAACTTTTTTTTTCCTTTTTTATGCTATTTTGGCCATTTTCGAGTGTAGCGTATCTGTAATATGATGCTGTTACATGGGGCTGCATATTCAACTGGCAGATGTGCTTTATACTAGATTCTTACATAATCACACAGGTAACCGACAGGGAATACACAATAATCGCTCTGTGTTCTCTGAGCTTCACAAGAACAATCCATAAAGGCTCAGAGATTTCATACAAACCACAGAAAAGCCAAGGCTGACAGACAAAGTCCGGGAATGAATCCTCCGTCACACCGATGCCTGACCTTCTGACAGCCGCTCAGTGCGACAGGATGAGATTGTTTAAAGGAGAAACCCAACTGAGAAACCAAGCTCAGCTGACAAACCAAGCCCAACTGAGCAACCGAGCCCAACTGAGAAACCGAGCCCAACTGAAAAATCGAGCCCAACAGAGAAACCGAGCCCAACTGAGAAACCGAGCCCAACTGAAAAATCGAGCCCAACTGAGAAACCGAGCCCAACTGAGAAACCGACCCCAACTGAGAAACCGACCCCAACTGAGAAACCGAGCCCAACTGAGAAACCGAGCCCAACTGAGAAACCGAGCCTAACTGAGAAACCGGGCTCAACTGAGAAACCGAGCTCAACTGAGAAACCGAGCCTAACTGAGAAATCAAGCTCAACTGAGAAACCAAGCTCAACTGAGAAACCAAGCCCAACTGAGAAACCAAGCCCAACTGAGAAACCAAGCCCAACTGAGAAACTGAGCCCAACTGAGAAACTGAGCCCAACTGAGAAACCGACCCCAACTGAGAAACCGAGCCCAACTGAAAAACCGAGCCCAACTGAGAAACCGAGCCTAACTGAGAAATCGTGCTCAACTGAGAAATCAAGCTCAACTGAGAAACCAAGCTCAACTGGAGAAACCAAGCCCAACTGAGAAACCGAGCCCAACTGAGAAACCGAGCCCAATTGAGAAACCGAGCCCAACTGAGAAACTGAGCCCAACTGAGAAACCGACCCCAACTGAGAAACCGACCCCAACTGAGAAACCGAGCCCAACTGAGAAACCGAGCCCAACTGAGAAACCGAGCCTAACTGAGAAACTGGGCTCAACTGAGAAACCAAGTTCAACTGAGGAACTGAGATCAACTGAGAAACCGAGCTCAACTGAGAAACCGATCTGAGAAATCAAGCTCAACTGAGAAACCAAGCTCAACTGAGAAACAAACCAAGCCCAACTGAGAAACTGAGCCCAACTGAGAAACTGAGCCCAACTGAGAAACCGAGCCCAACTGAGAAACCGAGCCTAACTGAGAAATCGAGCTCAACTGAGAAACCAAGCTCAACTGACAAACCAAGCCCAACTGAGAAACTGAGCCCAACTGAGAAACTGAGCCCAACTGAGAAACTGAGCCCAACTGAGAAACCGAGCCCAACTGAGAAATCGAGCTCAACTGAGAAATCAAGCTCAACTGAGAAACCGAGCTCAACTTAGAAACCGAGCCCAACTGAGAAATCAAGCTCAACTGAGAAACCGAGCTCAACTGAGAAACCGAGCCCAACTGAGAAACCGAGCCCAACTGAGAAACCAAGCTCAACTGACAAACCGAGCCCAACTGAGAAACCGAGCTCAACTGAGAAACCGAGCTCAACTGAGAAACCAAGCCCAACTGAGAAACCGAGCCCAACTGAGAAACCGAACCCAACTGAGAAACCAAGCCCAACTGAGAAATCGAGCCCAACTGAGAAACCGAGCCCAACTGAGAAACCGAACCCAACTGAGAAACCGAGCCCAACTGAGCAACCGAGCCCAACTGAAAAATCAAGCTCAACTAAGAAACCGAACGCAACTGAGAAACCGAGCTCAACTGAGAAACCGAGCCCAACTGAGAAACCGAGCCCGACTGAAAAACCAAGCTCAACTGAGAAATCGAGCTCAACTGAGAAACCGAGCCCGACTGAAAAACCAAGCTCAACTGAGAAATCGAGCTCAACTGAGAAACCAAGCCCAGCTGGGAAACTGAGCTCAACTGAGAAACCGAGCTCAGCTGGGAAACCAAGCTCAGCTGATAAAATGAGCTCAACTGAGGTCCTCCGCTCTCCTCTGCTCTCCTCTGCTCCCCTTCGCTCTCCCTCTCCTGAGAAACCAAGCACAACTGAGAAACCGAGCTCAACTGAGAAGCCTAGCTCAACTGAGAAGCCTAGCTCAAGTGAGAATCCGAGCTCAGCTGAGAAACGGAGGTCAACTGAGAAACCAAGCTCAGCGGAGAAATTGTGCTCAACGGAGAAACCGAGCTCAACTTAGAAACTGAGACCAACTGAGAAACTGAGCTCAGCTGAAAAACCAAGCTCAGCTGAGAAAATGAGCTCAACTGAGCTCCTCCGTTCCCCTCTGCTGTCCTCAGCTCCCCTTCGCTCCTCCCTCTCCACTCCCCACCACTTTCCTCTGGTCTCCTTCGCTCTCCCCTGTGCCCCACCACTCCTCTCCGCTTTCCTCCACTCCCCTCCATTCAGGATGGTGCTCATTTCCCAAAATCTACGGCCACTTCACAGGATCTGATGGTCAAACTGATATTCCATTAATAGGGAATAACTTATAATTTTAGGAACTAACCCTTTAAAAATATGAACCCCTTTGCAGAGTTTTTTGGTCTTAAGTGCATGTATTTTGGGGCCAAAAATAAATTTTGAAATACAAGTTCATTAAAGAGGTTTGCACGGTTGAGCTTTTAAAGACTATCAGTGAGCCGGTTGTGATGAGGACTTCATAACTTTAATCTTTGTTTTTTCTGAGCTCCTCTCAGTTGAATTACGACCACGTCAAAGTTCAGCTCAACTTTGATGTGGTCTGTGGTTGTAATTCAGCTGAAAGGGGCTAAAAAAGCTAGATAAAAGAGTTACAAGTTTCACTGACAGATTTTTAGTTCTTAGTGAGGAGCGGACACCACCACACTCGACTGCTCGGTACTTGAAATGAGCAGTTGGATGCTCAGATGGGTGCGACTCATGTACCCAAGTATAGTGGAAGTCAATGGGAAACTCAAGCATTTTTACAGGAGTTCCCCATTGACTTCCATTATATTCGGGTGCTTGAGTTGCACCTATCCGAGCATCCAACTGCTCATTTCAAGTACCGAGCAGTCGAGTTTGGTGGTGTCCACTCCTCACTAATAACTAAAAATCTGCCAGTGAAACTTGTAACTCTTTTTTAGCCCCTTTCAGCTGAATTACAACCACAGACCACATCAAAGTTGAGCTGAACTTTGACGTGGTCGTAATTCAACTGAGAGGAGCTCAGAAAAAACAAAGATTAAAGTTATGAAGTCCTCATCACAACCGGCTCTCTGATAGAGTCTTTAAAAGCTCAACCGTGCAAACATCTTTAATGATGCTTGAGTTGCACCCATCCGAGCATCCAACTGCTCATTTGGAGTACTGAGCACTTGAGCATGGTAGTGCTCACTCATCACTAGCCCTTACCATTGTGGCTTTGTACATGTGTTGTTTCCTTAAACAACACGAAGCTAACAGACTAAATATAATGGAAGTCAATGGGGAACTCGAGCATCTTTTCTGAAGATCTTCCAGAAAAATGTTTTAGGTCCCCAAAATTCACAAGTTCCGCTTTACCTACCATTATCCTTGGTACTCGAGTGGTGCCCATCCGAGCATCCAACTGCTTGTTACGAGTACTAAGTACTCAAGCATGGTAGAGCTCACTCACCACTAGAGCTTACCATTGTGGCTATGTACAAGTGTTGTTTCCTTAAACAACAGAAAGTTAATAGTCTAAATATAATGGAAGTCAACAGGGAGCTCGAGCATTTTTTCTGAAGATCTTCCTGAAAAATGCTCGAGGTGCCCAAAACGTACGAGTTTCCCTTTGACGTCCATTATACTCGGTACTCTAGTCGCGCCCATCCGAGCATCAATTGCTCATTTTGAGTACCAAGCACTAAAGTGTCTTAATACTCGCTCATCACTTTTAGTTTACTCATTCTGCAGCTAGAAATGTGCAGGCAAACAAAGAGCCGGTAGCAGTCAAATGGTGCAAAATTTTCTGCAAACATTAATTTATCCCTAAATAGATATATCTCAGTAAAAAAGTATATTTCCAAAGTGTCCATATCGTTCAACTAAATATGCAAAAAGATAAAGACATCTGGATCAAAATAATTAAACAGCAAAACAAAGAGGAAACTGTTCCAACTTCTAGCACCTTCACTGCAGCACGTAACACATGGTGTGGCTGGATCACAGGCGGGGGTGGGAGCCTGCAGCACCCAGCATGGGAGGGGTGTCAAGGAGCTTTATCCTTCAACTAAGTTTGCAGAAACAAAAGATGAAGACGTCTGCGTCAAAATCAACGAACAGAAGAACAAAGATGAAACTGACCCAAATTCTAGCCCCTTCACTGCAGCACATAACACATGGTGTGGCTGGATCACAGGTGGAAGTAGGAGCCTGCAGCACCCAACAAGGGAGGGGCGTCAAGGATCTTTATCCTTCAACTGAATTTACAGAAACAAAAAGATGAAGACATCTGCGTCAAAATCAATAAACAGCAGAACAAAGATGAAACTGACCCAAATTCTAGCACCTTCACTGCAGGCGGAGGTGGGAGCTTGCAGCACCCAGCAAGGGAGGGGTGTCAAGGATCTTTATCCTTCAAATAAATTTGCAGAAAGGAAAAGATGAAAACATCTGCATCAAAATCATTGAATAGCAGAACAAAGAAGAAACGGCTTACACTTCTTGCGCCTTCACTGCAACACAAAGTGTGGCTGGATAACAGGCGGAGGTGGGGGCCTGCAGCACCCAGCAAGGGAGGGGTGTCAAGGATCTTAATAGGGCTGCATTTTTTTTAATTAATCAGCTCCTCTCTTATCCATGAGGTCTGCCTAGTACTGCAAGTAGGACTAAAGTGCAATACCAGTTGTAGCCAAAGGACAAGAGTGGCGCTGTTTCAGAACAAATAAAGCTGACCTGCAATTTTTGCAATAAAAAAAAGCTTTTAAAAAGCAAAATCAAACCCTAAGTACCATAATGATAACAATTAAGTTTAAGGGATTCTGACTGATTGTTTCCACTCATTTTAGCACGAAAGGACATAATGACTATTATTGGCAGCGCCGCTCACAGCTTCATTGTGTCTATGGCCACCTGTAGTATAGAGCCTTCAGGATAATAGTTCAATTATGTGAATTCCAATATTCATACGGTGGGGGAAAGAAATCACTTTATCATTCCTCGCTGCTGCAGATCTGATATAAGCCGGACAAGGTCAGGACGACTCGAGAGTTTACCCACAAATGTCCATCTGTTATCAAACCACTGCCAGGAAAAGGTCAAGACTGTGCGCTGTAATACAGACATACTGTGCGGGAGAAATGTATAAATTAAATGAAAATATTATATCTGTCTGGTTTCTATGTAACTAGAACAATTAAAATTAAAAATGAGCGTCCCCTGTGCTGAGAAGAGGGACTCTATAAGATTACAGTGGATTACTGCATTAAAGATCTACGGTAATCCTTCTCACCCTTAAATTCAAAATTCTGAGCAAATTTATTCTATGCTATCTATCTATCTATCTATCTATCTATCTACTATCTATCTATCTATCTATCTAGTTCAATCTCCTGCTGCAACATTAATTTAAAATGTACAATGTAGCCGCCACCAGAGGGAGCTAAAGAGCAAACTGCATACTGTCCTATCGCTGAGTCCACTGGATGAACTGTATGCAGTAAGCTTCCCATGGTAACTAACATGGTGATTTTTTTTTTTTTTTTTAAAGGTCAGCAGGTTTTTGCTATGTAAGGTGAGGACAGCATGCTGTAGGGGTTAAACAGCAAAAGTCAATTATGCCTCTCTTATCAGGCTATGTGCTATTGATTGCGTAAACTAAAAGCTTTTTCACCCGGTTGATTACCATTACTGGACTACTTCAGCAGTCTGACGATCTCCCTGCTATGATTGACACCTCACTGTCAGAGTACAATCTCTGTTGAGAGCCTGGTGTGGGTGTGGCAGCTCCAGCTCTGCTGCATGGCTAAAACTAAATGCTTTGATTGTGTCAGAACAGCTTCAGCCAGTCATCTAAGTTAAACGTCGTTGGATTCAGAATCTCTGCCTGTATCATGATGCTCTAAGATGAGGTAGCAAAAACCTGCTGACAGATTCCCTTAAGTCAATGCTGTGGAGCTCTACATTAGGAAAATAAAACTCGGGATCGCTATAAAGATTTAGTAATTGGTCTTTGTACTTTTAGACTTGATCTCATTTGATAAATATTCTGATAAATAGACAATCTGAAAACCACTTTAAAAATGACCATTTCTCAACCCCAAAACAATCACTCCAGAACGTCGCTCCCTATGTATCTCTGATCTGCGTAATTTGCTGTCCACCGTTCAGTGCACATGTGAGTCAGATCAGAATAATGTAAGTTTTATTCAAATGACAATGTATATTGACTCTGATACTGGCTGAAACCTGATTAAATAGCTCACTCTAATAGCTGACTTTGAGATATGACTCTGATAGCTGACTCTGAAATCAGATCTGGACTGAATGATATTTGACCCAATACATGACTCTGTCATATAACTGATCCTGATATGTGACTCTGATGAATGACTCAGATATCAGCTTTCACACCAGATTTTACATATGACTCTGATACCAATCAATGATACCTGACTCTAAAATATAACTCTGATCGTGATATGTGACTCTGATGAATAACACTGATATGAGCTTTTGCACCAGACTTTGACTTATGACTCTGATACCAACCCCTGATACTTGACTCTGAAATATAACTCTGATCCTGATACGTGACTCTGATGAATGACTCAGGTATCAGCTTTCAAACCAGATTTTGACATATGACTCTGATACCAATCCTTGACCTGATACCCGACTAACACATAACTGATCCTGATATGTGACTCTGATGAATGACTCAGATATCATCCTTCACACAAGACTTTGCCATATGACTCTGATACATCCTGACTGATACCCGACTCTGACATTTGACTGATGTGTGACTCTGATGATAACTCAGATACCAGTTTCACACCAGACTTTGCCATATGACTCTGCTACAATCCTGATACCTGACCTACATATTATTCTAATCTTGACATGTGACTCTGATGTGTCAGCTTTCACACCAGACTTTAACATTTGACTCTGATGCTGATCCCTGATATGTGACTCTGACACCTGGCTCTGATATACGCTTTCCGATACCAACTCTGACTCACCAATGGAATGTGTCTCTTATACCAGGCTGATACCTGATTATAATAGCTGACTCTGGACATGTGACTCTAATATCGAAGCATGACATCAGACTCGAATCCCTGATATCTGACCTTGATATCTGACACAGACAATTGAGTTTAACAAAAGACACCTGACTTATTATATTGTATCCATATTACACCATCTTCATCATGTTAAAACTCAAATATTATGAAGGATCTGGGACAGACGATTCATCGGAAAATAGTGATTTATTAATCAACGCGTTTCGCAAGTCATCCGATGACGTTTCGAAGACATCTTGTTGATTGGGATGATATCCTGAAGAAGTTGAATGACTTTGAATTGCGTAGATTATTTAACCACTTGTTTCTGATGAAATGTCTGTTCGGATCCTTCATGGTTAAACAGATAGGGTCAGTGTCAGATATCAGGGATCAGTATCAAAGTCATATGTCAAAGTCTGGTGTGAAACGTGGTATCTGCGTTATTCATCAGAGTCACACAGCAGGTTTGGAGTAATATGTTGAGTCAGCAGGGATTGGTATCAGAGTCATATGTCAAAGTCTGGTGTGAAACCTGATATCAGAGTCATTAATCAGAATGACATATCAGAATCAGTTATATGTCCGAGTCAGGTGTTAGGGTCAAATATCAGTCAGGTCCGAGTCTGTTCAAATCCTTCATGATTAAACAGATTAGCATTGCAAGAACCACACATTTTCTTGTAAATGCCTTCTCGATGGTCTCCTGGGCCTGTAGTAATGTTGTGTATATCACAACCCTACCATGTGAGCATACACTCTCTGTTTATCAGATCAAACACTATTGCCCTTTCTGCTGTCTAGTTTTTCTGCTCTAAAAGTCAAATATTAGAGCAATGTACCAGTGCCTGTTGTCAGGTGTAATCAACCTGTGGTAGCAGAGGGACTGCAATGGGTTACATTAGGTAGGGGGGAGCTTGTTATTTTTCCTCCTGCTTTAATTTCAGGACAGATAAGGCATGAACAATGAATGCTAAAAGTGAGGGAAAGGAGGTTCTATCTCCTATAGTGCTGGCAGAATGTTAATGAAGAGAAAGCCCCGCTCATAAAGAGTACATAGTAAGTTACGCAGACTAACAATTACTGGACATATTAGACACTCACCTGTAGATCAGACTGTCATCTGTTGAGCTGTTGTATTGAATCTGGTACATCCGAATGCCAGGAATGTTCCTATCTAGAAACCACTGTACAAGAGCTGAGTTGTGACTGAGTTCGGCAGTTATCACCTTGCGCTCTGGATGGTACATAGAGTCATTATTGGAGGCTCCAGGCTTGGCTTGTGTGAGGATATCTGAAGGCCCCTTATCGGGTCTGTGCCCCCTTTGACTGGCATTAGCTGGATGAGGTAGGGGGCTCACGGACAGCTCAACGGACGCTGTGGCATCCCCGGCAGTATTTGACGCAATGCAGGTAAAGAGGCCGCTGTCTCTGACGGTGGTGACGCTGATCTCCAAGGTCCCATTTTCATAGGAGACGGCTCTGGAGGAATTTGAAACGACCTTACCTTCAGGTGACACCCAGTGAATGGAAGGCTCGGGGTCACCGACAGCTTTACACTTCAAGACAACGGCTTCTCCCTCCATGACCGCTATATGCGTCGAGTGATGTGTGACTACCGGAGGATCACACATGAACTCTTCCTCTGCTATACTCCAGAAATACTTCCCGAGAAGATTAATGGGCGACGCACAAGTTTCAAGATCATCTTCTCTAGTTAATCGCCTGAGCCACAGAAGCTCACAATTACAGTGCAACGGATTGCCCCCAAATCCCAACACCAGGGAGGACAGGGGCGACCCTTTGGACTTGGCGTAGACTGGAATGCGTAAGAATAAAGGGTCAGGCGGAATGGTCTTCAGTTTATTCGAGGTCATGTCCAGTCTGGCCAGTTTGTGAAGGTTCGTGAAAACTCCACTGGGCACAAAGTCAATGAGATTGTGATCAAGGCTCAGAGAATTGACATTGGTCAACTTGGAAATAGTATGCCAAGGAATGCTAGCCAGATTATTGTAGGAAAGGTCCAGGTCTTCCAAAGTGCCTAAAAAATCCTGGAAAGATCCCGCGGAGATCTCACTCAGCTGGTTGTTACTAAGGATGAGGTGTCTCAGGTTTTGAAGTCCTCGAAGTTGCTCGTACCCCATGGAAAGTATACGGTTGCTGTCCAGGTGTAAAGCCCGCAGCCCGCGAAGATCAGCAAAGGTGGAAGGCGTGATTTGGCTTATGGTGTTTCTTGATAGTGTGAGGTGGAGTAGACGGGTCATGTTGGTGAAATCCTTCCTTCGAATGACCGTGATGAAGTTGTCAGTGAGTCTCAACTCCACTGTCCTCCTGTCGATCACGGCTGGTACAAACAGAAGGCCGGTTTTAGCACATAGGATTGCCAAGGACTGTGCAAGGTTCTGGCACACACATCTTTTGGGACAGATTTGAGAACCTGCTACACCCAAAGCGAGTGCTAAAATCCAGAGGATTATCCCCTTCATGGTTCCGGAGCTAAGGAGAAAAAGATACACAGGGTTAGTGTACAGTGTTTCCCTGAAAATAAGACACACCTCGAAAATAAGATATACTAGGGGGTAATGCAGAATATAAGGCACCCCCCAAAAAATAAGATATACCAATTTTTGTAGGAAAGAATGCCCGCCAACCAGGGTATGCAGCTATGACTCATCCCGCCGTTGTCCGGTGCCCGACACTGTATTTATTCCTGGCGCTCTCTGTCTCTATGGCCGAGCTGTCGTAGAAGTACATTAAGCCACCAGCTAATCAGAGGCCAGCAGCCGCCGGCCAATCAGTGGCCTGCAGGTAAAGTCGGTGGGCCTCTGGTTGGCTGGCGATTGCTGGCCTCTGATTGGTGGGTGGCTGCTGGCCTCTGCTTGGCAGCTGCTGGCCTCTGATTGGCTTACAACTATGTTAGCTATAGTAGAGACCGTAGAGCGGCACCCGAATGCTGTACAGTGCGGACCGCGGAGGACCGGTATGGTAAGAAAAGGGGTGGGTGGGTGTGTGTGCCGTACTGGGGATGATGGGGGATGCAAGGGGATGATGGGGATACCGTACAGTATTAAGGGCTATAAGGGGATGATGGGGCTGCAATAAGACATCCCCTGCCAACCAGGGTATGCAGCTATGACTCATCCCGCCGTTGTCTGGTGCCCGCCACTGTATTTATTCCTGGCGTGCTCTGTCTCTATGGCCCAGCTGTCGTAGAAGTAAGTTAAGCCTACAGCCAATCAGAGGCCAGCAGCCGCCAGCCAATCAGTGGCCTGCAACTAAAGTCAGCAGACCTCTGGTTGGCTGGCAATTGCTGGCCTCTGATTGGTGGGCGGCTGCTGGCCTCTGATTGGCTTACATCTATGTTAGCTATAGTAGAGACCGTAGAGCGGTACCCGGAATGCTGTACAGCGCGGACCGCGGAGGACCGGTATGGTAAGAAAAGGGGTGGGTGGGTGTGTGCGCCGTACTGGGGATGATGGGGGATGCAAGGGGATGATGGGGATACCGTACAGTATTAGGGGCTACAAGGGGATGATGGGGCTGCAATAAGACATCCCCTGAAAATAAGATGTAGCGCATCTTTGGGAGCAAAAATTTATATAAGACACTGTCTTATTTTTAGGGAAACGGGGTAGCAGTATGTGGGAAAAGGCAAGTTCAGATTGGATCATAAAACAACTAACTCAGCATTAAAGGATGATCGGTGGCGGTCCAAACACTAAGATCCCTAGGGGTCAACAGTTACTAGTAAAGAGGTGGGTGCATGTACTAGGTCACTCTATACATTGAAGGTGTAGAAATGACTTCTCTTCCCCAAAAGATCACTGGAAAACCTATTCCTATCACATCCCATCAAATGATCAATAAGACTCAAGAGGAATAGGTCAAGTTATGCAAATTGTAATGGTATAGACGGGTCTTGTAAACGGTTTCCATACTCCAAATAAAGTCTATACAACTGCTTAGGATCCAGAAGTCCCATCATACCTGCCGAGACATGTTAGGAGAAGCAGCAGATCCCCTTCACATGTATCACCATGTAATCCTTGTCATACACAAAACAATTTAGGGTTCTCGGCTGCAAAATAATGTGTTCTTTTCTGTAGGTTTTTACAAAATCCTTGTAAATCCTTTTTCAATATGTGATAGATGTTCCCCGGCTTAGTATTTCCAGGTGGTAGGCTCTTTCTCAGCAGCAATGGCTTCCCGTGAAGATCAAGCCGTGTTGTGCCGAAAACACTTGGATATGGCATTGGGAAATAATCATAAAAAGGTGGCACTGTGCGCCGTGGTGTAATCTGACATAATCCGGATCACACTCATTATTAATACATTAGACATTCTGCTACAAATCTGGTTATTGTCGGGGGGACTCGTGAGGCTGAGATATCAACATTGCAATGTTCGGCACAATCCTACTGGAAATATAGGGAATAAAAGGGGTCTCCAAGCTGAATCGCTCCAGCTGTTACAAAACTACAACACCTAGTGGCCTCAGTAGTGCTGAATGTGGAACATCTGACACGGGCCCCCCACCGATACTGCCTCTGGCTACTAGCAGGTGACACCGTTTGAGTAGAACAGTTCAGGTCGCCTCATGGCAGGTGCGCCCTGCTCACTGAGTTTATTTTATAGACATTTTAGAATTAATTGAGCTAATGGATGTGAACCAATGTGAGTGGGTTAGTCACCATAGCGTTAAATAATCATTGGTCCACCTAGTGATTGGCAGTCCGGCAACTCAACAAAAAAAGCTGGTTCTTTTGGACCCTAAATGGGTGACGTTGACATGGCGAAACCCTGTCCACGAACAACTAAACTTGCAAAATCCAATTAAATAGCCGGCTCCCTGCTGAGAACAATGGGGGCCAGCACCCCAAGGAAAGCCACTATATTCTCTTAATGGCTCTCACTGGATGTAAAATTACTCAGTTTGATAGCTGAAACCCCACCCATCCAAATCAAACCCCGCCCACTTCCCAATTCAATTGACTGTTGCAAGTGGACGGGGATTGATTTGGATGGGTGCGGTTTCAGCTGTTAAGCAGCATAATTGTATGCCCAATGAGAGCTATTAAGAGAATTTAATGGCTCTCACTGGGGTTCCGGCTGCCATCGTTCTTGGCAGGGAGCCAAGTTTTTGACTCAGATCATTCATAAAGTGACCCATCACTAGGTTACTCCCTTGTTTATTGACAGCCATCTATTCCCCATACATGCATGCTCTGCATGGATGATCATGCATGTGTTCTGTATGGGGGCTGGGGTGGAAGCTGATGCCGGACACCTCTAGCTGTGGCTTACCTCCCAGAGAAGAACACAGATGAAGAACCGTATCAGGTCTTGTAAATTAACATGCCAGATACTTCTCTCCCAAAAATAGTCTGACTGAGGAGAGCAAAGAGGCCTTCAAGGTCTTCCAATCTTGCCAAAACCAGAACATTTGGCCAACAGTGAGACACTGCTCTCTCCACCGATAGATTTCGGCAAAGATGCACCATTCGTCCCCATAATCACCCTAGGCCATCGTTATGACTTTAGGTCCCATCAGCACTCGCGCCATCTACCATTACATTTTTGGGTGTGTATATAGTGTATATATATATATATTCATTGTGTTTGGCAGTTCTTTGCGAGCTTCCCCAGAAACAATAGCACCCGGCATATCCTAAGAGTCACAAACACAAGTTGTGTCAAGATATATGCCATGCACCACACCACAGTGCCATGCACCACACCACGGTGCCATGCACCACACCACAGTGCCATGCCCCATACCACAGTGCCATGCACCACACCACAGTGCCATGCACCACACCACAGTGCCATGCACCACACCACAGTGCCATGCACCACACCACGGTGCCATGCACCACACCACAGTGCCATGCCCATACCACAGTGCCATGCACCACACCACAGTGCCATGCACAACACCACAGTGCCATGCACCACACCACGGTTCATCCAACTTGGTACAACCCAATTTTAAAAAAAAAGTCCAAAGCACCAACAATCCTCCTTCACAAAAACTTTATTGATCCGGTTATACATAGAAAAAAAATCAAAAATCATATAGACAAAAAGCACAATAGGACATGTAATAAAATAGATATTTATTACATACCATATATATTAAAACTAAGTATAATAAGTAACATATAAAGAGTGTGGCAATAATGATCCAGGAAGAAGGCACACACGCTGAAACGAGCGTCAGGAGGTTGCACTCCTGTTCATAGTCAGGTACTTGATACTGTTACTTCTGATTTAATCATTGGGCCTCATTTCTTTTGATGAACCCTATTGTCCTTTGGGTCTTGTTACTTTATACCTCATCAGGGTCATTTTATAGTTACGCATTATTTCGGTATTGTCTGGTATGACCTCATTGTGCTTCAGTGCCATTGTTTTGTTCTGTTATTGGATCATTATAGCCACATTTTGTATCCGTTTCTGATTCTACTTATTTTTATTATAAATCTAAAAGATATCTATATTTTATTACATGTCATTGTTGCACTTTTTTTTATATGATTTTTTTGTATTGATCAAGGCGCCTGTCACTTTAATACACAGTACCACACACATATTTACTCTAGTTTACTTATCTTTATAATTAAACTAGATGGAGGCCCAATCACATTGAGACGGCAGTGACGTTACGATGGGGGCAGGCTCTGCAGTGTCGTGGGTGGCAGCAACCATCTCTCCCCCCATGTGCGTTCTCCCTCTCCCTCCCTGTGTCCTATGATGTCATAACACCCCACTATGAAGTAATAATATCCCATTGTTATGTCATAATAACCCACTATGATGTATGTCAAAATACCCAATTGAGATGTCATAATTCCCCACTATGATGCCATTATACCCCATTGTGATACCATAATACCCCACTGAAATGTCATAATACCCCATTATGATGTCATAGTACCCCATTGTAATATAATAATACCCCACTGTGATATGGACAAGCGGACACAGGAGACCATGACATACGCCACAAGGCAATTATATAAGTAGATACCTTTACACTACTCACTTGGGTATATACAAATACATATTATATTTTACTGGCATTAATTCTATGGCTAGGGCCACACTTGCGTTTGCATCCCTGTTACTGGATCCAGTTTTTTACCTTGAAAACTGGATCCGTTAACGCACCCATAGACTCCAATGTTAAAAATGGATTGCCAAAGTGCAATCCGTTAACTGCGTTGGGTTTTTGCCCAATCCGTTAAAAATGAGTTCTGCAACGTTTTTGGTGCATTTTCCAAAAACGGATCTTTTTTTTTTAACATGGTACCCTATGGGAAACGCATCCGTTAACGCATAGTACATATAGGTACCATCCGTTAACATATCCAATACCGCATCCAGTAAAAATACCTCAAAAATGGTAAGGGGAAAAACTGGATCCAGTAATGCATCCAGTAAATGGATGCAACCTCTCAAGTGTGGCCCTAGCCTATCTGTGTTGCTATAGCTTTATTTGGCTCAACATAAAAATAAGATGCATTAAAATGCAACGTTTCGGCCACACTGGGCCTTTTCCGTCATATACATCTTTTAACGGTCTGCAAAAGGGCCGAAACATTGCATTCCTCTGCATCTTCTTTGATGTCTACAAACAGAAGTTGCATCGGAGCTTTGCAAAAGTTGGAGATCCAAAAAGTTGCCGATTCCATGTTGATAAAAGGATGTGTGATTTTGGTAAATAGTGATCATGTCTGAGCAATGGCAACATTATATAGAGAAACTTTACAATGGTCATAGTCAGAGTTGGGCCACCCACGAGTCCTTTCGGCACAACAATGGGATCCCCGGTGAAGGCTTTACCCTTTGTAAAACTTTCTTGACTTTTAGACATGAATGCAGGCTGCGGTGATTTGTATGCCGGGGCAGGGATGCTTTTTACCTCCTGTCCTGCCGCTTGAGTGCTTCCCAGGCCCCATGACACCAGCTTTAATTTGCTCCTGCACACACAAACGCATTGAATCCAACTGCCGGCCGAATCGAGATGGAAAGTGTTTTTGAAGCAAGCCGTTTCCTTTGGATCCTGAGCTACATTCTGCACCACAAAGCCGTCTCCTAGGTTTTTTCTCCATCTCCCGCCCTCGGGGTGGGTTTTCCTTTCCTCTCTTGGCGACTAGTGTTTTGATGAATCGACAAGTAAAATATCACAAATGCATCTCAGACAAGCCGCGATGGAGCAGCAATAATTGTGAAGACTGAGCTGTAGTCGTCTTCCTCTACAATTAGCAGCCTCGGATATAAAGCAACGTCTTAATTTGCTTCATCTTTATGCAAAAACTGTAGCGGTGACATTGTGGCCATTAAATAAATATACGTCGTTCAGCGTTAACACCAATTGCAATATTTTTTTTTTCTTTATTTGGCTAACCTTAAAAACTCAATGTGCCATACCCTAATGCTGCCAGATAGAACAAGCCTTTAATGAGAGGCTAACGAGCAAATTATCTGTGGGCGAAATACATGATTCAATATGAGGAGTTTATAGTAATGGTTCAATTTCCTCTGCCCGGAGCCAGCTAATGGCTGAGAGAGGGAGGGAGAGATGAGCCGCGATAGAGGCAAGACAAGAATGAGGGCGGACGGAGACAATGACAGACGGAATCACGGGGAAGAGACTGGAGATGTGCAGGGATGAGACAAGATTGAAGAGATAGACCTAGAGGAGATGGAGGAATAGGGACTGAAAGGCTATTCTACAAGATGGCAGGTAAAAGGTGAGGAGAGTCTCGGAAACCCAACAAGAGAAGATTAAAAGATCAAGAAACATTATTTGGTTATAATCAATCTCAATCTGGAACAGAAGGATGGAGCAATAATATGATAGAAGAAAACCTATTCAATGATAATATAGTCAACTGAAGAAGTCAACTAGAGTTGGTCTTGGAAGGTCTGCCAAGTTCCCGACAGACAGGGAGGTCTGTTGACTATCCTCCCTCTTCGTAGATAAGTAATCATTATTAATTATAGAAATAGTCATTGAAAATACATGGAGATGGAGGAATAGAGACTAGAAGGCTATTCTACAAGATGGCAGGTAAAAGGTGAGGAGAATCTCGGAAACCCAACAAGAGAAGATTAAAAGATCAAGACAACATTATATGTGTTATAACTCAATCTCAATCTGGAACATAAGGATAGAGGAATAATATAATAGAAGAAAACCTATTAATGATAATATAGTCAACTAAAGAAGTCAACTAGAGTTGGTCTTGGAAGGTCTGCCAAGTTCCCGAAAGACAGGGAGGACTGTTGACTGTTTTATAAGACTATGCTCCCTCTTCGTAGATAACGTAATCATTATTATAGAAATAGTCATTGAAAATACATAAGGATGATTATCGGATTTACTAGAGACAGGAGTCATCTTGATTCTTGAGTTTGAGAAACCAAATGATGAGGAATCAATTCTACATCATCGTGTTATATTGGAAAAAGTTAACGTGAATGTCATTGAATCTTATGAGACGGCATTGGAATTACTTAAGGCCCTATACACATTGCATAGCTGCTCATTTGATTGACAGCAATCTCTCCTACTTCTCCATACACAAGAATAAGAACGGAGGGAGGCAATGACAGACAGAATCACGGGGAAGAGACTGGAGATGTGCAGAAATGAGACAAATTGAAGAGATAGACCTTAGGAGAGGAGATGGAGAGAATAGGACTGAAAGGCTATTCTACAAAATGGCAGGTAAAAGGTGAGAGAGTCTCGGAAACCCAACAAGAGAAGATTAAAAGATCAAGAAACATTATTTGGTAATAATCAATCTCAATCTGGAAACGGGAAGGATAGAGCAATAATATGATAGAAGAAAACCAATTCAACATGATAATATAGTCAAACTGAAGACGTACAACTAGAGTTGGTCTTGGAAAGGTCTGCCAAGTTCCCGACAGACAGGGAGGTCTGTTGACTATCCTCCCTCTTCGTAGATAAGTAATCATTATTAATTATAGAAATAGTCATTGAAAATACATGGAGATGGAGGAATAGAGACTAGAAGGCTATTCTACAAGATGGCAGGTAAAAGGTTAGGAGAGTCTCAGAAACCCAAGAAAACATGATTAAAAGATCAAGAAACATTATTCGGTAATATTCAACCTCAATCTGGAACAGAAGGATGGAGGAATAATACAGTAGTAGAAAACCTATTCAATGATAATATAGAAAACCCCTTTTGAGTAACCAACAAATATACAACATGTCACTATGTTCATAGTGTTGTCCTGAAGAAGTCAACTAGAGTTGGTCTTGGAAGATCTGCCAAGTTCCCGACAGAAAGAAGTGCTGTTGACTGTTGTATAAGACTATGCTCCTCTGTAGATAAGTAATCATTATTAATTATAGAAATAGTCATTTATAATACACAAAGATGACTATGGGATTTACTATAGACAGAGGAGTCATGTTGATTCATGAGTCTGAGAAACCAAATGATGAGGAATCAAGTTCTAGTTCATCGTGTTCTATTTGAAATTCGAAACGTAACGAGAATGTCATTGAGTCTCATGTGATGGCATTGGAAGTACTTAAGGCCCTCGTACACATTTGATTGACAGCGATCTCTCCTAACTTTTCCATACACATGAACGCTTGGCTCATCCGTGTTCCTCATAAGAAACAGTGTCCGGACTCCTCATCTTCAGGGAGAAGAGAAAGGATCGGCCCTCAAATTGCTATGAACCCTTTCTTCTCTCCCCATCATTATCTGCGGGTGGAGAGTTGAGAGGCCTCCATTCACATTTGACTGTGGCCGATCCTGTCAATATTGTGGGATTGGATAACTTTAGTCTAATAAGTTTGGGTTCCCCAGAAGAAACCAACTAAACAATATGTTATCTTAATGCTTAGCTTACTTTATAAAGTTCCCATTTTTGGGCTTAAAGTACTCATGGATAACCCATTTCTCCCAATGACTATTTTACAGTTCTCATATATCCATATTGCGCTCACCTATACATATTCGGAAAGTAAATATTTCAGCTTGGGTCATAATTCTGATGCTTGTTATTGCTATTGTGACACAGTTTACCCAAATTAATGGTGACTGTAGAAGCTCCATTTCTTTTACATAACCCCCTCCTAACACACTTTTACTGAACAGAACCTACAGCACCTAATGCATAGGTCCCCAACCTTTCTTACCTTGAGAGCCACATCCAGCTCTAAAAGATGGTTTTGAACCACTCCCATCCCTCACAGTAGTGACCCAGAACCCCCATTACTGGTACAATAACAACCAAAGCTTTTCCACCGAAATCAACCTGAGGTGGTACACCAAGATCCAGGGGTTCCTACCTTACCCCCATCCAGATCGCTCTTCTATGTGGGGCTACCCAGAAAAGTCACCATCTTGAGACTTGCTCTTCATAGCTGTTTGCTAGACCTGGCCTAATGGACGAAGCTGGAAGACAGCTGTGAGCCACTCATCATGGGCCCATGAGACACAATGGTGACTCCGGAACTAATAGATCCATGATCTTGTACATTTGGCATAATAGACCCATGGAAGATATTGGTTTTAAAAATTGGTAAATGAGACCTAAGGGACATATGGTTGAGAAATAAACAAAATGAGGAACGTCTGAGAGAACAGATATGTTGCACCTTTAAATTTAAATGGATTTCATTGTCAACTTTAACATATCATATACAAATTCAATACATTATTATGATAGTACTCTCAACTAGCTACAATTCAAATATTAACCACATGGTGAAAATATATATAAAGACATAGCATAGGCATAACTTGACAGAGTATCTCGCTATCATGTCGTTTCTCAAACCTGGTTACCATGTGTAACTCATTTCAAAATATGTAAAGCTAAGAGGTCAGGTAAGAAAGGGTACATCTGTACTTAGAAACCTGCCAGGTTCCCAAAAGAGAGGAAGTTGTCTAAACTCAGAAGTCACGATAGGGGCAAGACAAGAATTAGGACGGAAGGAGACTGTTAGGATTGCGGCTCTTCAGATTACCCTTTGTGTCTCCTCGCCCTTATCCAAGATGGTGTCTGCTACCTTGTTCCTGCCTATATAAGCTCAGGGCCATCTTCCAGGCCTTGTTTAGTATTTTGCTTGGCTCCTCTGTGCATCTCAAGTTTGTGCTCCTTCTCCAGCTATTCCGGTTCGGCTCTTTCCTTCTTTCTACAGTCTGATGTATGCCTTCTTCCAGTTTGTCACCCGAATCAAGCTGCTTTGTGTAGTGTGTTACTGCTTCAGTTTCTGCCAACCTGCCTGGCTTCAGTTGAGCTCAGTTTGCTCTAAACAGGTCTACTGTGGCTTTTCTGTTAGCTTATGTTATTGCAGTTGCAGTGCTCTGGACTGTTCAGGACTTTGCATTTAGCTACACTGCACTGCATCCAGTTCTGGACTTGTTTTTATAGACTTTACCGATTCTAGGCCTTCTTGAGTATAAGGTGTAGTTATAGACTGTTCTGTTATCAGCCACTTCCAGTGTGAACTGTTACTAGAGACTACTCCGTTTCGCATCACTGTGAATGAGCTATAAGGCCCACTTCACATCACATTTTGTTCCCGTCTGTGTGGATCCTGTTTATTGAAGGATGAGATGGACAGGAACGGATTTGTGTAAACGGATGGGAATTTTGCTCCAGGATCCTGTTTTTGAAGGATCCGTTTTGTGTATGCCAATCTGTTCAGCCATAGGAAATAATGGTAATGTCAGTTCGAGAGAGAGATCGAGAGAGAGATCGAGAGATCGAGAGAGAGAGAGAAAGAGGATCCAGAACAAAATTTAGGCTGGGAGAAGCAGTACATTTGTTCTGAGCATGCTCAGTAAGCAAAACCAGATCCAGTAAACGATCCTTTTTTTCCCAGATCCGGCACGATAGACTACCAATATATATCATCCAGATCGCGTCAGATTCGTTTCTGTCCTGTTTTGTTGGGTGCGCCCAAAAACGGTGCAGTCTCCGATTCTGGGTCCTGGAAAAAACAGGACAAAAATGAATCCCGCACTGAATTCACATTAACAGATGGCCATATATGACCAATCCAGCACCTTAGGGATACCTGGGAGGCAAAAAAGGATCCCTGCCTATCCGTTTAAAAATAGATAGACCTGGATCCCCAAAACCATGGTATGAAGTCAGCATTACTTACACGATTTATAAACTCTGCTCTTGTTTGGTGCACCTGCATGTTTGTACTTGTTTGCAACGTGGGGAAATACAGACTTTCAACTAATACCTTGTCTCAGTCGTGTCTTTGCCCCATGCCATTAGATTCCTGTGATATCCACACTAGTTGTAACAGAGACACTGACAGACAGAATCACAGGGAAGAGACTGGAGATGAGCACAGGTGAGACATGATTGAAGGAGGAGAAGGAAGAATTGGAACTAGAAGACTTTTGTACAAGACGGCAGGAAAAAGGGAAAAGAGTCTTGGATAATTAGAACTTTAAAGAATGGAGACTCAAGAATAGAAGTGTAAAAGATCAAGAAACTTTATATCAATACATTTCCTGACAAAGTATCTCACGGTCATGTTGTTTCTCAAAGCTGGTCATCTTGTGCCACTCATTTCAAAATATGTAAAGCTTGGAGGGCGGGTAATGAAGGACACATCTGTGCTTAGAAGCCACCCAAGTTCTCGAAAGAGAGGAAGGTGTCTACACTCAGAAGTTGTCATCCCTCTTAAATGCAATTGCCCTTAAAGAAAAATGAAGTACAAAAGTAAGAAAAGCCAGAGACACGAGGAATAAATCATTTTGTAAGGACGGTATCAAGAGATGTCTCACAAGTGGTTCAGGATGGAATTCAGGTGGAAATAATTTGACGGAATGAGGAAGAGGAGCCGACTTGACATCGTAATAAGACAGCTTCATGGCCGATGCATCACAGAAATATTGGAAGGCTGAGTATGTATCTGGAACAGTATCTACCGGAATGAAATTGGAGAACGAATGGATAGAAGTGAACCATATTATATTTATCTTCTGGTGTACGGAACACATTGTACTTGATCCGTACTATAGATAATGGTGCTGTGGTATACCCTGTCAAGCACCGCAATGTATTAAGCAAACGGGAGGGGGGTGGGGGGTAGGAAAATTTTAGATGTCTCCTTCCCAGGGGCAAAGATAAACTGAGACACAGGTGGGGGCGGCCAGGTTTTCTTCCAGGCTTCTAGGATCTGCGCTGAGAGCCGTGTGATAGAAATTGAAAGCTTTAAGGGTTTTTTTGGTGCCGCGTGTCATAATGATCAGGGATTATGCATCAGCCTATAATTATAGTTTGAGGTTCATCATCAAGCTTCTACATAATCCTATAATTTAGGATTCTCAATGTCAACTCCAAATATCAAGTGTATCTTGTAGAGACATACTGTATAAAGTCACTGACATGGGGGATTTACATCCTGGACGAGCAAAACATAAATATAGTCATATATAGGCCACAGTCCTAATGTCTACTGGTCGTAGTACATCTGTGTACTCAATAGGTTGATCTACATTGGCAACTTAATGCTTTTAGGCAGTGCTTTTTTTGTAAAATAATACTGAGGCGAGGAGCGGGCGTTGGGGGAGGTTTTGGGCGCCGTCGGCTTGTAGAGCGGGGGTTATGAAGCTATCAGGCGCCTGCGGCCATGATTAAGAAGCGGGAAGGGGAGGGGTGCTGTCTTCCAGCCGGGAGACCCTGTGGTCAGCATGTAGTGGACGGCAATACCCATATAGCTCCGCCCCCCCCCTGCATATTTTCCGTTACGCCATTCCACCACGTACCCCTTCCTCAGCATATTTTCCGGTACGCCGTACCACCACGTACCCCTCCCTCAGCATATTTTCCGGTACGCCGTACCATCACGTACCCCCACAAAAAAAGCATTGCTTTTAGGACTCCAAAAAGCGAAATTTTCAACACAACCCACGACTATCACATTCTTTAATACAGTTGGTCTTCTTATATGGGACAAAAAAACCGATTGCCCTTGCCACTAGGTTCCAGAGACCTAGTGCAACTGCAACCCCTACACCCATCATGATTTCACCCCAGAGATTGTAACAAACCATGTTAAGGGGGGTATAGGGTTCTGTCACTCCGGTCCTGGGAACTGCTGTGCTCTTGTACATACATTGATGTGTTATGGACTTGTATGTATCTATGTCGAAATGTTATATTTATGTGTATATAGTTCTGTTTATGCAGTCACTCTGTGACCAGGGTAAAAGACTGTTCCCTGGTACCTCGTGTAAACTAGTGTTAAATTAGCCAGTGAGCTAGTACACTCCTTAAGAGTGGAGTTTAAGGAACAAAACAGTGTAGTTTGAAGGAGGAGATGTAAGATGGTCTAGGGAGCTGTCACCCTCGCCCAGGAGGGAATATTGTCTTTATGTCTGCACCTAATGGCCACTTTACACGTCCCAACGTCGGTCCGATACTGGATCCAATGACGCGGGAGCGCGCTTTTTCTGGGCAGCATTCCAAGATCGCATAGGAGATGATACACAGCGCGATATCGGCAGGCAACGCCACTACGATGTCTACGCCCCCTTGTACGGCCGACCCAAGAACGACCATTTAACATGGGACAGGATAGGGGAAGCTGAACTCCACATCGTAGTTGGGCGTTTACACAGCACGATTTGGCCACAACGCCCATCCAATATCGGCCCGTTGGAGCGCAGGCTCATTTGATCCCCGATATCGTTTTGGCATCGTTCGTGCATCGTATTGGACATTTATACCATACAACGCTCAAACGATATCGGGGCCAACGCACGAACCACGTGACTTTTGGTCGGAGTTGGACACCGATATCGGGACGTGTAAAGTGGCCATAAGAGTTGCTTAGTTTGTTTAACTATGATGTAATATGATGTAGAATTATGTTTAATATGAGTTTGTTTACTTATGTGTAATAGTCACCTTGTGGTTAAGGTAACGACTGCTCCCTAGTCCTTTTCAGTTATGAATATTGAATAATAATTTTTGACACTCCTTAGGGGTGGGGCCCAGTCTGCAAAAAGGGCTTATAGCGTAGAATTATCCGGGGGGTCCCCAAGAGAGGAGAAAAACAAGGAACCACTGGAACATCAGGCACATTCAATGGATTCTACAAAACCCCGGGAGTTGTATATAGCAATACGGAAGCGACTGATCCCAGTATGGTTGTGGTGAGCTTCAATAGAGACTCTGAGAAAGGGTCTGTACAGTGCTGGTGGTAAAGGAACATTGCCTAAAACTGTTCCTCTGAGCAGTTCCCTACGGGAAGATTTGGGTTGGAGCCAGTAGAGACTAAATGAATTTGTAGCCAAATATAATGGAGTTGAGTGGAGTAAGTAAGAGCTTAGAGAAACCGGAATGGGTGGGAGTAGTCTGCTAGAATCATTGAAGAACTTTATTGACTTTATGTGTGCTTTGACTCTCACTGAGGGCAACTCTGAACTCAACGTTTGCACTGGGGGGCCGCTGGGACACATGCTACGAAACTACGGCTGCTCCAGCCTTGCCCGGGACTGCTGGGGCTCCATACAGCCGGACCCTCAACAATCATGCCATTGTATTGTATGCAAGTGACATCACTAAAGGTGACAGCTAGTGATGAGTGAGCACTACAATGCTCAGGTGTACGGTTCTCGAAACGAGCAGGTCAGATGCTTGGATGGGCTCGACTCAAGTACCGAGAATAATGGAAATCAGTGGGAAACTAGAACATTTTTCCAGAGACAATGTAAGAAATTAGGGCTGGAGTGTCCACCCAAAGGATCTTATAAGAAGAGAATGAAGCAGACAGCATCAGATGGGGCCACATGGTCATATACGCCATAAGGACACCTTTCGTCTATGTACAGTTGTGGCCAAAAGTATTGACACCCCTGAAATTCTGTCAGATAATACTCAGTTTCTTCCTGAAAATGATTGCAATCACAAATTCTTTGGTATTATTATCTTCACTTAATTTGTCTTCAATGAAAAAACACAAAAAGAATTGTCCTAAAGCCAAATTAGATCTAATTCCACACCAAACATAAAAAAGGGGGTGGACAAAAGTATTGGCACTGTTAGAAAAATCATGTGATGCTTCTCTAATTTGTGTAATTAACAGCACCTGTAACTTACCTGTGGCATCTAACAGGTGCTGGCACTTGCTAAATCACACTTGCAGCCAGTTGACATGGATTAAAGTTGACTCAACCTCTGTCCTGTGTCCTTGTGTGTACCACATTGAGCATGGAGAAAAGAAAGGAGACCAAAGAACTGTCTGAGGACTTGAGAAACCAAATTGTGAGAAAGCATGAGCAATCTCAAGGCTACAAGTCCATCTCCAAAGATCTGAATGTTCCTGTGTCTACCATGCGCAGTGTCAATAAAGACGTTTAAAGCCCATGGCACTGTGGCTAACCTCCCTAGATGTGGACGGAAAAGAAAAATTGACGAGAGATTTCATTGCAATATTGTGCGAATGGTGGATAAAGAACCTCGACTAACATCCAAACAGTCTGAGGGTACAACAGTGTCAACCCGTACTATCCATCGTAGTCTCAATGAAAAGGGACTGTATGGTAGGAGACCCAGGAAGACCCCACTTCTTACCCCGAGACATAAAAAAGCCAGGCTGGAGTTTCCCAAAACTTACCTGAGAAAGCCTAAAACGTTTTGGAAGAATGTTCTGTGGTCAGATGAGACAAAAGTAGAGCTTTTTGGGCAAAGGCATCAACATAGAGTTTACAGGAGAAAAAAAGAGGCATTCAAAGAAAAGAACACGGTCCCTACAGTCAAACATGGCGGAGGTTCCCTGATGTTTTGGGGTTGCCTTGCTGCCTCTGGCACTGGACTGCTTGACCGTGTGCATGGCATTATGAAGTCTGAAGACTACCAACAAATTTTGCAGCATAATGTAGGACCCAGTGTGAGAAAGCTGGGTCTCCCTCAGAGGTCATGGGTCTTCCAGCAGGACAATGACCCAAACCACACTTCAAAAAGCACTAGAAAATGGTTTGAGAGAAAGCACTGGAGACTTCTAAGGTGGCAGCAATGAGTCCAGACCTGAATCCCATAGACACCTGTGGAGAGATCTAAAAAATGGCAGTTTGGAGAAGGCACCCTTCAAATATCAGGGACCTGGAGCAGTTTGCCAAAGAAGAATGGTCTAAAATTCCAGCAGAGCATTGTAAGAAACTCACTGATGGTTACCGGAAGCGGTTGATCGCAGTTATTTATTTCAACCAAGTATTAGGCTGGGGGTGCCAATACTTTTGTCTGGCCCATTTTTGGAGTTTTGTGTGAAATGATCAATGTTTTGCTTTTTGCTTCATTCTCTTTTGTGTTTTTTTCATTGAAGACAAATTAAATGAAGATAATACCAAACAATTTGTGATGGCAATCATTTTCAAGAAGAAACTGAGTATTATCTGACAGAATTGCAGGGGTGTCAATACTTTTGGCCACAACTGTATGTGTAAATCAGCTGAAATGATCAGATGCTTAGCGTGAGAGAGGGAATCACTTGTAAAAATGCATTGATTGGTCGCGTGCTATAACAATTTCAATCGGCCCCGGAAATGCGAGTGCCGACATCGCTGGATGTGCACCAGCACTGGAGGTGAGTATAGGCTTTTTTCATTTTTATGGGGGCGTACATGGATAATGAGAAGGGGTTGTCCAAGTAGTGGGCAGCCCCTTTAGGGAATTAAGGATCAGACTTGTTTCCCCACAATGTGTTGGCTCACCTTTCCATGAGTCCAGTTTTGTCTTTCTTCCCAAATCTCTGTTCCAGGATGGCACCACTTCGGATCCGTTCGAGGGCATGCACTGGCATTTGCGCATGTGCTAATTAGTCCTGGTGTTAGGCCATACCCCATTGTCCCAGACTTATTAAGGACTAGAGATGAGCGAACCATTTGATGTTCGGGTTCGGGCAGTGCATTGTTCGTTACCCCACACTTGACATGAACCTCAGAGGAAGTCACTGATTGGCAGTCCAGCTCTCCACCGACATGTAGACAGCCATGAGGAAAACACTTCCAGGGGTGGGAGGAGAGGGTGTTTTTTTTAAATTAACTTTGGATACACACTACACCCAAAAACTGTGCTTTTAAGCCCAGGGTGAGCCGATCAAACACTGCACGCGGCTCACACTGGGCAACGCGCCAACTGTACCTGACCACAGCGATGCCCGCTCCATTGCTTTGCAAACAGGTTTACTCAGCACCAGGCACTGAACCTTTGCTCATCTTTGTTAAGGACCCTTAGTCAATTACTCTGTACCTGCACAATAAGGACTGCGGTATCTATAAAGGTGTTTTTGTTCTTGTTCTGAGTTACACCAACCTATTTTCTGATCTTCATCATGTCCTTTTGTCTGCAGCCTGCCCTGACCTCTACATGTCTACCGCTTACAACTGAACTCTTGATCTGTGCAATATCGGACGTCAATTCCTGCTCCCGGTCTTGGCTCTATGACTTTGTATCTTTGCTCCTCGGAGCCAATGGATGTAAATAGAAACTACTGTGTCAAATTTTTTTTTTGCTTCCTCTGCATAATAATAATAATAATAATTTTATTTATATAGCGCCAATATATTACGCAGCACTTTACAATTCGGAGGGGACATGTACAAACAATATGAGACAATTCAGAGTAACAAAAATTCACAAACCATGATGAGTGAAATCCCTGATCACAAGAGCTTACAATCTATGAGGAATAGGGGAGGCACAAAAGGTAAATGGTAAAAAGTGCCGTCATATATGGTCCAGCCATCAATATAATAAATAGGGGATTCACATAACACTGCATGAACCGGTCACCACTCGGGATCTGTACAAGTACAGATAAAATGCTATATTGTGCATGATGGACAGACAGACAGTCTGCAGACAGATGACAGAAGAGGCCAGATTTAGAAAAGGGAAGATAGTTAGACAAGTGAGGTGAGTTGATAGGCCAGTCTAAAGAGATGCGTTTTTAAGTCTCGCTTCAAACTATTGGTAAATGGGAATTAATTGAACTGTCTTTGGTAAACCGTTCCAGAGAATTGGTGCAGCTCATGAGAAGTCTTGAAGGCGAGAGTAGGAACATCGGATTGTAGATGATGTCAGTCTTAGGTCACTTGCGGAACGGAGGGCACGTGTAGGGCGATAGACAGAGATGAGGGAGGAGATGTAGGGCGATAGACAGAGATGAGGGAGGAGATGTAGGGCGATAGACAGAGATGAGGGAGATGTAGGGCGATAGACATAGATGAAGGAGGAGATGTAGGGTGATAGACAGATGAGGGAGGAGATGTAGGGCGATAGACAGAGGTGAGGGAGGAGATGTAGGGCGATAGACAGAGATGAGGGAGGAGATGTAGGGTGACAGACAGAGATGAGGGAGGAGATGTAGGGCGATAGACAGAGGTGAGGGAGGAGATGTAGGGTGATAGACAGAGGTGAGGGAGGAGATGTAGGGTGATAGACAGAGGTGAGGGAGGAGATGTAGGGTGATAGACAGATGAGGGAGGAGATGTAGGGCGATAGACAGAGGTGAAGGAGGAGATGTAGGGTGATAGACAGAGGTGAGGGAGGAGATGTAGGGTGATAGACAGAGGTGAGGGAGGAGATGTAGGGTGATAGACAGAGGTGAGGGAGGAGATGTAGGGCGATAGACAGAGGTGAGGGAGGAGATGTAGGGTGATAGACAGATGAGGGAGGAGATGTAGGGCGATAGACAGAGATGAGGGAGGAGATGTAGGGCGATAGACAGAGGTGAGGGAGGAGATGTAGGGTGATAGACAGAGGTGAGGGAGGAGATGTAGGGCGATAGACAGAGGTGAGGGAGGAGATGTAGGGCGATAGACAGAGGTGAGGGAGGAGATGTAGGGCGATAGACAGAGGTGAGGGAGGAGATGTAGGGTGATAGACAGATGAGGGAGGAGATGTAGGGCGATAGACAGAGATGAGGGAGGAGATGTAGGGCGATAGACAGAGGTGAGGGAGGAGATGTAGGGTGATAGACAGAGGTGAGGGAGGAGATGTAGGGTGATAGACAGATGAGGGAGGAGATGTAGGGCGATAGACAGAGGTGAAGGAGGAGATGTAGGGCGATAGACAGAGATGAGGGAGGAGATGTAGGGCGATAGACAGAGATGAGGGAGATGTAGGGTGATAGACAGAGATGAGGGAGGAGATGTAGGGCGATAGACAGAGGTGAAGGAGGAGATGTAGGGCGATAGACAGAGATGAGGGAGGAGATGTAGGGCGATAGACAGAGATGAGGGAGGAGATGTAGGGTGATAGACAGAGATGAGGGAGGAGATGTAGGGCGATAGACAGAGATGAGGGAGGAGATGTAGGGTGATAGACAGAGATGAGGGAGGAGATGTAGGGTGATAGACAGAGATGAGGGAGGAGATGTAGGGCGATAGACAGAGATGAGGGAGGAGATGTAGGGCGATAGACAGAGATGAGGGAGGAGATGTAGGGCGATAGACAGAGGTGAAGGAGGAGATGTAGGGTGATAGACAGATGAGGGAGGAGATGTAGGGCGATAGACAGAGATGAGGGAGGAGATGTAGGGTGATAGACAGAGATGAGGGAGGAGATGTAGGGCGATAGACAGAGATGAGGGAGGAGATGTAGGGCGATAGACAGAGATGAGGGAGGAGATGTAGGGCGATAGACAGAGATGAGGGAGGAGATGTAGGGCGATAGACAGAGATGAGGGAGGAGATGTAGGGCGATAGACAGAGGTGAAGGAGGAGATGTAGGGTGATAGACAGATGAGGGAGGAGATGTAGGGCGATAGACAGAGATGAGGGAGGAGATGTAGGGTGATAGACAGATGAGGGAGGAGATGTAGGGTGATAGACAGAGATGAGGGAGGAGATGTAGGGTGATAGACAGAGATGAGGGAGGAGATGTAGGGTGATAGACAGAGATGAGGGAGGAGATGTAGGGTGATAGACAGAGATGAGGGAGGAGATTTAGGGTGGCACAGAACTGTGGAGGGGTTTGTGGGTGAGAGTGATCATTTTATATTGTATTCTGTAGCGGATGGGCAGCCAGTGCAATGACTGGCACAGGATAGAGGCATCGGTGAAGCGCTTGGAGGGGAAAATAATCTTGGCTGCTGCATTCAGGATGGATTGGAGAGGAGAGAGTTTAGTAACAGGGAGACCGATTAGTAGAGAATTGCAGTAATCCAGGCGAGAATGAATAAGGGCAACAGAGTTTTTGCAGAATCAACAGTAAGAAACGGTCGACTTCTAGAGATGTTTTTGAGGTGTAGGTGACATGAGCGAGCGAGTGACCGGATGTGGGGAGAGAAGGAGAGATCTGGGTCAAATATAACACCAAGACCGAGGGCGTGCTGCTGAGGAGTAATGATAGAACCACATACAGAAATGGCAATATTAGGCTTCGGAAGATTAGGAGATGGAGGAAACACGAGACGTTCAGTTTTTGACAAGTTCAGTTTACGGTAGAGAGAAGACATGATGTTAGAGACAGCAGAGAGACAATCACTGGTATTGTGTAGTAATGTGGAGGTGATGTCAGGAGAAGAGGTGTATAACTGGGTGTCGTTAGCATAGAGATGGTACTGAAAACCAAATCTACTGATGGTTTGTCCAATGGGGGAAGTGTATAGAGAGAAAGAGAAGGGACCTAGGACTGAACCCTGAGGATCCCCAACTGTGAGGGGAAGAGGAGCCGCGGACGTACAGAAAAGGAGCGGTCAGAGAGGTAGGAGGAGAACCAGGAGAGAGCCGTGTCCTTGAGCCCAATAGAGCGGGAAGATAGAGAGAAGGAGCTGGTGATCCACAGTATCAAAATGCAGCGGAGAGATCCAGGAGGATCAGTAGGGAGTAGTGACCATTAGATTGAGCTGTTAGTCGATCATTAGAGACTTAAGGTTGGGCTCCACACTTGCGGACCCCTCCGCAGCGTCCTGACATGTCATGTTCCTGGTGTGGATAGAGTGTGTGATTAGTGTGCAGGCATACACTGCGTACAAAACACACAGGCAAATGAATGGGAGCGCACAGTCATGCGCAGCATCGTGCGTTCCCCATTATAAACATAGGGGCTTGCGGTGGCTGCGTCAGCTTGCGGATCCCTCTGCAGGACGCTGCGGAGGGGTCCGCAAGTGTGAACCCAGCCTTAGTGAGGGCAGTTTCAGTAGAAGTGTAAGGAGCAGAAGCCGGTTGTAGAGGGTCAAGAACAGAATTGTCAGAGAGATAGCGGATCAACGGGAGTGGACCAAGCGTTCCAGGAGTTTAGAGGACAGGTCTGTAGTTAGCAGCAGAGTTCTGTCGAGGGATGTTTCTTTTTTAAAGAGGACCTTCACCCCCCCCCCGGTGCTATGCTAACTGAGTGCAGTACTGAATGCTCCATGTCAGCTGCATTCGGGGAAGGGAGTCCCCCTGACTCTAGCCCCCCTGCAAGTTGTAAAAAAGACTTTATAAAGTTTATTGATAAAGAGTCCAGAGGGACTTATTCAGTAATGAGTCATCGCAGTTGTATGGTGTCCTCCCCGCCTCCAGCCCTCTCTTGTTCAGCCTCCTGCATGAGTCATCTCTGTTGCTGGTGTCCTCCCGCCTCCAGCCTTCTCTGTGCCACCTCCAGCCTTCTCTTGTTCAGTCCTCCTTTATGTGTCTCCTCTCCAAGAGTGAGCAATGGGCGGGAGCGGTCCCAGCAGCTGAAACGCCTCCTGCCGGTGATGTCAGCGCCGGAGCCCCCTGCTCCAGAATTTACTGTATTCATACAGCGGGGTGGACTCTGGCGCTTACATCACCGGCAGAAGGCGTTTCAGCTGCTGGGACAGCTCCCGCCCATTGCTCACTCTGTGGAGGGTGACATATAAAGGAGGATGAACAAGAGAGTGCTGGAGGGGGTAGGACACCAGCAACAACGATGACACATAAAGGCACAGGAGACGTGGTATGATCAGACATGTCCCTGTAATGGTCAGACACATCCATTACACAGTACATAGCAGGGCACATATATAAGATTATGTCAGCACAGGAGATGTGGTATGATCAGACCATGTCCCTGTACGTCAGACACATCCATTACACAGTACATAGCAGGGACACATATATAAGATTATCTCAGCACAGGAGATGTGGTATGATCAGACCATGTCCCTGTACTGTCAGACACATTCATTACATAGTACATAGCAAGGACACATATATAAGATTATCTCAGCACAGGAGATGTGGTATGATCAGACCATGTCCTGGATGGTCAGACACATCCATTACACAGTACATTGCAAGACACATATAGAGATTATAGTCAAGCAGAATGAAAAGGGAACACGTATCTATACTGGGTTCACTGGGAACTCAATTACGTGTGATGGGGAGACGTGAAGGGTATTACTGAAACAGTGCGTGTCACCTGCGCCTCCTGCCCTTTGTATGTGCTCCTGGACTAAATATAAAGAAATCCATATAGCGTCTGGTGATGCGATGTTTTCTTCTTACATGATTTAATATAAGATTATCTCAGCACAGGAGATGTGGTATGATCAGACCATGTCCCTGTATAGGTCAGACACATCCATCACACAGTACATAGCAGGGACACATATATGATTATCTCAGCACAGGAGATGTGGTATGATCAGACCATGTCCCTGTACGGTCAGACACATCCATTACACAGTACATAGCAGGGACAATATATAAGATTATCTCAGCAAGGACATGTGGTATGATCAGACCTATGTCCTGTAATGTCAGACACATCCATTACACAGTACATAGCAGGACACATATATAAGATTATCTCAGCACAGTATATGTGGTATGATCAGACCATGTCCCTGTAAGGTGAGACACATCCGTTACACAGTACATAGCAGGGACACATATATAAGATTATTTCAGCACAGGAGATGTGATTGATCGGACCATGTCCCTGTATGGTCAGACACATCCATTACACAATACATAGCAGGACACATATATAAGATTATCTCAGCACAAGAACATTTTTATTAAACATCCAATTGTGGAAATTATTATTCCAAGATCTATTAGTTAAAATTGACTTTGTAGGAAACCCTCTTTTAAATAAAGCTAGGGATGTGATTGGGAGCTGACAAGTATGTCAAGTTCCATGCACTGTAAAAGGTGGGAGGTGTGAAGGAAAGTATAGAATTGTAAGAGAAGTGTATAAACAGCAGTAAAGTTACATTTAGTGCCAAAAAGACAAACAGGATTCAACAGTATTGCAAGAACAAAGGTTTTTTTGCTGGAGGTGTCAAAACATGGCACCTCCCCCAAGGACTCTGAGCTTCAGGGCATTAGCAATTGGTCATATCCAGGCAGAATATTTCCCAATTGCTGTACAGAGAGGAATGGGGGCGGCACAAAATAGTTCATATGCAATAACTTGCCTAATTAGCCCATAGTCCAATTATAATCAACACAGCAATGTTAACATTATAATCTAGGCTGTCCTGGAAACATAAGACCAAAATCAACAGTGTACAAGGCTGGGTTACACAAAAACATTGTTCACACTTAGGGGTTGGCTTATGCTGATTGTAATCCATAATTCTTTTTCTCTTTCCCCAAGGAAACAGAAGATAACTTTACACTACTTTGGGATATTTCTGTTTCTCACTTCTTATTTTATAACTGTTATGCATATTTGTCTGTCGTTTTTATTTTCATCTTTTATACCTTTTTATTGTAAACGCTATATTTTTATATTAAAGCATAATACTTTAATCAGTGTGATCCTTGTACGGTCTAAGGCCGGGGTCCCCAACCTGTAGCTGAGGAGCCGCATGTGACTCGCTGGCTTTTGACGTGTGGCTCGCGGCTGTCTGGCAGCTTGGTCCATTAGCGCCAGGTCTAGCGAACAGTTATGAAGAGCAGGTCTACAGATGGGGACTATAGTGAGTAGCCTTGCACATAGGAGATCTGGATTGGGTAAAGTAGGAACCCCTGGATCTTGGTATACTGCCTTGGTGTGATCACTGTGATAAAGCTTTGGCTGCCATTATACCGGTAATAAGGCCTCTGTGTGTCACTACTATGAGGAGGGGAGCTAGATGTGGCTCATGACCCTCCCTCAGAGCTGAATGTGCTTTGCAACCATTTTTTAGAGGCACTCAATGTCAGAAAGGTTGGGGACCTTTGCTCTGAAGAGTTCATAGCCTTACAGAGAGTGTGACCCTGTTGACTGTCAGACAGTAATATATTTCGGGGACTCATCACCCTGTGTGTTTGATGAGTGGTGGCAGCGTGTTGTGTACCTGGGGTGTGTGGATGGTGTCAGGATGTGATTTATGCTCACTTTATAGCCTATAACAGAGGGACGAGCACTGGATTGAGTGAGAAGAGATAAATTAACCCTTTCAGGCACACGCCACCTCACACGCTGAAACTTGTGTGTGTCCCAACTTGGTGGCAGCGGTGCGATATCTCCGAGATCTCCTGTGCTGTCTCAGTCTGTCTCCCTGACACCCCCCGTTATCCGGTGATATCATTTTAAAAGTAAAAAACACAAGTCCCCTTGAATCCATGAGTCAACGCAACTGGTCGTCATCTCTCGTTGGCCTCGCTATATCGGCTTCCATATTGGAGCGTCTATGGGCCATTGAGTGTCATTGCACCTAATTTCGTTACGATGCCATGTTATATAAAGAACGACGGTATTGATTCCCAGAATTGATATACAAATGCAATAATTCCATACAACACACCAATAAAATTGAATTTTCAATCAACGACCGTAACAAAGCAAACTCAACCTTTCTTTCAATTTTCCCTTTTAAAACAAATCTTATTAATTATTCAGCAGAATTAACATCCAATGTGATCCAAGCTGCATTACCGAGGCACAAATAATTGTCAATCCCATTACTTCGCTGCTCGGCATAAGGTTGCTGGATGCTGATTTCATTCAGCCCGAACTGGATCATTTATTGGCGTTGATAGCTTCAATGAGACATGGGTAAGCGATTTCCACACATGTGAGCCGCACATAGACACAATAACCCATGATGACTCTATTAAGGCAATGTTGGTCACTTGGCGGCTTATGTATTTATGGACTGGAAGGAGCCGCGGAACGCGGAAGGTCAATAGAAACATATTTAGAGGAAAATGTAATATCGTCCTGTAGTGGAAGGACGGGGGTGATTGACGTCTTATAGGAGTATTAGTCCACATCAGCTGCACGGTGGAGGAAACCATATTGTGGCGTCGATCAATGTGACTTTGGGAATGGACAAGTCATCTGCTTTAAGCCTATGGCCAGTTAGATAAGTGTTTGATCCATGGATGACAGAGGATCGTAAGAAGTGGAGAAGATTGAAAAACGACTTCATATGGCAAAGTTATTAAATGGTTTAGGGATTAATTGCTTTGATCTGATTTGCTGCTTACAGTGGTGCTTCACTTTTGTGAGATTAGGCTATAAACGGTTCCTTGGAGCTATTTACAAGTGGAAGTATCACTTCAAGCCCTGATGAGAGTTGGCTAAGGGTACCTTTTGGAGGCATTCGGAGGCAACCTAACGTGCACATTTTTCATGGTTGTCTCCGAACGCCGAAGGCGCTTTTAGACGCCCTCAACCTAAGGCGACGTGTCTCCCCGGAAGTTGCAACACAAACTGCGGGAAACATCCGGTTGCCTCCCGACAACGCTTAACACGCCGCAATCCCCAAAGGAATGTGGGCGTACATGTTTAGTGCCGCAAGAACATAGGCATGACAGACTGGTGTATTCCGCGCCCCCAAACACGCTGATTAGACAACGCAATAGCGTCATGATTGGGCAGCCTGCGCAGGAAGGCTGGCTAATACATGACGCCATTGCCATTGTGTAGTGTGAATGGACAGCTCTTCAAATATGGCGCCCTGTGAAGGGACAGACAATGGAAACACAGTAGCCACCTCCAATCATCTCTGACGGGGCGCGGTGTCTAGAACGCTGTGGCATGCCTCTGGGAAATCACTAGGCGACGCTGATTCCATCCCTATCGCCCCTTCACACGCCAAAAGCAGGGCAATTCACCTTCAGGGTTGCGTCTGGTTTTGGAGCAGTGCTGTGAAATTGGAACCAGGCACAACCTTTTTGATCACCGCCAGATTCCGAAATTACACGCCGCAATTTCGTAGCAATTTGACGGCGATGGTGACGGGGCTACTGATTGCCGGTCAGATTTCTTGTGTAAAGGTACCCTAACAGGTAGAAAAGTAGGAATGGAACTGCACTACAACGTAAGGTGGCCTTCAACCCTTATCAAAATGGGCCTCTATTATGGATTTTGCCAACAATGATATCCCCCCACACACACACTCTTTAGAAGACCCCTACCCCATCCTATCTGTGTCCCTCTGGGATGGGACGTCCTACATTATATTTCAGAAGGGTTTGCTTCTCCTTCACACTCTTGCCATATATCTTGAACCATTACCCAACCTTCTTGTTTCATAGTTTTTAAGTCCATCTAGGATCAACCCATGACCTGACATGTCCTAATATGCTTTTCTGGAGAACGTTCTCCAGGAGGGTCAGGATCTCACCAACCAGTGGCAAAGAGGGATGGAACACTGTGTGGACTTTTTTCTCCGAGGACTCTTTGCAACCTTGACCCATGTACAAAACATTATTAAGAAGTTCTACCCGTCAAGGAGGAGGTCACTTCTTATCCCAGCCTTCCATGAAAATAGCAAACATGAGATGAAGGGTTAAAATCTGCGTTGACGATGGACAACATGCACTGTATGTGAAGAGGACGAGCCAGGTAGGTGTAATCCAAGCCGTTTATTGGATCTACGAGTTTCGAAGTATCAACTTCTTCAGGAGCTAAAGGTTGAAGTTTCTGTCCTGAAGAAGACATTCATTCTTCACAACGGAAACTACTTGGATCATACCTACTTGGCTTGTCCTCTTCATATCTTGAGCATCTGGTCCATCAGCAATGCGGGTTTTAACCCTTCATCTCCTGTTTCCTATCGCTGCAATCCAAGGGGCCACAACAGCCGGATCTTTGAGTGATTTTCTATGTTGTGAGTGCACAACCTCCACCAGGTGAGCACTTTGCGAAACAGCATCATTGATATTTCCCAGATAAGACACTATTGCTCTTGTCTTTCCTTTAGTGTATTCATATGGAAATACACAGAGCATGCTACAGGAAGGAATGACCATTGATGATTGCACCATTTCTTCTTTTTCTCGCATCAGAAGGAACTCACAGTCATGGTATCCATTTGGTTACTTTTTGGGGACCAAAGATGTACAGTATATGTTATCACAAATGAGGTCAAGTGCCCCAAGTATTCAAAACATTTTGTTATGGACAACATAATAGATAAATGTCCACCCAACCAAGTGTATGACTTATATAGAGGATGACACATATAGCATAAATGTTGCGCCATAGGTCATTCCTATACCACTTATTTCCAATATCTTGAGCCAAAGTTGGGGAAGGACATATCCAAACCTGCATTGTTGGTATACACTACCCTAATGATCGGAATTGATCTGACCCCTGAACCCCATATATCCCTAAAACGTAAAACCGCACAGTCCTATTTCTGATGTCCTCCTGTAATAGAAAACACAAAGGGATCACTGTGCAGCATTTTGTCATTTCTAGCGGTTGGATTACACCGTATACCATTATACTATGACCACTGGGCTTTGTACTATAGTATTAAGTTCTGGTGTAAGTGAGAACTCAAGTCTTAAGCAAAATTCAGCTTATTTTTAGAGGTAAACTATCAAATTCTGTCACTTTGCTTCAATAATTATTAGTCAGGAGCATTGGTGACCCCCTCGGCCCCTGGTACCTGACAAACAGTCACTTTTGCAGTGATTGTATACCTCAGAGCTTTCCATAGCCGCGGTAGAAAGCCAGGCACTAGTCCAAGACTCACTCCCAGCACCCAAGGTGTCACCGAGCTTCAACTCCACATTTCAATTGCTTTTCCGTGCAGCTTTAATCAAGTACTCCGGTTGGGATCGTACAAATGGTAGTCAGCTGTAGCCGGTAGACGTTCACCGGTTGGGGGGGGTCACATTGCAATATTACTTTTGATGGTTAATCGTACTTGATGCATGGGAAGAGAATCCCTTACAAATGATTTCCATCCATAAATAAATGGGGTCTTGTGTATCATTGTGTATCGGGCATTGCTTTATGTAAAATATCATTGTTGGGTGTCAAACTGCTTCTCTGCATCTGTAGGTGTATGATTAGAATGCAGCAAGAATATGGAGTCATGAATTACAATGGAAGAGATTCCCAATGAGCAGAGCTGCTAATGGGCAAATGATTAGGAGGAGCAGTGGATCTACAGAACGTGCTCCACATGGCAACACACCGGAGAGATCATTAGGTTATCTCATTATATTATGTATATATATACATCTATACCACAATCATCTTACAAGAAACAAACCCAAAGAAAGATGGTTTGGGGATCTTACTATCTGGGTTTGAGTATCTTATTATTTGGGTTGTGGGTATCTTACTATTTGGGTATCTACTATTGGGTTTGGGTATCTTACTATTGGGTTTGGGTATCTTACTATTTGGGTATCTTACTATTGGTTTGGTATCTTACTATCTGGGTTTGGGTATCTTACTATTTGGGTATCTTACTATTGGGTTTGGGTATCTTACTATCTGGGTTTGAGTATCTTACTATTTGGGTTTGGTATCTTACTATCTGGGTTTGGGTATCTTATATTTGGGTATCTTACTATTTGGGTTTGGGTACTTACTATCTGGGTTTGGGTATCTTACTATTTGGGTTTGGTATCTTACTATCTGGGTTTGGGTATCTTATATTTGGGTATCTTACTATTTGGGTTGGTATCTACTATCTGGGTTTGGGTTATCTTACTATTTGGGTTTGGTATCTTACTATTTGGGTATCTTACTATTTGGGTTTGGTTATCTTACTATTTGGTTTGGTTATCTTACTATTTGGGTTTGGTTATCTTACTATTTGGGTTTGGTATCTTACTATTTGGTTACTTACTATTTGGGTTTGGGTTATCTTACTATTGGGTTTGGGTTTGGTATCTTACTATTTGGGTTTGGGTTTGGTTATCTTACTATTTGGTGTTTGGATATCTTACTATTGTTTGGGTTTGTTATCTTACTATTTGGGTTTGGTTTGGCAATCTACTATTTGTTGGGTTTGGTTATCTTACTATTGGTTTGTTTGGTTATCTTATTATTGGGTTTGGTTTGGTTATCTTATATTTGGTTTGGATACTATATTTGTTTGGTTATTATGTATTTGGTTTGGTTATCTTACTATTTGGTTTGGATACCTTAGTATTTCGGTATCTTAGTATTTAGATTTGGTTATCTTATTATGTTATAATATTATGTTATTATCCTATGTTATATAATGTTATAATATATATTATGTTATATTGTTACTAATCTATGTAATGTTATGATATTATTATCCTGTTATTATAATATGTTATATGATGTTATTATATTACGTATGTTACTAATCTATATTATAATATGTACCGTAATTATGTTATATTATGTTGTTATACTCTTATTATACAGTATTATGTCAATATCATATTATTAATCTAGGTCATTATATTATGTTATTCTATTATGTTGTTATCCTATATTATGTTAATATATTATGTTATGATATTGTTATTATATTATGTGGTTATTATGTCATTTTCCTATGTTATTATGTTATATTGCTATGTTGTTATGCTATGTTATCATATGATATTACATATTATATGGTGTCAGAAGAGCCTTCGGATCTATCTATGCCCAGCACTGATCCCGTGTTGTAGCATGTTCAATCATCTACATGCTAATTGCACTTGTAAACAAGACAAATCAATGAATCATTTTTATCTCATTTGTAAGCAGCTGTGTAGACGGGTGACGGATCTCTTTGAAGTTACTGATTATAGTCCTTTTACAATTATCATCTATCTTGATCAATCTCTTCCAATATAAAACATTAATACCAATCTATATATGCATAGACCCATGATATGTGATATCTCAGCACTCTATGTCCTAGGCTGTGGCACTACAAGTCTCATCATGCAGTTGGGGCTTGTGATTCCACCATGCATAGACCCAGAATGATCCTATCACATCACCCCTATGGTCAATGGATTATAGTAGTCCTAGGGCTGTGGAACTACAAGTCTCATCATGCCCTATACTCAGATTAGGGCTGGTCATTCACCATCCATAGATCCCTATTCTGAAATGTTAAAGTGGAAATGACATCAAAGCTCCATCATCTCCCAGAGCAATCCACAATCTACTAATAAGTGATGATCTAACCGGCCAGGAGGGTGAAAATATCATGAATTAAACCATTTCTGGGTCGAAAAAGAAGAAATTGAATTTATAAAAAAAAATATGTACCATACAGAAAAACTGGTATATACTATCCTATAGCAAGTGGAAGCATAAATATCATTGTCAGCTCCATCAGATGGTATGTTTTATGCATTTTCTACTTATTTTATAGCATTATATATCAGTATAGAAATATAATGTCTTCTACAAATCATCTGGACATTTTAAGATTATCTGTAGGGAAGATAGTGGGGAGGCAAGGGTTACTTGCTTGCTGTGTACCAGCATGGAAGATAATAGGAAGGCAAGGGTTACTTGCTTGCTGTGCCCCATCATAGAATGGGGAGGCAATGGTTACTTGCTTGCTGTGTCCCAGCATAGAAGATAATGGGGAGACAAGGGTTACTTGCTTGCTGTGTCCCAGCAATGAAGATAATGGGGAGGCAAGGGTTACTTGCTTGCTGTGTCCCAGCAATGAAGATAATGGGGAGGCAAGGGTTACTTGCTTGCTGTGTCCCAGCATAGAAGATAATGGGGAGGCAAATGTTACTTGCTTGCTGTCTCCAAGCAATGTAGATAATGGGGGGCAAGGGTTACTTGCTTGCTGTGCCTCAGCAATGAAGATAATGGGGAGACAAGGGTTACTTTCTTGCTGTGTCCCAGCATGGAAGATAATGGGGAGGCAAGGGTTACTTGCTTGCTGTGTCCCAGCATGGAAGATAATGGGGAGGCAAGGGTTACTTGCTTGCTGTGTCCCAGCATGGAAGATAATGGGAGGCAAGGGTTACTTGCTTGCTGTGTCCCATCATTTTTCACATCTGCAAAACACCAAAAAAAAGAACTGGCAACACACACAATAACAATGGTGGGTACCTGTTTTGTATTAGCGGCTGATCACATTTTGGTTCTTGCTGGATTTCTGTTTTTTCCCCAGGAGGAGGTAAGTTGAGAACAGAAGTGTCAGCTCATGGCCTCAGGAGGAGATCCAGGGTTCTCATCATAAGAAACTCTTTGGATGTCAGTGTAGTTTTTGGGTTCACTCTTGATCAGATCCTTCAGAATTGCTCCAGAACCCTAAATATTTGATAAGTGCATTAGGGATAAAGGTTGGATGGACTCTACTGACCCTATGAAGGCTCATCCTGATGTCAATGATGGTCCTCTGAAGTCTCTGGAAGCTGCTCAAGATGGAAACCTGGAATAATTCTGGATGAGCTTTGTAGTGATTTTTTCTTCCAAGGTCCTAATTATGCATTTTGCTTCTCAAAAGAAGATGGTCATTGATTAAAAGTGGTCCTCAATAAAGCAGTGAAGGCATTACTCTGGTCCTCAGTGTTGGGTAATCCATGGTGCACCATTGATGTTGGAAGGTTGAGGTTCATTCCTGGTCAGTGCTGTAAGGTCAGGGAATTGCACCACCAACACAAGGGGGCGTAAGGGAGGGGGTGACAATCTGTGAAGAAGTATCTGAGAGGTCTGGATGCTTGGAGGTCCTGCTAGAGAGCAGCCAAGTCTACAAGGACATGGACCTGGAGCATCAATGCACTGTGTGTCTCATAATCCAAGAAGAAGACAAACAATCCAAAGTCCTCAGGAGGGAGATGGTCCAGATCACAGGGGCTGCTCTGATTTTAGGAGTATGTGATGGCTGCTGGTGGGGGATGGTGATTGCCCCTGCTGGATCTTGCTGGTTTCTTACCCCCAGAGATGGGTCAGGTCTGTGCAGCAGCTCAGGGGTCTCCTCCTCTCTGCCTGTCTCTGGCAGACTGAATGTGGGGGAGTATGATCTGCTTCATACATATGGAAGAGAGCAGGCGCACTCCCTCCTGAAAGCTGCAAGTCACTGACAGCACAGCTCCAAAGACTGCAAGAAGCTGCACATCATCATCATCCACATATCCACCCTGCTACACAAGCTTCAATGAAGGAGATCCCATTAAATCCAGCATTAAGTCATGCAAACAATTCAAATAAGTCTGCTGTGCAAGGATCCTGGAGATCTCTACATCTTCTGTCTTCACTGACAGCACCAGCTCCAAAGACTGCAAGAAGCTGCACATCATCATCATCATATACTATATACCAGCCTACAAGACAAGCTTCAATCAAGGAGATCCCATTAAATCCAGCATTAAATCATGCAAACAATTCCTAAATAACAGTCTGCTGTGCAAGGATCCTGGAGATCTCTACATCTTCTGTATTCACTGACAGCACCAGATCCAGACACTGCAAGAGCCAAGAAGCTGCACATCATCATCATCATCATCATCATACTATATACCAGCCTACAAGACAAGGTTCCATCAAGGAGATCCCATTAACAATTCCTACATAAGTGTCCATCCTGGAGATTTCTCCATCTTCTGCTGTCCTCCCTGCAGTTCAGCAGTGCAGAGCCTGGATCCATCACTCCCCCATGTCCTGACCACTGACTATATCCAATATACTGATATTTAACACAGATCAATCCCTTCCAAACAGAAGCAGTGAGAGCTTTGCTGAGCTGACCCCTCCTCCTCTCCTCCTCCTCCTCCTCCTCCTCTGCCCCTCTCACTCCTTCCCAGGAGACCTCACAACCTCTTAGAACATTGTCTTGGCTGCAGCACAAGGTTTATTTGGGATTTGGGTCCCCTACATAGTTTTTGCCTATAGAGGTCTTGCAGGAGCCTTTGATCTTTGGTCTCAATCAGTTGGTAAAGCATTACCAGTGCCAATGAGCTGTCAGTGTGCAGCACTGACCTGTGCACACAGCTCTGCACAGCATTACACATTCCTCCCACTCACACACTGCAGACTGGCAGCTCTCCCCTGGGAATCTCTGGCCCAGATAAGCAAACTTTTATGGCTTTAGTGACAAACAGCTTTAACCCATTTAGACCTGGACAGACTGGCGCATGGGAGGGCAGGGAAATCTTCCGGTGGGCCACGGTACAGTAGCACGGTGGGCCACTTTACAGTAGTACGTGGTAGTTTAAGTCCTCCTGAAGAGGCAATTTGCATTATGACTGTAATATAAAACTCTATTCTCCCCCAATACACTTTGGGGGAGAGAGAGGGGGCAGTAACAGGGGCTGGCTTTGGTGTTTCGGGATGCTGTCCCTTGTCAGTGCAAAGTATAATATCTGATTTGGTGTTTTGGGGTGCTGCTCCTCGTCAGTGCAAAGTATGAATCTGATTTGGTGTTTTGGGGTACTGCTCCTCATCAGTGCAAAGTATGAGATCTGATTTGGTGTTTCAGGGTGCTGCTCCTCATCAGTGCAAAGTATAATATCTGATTTGGTGTTTCGGGGTGCTGCTCCTCATCAATTCAAAGTATAAGATCAGACTTGGTGTTTTGGGGTGTTGCTCCTCATCAGTGCAAAGTATGAGATCTAATTTGGTGTTTTGGGTGCTGTTCCTCATCAGTGCAAAGTATGAGATCTAATTTGGTGTTTCAGGGTGCTGCTCCTCATCAGTGCAAAGTATGAGATCTATCTGGTGTTTTAGGGTGCTGCTCCTCATCAGTGCAAAGTATGAGATGTGATTTGGTGTTTCGGGGTGCTGCTCCTCATCAGTGCAAAGTATGAGATCTGATTTGGTGTTTTGGGGTGCTGCTCCTCGTCATTGCAAAGTATGAGATCTGATTTGGCTAGGTGAAGGCTAAACTGGGGATCTGCACTATAACGTTTCTCCTTATGGACAGCAATACGCCACTTACTGTGATAAATGATGACCTTCTTTAGACCTACAGATTTTGGTGAAGTCAAGAGAAAGTGAAATCTCACAGCAGGAAGAATGGTCACACCGCTGGAAGATAAATGCTCCAAGAAACGTGGCCGCTCCTCCTGCTGCGCTATCTAACTTCCACTTGACTTCATCTTCTCCTCCGAAATCCGTAAGTCAGAAGAAGGTCAGCGCTTATGACCGAAACGTAACTCTATAAGGGTTGTATGAAATTGGTAAAAGATACTTCACTGTGAGTGTGTTAAGCTTTCATCCAAAATTCTACTAAATGGACAATTATGTATAAACCATTGTATGACGATATTTACAGCAACCGCCAGTGGGAGAAAAATATGTTCCAAACATAAAACATCATCAATAATTCAATGGTTAAAATCAGGAAAAGGTAAGACCTTCCAGAGACATATGGTCTACGCGTTTCGAGCTACTGGAGCTCTTACTCTTGACAAGAGACTATCGGTGAGTGCCCACCATCAGGATTAGCAGCACATTTCCATTGCCTCCAAACCATTGTGTTGTACAGTATAAGCACAGTGATTGGGAATTATAGATATCTGCTGCCCACTGTGCTTTGTTTTTCCCGTAGCGAAAACTGACCTGCGGCGCAGCTTCCCAGACCGCAGCAGGTGTATTTATCCTTGTTACGACGTAAGTGGGAGAATACAGTGAAAATATGCTGCACCCGGAAGCCTACCTGTGGGTTTGGATTCTGTGTTCTTCCATAGAGAACAATCGCATCTCGGCAAGACAAGGACAATCTGCATCTAGAACGCTGGCACTCCTGATCATGGGATATTAGTATAAGAGCTCCAGTAGCTCGAAACGCGGAGGCTATGGCCTCATTCACACAGAGCATTTGTGCTTTATTTTTGTTAATCGTGAAGTTTCTGCACCAAAAACGATCCTCTTTTTTTGCAAAAAAAACATCAGAAACGCATTATACACCGACACACAGACAGAGGCAGATACACTTTCTTACCCTCCCCGGTAATCCCACGATGAGCTCCAATGATGTCTTTCTTCCGGACATCAGCATGACCTAAGGTATCGGGCTTAGAGGACCTGTCCACGTGACTCAGGCTGACTCACATGGGCAGGTCCTCTCAGTACTGTACACACAGGTCCTGCTGATGTTCAGAAGGAAGACATCTCTGTGGTTCACCGTGGGATCACCGGGGAGGGTATGTAATGGGACATCGGTGGTGTGGAAAGTGCAGCAGAAAAACGGAGCAATAGTTGACCCTCATTATTTTCTGGATGCGCTTTTTGCACCATTATGGTACCTTTACACGCCGCCACAGAGGGTAGCAACAGGTAGGCAACGCACGTGCACGCGCGCGTTTTTACCTGTTGCTAACAGTTGCCGATGCCGCATATACACGCCGCCACAAAGGTATTTGCGTTCCCCGGAAGTGCAGACAGCTCCTGCGGCTTACTGCCTGTTGAATACCTTCCCTGGTTTACACGCCGCTACCACACAGGAATATGGGTGTACATATTTCGCGCCTCAAGTACATAGGCGTGACAGAGTTGTGTATTACGTGACTCTCGTACGGTGATTGGACAACGCAATAGCATCATGATTGGCCAGCCAGCGCAGGGAGGCTGGCTAATACATGACGCCATTGCAATTGTGGACTGTGAATGGATAGCTCATTAAATATGGCGTCCTGTGAAGGGACAACCAATCGTAACGCAGGAGCCTCCACCAATGATCGCTGATGGGGCGTGGTATCCATGACGTCATGGCACGCCCCAGGGATTTCGTAGGCCACGCAAATACCTTGCCTGTGCCCCGAATGCACGCCGCCACCATAGGGATTGTTCCTTCCTGTTTTTGAGCACGGCCCAGACACAGGTCTCCGAAGGAACTGCAAGACACATGAAGGAAAGTCCTGAATTACACGCCGCCACTTCGTGGTGTTTTCATGGCAACAGGCACAATTGTGTCCGATGCCTGGCGGTTTCTACCTTCCTGTGGCAGCTTGTAAAGGTACCATCAAGGCTGCTTTCATATTGCGATTTTTTTCCTGTCCGTGGGGATGCTACTTTTTGCAGGACCTCATGGACAGGAAAGGACCGGATCGCATGTGGCATCCTGGTGCCATTTCTGTGTCCGTGTCCGTGATTTTCTCAGACGCCGACAACAGAAAGGGCACTTTCACTTCCACAATGTGTATACATACATTGAGGAAGTGAAATTAAGTAAAGCAAGGGTTAAACATAAAAATAAAATCTCACCTCTCCGGCGTGTCCCGAGATGCCTCCATCTAGCTCCCGACAGCTTAAGGACCTGGCGGGGCGGAGCAAACCGATCAACTGATCAGTCACATGACCGGCATCAGCTGAGCGGTTTAAACCCTGCGCCTGCCGATCAATTTTAGCGGGCAGGAGATTTAAACCGCTCAGCTGATGGCAGTCATGTGACTGATCAGCTGATCAGGTAGCCCCGCCCCGCCAGGTCCTTGTCGGGAACTAGATGGAGGCATCGCGGGACACGCCGGAGAGGTGAGGAGATTTTTTTTTATTATTAACCCTTGCTTTTGTTAATTTCACTTGTATGTCTATACATTGCAGAAGTGAAATTAAAGGGGAACAGAGCAGTTGTAGTGTTGAGCATGCTCAGTACACTAAAATTGGGTTAAAATATCCGATGTTTTCCCGGACCCCGTGCTCCATAGGCCCCCATATTAATGGCCGCGGATCGCGTGGGACCCTATCCGGTCCAATTTGATCCGCTGTGCCCAAAATCGGAGCAGTCTCCAATTCTGGGTACAGCAAAAAATCGGAAAGAATCGGATCCGACACAAATCTGATGGCAATGAGGCCAAGTCCGATTAGATCCATCGCCCATAGGGACACATGGGGACCAAATCTTGTCCGTTGTTAAATGGCAGAAAATCGCTATGTGAAAGCAACCTAACGCAGCAGCCAAAAATGCAGAGTCTGAATAGCAAATAGAAAATTTTACTCACTTTGCTGGGAGAGGCAGTGACTGATCCATTTTCGGTACAGTTCTAAAAAAAAATGCAGCACCAAAAACAGATCAGAAATGTCCAGTGTGAACACAGCCTATGTCTTCATAGTACCTTGTGCTGTTCCATTCCTCAGGGGTCGGACTACGGACTCCTTGCACTGCACCCTAACGGGGCATTCCTGATACCGGTGAGTTGGTGTTACCTCACTCATTCTTTTTTCTTGATTTTTAGGTGGCAACTGAGCAACGTTTGTAGGATAAACGATCACAGTTGTCCGGATAGATCGGCACGCCTTATATCTTCATCCGACCATCGGGCATGGCATCATGGGCGTGTACTTTGTTCATTATTTAACGAAAATGTACGGCTTCATCTAAAGGTTATTTGTACAATGTGGTTGGGCGTGTGTAGGGTGCTGTCGTGGAAATGATTCATAGGAACGATACATGATCTTCTTCATGGCCATCTTCAGAGTCGTTGGGCCGTCCTCCCTATGAGATGCTATTTACGACCTGTCGGAGGGCAGAATAACTCTCACACAGACACAAGGTGAGATGTAGAGTGCTGTGAATTATTCTTTTCAATATCACATATCTTTATAGGATTCATTCATCTTATTCCAATGCACCTACCCACCTCTACGCTGATAAACTACAATAAATATACATGCATAATTAATTCTTGGAAAAGATCAGAATCAAGGTAAAAGGTGAGACTATAATGAGATGGCACAACACCTTGACTCTCAGACATCTTGTTAATATGAACAGTTCGTTAGTAATTCTGAAACTTCAGATAACACAGGGGTAACGGGAACAGGTGGTTAATTCAGACAGTGTATAAATCATGAAAAATATCATTGATACAATGCCATTAAGGGTGCTTTCACATCTGCGTTTTTCGTAATTCGCGGCAGATGCGGTGAAAAAACCGCATCTGCCGCGTTTGCCGCATAACGGTTCCACTTGCGGCACGGTTGCGTTTTTTTTCCATAGGAAGTATAGGGGGACTTGCGGCAGATGCGGCAAGTGCGGTATTGCACTTGCGGCAGGTGCGGCAGAGAAAAAAACCGCGGCTTACTGCGGTTTTTTTCGCTGCCGCACCTGCCGCAAGTGCAATACCGCACTTGCCGCATCTGCCGCAAGTCCCCCTATACTTCCTATGGAAAAAACCGCAACCGTGCCGCAAGTGGAACCGTTATGCGGCAAACGCGGCAGATGCGGTTTTTTCACCGCATCTGCCGCGAATTACGAAAAACGCAGATGTGAAAGGGCCCTAAGAGATTTAGAAATACAGAAGGGAAAGAAGATAATTAATTGGTTACGGTACAGAAATCATAAAATAATGTCATCCAGCGTTTACACAATTGAAGAGAACAGTCTTAAACGAGACAACAAGTGTCTCTACTTATCATTCAGTCTGGCCTATCACATTGCAGGTGTAGATAGTTATACTTTCCCTTTCCTGGTGTTCTCTGCTGGTTATATCTCAATGTGGACCCTGCTTGGAGATCCAGCCATACTGTCAAAGAATTTATGCCAGTCAGATAGAGACCAGCTAAGTTTATTATCTTTGCTATCTAGTCTGTCTATCCTTCTCCTTTCCACTTCCTAGAGTTAGGTAATCAGGGAATTTCCTTTCTTGCAGTGGTACAATACCTTTTTACTTTGTATTCCTGTTTTATGATTTCTAACTTAGGATTCCTCCTATCTCTGCACACCCTTCCTTATTCAAGGTTATGATGCTCTGCAACCTCTATCCAGTTTCTAAGGAGGTACAAGGAACGCTTGATGGCCTTTCAGGCAGCCAAGTCCAGCTTTTGATCTCTTAGTTTAAATTATTACATAATTATGTAGGTTGACAGCCATTACTACCTCTGCTATAGTGTCAGCCATTACTACCTTTGTTCTAATGTCAGCCATTACTACCTCTGCTATAGTGTCAGCCATTACTACCTTTGTTCTAGTGTCAGCCATTACTATCTCTGCTATAGTGTCAGCCATTACTACCTCTGCTATAGTGTCAGCCATTATTACCTCTGCTATAGTGTCAGCCATTATTACCTTTGTTCTAGTGTCAGCCATTACTACATCTGCTATAGTGTCAGCCATTATTACCTTTGTTCTAATGTCAGCCATTACTACATCTGCTATAGTGTCAGCCATTACTACCTTTGTTCTAATGTCAGCCGTTACTACCTCTGCTATAGTGTCAGCCATTACTACCTTTGTTCTAATGTCAGCCATTACTACCTCTGCTATAGTGTCAGCCATTACTACCTTTGTTCTAGTGTCAGCCATTACTATCTCTGCTATAGTGTCAGCCATTACTACCTTTGTTCTAGTGTCAGCCATTACTACCTCTGCTATAGTGTCAGCCATTACTACCTCTGCTATAGTGTCAGCCATTACTACCTTTGTTCTAGTGTCAGCCATTACTATCTCTGCTATAGTGTCAGCCATTACTACCTCTGCTATAGTGTCAGCCATTACTACCTCTGCTATAGTGTCAGCCATTACTACCTCTGCTATAGTGTCAGCCATTACTACATCTGCTATAGTGTCAGCCATTATTACCTTTGTTCTAATGTCAGCCATTACTACATCTGCTATAGTGTCAGCCATTATTATCTTTGTTCTAGTGTCAGCCATTACTATCTCTGCTATAGTGTCAGCCATTATTACCTCTGCTATAGTGTCAGCCATTACTACCTCTGCTACAGTGTCAGCCATTACTACCTCTGCTATAGTGTCAGCCATTATTACCTTTGTTCTAGTGTCAGGCATTACTACCTCTGCTATAGTGTCAGCCATTATTACCTTTGTTCTAATGTCAGCCATTACTACATCTGCTATAGTGTCAGCCATTATTACCTTTGTTCTAGTGTCAGCCATTACTATCTCTGCTATAGTGTCAGCCATTACTACCTCTGCTATAGTGTCAGCCATTACTACCGCTGCTATAGTGTCAGCCATTATTACTTCTGCTATAGTGTCAGCCATTACTACCTCTGCTATAGTGTCAGCCATTACTACCTCTGCTATAGTGTCAGCCATTACTACCTCTGCTATAGTGTCAGCCATTATTACCTCTGCTATAGTGTCAGCCATTATTACCTTTGTTCTAGTGTCAGCCATTACTACATCTGCTATAGTGTCAGCCATTACTACCTCTGCTATAGTGTCAGCCATTACTACATCTGCTATAGTGTCAGCCATTATTACCTTTGTTCTAGTGTCAGCCATTACTACATCTGCTATAGTGTCAGCCATTACTACCTCTGCTATAGTGTCAGCCATTACTACCTTTGTTCTAATGTCAGCCATTACTACATCTGCTATAGTGTCAGCCATTACTACATCTGCTATAGGGTGCAGTCAGACATAACGATCGCTCCAACGATCCCGACAGCGATAACGACCTGCCGGGATCGCTGGAGCATCGTTACCTGATCGCTGGGGAGCTGTCAAACAGGCAGATCTCCCCAGCGATCAGGCCAAGGGAGCCACCTCCCATATCGCTCCCTGCTTAGCGCTGCGGCAGCGCTAAGCAAGGAGAACGCAGGTAACTATGATAAACAGCGCGTATCCAGGCAGTGCGCGCTGCCTAGATACCCGCTGTTTATCATAGTTACCAGCGTTCTCCATGCTTACAGGCAGTGCTAAGCAGGGAGGACGCTGGTAACCATGGTAAATGCCGGGTATCTAGGCAGCGCGCTGCCTGGATACCCGGTGTTTACCATAGTAACCAGCCCTGTGAGGTCACAGATCGCTGGTGTCTCGCGGTCACACGCAGCGATGCGTGCTGACCAGCGGGAGACCAACGATCAAAAAATGACCCGCAGCACTTTGCAACGATCAGCGACCTCACAGCAGGGGCCTGATCGCTGCAAAGTGTCACACATAACGACATCGCTGGAGAGATCGTTGTAACGTCACAGTTACAACGATCTCGCTAGCGAAATCGTTATGTGTGACTGGGGCTATAGTGTCAGCCATTACTACCTCTGCTATAGTGTCAGCCATTACTACCTTTGTTCTAGTGTCAGCCATTACTACCTCTGCTATAGTGTCAGCCATTATTACCTTTGTTCTAGTGTCAGCCATTACTACCTCTGCTATAGTGTCAGCCATTATTATCTTTGTTCTAGTGTCAGCCATTACTATCTATGCTATAGTGTCAGCCATTACTACCTTTTTTCTAGTGTCAGCCATTACTACCTCTGCTATAGTGTCAGCCATTACTACCTTTTTTCTAGTGTCAGCCATTACTACCTCTGCTATAGTGTCAGCCATTACTACCTTTGTTCTAGTGTCAGCCATTACTACCTCTGCTATAGTGTCAGCCATTACTACCTCTGCTATAGTGTCAGCCATTACTACCTCTGCTATAGTGTCAGCCATTATGATCTTTGTTCTAGTGTCAGCCATTACTACCTCTGCTATAGTGTCAGCCATTACTACATCTGCTATAGTGTCAGCCATTACGATCTTTGTTCTAGTGTCAGCCATTACTATCTCTGCTATAGTGTCAAGCATTACTACCTCTGCTATAGTGTCAGCCATTACTACCTTTGTTCTAGTGTCAGCCATTACTACCTCTGCTATAGTGTCAGCCATTACTACCTCTGCTATAGTGTCAGCCATTATGATCTTTGTTCTAGTGTCAGCCATTACTACCTCTGCTATAGTGTCAGCCATTACTACCTCTGCTATAGTGTCAGCCATTACTACATCTGCTATAGTGTCAGCCATTACGATCTTTGTTCTAGTGTCAGCCATTACTATCTCTGCTATAGTGTCAGGCATTACTACCTCTGCTATAGTGTCAGGCATTACTACCTCTGCTATAGTGTCAGCCATTACTACCTCTGCTATAGTGACAGCCATTACTACCTCTGCTATAGTGTCAGCCATTATTACCTTTGTTCTAGTGTCAGCCATTACTACCTCTGCTATAGTGTCAGCCATTACTACCTCTGCTATAGTGTCAGCCATTACTACATCTGCTATAGTGTCAGCCATTACGATCTTTGTTCTAGTGTCAGCCATTACTATCTCTGCTATAGTGTCAGGCATTACTACCTCTGCTATAGTGTCAGCCATTACTACCTCTGCTATAGTGTCAGGCATTACTACCTCTGCTATAGTGTCAGCCATTACTACCTCTGCTATAGTGACAGCCATTACTACCTCTGCTATAGTGTCAGCCATTATTACCTTTGTTCTAGTGTCAGCCATTACTACCTCTGCTATAGTGTCAGCCATTATTACCTTTGTTCTAGTGTCAGCCATTACTACCTCTGCTATAGTGTCAGGCATTACTACCTCTGCTATAGTGTCAGTCATTACTACCTCTGCTATAGTGTCAGGCATTACTACCTCTGCTACAGTGTCAGCCATTATTACCTCTGCTATAGTGTCAGCCATTACTATCTCTGCTATAGTGTCAGCCATTACTACCTCTGCTATAGTGTCAGGCATTACTACCTCTGCTATAGTGTCAGCCATTATTACCTTTGCTCTAATGTCAGCCATTACTACCTCTGCTACAGTGTCAGCCATTATTACCTTTGTTCTAGTGTCAGCCATTACTACCTCTGCTATAGTGTCAGCCATTAATACCTCTGCTACAGTGTCAGCCATTACTACCTCTGCTATAGTGTCAGCCATTACTACCTCTGCTATAGTGTCAGGCATTACTACCTCTGCTATAGTGTCAGCCATTACTACCTCTGCTATAGTGTCAGCCATTACTACCTCTGCTATAGTGTCAGCCATTACTACCTCTGCTATAGTGTCAGGCATTACTACCTCTGCTATAGTGTCAGCCATTACTACCTCTGCTATAGTGTCAGCCATTACTACCTCTGCTATAGTGTCAGTCATTACTACCTCTGCTATAGTGTCAGGCATTACTATCTCTGCTATAGTGTCAGGCATTACTACCTCTGCTATAGTGTCAGCCATTACTACCTCTGCTATAGTGTCAGCCATTATTACCTCTGCTATAGTGTCAGCCATTATTACCTTTGTTCTAGTGTCAGCCATTACTACCTCTGCTATAGTGTCAGCCATTATTACCTCTGCTATAGTGTCAGCCATTATTACCTTTGTTCTAGTGTCAGCCATTACTACCTCTGCTATAGTGTCAGCCATTACTACCTCTGCTATAGTGTCAGCCATTACTACCTCTGTTATAGTGTCCACCATTACTACCTCTGTTATAGTGTCAGCCATTACTACATCTGCTATAGTGTCAGCCATTACTACCTCTGCTATAGTGTCAGCCATTACTACCTTTGTTCTAATGTCAGCCATTACTACACTGGCTATAGTGTCAGCCATTATTACCTTTGTCTAAGTGTCAGCCATTACTACCTCTGCTATAGTGTCAGTCATTACTACCTTCTGCTATAGTGTCAGCCATTACCTATCTCTGCTATAGTGTCAGCCATTACTACCTCTGCTATAGTGTCAGCCATTACTACCTCTGCTATAGTGTCAGCCATTATACCTCTGCTATAGTGTCAGCCATTATTACCTTTGTTCTAGTGTCAGCCATTACTATCTCTGCTATAGTGTCAGCCATTACTACCTTTGTTTATAGTGTCAGCATACTACCTCTGCTATAGTGTCAGCCATTACTACCTCTGCTATAGTGTCAGCCATTACGACTTTGCTATAGTGTCAGCCATTATTACCTCTGCTATAGTGTCAGCCATTATACCTCTGCTATAGTGTCAGCCATTATTACCTTGCTAGTGTCAGCCATTACTTACCTCTGCTATAGTGTCAGCCATTACTACCTCTGCTATAGTGTCAGCGATTATTACCTTGTTTAGTGTCAGCCATTACTACCTCTGCTATAGTGTCAGCCATTACGATACTTTGTTCTAGTGTCAGCCATTACTACCTCTGCTATAGTGTCAGCCATTACTACTATGCTATAGTGTCAGCCATTACTACCTCTGCTATAGTGTCACCATTACTACCTCTGCTATAGTGTACAGCCATTATTACCTCTGCTATAGTGTCAGCCATTATTACCTCTGCTATAGTGTCAGCCATTACGATCTTTGTTCTAGTGTCAGCCATTACTACCTTTGTTATTGTGTCGGACATTACTACCTTGTTTAGTGTCGGGCCATTACGACCTTTGTTATAGTGTCAGCCATTACTATCTCTTGTGGTTGGCATTCCACCGTGTGACTGCTCTAACTCTAAAGAATCCGTGAAGGCAGTATGATGGGGAAATGTTCTGCTGGGACATTTTAGGTCCTGGGATCAGGTTAATGTGACACCTCCTACCTGACATTGTACAGACCCCATACCCCCTTCATGACAGCGGTATACCCTAATGGCAGTGCCTCTTTTCGGCTGCAGAATCGTCAGTTAGGATTATTGTGAGAAACACAAGAGATCAAGCACTATGCCTCCAAATTCCATGTATCTGAATCTGATCAGTCATCTGTGGGATGTGCTGGAAAAGCATGTCCAATCCATGGAAGGTACAAAGAGCAACTCACAGGACCCATAGGATCTGCCCTTACTGTCTTTGGGGCCAGACATCACAGGATACCATGACGGGTCATGTAATCTTCAGATCAGGGACTTGCAAACGTTAGGACCCTTGACGTATGTGTTGCAAGCTTCTGTGTTTTGGCCAAAATGCCAACTAATACCTCACATTTATTATGCGCATTTTATATACTTTTGTAAGGTGTAGTGATGGTAAATTGGTGAGTCTGTCACTCATATAGTGTTAACTAACCCACCATACTGGGCGTTACTAATAGGCTACTGTTCAGACACAATACATATAGTCATGCAGTGTTAACTAACCCACCATACTGGGCGTTACTAATAGGCTACTGTTCAGACACAATACATATAGTCATGCAGTGTTAACTAGCCCACCACACCTGGTGTCACTAATAGACTCCTGTTCAGACACTATGTGTGTACCTCACTTATCTATATGACAGACTTCCTATGCAGCTTCATATGAGTGCATTACGCAGGCAGCTGCTCCCCTCTTAATTTAAAAGGCTGTGAGTGGTTGTTCCATCTGTAAGATGCACCTGCGCTGCCCCATCTCCATCTCTGCCCCCATCTTGTGCATTATAGGATTAGATTGGCCATTGGTAAGGTATACAGGTGTTGTAGACCCAATGCCTTAGCCGGTCACGGCTCTTTTGGTAGTACACAATTTACAATATTAGTATTTTTGAGTGTTAGAATATCCCTGCTCGTAAGTATTAGAACCCCTCATAAAACCTTAGAATGTTATCCTGAACCTTAGGAAAGGTAGTATGATTTTCATTTCTGTTGGATTTATAGTATTTTTGGCAGCTTGAACCGTGATGTATCCGCTGTGCTCTTCTTGCTGTAAAAATACTAGACCCGATTAAAGTAAAAAAATTGGCTCCTTTGCCGGGGTAATGGCTTTGCTATATACAAACTTTATATCTCTGGTGCGGCACTGTTCTGGCTGTCAAACCCTAACCCTGAGAGAAACTTGACAGATCCTATTAACAGTCAATGGGGTCCATCAGGATTTGTAAGACTCCATTTGAGAATGGATATGGGATAGCGGCACTTAAGGGAACAAAGCCGAAAAAGTAATTCTAGAATATTATCTGATGATTGGAATCATTTCCTCTATCTGCAGACGAGTCTGATAATAAAAGTCTGGCAGCTGGGGATTTCTAGTCCACCTGGAATAAAAACTACAGATTTGGCACCACATTACTCATTGATATCCCCACTTCCATATAGGCTCCTATAAGGATGTGTCATTTGCATTGATCACACTGAGCAGCATATCCAAAGAGCAGAATGCAAACAATCAATGCCCTCCGCTCTCCACTCTGCTGCTTAGGAAGTTTGGAAACACTAATAAATTGTCTTATTTGTGACTCCACATTATCATATTGACTGTAGGCTAGAATCAACACACACCAAATCTGTCAGCAGCATGATGTGGGCAAGGAGACCCTGAATCCAGCGATGTATCACTTAGATCACTGGGTGCAGTGGGTCTAACACAATCAGAGTTTTTAGATTTAGCCATGTAGCTGAGCTGAGAAAGCCGTCCCCGCCCACACCAGGCTCTGTATGTACAATGTCTATTTTATTTTTTGTCTCTTTAATGGGTTATTTTAGACTCATATTTTCAATTTTCAGCAATCTTATTACCGTCACAAGCAGACTTACAATGACTGATAACATCTCTTTGTATAAAAGATAACACAGGATCCACCATTCACAATAGGTGATATCACAGCTCACCTCCTCCTGTACAATGACTGATAACACCTCTATATACAGTAGATAACACAGGATTCACCATTCACAATAGGTGATATCACAGCTCACCTCCTCCTGTAAAATGACTGATAACACCTCTATATACAGTAGATAACACAGGATTCACCATTCACAATAGGTGATATCACAGCTCACCTCCTCCTCCTGTACAATGACTGATAACACCTCTATATACAGTAGATAACACAGGATCCACCATTCACAATAGATGATATCATAGCTCACCTCCTCCTGTACAATGACTGATAACACCTCTATATACAGTAGATAACACAGGATCCACCATTCACAATAGGTGATATCACAGCTCACCTCCTCCTGTACAATGACTGATAACACCTCTATATACAGTAGATAACACAGGATCCACCATTCACAATAGCTGATATCACAGCTCACCTCCTCCTCCTCCTGTACAATGACTGATAACACCTCTATATACAGTAGATAACACAGGATCCACCATTCACAATAGGTGATATCACAGCTCACCTCCTCCTGTACAATGACTGATAACACCTCTATATAGAGTAGATAACACAGGATCCACCATTCACAATAGGTGATATCACAGCTCACCTCCTCCTCCTCCTGTACAATGACTGATAACACCTCTATATACAGTAGATAACACAGGATCCACCATTCACAATAGGTGATATCACAGCTCACCTCCTCCTCCTGTACAATGACTAATAACACCTCTATATACAGTAGATAACACAGGATCCACCATTCACAATAGATGATATCACAGCTCACCTCCTCCTCCTGTACAATGACTAATAACACCTCTATACACAGTAGATAACACAGGATCCACCATTCACAATAGGTGATATCACAGCTCACCTCCTCCTCCTGTACAATGACTAATAACACCTCTATACACAGTAGATAACACAGGATCCACCATTCACAATAGGTGATATCACAGCTCACCTCCTCCTCCTGTACAATGACTGATAACACCTCTATATACAGTAGATAACACAGGATCCACCATTCACAATAGGTGATATCACAGCTCACCTCCTCCTCCTGTACAATGACTGATAACACCTCTATATACAGTAGATAACACAGGATCCACCATTCACAATAGGTGATATCACAGCTCACCTCCTCCTCCTGTACAATGACTGATAACACCTCTATATACAGTAGATCACACAGGATCCACCATTCACAATAGGTGATATCACAGCTCACCTCCTCCTGTACAATCACTGATAACACCTCTATATACAGTAGATAACACAGGATCCACCATTCACAATAGGTGATATCACAGCTCACCTCCTCCTGTACAATGAGTGATAACACCTCTATATACAGTAGATAACACAGGATCCACCATTCACAATAGGTGATGTCACAACTCACCTCCTCCTCCTGTACAATGACTGATAACACCTCTATATACAGTAGATAACACAGGATCCACCATTCACAATAGGTGATGTCACAGCTCACCTCCTCCTCCTGTACAATGACTGATAACACCTCTATATACAGTAGATAACACAGGATCCACCATTCACAATAGGTGATATCACAGCTCACCTCCTCCTCCTGTTGTCTTGCAGACAGGTGTATGTGGGTCTTATCTTCGTTCTTCTGGATGGTTAGCACTGCTCATCCGCTTTAAGATGAGAAAAATAAAATCTAAAGAAATAGAAATATCACCTTGTAATCTCGCTGGACATTGGAGCCTCCGGTCCGGTCTCATATATATTGCATTAGTGCAGCAGCCTCTTAATGAGGTGCAGAACGCCGGGGGCAACCAGAGGAAGACGGGTAATTTTTTCTTGTCAATTAATAGGCACATTTGTACAATCCAGAACCGGCAGTGAAGAATTTCCTGCACCTTGATTTGCCCTTAATAAGTGAAGGCGAGAAGATTTTGCATTTTTACAGGAATGATTTAATTTAAATACAAAGGAAAATGTGTCACCGCATCTATGATTAGTCTATTCCCTTATTTCACACTATGATAATGTGCATCTGGGCGCAATTCATTCGAGAGTCGTCCTATAAATTTATAGCGCCAGCGATTACATATAACGACCGCCATTATGGTTCCCGTATGGGGCATCACGAGTCGTGTGGGTCCATGGAGCCGAAAGTATAAATCTGCTAAGAAACAATGTCATCCTGCTCCATCACTGCTGTGTGTCACCGGCCCATGAGGATGATGAAGGTTCCTACCTATATATCTGTCTTGCCTCTTGCGGGGACCGTGGGGTACTCGGAACCGGGCCCTCTCGTTGTCATCTTGGGCTGCAGGATGTCACGGTGGTGTGACCCGGTCCGTGATCCCCTCGAGCAGTTAAAAAAGGGGAATGTTGAAAAAATGTATCAAAATAAAATTAAAGAAAAATAAAAGAATGTCGTGACGCCACCTGTGAATGCGGGCAGTATAGCTGCAGGCGGGACCTCTTCGGATGATGGGAGTAGCTGCAAGGATGGTTTTAGCTCTCCACCTGAAGAGCGTGTCCCCAGGGCAACCGAATAGTATGTTGTAATACAGGACTCGTCGGGGGTGTAGGGTTCACGATACAGTCAGGCAGTCTCTCGCTGCCGATTCACGAAATTAGTCTTATCTCCTTTCAGGCACAGTAATCACAGTATCACACAGCATCGAGCTTTAACTGGGTGTGCTCTCTTTCTCGGCAGATGGTTAGTTTACAGACAGTACAGTAGCGGCTCCGGTGTGGTCTAAGCAGCCGGGATGGCTCACCCCTTTCATGTTCCTTTCATTGGCCTCTTTGGTCTCTCCACACACTAGCTATGGTCCAGCAGCCACAGATTTTCAGTGGGCAACCTGCCAGGTCCTCTAGTCCTAATACAGCGGCCTTCCTTTCGCTGCGCTGGAGGTTGGGTCGCGGGACATAAAGACCCCGCACCCCACCAGGGTTTGTGGTTGGAGCATAGAGCTTCCTAGCCACTACAGCAGAGCCGGCACTCTGGCTCCAGAACAGTCCCTCAGTGTCCCCGCTGATTCAAGTACACCTTGGACTCCTTCCTTCTCTCACCATGGTCTACAGCCCAGGACCTGGACAAGCCTCAACGTGACACACGCCGCCGGGTCCGTGTCCTCTCAGTCCTGTATGATGGTGTTCTCGCCTCTCCTTCTGACTGAACTTGACTCTCTGGTGTATCTTGGCTGAATGGGTTATTGAGCTTGGTGTTGTCTCCTTTTGTTGTCTCCCTTAACTGGGTCCTGTCCTAACTTTCCCACCCTCCAAGTGTCTCCTCCCGCTATCCCTTTGCTGGGTATAGAGTCCACAGTCTTGGGATCGAAGTGTGTTGGGTGTGTGTGTGTAGGGTGACTGAACTTACCGATCCTGGCTGCTGCGCCATCTAGTGGTGACCGGCCCGCAGGGGTGCCACAATCCCCCTGAGCAAAGGATAGCAAGTCCGCGTGCTAGAACCAGGTTCGGTGGTACATATATATAATGCATATAACAATAACATATTTACATAAGTGCTTCTCTTACCAGAACGGGAGGCTCATGGCTTAAACGCTACATAACAAAAACAAGATTAGCATATATAAAGGGTAGGGGCATGGACTAAAAAGTGCAAACAGTTCGGCGATTGTCTTTTCACCTATAGTCTCTTTGTCTTCAGGAACCCATCACAAGAAAAACCCTTAAGCAAGCCCTGGGCGTGGCGACAGGGACTAAACTGACCGGTGCTTTGGCCACACCAGTGGGTTTTTAAGCATTGCGGTCTTACGTACCATTGTCCATTTTAGTGCAAACAAGTCAAACGTACATTATCATATTATAAAGGCATACTATAAAACCAACAGAGAGCGCACCGAAGTGAGCTTAACTATTTACACTATGTAGTCCTGATCTAATTGTTCATTTTCAAACAGGGGAGCACACTCTTAGTAAAGACTTGGGGAAACAAAGGGAAAGCAAATGTTCAAAACACACATAAAGTCTGTTGCCTGTCCGCTTCTATGACTGCTGCCACGTCAACACATCTTGCCACGCTTTGGTCAGAAACAGCGTCGGCGGTGAGAACTCCAGCCCAGCGGTCTGAGTTCCGCAGTCCCGTGTAGCTGGTGGCTCAGCGATGCTGACACTGCTTCCTCTTGCTGTACCCGGCAGACATGGAGGGCATAAGGACCCCGCTCTCCCTCCTGGCGTACATATGAGACTCGATCTCCGGGGTGTTGATCCCTACCCAGGTGACCTACGGGCAGGTGGGCCTCCACGTCCGTTCGGGACACAAATATGTCTCTACTGGCTCCGAGCTCCTTAATGAAGCCCCAACCTCTCCCGGCATAGAAAGTGATGACGACCCCCTCTCGGTGTGGGGACTGGTGGGTGGACTGGGCTTTCCGGCTTCAGCTTTGGCCTGGAATTGTCATTCCACCATCTCTTGCTTCTGGGCCCTCCGCTCCTCCTCCTCCGCCGCCTCCCACTGGGCAATCCACTGGCAACGATACTCTTCCCGGTCAGGATTTGGACTTCTTCTCGGCCCGCCACCACCTCCCCTGGGATTCCCATAAGAGCTCCGCCGGGATTCTCCCAATGGCAAACCATGGGCTCCCCGTGGACCTCCTGGGACGGTGGTTCTGGGGGAAGTGGCTCAGCTAAGCCATTAACGGGGTTGGAGTGTCCTCCCAGGCCTGACTGGTGTATGAGGGACTGGGTCTAAGGGGGTGATGAGAGTCTATCGGGACCAAGGGATCTTCTAGTGGCAGTAAGGCGGCCGTCATACCTTTCCCGGGATCGGGCTCCTCTTCTTCCTCCTCAAGCTCCCAAGTCGAGGAAGCAGGGTGCAACGCCATCCACTGCATGGCCGTTCTCTCTACCAATGTCTACCGCCATTGCTCCATGACGACAAGGGGGGGGCCTGTTCTAGCTGGTGGCTCAGCTCGTCTATCTCCTCCACCAACAAGACAGGACCCACCGCCGGAATTCGGCTGGCTTCTTCTGGGTAACTAGGGGAGTCCGCACTGTCCAACCCCGCTCCGCCATCTCTGGGGTATCTTTTTCTCTTAACCTCCTGCCACTTTCTTCTCGGCTCTTCATGTTTTCTCTTTCTACCTGCCTTCGTGGGTGTCTCCGTTTCTCATCATTGTCGGCAGTCACACCCTTGGGTGGGATTATAGTCTTTTGACTTGCCCTCCCAATCCTTGGAGAATTGAAGGGGTGTGGGCAATTTTTCACGCCTAGTGGTGGCCTGGCCCACGATGAGGGGCCATGGCACACCCCCCTGCCAGCACATGGTTTCAGCCTTTCAGGGCCTCCATTGCTGAGGCCCATAAACACAGTCTATAAGGCGCACAAGACCCGGTTTTACCAGGTTGGTAGAAAGCTGTCTCCCTCTGGCGGGGGACCGTGGGGTACTCAGAACCGGGCCCTCTTGTTGTCGTCTGGGGCTGCGGGATGTCACAGTAGCATGACCCAGTCCCTGATAACCTCGTCAGGTGAGCAGTTACAAAAAGGGAATGTTGAAAAAATGGATTCCAATAAAATAAAACAAAAATCAAAGAGTGTTGTGACGCCACCCATGGAATGTGGCTGGTATGGCCGCTGCTGCAGTCGAGACCTTTGGAGATGATGGGAATAGCAGTGAGGATGGTTGAGCTCTCCACGGGAAGAGCAGGTCCCCAGGGCAACCAAATAGTCTGTTGTAATACAGGGCTCGTCGGGGGTGTAGGGTTCATGATACAATGAGGCAGTCTCCTGCAGCCGGTTCACAAAATCAGTCTATCTCCATTCAGGTGCAGTAATCACAGTCTCACACAGCATAGAGCTTTAACAGTTTAGTTTACTGAGTGGCTGCTCCAGTGTGGTCTAAGCAACCGGGATGGCTCATCACAATCACCCCCTTTTGTGTTCCTTTCATGGGCTTTTCGGTCTGTCCGCATGCTAGCTACGGTCCAGCGGCCACGGGCTTTCAGTGGGCGACCTGCCGGGTCCCCTAGTCCTAATATGGAGGCCTTCCTATCGCTGCGCCAGAGGTTGGGTCATGGGAGATAACGACCCTGCACCCCGCCGTCGTTTGTGGTTGGAGCATAGAGCTTCCTGGCCACTTCAGCAGAGTCGGCTGCTACGCCATCTAGTCTGCCCAGGGACCTGGTGCTGCCGTCCGCAGCCCGGGCACCTGTTGTTGCTGGCCGTTGCCCGGGGACCTGGTGTTGCTGGCTGATGCCAGGGGACCTGGTGCTGCCGGCCGTTGCCCGGGGACCTGGTGTTGCTGGCTGATGCCAGGGGACCTGGTGTTGCTGGCCGTTGCCCAGGGACTTGGTGTTGCCGGCCGCTGCCCGGGGACCAGGTGCTGCCGGCCGCTGCCTGGGGATCTGTTGTTGCTGGCCGTTGCCCGGGGACCTGGTGCTCCTGGCCGTTGACTGGGGATCTGGGGCTGCCAGCTGTTGCCCAGGGACCTGGTGCTTCCGGCCGTTGCCCGGGGACCTGGTGCTGCCGGCGGTTGCCCGGGGACCTGGTGCTGCCGGCGGTTGCCCGGGGACCTGGTGTTGCTGTCTGTTGCCTAGTTACAACAGGAAACTTCACCAGCACCATCATACTGCTCCGGCGCATGTGCAGTCATCTACTGGCGGTCGGCGGCCATTATACACCTCTCATCCCCGCTATGTTAACTTATTTTACATCCAGTGTCCTGGATACTTACTTTATGTGCATAGAATATACATTTAAAGTGCATGTAGTGTATGATTAAGTAGATAAAGTGACTCCATTGCAATTGTAATAAAATTATTATAATTGCCAATGTGGTTTTTATGTTTTATGCTTATCATTGAGACTATTATTATTATTATTATATTATTTATATAGCGCCTTTGGTTCCATGGCGCTTTACATAAGGAGTGGGGGTAACAAGACAGGTACAGTACATATGAGCAGTCAAGCTTGCTGATACACGACGGGAGAGGATCCTGTCCACTAGGGCCTGGTTTTACACTGGATACCTCCTAGACAGTCAGTATGGTAACTGTGCTGCTCCTCAGGATTGAGGAGATCATAGGAGCCCGGGGCTAGGATGGTTATATCAGTGCTCCCAATGCTGAAACCGTATATAGATGGCTCTTTATATAGGTGTCCATATCTGAAGGATCTGCACTTTTCATAATGTAGCACTTTTATAGGGCACTTTTGCACTTTAGTCTTATGAATACATGCGCTATTATAATTATAATATTTTCTATATATTACTAATCACATAAGTCTACACATAAACTATTGACTTGCATTTGTTAATGATACACAGGTTTTAATCCGCGCCAGCCAGGACGCTAGTGTAAGCATCAGGACGGCGAGGAAGAACTGCGCATGCGTGAGCTATCCACTATAATGCTGCAGTCCACCCCTGGTTGCCATAACCGCGATGACACTATGACATCAATCGCGCATGCGCATCATGATCACAGCATGAGTGGGGAGCCTAGGAGGGGACACACTGCCATGAATAAGTTTATTAATCAAGTTAATGAGGTCATGGTGTGACCGGGGTCTTCCAATTAGCAGTTATCCACTAACTATAACTGTTTATTGTTATGTGACTGGCTGATAATTGTATTGCACTATTGTATCACTGTCACTGTGGAAATGAACAAGGCATTGTAATTAGCATGTGAACTGTAATGCAAACTCTGTTTAATTGATAGTTTATTTATGTAATTGCTGGTGACGTATAAAAACTGAGCACTATCAGTCTCTGCTAGACGAAGGGTGCTCGGACCCGAAAAGTTTCCACCTGTGTCATGCACCTAAGAACAGGAGTGCTGTGACTCTCACTGTTTTTGATCACATCTATTCTATCTATCTATCTATTTGTCCATCTTTCTATATATGGCACGATGGTCTCTCTTACTTTGGAAACTTGTGTCTCATTCCTGTTTTGAGACTTCATATTAAACGTGTTTCTTTCCTATGGCAGTGTTGGAGTTAATGTCAGTTTCTGTTGCTAGCAAGCTAGCTAGTTCATTGTCCAGGTGTGGCTACTCTGTGATCACTCCCATCCCCTTTATATGGTCACATGATGCCAGCATCCTTTTCTGGTGATTGAATTTATTCCTGGCCAAGCTTCCAGCGGTGAAGGAGGCTCTCTTGAGAGCTGTGTACTTATATGCAGTCTGCTGTCAAGGAGCATGGCAACAGGCGTGAATTTGTTTGTTGCTTTCCCTGTAGGTGCCCCCTTCCCTCTTGTTGTTATTATTGCAGTGGCTGGGACTAGTTTCTCCTGCCAGCCATTCCCTATTGAGGGCTAACACTAGGGCCAGCAAGGGACTAGGTATCCTGCTTGGTGATGGGTGGAAAGAACCTATATATGGATGGTAGGGAGATCAGGGCACATCAGCAGGTGAGTGCAGGAGGTTACCTCTCTCCCATTCCCTATGAGCAGGGCACTCCAATGTATTTGTCTTCCCTGGTGTCTCGCCATATATTTTTTTTTGCAGTGCGCCAGGCATTGTTGGCCCGTGCACCACTGTCACGCACGGTAGCCGGACACCCCATTAGTCCAGTGTGACAATATATCATCGATCTACAGTTGATACCAGATGTTTCCATACATTATATAAAAAGAACATCTGCATGTTTTTTTCACTGTCTGACATGAAATCAAATAAACCTTTCCCATTTTAGGTCAATTAGTCATTACCAGAAAATTAATATTTGTCAAATGCCAGAATAATGAGGGAGGGAGAATGATTTAAGACATTTTATTACTTTCTGAAAAGTCACAAGATTACATACAGTAAGATTACTTTGTCTTTAAACAATAAACGTACTGCTTCTTTGTAGAGAAGCATGGGAAAGTCTAAAGAATCAGCCAAATATCAGGAAGAGAATTGTGGACTTGGGTGCAAATTCCAGATACCTTAAGGTGCCTCGTTCATCTGTACAAACAATTATATGCAAGTACAAAAAGATGGGAATGTCCAGCCATCATACTGCTCAGAAAGGGGATGGGCTCTGTGTCCTAGAGATGAACATAATTTTGTCTGACATGTGCATATCAATCCAAGAATAAAAGCAAAAATCCTTGTGAAGATGATGGCAGAAGCTGTATCAACATGAGCTGAAAGGCCACTCTACCAGGAAGAAGCCATTACTCCAAAAGAAAAAGAAGCCAGATTAATATTTGCAAATGCAAACAGGAACAAAGGCTTACATATGTCCTGTTATCTGACGACACTAAAATTGAACTATTTGTGATGCACACACCAAAACATTGACTTTGTTATCCTTAAGCCATTTTGTAACCAGTTTATCAGTATGCTTCAGGTCATTGTCCATTTCGAAGAACCATTTCTGATCAAACTTGCCTGATGTCTTGAAATGTTGCTTCAGTTTGCCACATAATCTTCTTTCCTCATGATCCCATCTATTTTATGAAGTTCACCAGTCCCTCCTGCAGCAAAACAACCCCAGAACATGATGTGGCCACCCCTGTGTTTCACAGTTGGGATGGTGTTCTTAGGCTTCAAAGCTTCTCCTTTCTTCCTCCAAACATAACGATGGTCATTGCGGCCAAACAGTTACATTTTAGTTTTGTCAGACCACAGGACATGTGGCTGGACATTCCCATCTTGTTTGTACAGATGAATGAGGTACCTTCAGGTGTCTGTTAATTGCACCCAAGGATGAACCAGACTTATTCAAGTCCACAATTCTCTTCCTGATCTCTTGACTGATTTCTTCAGACTTTCCCATGTTGTTACAAAGCAGCAGTGTGTTTCAGGTGTGCATTACAATACATCCACAGGCGTGTCTCTAATTAACTCATATGTTGCCAATAAACCTATAAGAAGCTTTCAAACACGTGACATCATCATATGGGCTGTCCCAAACTGTAATCTTAGTGTATGTAAACTTGTGGCTTTTCAGAAAATAATAAAAATGCCTTAAAACATTCTCTCTCTCATTATTCTGGCATTTGGCAAATATTAATAATTATGGTAATCCTAATTGACCTAAAACAGGAAAGATTTATTCTGATTTTTTTATGTCAGATAGTGAGGAAACATGAATATGTCTTTTTATATATTGTATGTAAACTTCTGGTTTCAACTGTATCTATCATCTATTGATAGATAGATAGATAAGATACATGTAGATTAATAGATGGATAGAGGATAGATGATAGATAGATAGATAGATAGATAGATAGATAGATAGTAGATACGATGGTAGATAGATAATAGATAGATAGAGGGATAGATGATAGATAGATAGATAGATAGATAGATAGATAGATAGATAGATGGGTAGATAGATAGATATGGATAGAAGATAGATAGATAGATAGATAGAAGGTGATAGATAGATAGATAGATAAGGGAAAAATAGATAGATAGATAGATGAGGTAGATAGATGGGTAGATAGATAGATAGATAGGTAGATAGATAATAGATAGATGGGTAGATAGATGGGTATGATAGATAGATAGATAGATAGATAGATAGATAGATAGATAGATAGATAGATAGATAGATAGGATAGATAGATAGATAGATAGTAGATAGATAGATAGATAGATAGATAGATAGATAGATAGATAGATAGATAGATAGATAGATAGATAGATAGATAGATAGATAGATAGATAGATAGATAGATAGATAGATAGATGATAGATAGATAGATAGATAGATAGATAGATAGATAGATAGATAGATAGATAGATAGATAGATCTGCAGTCTCTTTCCTGGATTCTCAGGACGGTGATGGGATTTCCTCGCTCGCACACGATGTTGTTATCACTGGAGCTTTTCTCCATCGGAGCAGATGTTTCCGGCGACACAGCACTACCCTGTGTAATTATTTATAACACGTCTCCCCGCACATTTACCAAATGTACAATTTCAGCTTATTGCATGTTTAAATGTAGAGAGGAAAATTACGGGGTTTGTTTGCAGCTATGAGAAGCCGCAGCGTTTCTTCATTATCTCGCCATTAATAGAAGATGTGGAGTTTATTAGTCAGTGACTCATTTATGGAGAGACCCTCCACGCTGGGAGACGCTGCGATGGCCACTCTGCCCTGCGGCGTTCTCTGATGAGGCATCAATATCCCGTTGGGCTGTTTGGTGCTTAATGGAATTAGAAACTACATCTGCTTCCTTTTAGGAACAGCGCCACACCTGGGATGTGTCCGGTATTGAATCTCAGCCCCATTGAAGTAAATAGACCCGAGCTGCAGTACCACATCCAGCCTGTGTGGCGCTGTTTCAGGAAGAAAGCCGCCATGTTTCTCTGATCTTGTACCGCCCCGCGCTGGTCATTAGGCCCATTATACAACTCCGATGTATTATTCATCATATTGACCATGCATTATGAAGGCTTCTGTATAATGGCTTTGTTATGTGCTGGTGATTAAGAGGTTAGGCACAGGTGGAAGAAATATCACAGACAGGTGACGTAACTTGAAGCTCCAACGGGGCCCCCAATTATTGAAAATCTTTAATAGTATTAGTCTTTTTCTATAGGCCAAAAGGACATTTGGGACCCCTCTAGGCTCCAGGGCCCGGGTGGGATTGTAAACCATGCACCTGTTGTAGTTACGCCCCTGATTACGGCTTTATCCATGGCTGTGCACACAGATGGGTGGCGAGGTCTGACCAGCACAGCTCTAATATGGCTGCCTGCAAGCTGACCTTAATATGGCACGTGCGGGTTAAAGTCAGGGTCCCCATGGTATTCCCGTATATCCTGATATTATATGAAAGCATAAACTGCAGGATTCTGTATGAGAAATGGTGTCACGCTTCATAGGATGTGGCATTATTATAGAGGCATTCTCCATAATGTCACGCAAGTGGTGATGTTTAACATCGATGTGCTTAGTCCTTGCATTGATCTTCTCACTGCTGGCAAGTCCAATACATCCTTGGTTATCCTTATATACAGAAGTGCCCCCACTGCTTAGCTGTAACTCTCATTGCTGGAGTTTTGATGAATCTTTGGCTTCTGAGTAGCTCATTTTCCTTGCCATGACTGTGGCTCTGATTCAGGAAATGTTCTGACCCTATAAGAAATGTGTCTAGCTGGGATTCCTTTGTTTGGTCTTTCTGATCTCCTGACTGGAGGTTGACTTGGTTCTTGTGTTTCTTCTTCGCGGCTTCAGAGCTTTTCCAGATTCATTGTTTTCTTTTTCAGTGTCTGGGTTTGGTGACTGAGATTATTCTTCTTGTTTGACTGGTGTAACTTCATGAAATTTGAGTGAAACAGCGTTCTCATCAATCACTATGTCTCTGCTGATTGTTACTGTGTTGTCTGTGGTGCAGGATTCTGATCCCTTTTGAGTTTCGCTCTAGCCCACCAGGACTCCTTGCTTTGCATGTGATTCCCACTTGGAACTTTCTTTGAAATAACAACATTTTTATCCTGGTTTGGAGAACATACTCAAACTATTTTTGGCATGAAGATGGCTGCTGCCCCCAATACGTTGTAGGTAGATTGGCATCAAACAACATACTTCTTCCACTTTCACAGTGCGGTTCTTTCTCTGCAATGCCATTCTGTTCTGGGTTCTGGAATGGCGTCTGGAACACGATTCCATTCTTTCTCACAATGGTTTGCACCTTACCACTTGTATATTCAGTCCCATTATCTGCACACAGGCTTATGGCATTGTTCCAAATTTGTTGAACATTACAGCAAGATATTCTTCAGGTTTCTGTGGAACTTCATCCTTACTGTGAAGCAGGTAGGTGACTGTATATCTGGAGTAGTCATCAATAAATGTGAGGAAATATCTCTCATACTTGGAGTTTCAACACTCATTGGACTGCAAACATCTGTTGTGTATCAAAGCCAGTGGCTGTGCAGATCTAGTGCTGCTTACTTTAGGAAAGGATTTTCTGGACATTTTCCCTTTAAGACATCATTGACTACATTGCTTGATTTCAATACCCTTTGCTAGTTGACCTAGCTTCCTTACTGCTTCTGGGTCTCTGTGCCCAAGACGTCTGTGCCGTACATGTATACAGTTCTATGTAGATCTTGTCTAGCACTGTACACTCTTTCTTGGCATTTTAGCTGATGAAGTTATTTTGGATTTTTCCTTCTGCAAGAGTGTGACCCTCCTTTGATATAATGCAGCTGTTGTCTTTAAAAATAACTACATTCCCCTTTTGCGTAAGCTTCTTTACTGACAGAATATTGTTTCAAGACTGGGAACATAGAGAACATCCTTTACTGGGATCTTTCTGCTTTGTGCTGAGGAAACTGGACAGTGGAGGTAGCCATCACCTACTCCTTCTGAAGTCATATATTGACCATTAGCTAAGATGACCTTTTCTGACTTGCTTTCATCAAGGCCAGTGAAGAAGTCCTTATTATTCATCATATGGCTACTAGCACCTGAGTCTAAACACCATATATGCTTTGCAGAGGAGCCTGTACTTGTATTAAATGCAGCTTCAACACACGCAGATTTTTCTTTTACAGATGTTTTCACCTAACTTTACTGACAATGCACAAACTTAGCAATATAACACTTACACATACAGGATTGGAGTTGTTGCACTTAAATACAAAATTCTGCTAGGCAGAACCCCGAGAACCTGACACCCCCTAACCCCTATACAGGGATCTGGATTTACAACAGGGTCCAGGAGATTGCTGCCTATGGAAGGACTGCAATCCAGAGAAAGGAAAGTCACCAAGCAGGGTCAAAGCCGGTAGGTTGGGAAAGGACAAAATCAGGATCCGTTAGAGTAGTCAGGGAGCCGGGCGATAACCAAGATGGCAGAAAGGTCCAAAATCATAACACAGGAGAAGCCTCAAAAAATGAGACGAGGTAACAGAGGAAAAACACCAATACAAAACAGGAGACTAGCCAGGGAAACCAAAAGCTATATCTGGCAGCTTCCAGCAAGAAGCTGAAGGTTTTAGTAGGGTGTGGTGCTTTCCAATAGTCTGAAGCTTAGGAGTTAATGACTTCAGCTGGACAGCATACACATCCATTAGTCAGACTGAAGTACAGCCGGTCCTATATACTCTAACCTTAGTGAATGTGTGCAGCCTGTGCTCTCCAGAGTCTCTAGCTCTGACTTCTCTATCTCCACCACCATCTACCGGGTGAATACAATGGCGTCTGGTGACAGAAGCATATGTCGCTGGAGCACGCTCTGGAGGCGACGCGACATATAGTAGATGCAAGGGCTGGGATCTCACCTGGGTCCTGAAGCCTAGGAGGCCCCAAAAGACCCATAAAAATAGACCATTACTATTAAAGACCTGCAATAATTGGGGCCCCATTGGAGCTTATGCCTTGGGGCCCATGACCTTCAAGTTACACCATTGTTATTCAAAACTAGTTGTATATTTTTATCCTAAGTCCATTGAAGTTATAATAAGAGAAAGGACTTGTGTTGCAATACCAGAAGCCGCCTAGATATAGGGGCGGCGCTGTTTAATCCTCCGGATTTCATGCAATTTACATGATGGAGCGCAGATCCATAGAATATGTTTCTGTCAGCTGTAAATTGGTCTTCACTTTCCCAGTCGACTCCCGCAGGCTGCAATGATGCCTTGATGTAATAGAAGATGACATCAGAGTATACATTGCATGATTATAAATAGCTCCCTGACAGATGGATTGTATGGTATAGATTGCAATATAGCGATCCGCGCGCCGTGTGAGGGTCAGCATATACCAGGCAGGCGTAGTATAGTGCGGTAAACCAATATTGAGCAGTAATAAGTATTCGGTCCTGAGCCGCGCTGATCTAAATAACATAATGGCACATGTCATCCCGTGCACCCCGCTGCAGCCGCACTAATGACAGCAAATGTCACATCGCTCGCTATCGCTTGTGACATATAAAGGCTTCGTGCAGGAAAGGAGCTAATGCGCCACCAAAATAAATATGCACAAGCGACGTTCTTGCTGATAGGTCACTAATATAACATGCCGGGAATCCGCTCAGGATAATTAACAGATCACAGCGAGTCATACATCAATTACTACCTGGGCTAAAGACGCCTGATTATTTATATAATTTATTACCAAGTTTTCTTTCCTTATGTCTAAATGAGAAGGTGAGATGCTCATTTTGTAGAATGTTACAAGATCATATTTTATTTAGGTCTTATCCATGATCACCCCCCTCTGAGCACCCCAAAAAATGTCTACTGTGCCCATATCTTGGCTCTATAGACTAGACTGTAGTGCGGTCTATAGACTAGACTGTAGTGCGATCTATAGACTAGACTGTAGTGCGGTCTATAGACTAGACTGTAGTGCGGCCTATAGACTAGACTGTAGTGCGGCCTATAGACTAGACTGTAGTGCGGCCTATAGAATAGACTGTAGTGCGGTCTATAGACTAGATTGTAGTGCGGCCTATAGAATAGACTGTAGTGCGGTCTATAGAATAGACTGTAGTGCGGTCTATAGACTAGACTGTAGTGCGGCCTATAGACTAAACTGTAGTGCGGTCTATAGACTAGACTGTAGTGCGGTCTATAGACTAGACTGTAGTGCGGTCTATAGACTAGACTGTAGTGCGGCCTATAGACTAGACTGTAGTGCGGCCTATAGACTAGACTGTAGTGCGGCCTATAGAATAGACTGTAGTGTGGTCTATAGACTAGACTGTAGTGCGGTCTACAGACCAGAATGTAGTGCCGTCTATAGACTAGAATGTAGTGCCGTCTATAGACTAGACTGTAGTGGGGTCTATAGACTAGACTGTAGTGCGGTCTATAGACTAGACTGTAGTGCCGTCTATAGACTAGACTGTAGTGAGGTCTATAGACTAGACTGTAGTGAGGTCTATAGACTAGACTGTAGTGCCGTCTATAGACCAGACTGTCGTGCGGTCTATAGACTAGACTGTAGTGCGGTCTATAGACCAGACTGTAGTGCGGTGTATAGACTAGACTGTAGTGCGGTCTATAGACTAGACTGTAGTGCGGTGTATAGACTAGACTGTAGTGCGGTGTATAGACTAGACTGTAGTGCGGTCTATAGACTAGACTGTAGTGCCGTCTATAGACTAGACTGTAGTGCCGTCTATAGACTAGACCAGGGGTCTCAAACACGCGGCCCGAGGGCCGCATGCGGCCCCTGGGGCTTCACTATGCGGCCCACGGCATCTTGGATAACTTAATGATGCATCGCCCCAGTGCAGGGGGCCGCTGCAGTCCCTACTGTATGAGGACGTCCGTCCGCAGCACTAACAATCTCTGCCACTCAGCAAGTCAATGACGGTGGAATATGGCGTCACTTGTGGGCCTCTGGTTGGCAGATTGCATTGATCTTGCTGAGCAATAGAACTTGTCTGAGCGGCGGCTGGAGGAAGTCATAGCACAGTGGAGGCCAGAAGTCAGCACAGCGGGGACTGCGCCGGAGCCCTGCACTGGAGCGATGCATCATTAAAGTGAGAAAACTGTGAGTGTGTGTGAGGGTGAGTGTGTGTGTATGTGGGTGAGGGTGTTTGTGAGTTTCAGTGTGTGTATGAGAGTGTGTGAGAGTGAGAGTGTGTATGAGGATGTGTGGATATGTGTGTATGAGAGTGTGTGTGGGGGTTTGTGTGTGAGGGTGTGAGTGTGAATAAGTGTGTATGTGAGTGTGTAAAAAAAAAATTTAAAACAGGATGGGGTCATCACTATAAAAATAGATCAGGATGGGGAACATACCTAGAAAAGGGGATCCGGATGGGGGACATCACTATAAAAGTAGATCAGGATGGGGGACATACCTAGAAAAGGGGATCAGGATGGGGGACATCACTATAAAAGTAGATCAGGATGAGGGACATCACTATAAAAGTAGATCAGGATGGGGTACGTCACTACAAAAGGGGATTAGGATATGGGACAGCACTACAAAAGGGGATCAGGATGGGGGACATACCTAGAAAAGGGGATCAGGATGGGGGACATCACTATAAAAGTAGATCAGGATGAGGGACATCACTATAAAAGTAGATCAGGATGGGGGACATCACTATAAAAGTAGATCAGGATGGGGGACATCACTATAAAAGTAGATCAGGATGGGGGACATCACTACAAAAGGGGATCAGGATGGGGGACATACCTAGAAAAGGGGATCAGGATGGGGGACATCACTATAAAAGTAGATCAGGATGGGGGACATCACTATAAAAGTAGATCAGGATGGGGGACATCACTACAAAAGGGGATCAGGATGGGGGACATACCTAGAAAAGGGGATCAGGATGGGGGACATCACTATAAAAGTAGATCAGGATGGGGGACATCACTACAAAAGGGGATCAGGATTGGGGACATCACTACAAAAGGGGATCAAAATGCGGGACATCACTACAAAAAGGGGTCCAGGATGGGGGACATCACTACTAAGTGGGATCGGGATGAGGGATATTACTAGAAAAGGGTTTTAGGATGGGGGGCATCACTACAAAAGGGAACCGGGAAGAGGGACATCACTACTAAGAGGGATTGGGTTGGGAATATCACTAGAAAAGGGGTTTGGGATGGGGGACATCACTAGAAAAAGGGATCAGGATGGCGGACATCACTAGAAAAAGGGATCAGTATGGGGAACATCACTAGAAAGGGGGATAAGGATGGGGGACATCAGAAGAAAAGGGGACCAAGGATGGGTGACATCAGGAGAAAAGGGGACTGGGAAGAGGGACATCTCTACTAAGGGGGTTCGGGATGGGGGAAATCACTAGAAAAGGGGTTTGGGATAGGGGACATCACTAGAAAAGGAGATCTGGATGGGGGACATCAGTAGAAAAAGACATTACTACAGGATGGGGACATTACTACAAGAAGAGGATCAGGATTTGTACTTTACTACATTGAGCTAAAAATTCTGGTATTACTTAAAATATCACTCAGTCCTACAAGGGATGCGGCCCCCCGCTGTAAATGTTTTTCTATGTGCGGCCCACCAACCCAGCCGAGTTTGAGACCCCTGGACTAGACTGTAGTGCGGTCTATAGACTAGACTGTAGTGCGGTCTATAGACTAGAGCCAGTGATGGCGAACTCCAGGCCTCGAGTGCCACACACAGTCCAGGTTTTCAGGATTTCCTTAGAGTTTGACAGTTGGTAATTTGATTGCCAACTGTCAAATGCAATGGAAATCCTGAAAACCTGGACTGTGTGTGGCACTCGAGGCCTGGAGTTCGCCATCACTGGACTAGACTGTAGTGCGGTCTATAGACTAGACTGTAGTGCCGTCTATAGACTAGACTGTAGTGCCGTCTATAGACTAGACTGTAGTCAGGGTCGGCGTTAGGGGGGGGCAGACTGGGCAGTTGCCTAGGGCCCCCACTCTCTTAGGGGCCCCCAAAGGAGCTGAACTGAAAATAGCAATAGAACAGTGAAAAAAAATGTAAAAATACACATATTTGGTATCGCTGCGTTCGTAAGAATCTAAGCTATCAATATATGAAGTAAATTAATCCAATTGGTAAATGGCGTAATGGGAAAAAAATAAAAACGCCAGAATTATGTTTTTTAGGCCACCACGTTGTTACAATAAAATGCAATAAAAGGCGATCAAAATGTTGTATCTGACTCAAAATGGTATCAGTAAAAATGTCAGCTCAGGGCACATAAAGAAACCCCTCACATAGCCCTGTATCTTCAAAAATTAAAACATCATGGGTCTCGGAAAATAAAAAAAAAATATTTTTTTTTTTTACAAATTTCTGTTTTTTTTTTTTATGATTGAAATAAAAATGATGTTCAGTATGTTCTTATTCTGACCTAGATAATCAACTTATGAAGTCACTCTTACCATATAACTACGGCCTGTTCCACATCTAAGGTTGTTGTGCGTTTTGCTAAATTTGCCTTTCTAGCTGTTTTTACTGCTAAAAACGCATTAAAAACGCTAGCGTTTTTTCCCCCATTGATTTCAATGGGAACGCATGTAAAAACGCATGCAAAACGCACATGCGTTTTTGCATGTGTTTCCATTAAAATCAATGGGAACAAAAACGCATGCGTTTTGATGCGTTTTTGCGGTAAAAACGCATGGAAATGCAAATTGAGCAAAATGCAGCAAAGCGTTAGATGTGAAAGTGGCCTGAACATTTAGGGCCCACTTTAACCTTTTGCCTAGGGCCCCACTTTGCCTAAAACCGGCCCTGACTGTAGTGCGGCCTATAGACTAGACTGTAGTGCCGTCTATAGACTAGACTGTAGTGCCGTCTATAGACTAGACTGTAGTGCGGCCTATAGACTAGACTGTAGTGTGGTCTATAGACCAGACTGTAGTGCGGTCTATAGACCAGAATGTAGTGCTGTCTATAGACTAGAATGTAGTGCCGTCTATAGACTAGACTGTAGTGGGGTCTATAGACTAGACTGTAGTGCGGTCTATAGACTAGACTGTAGTGAGGTCTATAGACTAGACTGTAGTGAGGTCTATAGACCAGACTGTAGTGCCGTCTATAGACCAGACTGTAGTGCGGTCTATAGACTAGACTGTAGTGCGGTCTATAGACCAGACTGTAGTGCGGTGTATAGACTAGACTGTAGTGCGGTCTATAGACTAGACTGTAGTGCAGTCTATAGACTAGACTGTAGTGTGGTCTATAGACCAGACTGTAGTGCGGTCTATAGACCAGACTGTAGTGCGGTCTATAGACTAGACTGTAGTGCTGTCTATAGACTAGACTGTAGTGCGGTCTATAGACTAGACTGTAGTGCGGTCTATAGACTAGACTGTAGTGCGGTGTATAGACTAGACTGTAGTGCGGTGTATAGACCAGACTGTAGTGCGGTCTATAGACTAGACTGTAGTGCGGTGTATAGACTAGACTGTAGTGCGATCTATAGACTAGACTGTAGTGCCGTCTATAGACTAGACTGTAGTGTGGTGTATAGACTAGACTGTAGTGCGGTGTATAGACTAGACTGTAGTGCGGTCTATAGACTAGACTGTAGTGCGATCTATAGACTAGACTGTAGTGCGGTCTATAGACTAGACTGTAGTGCTGTCTATAGACTAGACTGTAGTGCGGTGTATAGACTAGACTGTAGTGCGGTGTATAGACTAGACTGTAGTGCGGTGTATAGACTAGACTGTAGTGCGGTGTATAGACCAAACTGTAGTGCGGTCTATAGACTAGACTGTAGTGCGGTCTATAGACTAGACTGTAGTGCTGTCTATAGACTAGACTGTAGTGTGGTGTATAGACTAGACTGTAGTGCGGTGTATAGACTAGACTGTAGTGCGGTGTATAGACTAGACTGTAGTGCGATCTATAGACTAGACTGTAGTGCGGTGTATAGACTAGACTGTAGTGCGGTGTATAGACTAGACTGTAGTGCGATCTATAGACTAGACTGTAGTGCGGTGTATAGACTAGACTGTAGTGCGGTCTATAGACTAGACTGTAGTGCGATCTATAGACTAGACTGTAGTGCGATCTATAGACTAGACTGTAGTGCGATCTATAGACTAGACTGTAGTGCGATCTATAGACTAGACTGTAGTGCGGTCTATAGACTAGACTGTAGTGCAGTCTATAGACTAGACTGTAGTGCGGTGTATAGATTAGACTGTAGTGCGGTCTAGTGGAGCGCTGGGTATAGGAGATAATGGATAAAGGGGCCCTCGATCTTCTTTATAAACATTTATTATATCTCACAACGCGTTTCGGTGGCGGTCTGCTGCCTTCATCAGGTAATGCTTCAAAACAAAAGATAAAGTCAGAGTCTGTTCATTGTGGTTAATGTTCATGTAAATTTCCCTGAAACAAGAACTTAAAGTCTAAAGAATAAAATCATATACGAAGTAGATTACATAGGATTCTTCAATCACAATAGGCCATGGTGCAGCTCCCCCTTCCTTCACAATGACCTTTGCACATGCACATGTGATGCTTAAAAACAATAGATAGGGTCAGAGTCTGTTCATTGTGGCTAATGTTTAGGTGAATATCCTGAAACAAGAATTTAGATTCTAAATCATAAAATGCTATACAAAGTAGATTACATAGGATTCCCAAATCAAAATAGACAATGGTACAGCCCCCTGCTCCCCCTCCCTTCCATGCACACACACATTTAATGCTTCTAAACAAAAGAAAAGGTCAGAGTCTGTTCATTGTGGCTAATGTTCATGTTCATCTCGTCAAACAACAGGAAGTCGGAGTCTAAAGAATAATATCCTGAAGAAAGCATATTACAATAGAATCCACCAATCACAATAGATGATGGTACAGCTCCCTTTTCCTTCACAATGACCTTTTGAGCATGCACATTTCATGCTTCAAAACAAAAGATAGAGTTAGAGTCTGTTCATTGTGGCTAATGTTTATGTGAATTTCCTGAAACAGGAACTTTAGAGTCTAAAGAATAAAATCCTCCTTCCTTCATAATGACCTTTGCACACGCACATTTGATGCTTTAAACCAATGCATAGGGTTAGAGACTGTTCATTGTGGTTAATGTTCATGTGCATTTCCTAAAACAACAGAAAGTTAGAGTCTAAAAAATAAAATCCTATACAAAGTAGATTACACAGGATTCCCCAATCACAATAGGCGATGTTACAGCACCCCAGCTCCCCCTTTCTTTCCCAATGGCCTTTGCACTCGCACTTTTGATGCTTCAAAACAAAAGAAAGGGTCAGAGCCTGTTCATTATGGCTAAAGATCATGTTAATTTTCTGAAAGAGGAACTTAGAGTCTAAAGAATAAAACCTTATACAAAGTAGATTACATAGGATTCTTCACAATAAGTGATGATGTAGCTCCCCCTTCCTTCACAATGACCTTAGCACATGCACATGTGATGCTTCATAACAAAAGATAGGGTCAGAGTCTGTTCATTGTGGTTAATGTTCATGTAAACTTTCTGAAACAAGAACTTGAAGTCTAAAGAATAAAATCTTATACAAAGTAGATTACACAGGATTCCCCAATCACATAAAATAATATAGCTCAACCTTCCTTCACAATGGCCTTAGCACATGCACATGTGATGCTTCGTAACAAAAGATAGGGTCAGAGTCTGTTCCTTATGGCTAATGTTCATGTGAACTTCCCGAAACAAGAATTTAAGAGTCTAAAGAATAAAATCTTATACAAAGTAGATTACATGGGATTCTTCAATCATAATAGGCAATAGCGCAGCTCCCCCTCCCTTCACAATGACCATTGTACATGCACATGTGATGCTTCATAACAAAAAATAGGGTCAGAGTCTGTTCATTGTGTCTAATATTCATGTGAACTTCCCGAAACAAGAATTTAAGAGTCTAAAGAATAAAACCTTATACAAAGGAGATTACACAGGATCCCCCAATCACAATAAGTGATGATGTAGCTCCACCTTCCTTCACAATGACCTTTGCACGGGAACATATGATGCGTCATTGTGGCTAATGTTCATGTGCATTTCCTACAACAACAGGAAGTTAGAGTCTAAACACATCCAAGTGTCCGGTGTGAAAATTGCACTCGGTATCAGGTGACTTGAGGTTGAATAACCCATGTTTTTGTGCATAGCCTCGTATTGTGCCATGCATTTTATATTGTGACCGACTTAATCCAATGTGTCCACCGTGTCGGTAAGCGACAGTTTTTCCACATTAACTCTTGTCATCATCCACCAGCTCCGGGGCTTAAGGTCAGTACAGTACATGATGCCTGGGATCAGCAGCTGGAACGTGCGTTCAGATCTCACCTTCCAGGAATAGAGAAAGCCCCGGAGCTCGGCTCCCGTCCAGCTGACACGGCTCTCCCCCCAGCGCTCCCCCCGCCGCTGACTCAGCACAATGCAGTAATATTAATGAGCAATAAAGAGGTTGTCCTGATATTACAGAGGCCGTGGAGAGCCGGATAAAGCCGCGTTCACATGAATTGCTTTCATTGCCTGCTTTTTATCTTTCCATAAACACTGTCAGACGGTTTCATACACGCACAGGTAACGGCTTATTTAGGGGAGGCCTCCACCCGCACCGCGCCGCCATCCCTGGTGCTAAACAAGACGTCATTGCTGAATACATCATTATTTCATCCCGGTCCGGGTTTTATTCTGCGATGTTCAATTATTCATTTCTATCATCAAAGATGTAACGATGCAAGGAACAGAGCCAGACACAGGCGGGGATACAGGGGCCAACACAGACAGGGGGGATACAGGGGCCAACACAGACACACAGGGCCCGAACCCACCTCTACAGATCCTGTGTATTACCACATTATATCTGTACTGTGATATCACTGTGTGTATGATCCCAGTACTGTGACATCGCTGTGTGTATTATCTCTGTACTGTGACATCACTGTGTGTATTATCTCTGTACTGTGACATCACTGTGTGTATTATCTCTGTACTGTAACATCACTGTGTGTATTATCCCTGTACTGTGACATCACTGTGTGTATTATCCCTGTACTGTGACATCACTGTGTGTATTATCCCTGTACTGTGACATCACTGTGTGTATTATCCCTGTACTGTAACATCACTGTGTATTATCCCTGTACTGTGACATCACTGTGTGTATTATCTCTGTACTGTGACATCACTGTGTGTATTATCCCTGTACTGTGACATCACTGTGTGTATTATCTCTGTACTGTGACATCACTGTGTGTATTATCCCTGTACTGTGATATCACTGTGTGTATTATCTCTGTACTGTGACATCACAGTGTGTATTATCTCTGTACTGTGACATCACTGTGTGTATTATCCCTGTACTGTGACATCACTGTGTGTATTATCTCTGTACTGTGACATCACTGTGTGTATTATCTCTGTACTGTGACATCACTGTGTGTATTATCTCTGTACTGTGACATCACTGTGTGTATTATCCCTGTACTGTGACATCACTGTGTGTATTATCTCTGTACTGTCACATCACTGTGTGTATTATCCCTGTACTGTGACATCACTGTGTGTATTATCCCTGTACTGTGACATCACTGTGTGTATTATCCCTGTACTGTGACATCACTGTGTGTATTATCCCTGTACTGTGACATTACTGTGTGTATTATCCCTGTACTGTGACATCACTGTGTGTATTATCTCTGTACTGTGACATCACTGTGTGTATTATCCCTGTACTGTGACATCATTGTGTGTATTATCTCTGCACTGTGACATCACTGTGTGTATTATCCCTGTACTGTGACATCACTGTGTGTATTATCCCTGTACTGTGACATTACTGTGTGTATTATCCCTGTACTGTGACATCACTGTGTGTATTATCTCTGTACTGTGACATCACTGTGTGTATTATCCCTGTACTGTGACATCACTGTGTGTATTATCCCTGTACTGTGACATCACTGTGTGTATTATCCCTGTACTGTGACATTACTGTGTGTATTATCCCTGTACTGTGACATCACTGTGTGTATTATCTCTGTACTGTGACATCACTGTGTGTATTATCCCTGTACTGTGACATCATTGTGTGTATTATCTCTGCACTGTGACATCACTGTGTGTATTATCCCTGTACTGTGACATCACTGTGTATTATCCCTGTACTGTGACATCACTGTGTGTATTATCCCTGTACTGTGACATCACTGTGTGTATTATCCCTGTACTGTGACGTCACTGTGTGTATTATCCCTGTACTGTGACATCACTGTGTGTATTATCTCTGTACTGTGACATCACTGTGTGTATTATCCCTGTACTGTGATATCACTGTGTGTATTATCCTGTACTGTGACATCACTGTGTGTATTATCCCTGTACTGTGACATCACTGTGTGTATTATCTCTGCACTGTGACATCACTGTGTGTTATCTCTGTACTGTGACATCACTGTGTGTATTATCCCTGTACTGTGACATCACTGTGTGTATTATCTCTGTACTGTGACATCACTGTGTGTATTATCTCTGTACTGTGACATCACTGTGTGTATTATCTCTGTACTGTGACATCACTGTGTGTATTATCTCTGTACTGTGACATCACTGTGTGTATTATCCCTGTACTGTGACATCACTGTGTGTATTATCTCTGCACTGTGACATCACTGTGTGTATTATCTCTGTACTGTGACATCACTGTGTGTATTATCTCTGTACTGTGATATCACTGTGTGTATTATCTCTGTACTGTGACATCACTGTGTGTATTATCTCTGTACTGTGACATCACTGTGTGATCTAATAGTCGGGTGTCTGATCAGTGGATGTCCATTGATGTTATTAAGGACAGTGTAACTCCACATTCTACAGCGGCAGTGGGGGTGGCGGTGGTCTTGCAGTGATACTGCAGAAGAAATTAGCAATGATACAATGAGAGCCCTGGTGCCCGGTCGGTCTTGAGGGGAGCCACATTCTTAATTGCAATGCATCTAAAAATGAAATATTAAATCTGCAAATAGTCTTAATTTAAAGGGACCAGACTGTTGATACATCCGCCTGAACCTCATCGCTTCCTTAAATTGAGCTTAGATTATGTAGATGAAGTCCATCAATGGATTGACACTGACGTTATTCCACGTCATTACCCAGGTAAGAGCATAAAGCTTCCGTACCCCAATGTAATGTCGTGTCCTAGGCTAATACTGGCATCTTCTGACATGGGCACAATCCTCTGTTGCTCCTGTGCTGATGCCCCCTGTGCCCCCTCTGTATAAACATACAACTATTTATTACCCCTTGGGAAGCTGTACCCGGCACTTGAAGGGGTTAACTCTGATAATTTGCGCCCACAGGGGTAGAAATAAGAGTTGGAGCAGCAGAACGACCTTGGATCCAAAGAAATTCACTTATTTCCCCATTTATGAGACACTTCTCCTTTCATGCATCATTCGCTCTAAATTCCATCTTTCTTGCTCAGAACAAGTTGACCGGAAGGATCCGATTGTTACACACCTGTCCCAGGACCGGACTTTGCTCCCCTCACCCTGGTCCGCTGAAGTCCGTTCTGCTCCACATTGGGCTTTGTAGGCAACGAGGCGAGATCCCATGTGATCATCTGTCTGGTCCATATAAGACCCACAAAGATACACACTTATGTCATGGTATTAAGACTTTAAATATTCCTGAGTCCTGTCTGCTTTTATTGCTTCTACTACCTTCTTCCCGGCCTCCTGCTTCAAGCTGTCTCTAGTGCTTCTACTACCTGCTACACAGTCGTCTGTCTGCCTCCAGCCTCCAGTGCTTCTTCCACCTTCTCTCCGTCTCCTGTCTGCCTCCAGTGCTTCTTCCACCTTCTCCCCATCTCCTATCTGCCTCCAGCCTCCATGCTTCTACTACCTGCTACTCTGTCTCCTGTCTGTGAGCCGCCACCAAGGCCGTGGGGTACTCGGAACCGGGCCCTCTCGTTGTCGTTTGGGGCTGCGGGATGTCACGGTGTTGTGACTCGGCTCCGTGGTCCCGGCGGTCAATAATAGGGAAAACAGTTTTAGGGATTTTACGTGACGCCACCCGTGGTGTGTGGCTATGGGTAGCCGCCACTGCAGTCAGGACCTCTGGGGATGACGGGAGTAGCAGCAAGAATGTTGTTGAGCCCTCCACAGGTAGGGCTGGTCACCAGGGCAGTGCAGTGGGTGCAGGGTTCTCACGCACAGGCACTCTCTCGCTGCCGATTCTCAAATCAGTCTGTCTTCTCTCAGGCGCAAGAAACACAGTCTCAAACAGTATCAAGCTTTAACCGGGTTTACTTTCCTTTCTCGACAGTTGGTACAGCTTACAACAGTTCAGCAGCGGCTCCGGTGTGGTTTCAACAGCCGGGATGGTTTATCTGCGACTCCCACTTTCATGTCTCCTTTGGGCCTTTTCGGTCTGTTCCGCATGCTAGTTACGGTCCAGAGGTCACAGGCTTTCATTAGGTGACTTTCCAGGTCCCCTAGCCCTAATACGACGGGCTTCCTTTCACTGCACCGGAGGTTGGGTCTCGGGACATAAAGACCCCGCACCCAGCCAGAGTTCGTAGTTGGGGCATAAAGCTTCCCTGCCACTTCAGCAGAGCCAGCACTCTGGTTCTGGCCCAGTCCCTTGGTGTCCCCGCTAACTCAGGCACAACTAGACTCCTTCTGTCTTTCACCTCGGTTTACAGCCTTGGACCCAAACAAGCCCCATAGTGACGCAGGCTGCCGGGTCCGTGTTCTCTCAGTCCTGTCTCTTGGTCTTGCCTCTCCTTCCAACTGGTCTGGTCTTGTCTGGGTTGGTCCGGTCTTCTCTTGCCCCCTCTGGTTCACTACTCTGCACACTGGCTGACTAGCTCACTCTCCTCGACTTGGTGATGTGTTGTGTCCTTTTATAACCTCCCCTAACCAGGTTCTTCTCTAACTTTCCACCCTCCACCCGCTATCCCGTTGTTGGACAAAGAGTACCTAGACTTGGGATCGGGAGTGTGTTGGGTGTGTGTGTGGGGAGACCGACTTACCAATTCTGGCTGCTGCACCATCTAGTGGCGACCGGTCTGCAGGGGTGCCACATCTGCATGCAGCCTCCAGTGCTTCTACTACCTGCTTCCTGGTGTCCTGTCTGTAGGCAGCCTCCAGTGCTTCTACTACCTACTTCCTTTTCTCCTGTCTGCCTGTGGCTTCTAGTGTTTTTACTCGCTGCTTCTCGGTCTCCTGTCTGCTTGTAGCCTCTATGTTTCTGCTATCCACTCCCCAGTCTCCAATCTGCCTGTGGCCTCCAGTGCTTCTACTACCTGCTTCCTTGTCAGCTGTTTACCTGTAACATCTAGTGCTTCTACTACCTGATTTTTGGTCTCCTGTCCACCTGCAGCCTTCCCAGAGCTTCTACTACCTGCTTCCTGGTCACCTTTCCAACTGCAACCCCAGTGTTTCTACTACCTGCTTCCTTGTCAGCAGTCTACCTGTAGCATCTAGTGCTTCTACTACCTGCTTCTTGGTCTCCTGCCCACCTGCAGCCTTCCCAGAGCTTCTACTACCTGCTTCCTGGTCACCTTTCCAACTGCAACCCCCAGTGTTTCTACTACCTGCTTCCTTGTCAGCAGTCTACCTGTAGCATCTAGTGCTTCTACTACCTGCTTCTTGGTCTCCTGCCCACCTGCAGCCTTCCCAGAGCTTCTACTACCTGCTTCCAAGTCTCTTGTCTGCCTGCAGCCTCTAGTGCTTCTACTTCCCATTTCGCATCTGCCTCGCCTGCCTTCTGCACCAACACCCATGGCTCCTGTGCCCAGGCCTTGGGCTGGAAGCATCCACCTCACCAGGTGAGCCAAAACGCAGATAACTGCTGCTTATTGGAGTCTGTTATGAATGGAGAAGATAGCAGAGAGAAAAGTACAGAGAAGGAGATGCTGCTGCTTCATAGTAAGCATCTACAATGCGAAGTATAGTTGTATAATATTAATATCCTCTATGCTGCTTTTATTTCTAATGATATGTCATACAGAGAAAGGAGAGCAGGAAACCGTCCTGTCTGTGTGTGCTGTGTATGGAGACATCATAGCAGATAGTCACCACTACTAGCTCAGTGGCAAATGAAAATTAGAGATAGAAAAATGCAAATCACATAATAACCAGAAATAGTGCTATTACTCATGTTCACATGTAACAACTGATTCTAAATGACATGTAATTTTACCCCTGAAAAAGAACTCCAAAGTGTCTACCTAGAGAGTACAATGTGGTTGGCACTATATGGGGGAAGTCACACTGGCTGGCACTGTATGGGGAAGTCACACTGGCTGCACTGTATGGGGCAGGTCACACTGGCTGGCACATGTATGGGCAGGTCACACTGGCTGGCACTGTATGGGGCAGGTCACACTGGCTGGCACTGTATGGGGCAGGTCACACTGGCTGGCATCTGTATTGTGGGAGGTCACTCTGTTGGCACTGTATTGGGGAGTCAAACTGGCAGGCACTGTATGGGTGAGGTCACACTTGCTGACACTGCATGGGGGAGGTCACACTGGCTGGCACTGTATGGAGGAGGTCACACTGGCTGGCACTGTATGGGGGAGGTCACACTGGCTGGCACTGTATGGGGGGAGGTCACACTGGCTGGCACTGTATGGGGGAGGTCACACTGGCTGGCACTGTATGGGGGAGGTCACACTGGCTGGCACTGTATGGGGGAGGTCACACTGGCTGGCACTGTATGGGGGATGTCACACAGAATACCCGATGCGTTAGAATCGGGCCACCATCTAGTTTAATATAAAAAGCAATTTCGTGACGCCACATTGGAATCAATCCTGACACCTCATTGATAGTACTGAGCTCCTACAATGGGACAGAAGAAACACAACTGTATAATACAGGAGGTCACCGGAGTCCCTCGGCACGCCCTTCTAATGGCCCCCGTGTTCCCCGGCAGTAGGATCTGTTTGTGAGACAATAAAATGAGTGATAAATCCTAATCCGTCCCGCTATGGCTTCATTGTTGTTATTGCAGACTTCTTACCGCCAGTTATTACTTTCAGTGTATTATAGAACTTTATAGCCCAGCTGTGTAAAGCGCCGCAGCGCCGCTCCTATCTGAATACCGGGAAATAAAGATAAGCGCCAGAAGATTGGGTCTGAGTAAGAGGGGTAATGTATCCTGTACAGGAAGGTGGCACGTACCCGGGCCGCTCCATTATGAGCCGGGCGAGATTGATGCCTGGAAGAGCTAACGGCCAGATAATGCTGAAAATACTACTGGTGGCAGATAAAGAGCCTCTTTACAGAGTGACGGATTGGTGGAAATGAACCACATAAATATGAGATTTTCTTCTACCGGCAGAGAACTTAGCATTCTACGACGTCCTATAACATTAGGAAATATTATGGACTTTAAAAACATCCCCCGTGGCTGCTAAAGAGCATTATAAAAAGAGCGTCCAGCTAAGGGTAGTCTAAAGCCCAACAATGTAATGGTAGAGGCACATGACTTTACACCATAGTGGACAGAGGATCAGTACTGAAATATTTCCACTGTTACCATGAAACATTTATGACATCCACCACTAGGGGGAGCCCACTACATATAGATTTATACGTCACCACTAGGGGAAACTCACTACGTACAGATTTATACAACCACCACTAGGGGAGCTCACTACATATAGATTTTACAGTCACACTAGAGGGAGCTCACTACATACAGATTTATACACCACCTCTAGAGGGAGCTCACTACATACAGATTTATACATCTCCCACTCGAGGGAGCTCACTACATACAGATTTATACATCTCCCACTCAGGGAGCTCACTATATAAAGATTTATACAGCCACCATAAAATGGAGCTCACTACATATGATTTATATAGACACATTAGAGGGAGCTCACTACATACAGATTTATACAGCCACCATAGAGGGAGCTCACTATATAAGATTTATACAGCCACCATAAATGGAACTCACTACATAGTGATTTATATAGACATCATTAGAGGGAGCTCACTATATAAAGATTTATACAGCACCATAAAATAGAACTCACTACATAGTGATTTATATAACATCATTACAGGGAGCTCACACATACAGATTTATACAGCCACCACTAGAGGGAGCTCACTATATACAGATTTATACAGCCACCATAAAATGGAGCTCAATACATACTGATTTATATAGACATAATAGAGGGAGCCTCACTACATACAGATTTATACAGTCACACCTAGGGGGAGTTCACTACATAAAGATTTATATAGACACCACTAGAGGGAGCTCACTACATACAGATTTATACAGCTCACCATAGGGGAGCTCACTACATACAGATTTATACATCACCACTAGAGGGAGTTCACTACATACAGATTTATACAGCACACTAGGTGCTCACTACATACAGATTTAATACCACCACTAGAGGGAGCTCACTACATACAGATTTATACATCACCACTAGAGGGAGTGCTCACTACATACAGATTTATACAGCCACCACTAGAGGGAGCTCACTACATACAGATTTATACAGCCACCACTAGGGGGAGCTCACTACATACAGATTTATACAGCCACCACTAGGGGAGCTACTACATACAGATTTATACAGTCACCACTAGGGGGAGCTCACTACATACAGATTTATACAGCACCACTAGGGGAGCTCACTACATACAGATTTATACAGTCACCGCTAGGGGAGCTGACTACATACAATTTATACACCACCACTAGGGGACTCACTACATACAGATTTATACAGTCACCACTAGAGTGGAGCTCACTGCATACAGATTTATACAGTACCACTAGAGGGAGCTCACTACATACAGATTTATCAGTCACCACTTGAGGGAGTTGACTCATACAGATTTATACAGCACCACTAGGGGAGCTCACTACATACAGATTTATAAGACACACTAGAGGGAGCTCACTCATACAGATTTATACAGACTCACTAGAGGGAGCTCACTCATAGATTTATACATCACAGAGGGAGCTCACTACATTCAGATTTATACAGTCACCACTAGGGGAGCTCACTACATACAGATTTATACAGCCACCACTAGAGGGAGCTCACTACATACAGATTTATACATCCACCACTAGGGGAGCTCACTGCATACAGATTTTTACAGCCACCACTAGAGGGCGCTCACTGCATACAGATTTATACATAGATAAAATTGGGGTGCACCGTCCTATGCAGTATGAAGCTATTTTTAAAATTACCTGTTGAACTCTTACATTTCTCACATTTCTCACTGGTGTATCGTTACAAAGAGGGGGGACTCCATGGTGGGATATTTAAATGCAAGTGGCCCTTATACTATTCTTACTCTGGGGTCTTCTGCTGTCTGGATTCTCCCCTAGGAAAAGCTTACTGCCCTTTACAATATAGGGACTCCAGAAAGCTGTTAGGAGGGGCAGAATTGTGAATACAGCTCACCAGAGTACAATGCAGGATGTGACTGTATTTTCATACATTTAGACATTTATATAGAATATTTCTACATATTTTGTAAAATGTTAGACAAGCCCACCTCTATTCTCCCCGGTTCACTTGCACACCAGGCACCATGAATAGCTTTTGTTAGATCTTACAAAGCGTTTTGTAATATACGTATTCATATTCCTATAGAACCAGCGCAAAGGACCAAAATGCCGTGCGCTCATTTTATATGGACTAGAATTATTAATTAAACATTTGAGTTTTATAAGTTACAACTTTAAGTGACAGATTTTGCGTCATTTTCTCCTCTTCTACGGTATATTGATGACGTAATGTTCTGTCGTTGTGGTTCTGTTCTATTGTCATGTGATGTTTTTGGTTGAAATTTGGAACTCTATTATTTTTAAGTCAAACCCATACAGGAGCATCTCAATGAATTAGAAGAGCATCAAAAATTTACTTTATTTCAGTAATTCAATAAAATAAAGTGACACACATATATTATATAGAGTCATTACACACAGAGGGATCTATTTCTGTTTATTTCTGTTAATGTTGATGATTATGACTTACAGCCAATGAAAACCCAAAGGTCGTTATCTCAGAAAATCAAAGTAGGGGGATGAAGGGTCTGAGAGATAAAATAGGACCTAAATAGGTATCAGAGGCTTCACCTTGTGTAGTTGTGAGAGTCACAACCACTATAAAAGCAGATCACTGCTGCTGCAGTCCCGAGCGTGGTGCATATAGAGTACGGAGGATGAAGGGTTAAGCACTGCACTGCCGTATTCCACGAGACATCAAAGGGTGAATATAATATTGATTTATTAGTCAACGCGTTTCAGGGCTCCCTGTCCCCTTCCTCAAGACAAATCAATATCATATTGCCATGTTTCTGGGAGCCCTGAAATACGTTGACAAATAAATCAATATAATATTCACCCATAGATATCTTGTGGAATACGGCAGCGTGGTGTTTAACCCTTCATCCTCCCTACTCTATTTGGACCCGTGGAAGCCTAACCAGGCGAAACGTGCGCCCGTCGTCCTCCCGCACCTCCCTCCCCACCACATGTTTGTAACTGCACCTCCTAACGGAGCACTTGGATTAAAAGAACCTTCATCTAATGGTGAGTGCCGTCTATTCTAAATTTTTGGACCCTCAGACTCAATGTTACTGGTGGGCCTCCAGTGTCAATGTTACTGATGGACCCCAGAGTCAATGTTACTGGTGGGCCCTCAAAGTCAATGTTACTGGTGGACCCCCAGAGTTAATGTTACTGGTGGGCCCCAGAGTCATCGTTACTGGTGGGCACCCCAGAGTTCAATGTTACTGGTGACCCCGAGAGTATTGTTACATGGTGGTACCCTCAGAGTCAATGTTACTGTGGAACCCTCAAAGTCAATGTTACTAGTGGACCCCCCAGACCAATGTTAACTGGTGGACCCCATGAGTCATCGTTACTGATGGACCTCAGAGTCAATGTTACTGGTGGACCTCAGAGTCAATGTTACTGGATGGACCCCAGAGTCAATGTTACTGGTGGCACCTCAAAGTCAATGTTACTGGTGGACCCCAGAGTCAATGTTACTGGTGGTCCCCTAAAGTCAATGTTACTGGTGGTCCCCTAAAGTCAATGTTACTGGTGGGCCCCCGCTGCCCCAGTCTGACACTGTAAGGGAGAATATTCATAGATTAGACAAATTTACAGCAGTCAGTATATATTCCATATTCTGTTCTTCACTCCTGTCTTAGAAAGGTTCCACACATTTTTGGAAGCAAAAAAGAAACCCATTCCTTCCAGAGTTTGCATTTTTCTAAGATGTTTGTTGAAAGTCAATAGGGAAATATATATTTTTTCAAAGGCGCATACTCCGAGTTTGATGTTTTCCTCTGCATGTTTTATAGATCTTGAAAAATGTATGGAAAGAATGAATGTAAAATGCCTGAATATAATAATCTGGCGTTTTGAAGGTTTTGTTCTCCAATTATGGATCCACCGTCAGTGCGGAGAAATCAACATGTAAATCAGCCAGGAGGGCACAGCTGCATAAAGTAGGAAAATGTCTGCAATCGAGGTATTATTATTATTATTATTATTATTATGTAGGGGGCATTCTGGGCATAATTAAATAAGGCTACGTTCACACAGTGCGCATTTTTTGCGCTTTCTCCCATAGGGGTCATTATAAGGAGCTGGAATTCCCTCGTGTGTATCAATATACACTGCGAAGCTAAATGAAAGTAATCTACAGGTATTAAAAATAATAAAAGTAGAATACTTACCCATCCGCTGGCTGTTCCGGTTACCAGGACCCGAGACATCCACTTCTGATGTGCTGCCAGGACCTTCCAGATCTGTGATTGGCCGATAGCGATCATGTGATATGCACGTCACATATCACGTGATCGCCACCAGCCAATCACATCTTGAAGGTCCTGGCAGCACATCAGACGTGGATGTCTCGGGTCCTGGTAACCGGAACAGCCGCGGATGGGTAAGTATTCTACTTTTTTTATTTTTAATACCGTAGATTACTTTCATTTAGCTTTCGCAGTGTATATTGATACACTGCGAAAGCCAAAAGGCTTGTCACACATGTCACACGGGGGAGGAACACAGGATTCTTTCTCCCCCGTGTGACATCATTTCTCTCCTGCGCTTTTGGGGGAGAAATATGGCGTAAAAAAACATGGTGTGTGAATAGCGCGGATGCGTCACGAATATAGAGTATACAACATTACATCAGGATCCACAGAATAAGAGTTACAGAATTACAGCTGGGGATCACAGAATATAAGAGTATACAGACATTACACGGGGATCACAGAATATAAGAGTAACAGACATTACAGCTGGGTATACAGAATATAAGATATAAAGAACATTACAGCCGGGATCACAGAATATAAGAGTATACAGACATTAAGCCAAAGGATCACGAATATAAGGTATACAGACATTACAGCCCGGGATCACAGAATATAAGAGTATACAGACATTACAGCGGGGATCACAGAATATAAGAGTATACAGACATTACAGCCGGGATCACAGAATATAAGAGTATACAGACATTATAGCGGGGATCACAGAATATAAGAGTATACAGACATTACAGCCGAGGATCACAGAATATAAGAGTATACAGACATTACAGCCAGGGATCACAGAATATAAGAGTATACAGACATTACAGCCGGGATCACAGAATATAAGAGTATACAGACATGCAGCCGGGGATCACAGACTGTAACAGTATACAGACATTACAACCAGGGATCACAGAATATAAGAGTATACAGACATTACAACCGGGATCACAGAATATAGGAGTATACAGACATTACAGCCAGGATCACAGAATATAAGAGTATACAGACATTACAGCCGGGGATCACAGAATATAAGAGTATACAGACATTGGGGATCACAGAATATAAGAGTATACAGACATTACAGCCAAGATCACAAATATAAGAGTAATACAGACATTACAGCTGGGAATCACAGAATATAAGAGTATACAGACATTACAGCCGGGGATCACAGAATATAAGAGTAACAGACATTACAGCCGGGATCACAGAATATAAGAGTATGCAGACATTACAGCGGGGATCACAGAATATAAGATTATACAGATATTACAGCAGGGATCACAGAATATAAGAGTAAACGACATTACAGCGAGGATCACAGAATATAAGAGTATGCAGACATTACAGCCGGGGATCACAGAATATAAGAGTAACAGACATTACAGCCGGGATCACAGAATATAAGAGTAAACAGACATTACAGCCAGGGATCACAGAATATAAGAGTATACAGACATTACAGCGGGGATCACAGAATATAAGAGTATACAGACTATTACAGCAGGGATCACAGAATATAAGAGTGTACAGACATTACAGCCAGCGATCACAGAATATAAGAGTAAACAGACATTACAGCCGAGGATCACAGAATATAAGAGTAACAGACATTACAGCCGGGATCACAGAATATAAGAGTAACAGACATTACAGCCAGGGATCACAGAATATAAGAGTATACAGACATTACAGCGGGGATCACAGAATATAAGAGTATACAGATATTACAGCCAGGGATCACAGATATAAGAGTGTACAGACATTACAGCCAGCGATCACAGAATATAAGAGTATACAGACATTACAGCGGGATCACAGAATATAAGAGTATACAGATATTACAGCAGGGATCACAGAATAAAGAGTGTACAGACATTACAGCACGGATCACAGAATATAAGAGTGTACAGACATTACAGTCAGGGATCACAGAATATAGGAGTATACAGACATTACAGCCTTTATAGCACATTAACAAGCTGGATATATGATTCTCTGGTCAGCACGATTAGACGCTTAGAAGGTGATATTTTTGTAATATTTCAGTTGTTAAAAGAAAATCAGAACTTTGTAAAGAAAAAAATGGTTTATGTCGCTACTTTCTACGACATAACTTTTTATTTTTCACTTGATGGAGCCGTGTGTGAGCTTGTTCTCTGAGCGCTGAGCGAGGGTTTTATTGATTCTTTTTTGGGGTGCATGTGAAGGTTTCATCACCTTTTAATGATGTTCTGGAGGAAAGTACGTGGGACGGAATAACGGCAATTCTGGAAGTTCAATTTTCTTGTGGACACCAAATATATAATTTTCATTTTTTATGAACAGGGAAAAATATTTTTTCAAGATTTTTTTTTATAACTTTTTCAACTTTATTTTTCCCTGGAGGGATTTAAACCTAAAGTATTGCAGAATATAGTGTAATTGACATTCTCCTATAGAGCCCTGGGCGACTAAGGAGTACATGGTAACGCATTGGCTCCCCGTAATTGCACTGCGAGGTGTCAGATGAAAGCGGTGCACAAATCCACAGTTAAGCAGATGACTTAATCAGCAATTAAATAGTTGAACAGCAATGATCACAGCTGTAGATACAGGCATATGCAGGATGTGTATCTGTTTAGTGGGGAGCGCTCTCAGCTCCTGAGCCTGTTCCATACACCCTGCATGTGACCAATGATGAAAATAGTTGTTAGAGGTTAATGGAGAACTCTGGGGAGTATCCTTTTATATCATAATGCTGAGCCAGGCACTACAGTTCTAGGATCTATAGATCGCTTCTAAATCAATAAAATCATACCTGCTCCTCTGCTCTCACCCCTCTCTTTGGAGACAAAGAAATTCATACATGCGAGTGCTAAACTTTCAGGGGACAGGAAGCTACCAAGTTGATATGATGAGGGGAGACCATGGCACAGCTGAATCAATCAATGCAGTGCTTTGCCTCTGCTCCTAGCCTGATACATGGCAGTACACATTATGCACCATCATATCTTTGTACAGCAGAGGTTCACAGTGTGTAATTACATGTTTATGCTTGGGACATGATTGCTATTTGAAGGGAGATTACCCCTGGGACATTACATAGGATGATGCTGTATATCAGGGGCTGAATAGCACTGTGACCACACCCCCTGTTCAAAGTGAAGTATGAGGGGTAGGAATGTAAGATGATCCTGAGCCCAGGTTGACACCCTGCCACACCGTTCAAAGTAAGTATAGGGGTAGGAATGTAGATGACTAGAGCCCCGTTGACACCCGACACACCCCCTGTCACTGCTGCAGCCTGAGGTTGAATTTCTCTGTCCCTAAAGGGAGGGGTGAGAGCTGAAGAGCAGATATGATTTTATTGATTTATAAGCGATCTATAGATCGTAGTGCCCAGCTCAGCTTCATCATGTAGGAGGACAGGGATAGTAAAAAAACATTTTTTCTCCCGGAGTTCCCCTTTAAGGGAGCACCCTGTGTATTATTATTATTATTATTGCTTTTTTTTAACTATATCTGCATTATTATTCATTAAGAAGGCACTCAAGGTTTTATTACTTGTTAAGGGACACTCCGGGCATTATCAGTTAAGTGTTCATTATGACTATTTAAAAGCACACACAAGGGGAATTAATATATTCAAGACAACTACCAGCACAGAATTAGGGGAATCAGCAGGACGGGGAGATTGTGAAGGTTGGGGATAAGTGCTGTCAGTGCTGGATATTAAGATGTTTTGCATTTGCACAAGGGAAAACTAGAAGCAATGGGATGAAATTGAATAGAGGAGACACAGATTAGACATTAGAAAAAATGTTTTGATAGTGAGGGTGATCAGCGAGTGGAACAGGCGGCCACGAGAGGTGGTGAGTTCTCCTTCAATGGAAGTCTTCGCACAGAGGCTGGACAGACATCTGTCTGGGATGATCTAATGAATCCTACTTTGAGCAAGAGGTTGTGTGGCGCCCCGCGTAGTCAGGTGTCACAGAGGGGTATTGCACCCGTAAAAGAGGTGTAATAGCCCCAGCTGCAGGTGGACCCTAGGTTGGTGGGTGGTCCCCATTCCTGCACTCCCACATTAGCTGAGCGGTGGGAGGTTACCCGGGAGGGGATATATTCACCCTGGGGAGACAAAGGAGGTCTTCTTCAGCAGAATGGCCAGCTAGGAGAAAGAGTAGTCTCTCTCTAGGCCGTGAGAGAGGGAGAGGGTCGGAACAGTCAGAGAGGGAAGAAAGTTGGAAAGAACGTGGAACGAGGCGGAAGGGTTACCTGGACGGTTTCAAGCCGATCCGGAGGAAAGGAGAAGGGGTCTTGAGGAGATCCTGAAAGAGGGTGCCCGACGAGAGGAGTTGAGGCCCTAGAGAGAAAGGGAGAACCCCAGAGTGGAGCGACCATACTCCAGGGGAATCTCCAGTCCACCATGGGAATGCCGGACCCGAGGATCCGGCCAAAGTCCATCTTAGCAGTCGGCAACCGGTTGCTGTCGTCCGTATATCGCCACAGCACCCTGCCAGACGGAGCGGTCTGCCCGCTTCCTCACCACGAGGGAGAGGACCCCCAATACTACCTACACGGAGCCATTGGGTATAGGCCCATCCTAGGTGGGGAAGAAAGGACACGGGTTCGTCAACTAAGGTACACCACGGGTCCCACCATACCATCTGGGATCCACTTGCAGCCACCCGTAGAGCTACCTGCTATTTTAACATCTGATGCTGAACTGTGAACTTTGTATGTTGCTGCTACAAGTTGACAGTAAAGTACCCGGGAGAAAGTGACTTTGCCTCTGTGTGAGTTTCTACATCTACCTGTTCCCTTGCAGGAACGCTGTCCCGGAGGAATAGCTCCGCCTGTGGGTAGCTTTGCCATCTCAGCCGCATTACCATCTACCTCCGGAGGACTGTGGCGGCGCTGGTCACCCATCACCAGGTACTACCGGTGACATCACATGACAAACTCTTATCCCCTGTAAATACACCCTTTTTGAAGTGTCACGCAGGCCACGGGATCAGGTGCTGCCACCCGTGACACCCCTAATACACCCACTGAGCCTGATACCCGAGTACCCCGTGATGATAGCCACCTAGAACTCAACAGTCTGCCGACTCTCGGACCTCAGGTCCACTACCCCCGGGCTCCAGGTGTAAATCACTTACTACTAACTGACTGTGTCCTTCCGGGAAATAACCCTCTCGCCTTCCCACATAAGTCCTCCCGGTCTGATTCAGTCTCAACCATTGACTCTACTTGTGCCGGACTAAATACATTCCAAGCAACAAACTCGTTTAACCACAATGAGTACAGTGCATTACATGGCAGCACATCACATTGTCATCAAGGGGATGTTGATAGTACTTTCAACTCTTTAATGTATAATAAACTAGCTATTGAACCCATTCTAGTCTTGGGTGGTGATCATTTTTATTGGCACATTTTTAACTTTATTGAAACATTAGCTGAAAACGAAATTTATTTATTGTCCAAAAACTTTTCTGTAAACCACATTTTTAGTGTAAACTCTGTGGTCTTCCTTTAAGGTGCATTGTTGCGGCGCATGCGCACAGCTGTGTTCACATTGTAGTTGAATTCTTCATCAAAATGGCACCATTATGAGCTCGTGCACATGCCATAATCTCCAGCGCCATTTTATTGAAGACACTGAGTCTGCAAATAGCATCTGAAACAAACTGGTGACTGGTGATGTTGCCTTCAATAAAATGTCACCAGAGTGAGTGGTATGTGCATGCGCAGACTCCAGCACCATTTTATTGAAGACTTCAACTACAACGTAAACATAGCACTGCACGCCCACGGGCCTTCAAACGGTTCACTCCTGACTTCGGACAGTAGGACGTGTTCAGCATTATATAGTTAGGTGTATGGTCTGTAGAACTGGTACATTATATACTATTATACGGTCACTGTATGGGGTGATATCGGTCTGTTGTCAGATCTATTGTTCTGTATTTTTAAATGATGTGTTGACTAACTTCCGGGACGGAGGAGGCTCCATAATGATCATAAAAATTGGAGCTTCTTGATACCACCAAACTCCCAAATATCGTGTAAAGAAGTCCTGTTGCTCCCTTTTTCATGAATGATCAAGACGGCTTGGGAATGAACCCCCTTTCTTGATGAGCCCCATAATGCTGCTCTATTGTATCCATGTCCATGAGGATCAGTATCTACACGTGTTGGGTTGCCGATACCAGGGGCCCCTGGTTGTCAATGGCGAGGCTAAGCAGAGACCACAGAGCAGCCACGGCCTAGCTAAGTCTTCTCCGGCCGGCTGCCCAGTGCAACAGTGTAATTTCAAAGCGTCCTCATGGAAGGCCAAATTGTTTACAAAGAAAACTAAAGTCTTTAGAACAAGTTTACTAGAACTGTCTCGTGAAACAAGGGTACAAGGCTTGAACGTTGCACTGTGGCGTAACTTGAAGCTCATGGGCCGCGATTTGAAAGCTCCAATTATTGAACATCTTTAAGAGCAATAGTAATTTTCTATAGGCCAAAGGTACTCTGGGGCCCAGGTTTGATTGCATCCCCTGCACTTATTGTAGTTACGCCCCTGAGGTTGCATGAGAAGGGTTATTCACAGTTGCATGTTAGTAGCAGTCTGTCCCACTGGTCCTGATACCTCTTGGCTCCTGATTTCCGACAGCACCAATATACTGCATTGACGTGATCGCCCGAATCTCTTCCAGATAGACACTGGAGGGGATAACCACTTTCTGGGCACCTGCTGAAGCCAGGAGACGGAACCTACACCGAAGGAGCACACACTCTTGGTTTCCTGCTCACCAGATCCTAGGCACAAATCTCGGGTGATCCATAGGGACAAATTAAGAAGGGTTTTCCGGTTCCTGCAAGATCCTCTACTTGGGACTCTCTACTTGGGACTTCTCTACTTCGGACTCCTCTACTTGGACTTCCTACTTGGGACTCTCTATTGGGACTTCCTCTACTTGGGACTCTCTACTTGGGACTTCCTCTACTTGGGACTCTCTACTTGGGACTTCCTCTACTTGGGACTCTCTACTTGGGACTTCCTCTACTTGGGACTCTCTACTTGGGACTCCTCTACTTGGGACTCTCTATTGGGACTTCCTCTACTTGGGACTTTCTACTTGGGACTTCCTCTACTTGGGACTCTCTACTTGGGACTTCCTCTACTTGGGACTCTCTACTTGGGACCTCCTCTACTTGGGACTCTCTACTTGGGACCTCCTCTACTTGGGACTCTCTATCTTGGGACTTCCTCTACTTGGGACTTCTCTACTTGGGACTTCCTCTACTTGGGACTCTCTATTGGGACTTCCTCTACTTGGGACTCTCTACTTGGGACTTCCTCTACTTGGGATCTCTACTTGGGACTTCCTCTACTTGGGATACTTCCTCACTACTTATTGGGTCTGCAAGCTGTATAGCACCCCTTTTAAAGTCCAAGACCCTTCCCCCATGGAATATGATTAACTCTTCCCAGGAACTATCATAATAAAGCAGGGAACGGGGGTACAGTCTTGACCTTGGCCACTCGATGGCCAGACCATTAAACACATTAAACATATGCAAAGACTCATAATACATGCCCCTCCCCTCCCCCATTGTTTCTAAAGAAAGGAAGAAAGTGGATCCCTTCTCCCTCTTATACATGAACATCATTTTCGGTGTAATGATCTACACAAGGTTGTGGCTTTCCCGGTCCATTCGAGAACTCTTCTTTCATGTTTATATAACGCCATATTACAACCTTTTAATATACAATGTTGAAGATTTCTTTCCTCCCGCACCTCCGCATCAAAGCTTCAGGCTTTTCATATCAGCGAAGCATCTATGTAAATCCAATTCTCCTGCTCTTGAAGGTTTATAACTCTATTATAAGCCCACACTCCGGGAGGTACCGTCTGCCCATCCATCAAACGTCTCCAATGCCGACGGTGACTTAGTGCATAATATAAGACTGGTAAAATGGGCCGTATAAAACAAGTCATTGTGAACTGTTTCTATACCTGCCGACACTTTCATCTCGTCGGAGTCTTTAAAGGCCTTATTTCAGCACCTCACAATTGTTTTGTTGGGACTCATGAATTATTGATTCGGTATTTTACGTGGGGAAAAAAAGAAGAAAATTCCGCGCAATTACCGGGAGAACGTCTGTCACGTCCGTCAGTTGTCGGCTTGTGTTATGTCGTGTCATGTCGTGTTAATGTACGGTATTATCATATCAGTCATGTACGGTGACATTAAGATTAGCGGTGATGCTCCTAATGACAGATCTCTGCCCGCCAGGTCTTATCTGTCGTCAGCGGGGGGATCAAAGCAGCGAATATAAATATTAAAACAAAAAATGATAAAGTGCCGTGTCAAAAGCCTGTAAACCGGATTCATTACTGCAGCAAGCTTGTTTTGTCTGTTTTCTGGCATTTTATGACTAAATGGAACAAAGCAGCAAAGTGTGACCCCGGGCCCCGTGTTTAGGGCCCTTACAAGAGCCGCACCTGCCATACTGACATCGGGGACCGGGTGACATTGTACCCAAATATTTTTACCCCTTCCAATTTTCCGGTTTTTGTTTTTCCCTCCCCTTCTTCCAAGAGCCATATATACATAGACATATGAGGACTTGTTTTTGTGGGATGAGTTGTACTTTTCAATGACATCAATTATTTTACTGTATAGTGTACTGGAAAAGTGCAAGAAACAAGAAACCAGGGGATTATGGACATAGTAATGAGGTACAAACTCTACTGGAAAAGTGCAGCAACATTGCAATCAAATGCAATTACATGATTGTTTTGGGGTGTTCTATTCATTATGTTCACTATATGATAAAACTAACACGTCGGTATGATGTCTCAGGTCAGTACTATATGGTAACACTGAGGTGTCGGTATGATGTCTGGGGTCAGTACTATATGGTAACACTGATGTGTCTGAATAATGCCTCAGGTCAGTACTATATGGTAACACTGACGTGTCGGTATGATGTCTGGGGTCAGTACTATATGATAAAACTAACACGTCGGTATGATGTCTGGGGTCAGTACTATATGGTAACACTGATGTGTCTGAATAATGCCTCAGGTCAGTACTATATGGTAACACTGACGTGTCGGTATGAGTCTGGGTCAGTACTATATGGTAACACTGACGTGTCGGTATGATGTCTCGGTCAGTACTATATGGTAACACTGACATGTCGGTATGATGCCTCAGGTCAATACTATTTAGTAACACTGACGTGTGGGTATGATGTCTGGGGTCAGTACTATATGGTAACACTGACATGTCGGTATATGTCTGGGGTCAGTACTATATGGTAACAATGACGAGTCAGTATGATGTCTGGGGTCAGTACTATATGGTAACAATGACGAGTCAGTATGATGTCTGGGGTCAGTACTATATGGTAACACTGACATGTCGGTATAATGTCTGGGGTCAGTACTATATGGTAACAATGACGAGTCAGTATGATGTCTGGGGTCAGTACTATATGGTAACAATGACGAGTCAGTATGATGTCTGGGGTCAGTACTATTTGGTAACACTGATGTGTCTGGTTATGAATGGTCGGTACTCGGGTATGGTACTATATGGTAACACTGACGTGTCGGTGTGATGTCTCGGGTCAGTACTATATGGTAACACTGAGGTGTCGGTATGATGTCTCGGGTCAGTACTATATGGTAACACTGATGTGTCTGGTATGATGTCACAGGTCGTCACAAGTTCGTAGATACCAAACATGTTGCTTGTACTGTTATCTAAGTGGTGAAAAAAATTCTGAAGTTTTTAATAAAAGAATTGTGCTTTTGGGGAGACCTCTGGCTAGTTTGGAACCAGGTCACAACACCTTATTGACCGCAGTCTAAAACTGGTATTTGAGTGATTCTACTTTCTTTTAGTGCTGTAGGGGTTAAGGAGTCTTTCCTATCTGGCTGTTCTTTGTAGCCTTAATATCAGGTGTAATATTGGTGACCACTCCCCTCCGCTATAAATAGTCATGTGTTTTACCATCTAAGCCATTATAGAATCCCTTCTATGCTGACCAGTTTGGAAGGAGCCTGTCTTTGGAAGAAGCTGAGTAGTTGATATTATTGCAGCTCTGGTGTTTAATTGCATTGCAGGAGTTTGGAGTGTTTTCCTGTTTGTGTCTATTGTCACTCCATCTGTCTTCCTTCCCTTGTGTTGTATTATTGTAGTGATGATGCTAGTGTCTTTTCCATTCTCCACACTAACCTGTGCTAGCAAGGGCCTAGGAACGTGACGGCGATGGAGGAAGGACCCGTATAGGGGTTTTATGGCACATGGGTAAATGATAGGAGGTGACACCTCTCCCGTTCACCAGGGCCTTCCCCTTTGTCAACCATGTATTTCATCACACGTCAAGCCCCCATCTGCAAATCACTAAGTCAAGTCTGCCATAGCCTTGAGCGATTTGGCTGTGCCCCATCAGCTCCTCATCACCTTACTCTCCATCAGCAGATCCCATGATTCTGTTTTTCTTCTGGTTATTCAAGCCGAGTGCTTTGAAGATGCACCTCAGCAGGTGAAACACCATAATACAACCGCATGGTAAACCCAAAAGAAGTGCAAAAATAATCATTTGCATTCTTTCCCTCCCAAAAATTATTACATCAACAAATGATTTACCCCTTCATGGTGCCATAGAAAAATAAGCTTGTCCATGCAAAAAACCAAGCCCTCATACAATGACACTTGGAAAAAGTTACAAATTTTGAGGCTAAAAAATGCTAAAAAATTGCTTGGTGAATAAAGGGGGCTCCAATCTCCCAGGGGATGGTATTTGGCTAGGATAAACCATCACTTTACAATCTCTCAGGATTCGACCTCTTGGCCCCCTGATTTAGTGCTGATTCGCAATCACGGTTGTCCCTTTCCGAACACCCCCCAATCAATCCCTTCCCCAGGTCCCCACACACTTGGGATGGTTGATGGGTTCACAATGCCCCCTTCATTAGTGGGGATCTCGTTGGTTAGACCCCTGATCATAAAGTGAGAACATATCTTAGCAAAATGTCATTACTTTAAAAGATTGGAAACTCAAAAAGACCCGGTCATTAAGGAGTTAAACGGCGGCGCGCCCATGTGGACGGCGTGTTTGTCTCCTCTTCTTCGTAGCTGCCGGCAGCCTCATCAGCAAACACCCGGCTGATGGATTTGGCAGTGGTCCCGCTATCGTTTCTGAGTAGAAGCCCCATATTTGTTTGCTAAAATGGAGCAAAACGCCATATCATTCTCTATCCATATCACACCACATTGTGCCGATCCTCGTATTGTTGATTTATGTTCCGTCCGTCTGTGCGGGAGGCAGATTTATCTCTACATGGCCAGGAGCCAGATCTGCTATTATTATATGTAGGACATATGTCGAACACATGTTCGTATCTCTATTTGGTGAACGTGTTTTAGAAATAAACAACGATCAACCGGCAACTCATCAATATCAAAGAATGTGGCCAACCACCCTCTCCATAAACACCTTCTGCTCCCGCTCTGCCCTGCGTCACATCAAACAATGCACCGCGCAAAACAAAGCGCAATAGGGTCTCACCCGGCAAAAATGGGGGTTAACAGGTAAGCCATACTTTGAACTGGTGTAGACGTGGGACTGCATCGAAACGTGTTGAATAAACCACCATTTACTGTATCGTCTTCTCTGGATTGGATCATTTGGACGGAGCACGGATTTTACACCACGTTTTTCTCTGATATCCTGCATCATATCAGGGTTCATGTACCTGACCCCGTAGTTGAGGGGACGGCGTAGGTCTCTAGTAGACTCCGGTGAGGCCGAGCCTCGGCTGCAGAGCAGCTCTGGTTTGGCAATCCATGCCCCGGCCGGCTCCCCAGTGCAACAGTCCTTTACACAGTCTACCTCTTCCAAAGACAATGTAGACACGAAAACCAGACGTCTTTCCAGCATACTTTTACTTGAACAGTCTCATGTAATACAGGCACAATCCTTGCATAATACGTACTTGGGGTAATCTTAATTTATTGCAGAATGCTCCCATCATCCTGATAGGCTTTCACCCTCTCTGACCAACACCACAGTAACTGTAAACCCGTATAGTCTCACTTGGCTCCAGCCCTATACTACCTAGGGAGGAACAATTAGGGCAACTGTTAAGACAAAGTTCTGCAGAAGTCCGAAAACACACTGCGGTGGGGAGAAGCACATGGGCATTGGATTTCTTGAAATCCTATCCACTACGCTTGCACTGTACCACGCAACGTTATGCAGCGGCATTCACTGCATCAAACCTGCAATTCCCGACCGTGAGCACACACCCTCTCTCGAAAGCACTGCGAACTTAGTTTGAAAAATCAACCAGGGACTATAGAGAGCAACCTGACTAGTCCGTGTGACCCCCACCCAGCTCCTCCCCTGCACCAGTTGATTGACAGGTCTTTCACATGGTGTTCAAAGGAAGAAACATGTTAATTAACTGAGGGTTAATTGACAGAGAGACAGAGAATCCTTTTGGCAATATCTCTCTTCTGTCCTCCTCCTGTGCTTTATTACTGTAGAGGTGAAGTCTAGCGCACTCACCGGCCTTTGCACTATCCAAGGTGAGTAGAGAGATAGCCAGGGATTAGGTACGTGATGGCAATGGGGGGGAAGGACCTATATAGGAACATTAGGGAGCTTAGGGTACAGACAGGTTAGTGTGAGGAGGTAACTCCGTCTCGATTCTCCTTACTAGTAGGGCCTTCCTCCCTTTCCATCCAGTTATAACCCTTTGTGTTGAACCATGCCCTGGGAGTCATATATTCCGGCATGACCCATGCTCAATACAGCCCAAGCATTTTGCAAGATGCCTGGCATTTCCATTACACACGAGCATCTCCAGTCTCTGCATGACGGAGGAGTTTTACATCATTTACAGTTAATCACAGACAGGGGTCCATCTTCTTGTCTGAGGTCCCATCCATCCGGGAGATTACCTAGTCGCTAGTTGCTTCCCTGAGCTCGAAAACAAACTGGAAGGTTAATTGATCTCTGACTAAACTGGCACGTGTATACCCGAGCGCTTTCGGATGAGAAATTAAATTTTAAGCTCCACTGAAAAAGAGACTGATGTGAATGATAAAATGTTCTGTGATTAGAAAGTTCTGCAATTGCTGACGCTATATAAATTAAAAAGAAATCCCACAAGTAGATCATTGAGCATCTAAAGGACCCTGTGGTTCTGAACCGCAGCGCTGGTGATGACTCCGTTAGGTGGTATTTCTTGTGCCTGAAGAGGTTTTCGCAGGGGTCGTCACTCCGCTTCCCGCTCATTAATGTAAATGGACGACAAAGTATAGCAAAAGCTAATGTGTTATATGACTACATAACACCATCCTACAGTGCCCTAAATGATCATTATACATCCCATAATACTGATCATCCATGTTCAGCCATCACTAATTAAAGGCCTGACGTTATGAATCTTCCTAGACTCGATGACTCCAATCCTTTTAGGAAACCTATTTAGTAAATGGATGGACGTTTCACGGCGACACAAACACAACTGTTTACGGCGTTCAGATAAATGCGGTGACATAAACTTACACACAGAGAGTTTCATCATGTCCTGCCACTAATATAGACTATGACACAAATACAAGAACATTTCCATATTTATGGGGATCTATATTTATGTCTGCAGCCTTTGTTTTGGGATCCCCTGTGGGGCCACGTAACATATTTCTGGGATCTTTTGTCAGATACAATACATTAGGATTTGTCCTAGAATAACTGCTTGTTAATTAGGAATGCACAATGGTGATTACCGGAAAATAATGATCTCAGAACAATGGTACTGGTACACTGGAGCTCCTGGAATAACGGCACCAGAACACTGGCACTTCTGGAATAATGGCACCGGAACACTGGGACTCCTAGAGTAATGGCACCGGAACACTGGGATCCTGGAATAATCACATTGGAACACTGGGACGCCTAGAATAATGGCACGGAAAAATGGGACTCCCGGAATAACGTCACCGGAACACTGGGACTCCTAGAATAATGGCACCGGAACACTGGGACTCCTAGAGTAATAGCATCAGAACACTGGGACTCCTAGAATAATATCACCGGAATACGGGGACTCCTAGAGTAATGGCACTGGAACATTGGGACTCCTAGAGTAATGGCACCAGAACACTGGGTCCCCTGGAATAATGGCATCGGAACACTGGGACTCCTAGAGTAATGGCACTGGAACACTGGGACCCCTGGAATAATGGCACCGGAACACTGGGACTCCTGGAATAATAGCACCAGAATACGGCAACTCCTAGAATAATGGCACCGGAACACTGGGATCCTGGAATAATCACATCGGAACACTGGGACGCCTAGAATAATGGCACGGAAAAATGGGACTCCCGGAATAACGGCACCGGAACACTGGGACTCCTAGAATAATGGCACCGGAACACTGGGACTCCTAGAGTAATAGCATCAGAACACTGGGACTCCTAGAATAATATCACCGGAATACGGGGACTCCTAGAGTAATGGCACCCGAACATTGGGACTCCTAGAGTAATGGCACCAGAACACTGGGTCCCCTGGAATAATGGCATCAGAACACTGGGACTCCTAGAGTAATGGCACTGGAACACTGGGACCCCTGGAATAATGGCACCAGAACACTGGGACTCCTGGAATAATAGCACCAGAATACGGCGACTCCTAGAATAATGGCACCGAACACTGGGATCCTGGAATAATCACATCGGAACACTGGGACGCCTAGAATAATGGCACCGGAACACTGGGACTTCTAGAGTAATAGTATCGGAACACTGGGACTCCTAGAATAATATCACCAGAATACGGGGACTCCTAGAGCAATGGCACCGGAACATTGGGACTCCTAGAGTAATGGCACCAGAACACTGGGTCCCCTGGAATAATGGCATCGGAACACTGGGACTCCTAGAGTAATGGCACTGAAACACTGGGACCCTGGAATAATGACACCGGAACACTGGGACCCTGAAATAATTGCACGGAACAAGGAGACTCCTAGAATAATGGCACCGGAACACTGGGACTCCTAGAGAAATGGCACCGGAACACTGGGACCCCTGGAATAATGGCATTGGAACACTGGGACGCCTGGAACAATGGCACCGGAAATCAGGGACTCCTGGAATAATAGCACCGGGACACTGGGATCCTGGAATAATCGCATCGAAACACTGGAACGCCTAGAATAAAGGCACCGGAACACTGGAACTCTTAGAATAATGGCACCAAAACACTGGGAATCCTGGAATAATGGCACTGGAACACTGGGACTCCTAGAATAATGGCAGCAGAACACTGGGACTCCTAGAATAATGGCACCGGAACACTGGGACTCCTAGAATAATGGCACCGGAACACTGGGACTTCTAGAGTAATGGCACCACAGCACTGGGACTCCCAGAATAATGGCACCGGAACACTGGGACTCCTAGAATAATGACACCAGAAAACTAGGACTCCTAGAATAATGGCATTGGAACACTGGGACTCCTAGAATAATGGCACACTGATACCTGGATTCTTACAGCAATGGCAAACTGATACTTGGGTCTCTGGAATAATGGCACAGTGATAATAGGATCTCTATATAATGACATAGATACTTGGATCCCTAGAATAATGTCACACTAAACTTCAGTCCCTAGAATAATATCACACTGATACTTTGGACTGTAGAACAATGGTGTACTGATATCAGGATCTTTAGAAAAATAGGCAGATTGAAACTTGGGCCTTTAGAAAAATGTTCTGATGATATCTAGGTCTCTAAAACAATTACCCACTGGTACATGGGACCTATGACACTGATACTTAGGCCTCCAAAAAATGACACTTTGATACTTAGGAGTCTAGAGCAATGATACTTGGGACTCTACAAAAATTATTTGAGTCTCCAGAACAAAAAACAACTGATGCTTGGGACTCTAGAACATTGACGACACGATGACCCTTGGGTTTCTAGAACAATGATGACATGCTGACACTTGGGTATAAACTAAAAAGAAAAAAATGAGAAAGTCCTTGAAAGAGCAAACACAAGAGTTAATGATCCTTTTGTGTCCCTATGTGATGTCTCTCATCTTTTTGTGTTGTGTTCAGGACACTACACCGGTAGAGATCTCTCATTAGTAATGGAATTTGCCCCTGGTGAATCTGCTCCCATCCGTCAGGGAAGGTATATCACATTTGCTGCTCTAAATTAATGCAGACTGAAAACTGTGTCCATTTTAAATTTGATTCTTTATGTTGCAGATAAAAATTCAATTTTGGGTCATATCGACCCCTTTGTCCAGACGACTCATCAGATAACAAGCTATATATAGTGTGCGGTAACTGGAAGCACCGCTGAACTTCAAACCCTACAATTTTCTACTAGACATGATTTATCTACACTGCTATGTGGGTCTCCAGAACAATGGAGCACTAACCAATTTCCAAACAACTTCTAAAAGTTTCTTTTCTTTTAACCCATGAAACTATCAATTGGATAAAGTAGAAGATACTTGTAGAAGTCGGTTTATTTATACCTTTTTTGGAATATTGTTGATATGGAAATTATCCAAGTTGTGTGCAAACTGCATGGAGATGATCTGCCAAACTCCAATGTCTCTGAATGGCGCACTAATACTCGCATTCTAAAATAATGGTACATTGATATTGGACTCTCAGAAGAATAGTTATGATGAAACATAGCTTCCTAGAACTACTCCATATTGACACTTCAACTCCATGATGATTATTCTAACATTTGGCTTCCGATTGAGAAGAAGAATGATTATAAAGACACTGGGACTCCAAAAAAAGGATCATAAAGACACTAAGACTCCAAGAAGAATAGTTGTATGGTCACTTGGTTTTATGGACATTTGGACTCTGAAAAGAACGATTATATGTATGCTTGGACTCTAAGAAGGATGGTAATGTAGGCACTTGAACTCCAGGAACAATAGTTGTATGGACATTTGGGCTCCAAGAAAAGCGATTACCGTATATCGGTGTTTGGATTCTGAGAAGAAAGATTATACTGACACTTAGACTCCGAGAAGAATGATTATACAAACACTTGATCTTCAAAAAGAACGATGTTATGGACACTTGGACTCTGAGACTAGTTATATGGACACTTAGACTCCAAGAAGAATACTTACATGGACTCCAAGAAGAATAGCTACATGGACAGTTTGACTTTGAGGAGAATAGTAATATGAATACTTGGACTCCAAGAAGAATAGTCATGTGGATAATTGGATTCCCAGAAAAATGATTATACTTACATTTAGACTCTGAGAAGAATGATTATACAAACCACTTGAACTTGAAATGAACGATTATAATGGCACTTGGACTCTGGATAGTTATACAGACACTTGGACACCGAGAGAGGGATAGTAATGTGGACACTTGAACTTGAGAGGGAAGGTAATGTGGACACTTTGAATTTGTGAGGGAAGGTCATGTGGACACTTGGAGTTTGAGAGGGAAGGTAATGTGGACACATAAACTTCAAGAGGGATAGTAATGTGGACACTTGGACTTCGAGAGGGAAGGTAATGTGGACACATAAACTTCAAGAGGGATAGTAATGTGGACACTTGGACTCCGTGAGGGAAGGTAATGCGGACACTTTGAACTTGAGAGGGAAGGTAATGTGGACACTTTGAACTTGAGAGGGAAGGTAATGTGGACACTTGGAGTTTCAGAGGGAAGGTAATGCGGACACTTTGAACTTGAGGGGGAAGGTAATGTGGACACAGCGTTGGAGAGGGAAGGTAATGTGGACACAGCGTTGGAGAGGGAAGGTAATGTGGACACTTAGACTCTGAGAGGAATGGTGTTGCGGATACTTAGACTCCAAGAGTGAGGGTAATGTGGACACTTGGACTCTTAGAAGAATAGTTATATGTGCACTTGAACTCTGAGAAGGATAGTTACATGGATACTTGGACTCCGAGAGGGAAGGTAAAGTGGACACTTGGAGTTTGAGAGGGAAGGTAATGTCGACACTTGGGGTTTGAGAGGGAAGGTAATGTGGACACTTGGACTTGGAGAGGAAGTTGATGGGACACTTGGACTCCGAGAGGGAAGGTAATGTAGACACTTGGACTCTGAGAGGGAAGTTGATGCGGACACTTGGACTCCGAGAGGGAAGGTAATGTGGACACTTGGATTCCGAGAGTGAAGGTAATGTGGACACTTGGACTCCGAGAGGGAAGGTAATGCGGACACTTGGACTCCGAGAGGGAAGGTAATGTGGACACTTGGTCTCAGAGAGGGAAGGTAATGCGGACACTTGGACTCCGAGAGGGAAGGTAATGCGGACACTTGGACTCCGAGAGTGAAGGTAATGCGGACACTTGGACTCTGAGAAGAATAGTTATACAGATTTTGGGACTTCTAGAACAATGATTTTGTGGACACTTGGACTCTGGGGAAAAAAAATAATATGGACATTAACATTTTATCAAAAAATTGTTACACTGACAATCAGATAATCAAAACAATGTGATGTGGACACAGAGTTCCATCTCCGACACATTACACTCAGAATAATAGCTTCCAGAGCCATGCTACATTGGTTGACTGCCAGCTCTCAGAATAAGAGCGTATAGATAATGGACTCATAGAATAACAGTATGTGAACAATCGTACACCAAATACTTGACTCCTAGAACAATACATAGATCCATTGTGCCAGTCATAGCTGACACTGCCATGTGTCTTTCATCACTTATAGAAACAACCTATAATCATTTTAATTACTAAAGAGCATTTAATTCTCAGCACCAACTAAATGAACAAACCATGTAGCGTTATATAGGGCACTTGTCAGCTTCCATATATTATTTATAGGATTTTGTGACAGGTTTTCCTTTAATTAGAGCTCTGCTATGCCTCATATCTATAGATGACATTAGTGACATATATGTCTGTGACATATAAATATCTCCCGCTCTGGAGTATAATGTGTCTGACATTAAGACATTATAAAAGGATATATTTACAAGCGGCGCATCAGTAATTGACATATATCAGCATGATACACAGAGTATAGGTGTGTATGTAGCACAGCTGTACTCATCATTCAATTTAACACTTCATGGACTCCAATGTTAAACCATGCTGATACCGTTTAAATATTATTATTGAAGCTGATGGAATAGGAAGGGAACAGAGACATTTGATCCAAAGCTTCATGGCCCAAGGACCACTATGGCCATGTCAGTGGTTGTAGAAAAGATGATTGACTGCTTATTTTGTCCATTTGGATCTCATAGGTTAAGGTGGCACCGATTTAATCTACTTGTTGTTACGGAGGCTCTGTGCGTGGAAGCCTAGCAGTTCTCAATAGGGCTTCCACTAGCCCCTCTGTCTTCCAGATCCCAGGGATTATCCTGGTCTTCACTCTTTAATCCCTGTTAAGGTATTTCGACATACATTGGGGCCATGGAGTAGCTGCTGGCTGGTGGAGCAAGCTGGAGTACTCAAGCAAAGTCAGTACTGGAATGTCAAAGTCAGTGACAAAATCAGAATACAACCACAAAAATATACTCTAAAATGCTAAAATGTGGTAATATTGGATTAGGGAACTCTGGTATTGCAACTGCTATAAGAATATTTGAAAACAAGATACTTAGTGTGGAGACACGGGGGTCAGTGGGTGCTCTCGCCCGCTGGCCCACCCGCCTTTAGCAAGACAGCCTGGACCAGGGCTCATCCCCCAAACTGAACGCCTGAGCACCTTACCTGTGGGTGGGCCACTACTCAGACAACACAGGGTGAGGGAACCACAATATTAAGGCTTTATTTGATCCCCAAACAGTTATCAGCACATAATACATAACCAGCAAAACATAAAATGTAACAGGCAACAGAGTGTCACCCTTCCGCTGGCTCACCAGGGATTAGAATATAGCACAGCAAAGTCTGTAGCCAGGTGACTGGATTGTCCCAACCTTGGTTGCTTCCTTATGCAGTCTTTGTTATCCTAGCCCAATCATTCGATGCTGAAGTCCTTGTAGTCTTATGATCCAGGTTCTGATTCCCTCGGTCGGCACCAAAATGCCTAGGCCTGGAGTTATGGCTTGCCAATCGGACCCGAAGATCCTAGATTAGCTGCCTGTATCAAATCCCGCACACCTCTGGTCGGGACCGAAATCTCAAGACTGACGTCACTAGACAGAATCTCAATCACACTGGTTAATGAACAGCTCTGCTTATATCCCCGTGATCACCCATTGCAGGATATTTGGGACGTCACGATTGGTGGACTAAAGTCTCCAAAGTAAGAGAGACCATCGTGACAACATGGATGTTAGAATGTTTACGCCAAATGGCAATCTCTGTACGCACATGTAGTATTTATTAGTTTTTTAACCATTGAGCCAGTGATTGTGGATACTATGCGTTTGCTCAGGATTAGGGAGCTGAGCCAGCCTCATTAATATGCTGAATGAATGGCTCGGCCTTTCGGTGCCTCTAGCAAGGTAAAATCCCAGTGTATTTGTGGGCTCAGGATTCCCCTCCTGTAAATTGTACCTGGCACACAATGCCCACATGCTCTCCCCTGTCATCTCCTGCCCTGATTTATGGCCGGCGCTGATATTTTGACCTTTTTCAGCTTACAACAACTTGAGATAATGCAGAACAAATAATGCAGAGACCCTTCAGGGGCCGGAGTCAGCTGTCACTGTTGTGATGAGGCCTACAAAAGAGAAATGTCACCGGGGGAAGACAATCTAATTTACAGTTCACTTCGGCTGGATGTATTGATTTCAAGCAATCCCAAGCTCTCGTGGAGCGAGGAGGTATCCAAAGTGCTGAAATGGCATCTCCCTCCTGCCCGGCACGCCGGCATCTGGAGGGGCCATTGCCGCGTACGTTTGCATGGGAAACAGCCAAATTCCTAGGGTGCTTTACATATAAAAAGTTTATTGACTGCCGCTTGGATGTGGAGTTCCATTCCGGCTGACTGCAGAATTAAAGGTCTGGAATTTGTTGCAGCAAATCAGCTCTTCCCGGGGGAGCGGTTAATCGCGTCAAACAGGGTTTTTCAATTACCAATGTTAATTTTCTTGATCATTAATTTTTACTCCGTATGATTCCTTTCGTCTTCAAAGATTTTACTGCTCTAAAAGGATGTGAGGCAGGTGTGGGAACACTTATACCATGTACCTAAACGCTGCACACCACTCCACCAGATTACCCTCCATGTGCCGTCAATGGAAGGGTTTCCAGTATTTCCATTCAGATTCTACTCATTAAAGGGTATTCCATGCAAAATGGCCTAAGTTCTCATATACTTTGTATTTTATGGTCTTCGTAGTCTCATGCTGGACCTTTCCAGCAGCAATGAGGTGCCATATTGGAATCACTAGTGAACATGGAGATTGAGCCAAAACAGTTGGTCTCATACAAGCAGCATACAGGCACCTTGATTCCAATATGTCATCATACTAAGTAGTTACAGGAGTCCTTATACCCCAATAGAAACTCTATTGGGCACCATAGATAGGGTGCTATGATCCCATAGAATGTGACGTCAGCCCAAGGTCAAAGGCTCAAATGGGATATCTTGGATAGACTAGGCACAAGCAGTGTAATTTCTTTGGAAAATCTTTGGTTTTCATTATACCGGTAATGGGGCCTCTGTGTGTCACTACTGTGAGGGGGCAAGAGCTGTATGTAGCTCATAGTAACATAATATTTAAGGTTGAAGGAAGACTTTAAGTCCATCTAGTTCAACCCATAGCCTTACATGTTGATCCAGAGGAAGGCAAAAAAACATGTGGCAACACTAAGCTCCACATTGGGGGAAAAATTCCTTCCTGACTCCACATACAGCAATCAGACTAATTCCCTGGATCAACGCCCTATCAAAGAATCTAGTATATATAACTGGTAATATTATAGTTTTCAAGGAAGGCATCCAGGCCCTTCTTAAATGTTAGTAGTGAGTCCCTCATTACAACATCATGTGGCAGAGAGTTCCATAGTCTCACTGCTCTTACAGTAAAGAATCCGCGTCTGTGATTATGATTAAACCTTCTTCCCTCCAGACGTAGAGGATGCCTCCTTGTCCCCGTCTCAGGCCTAAGAGTAAAGAGATCATTAGAAAGGTCTCTGTACTGTCCCCTCATATATTTATACATTATTATAAGATCACCCCTAAGCCTTCGTTTTTCCAAGCTAAATAACCCCAAGTTTAATAACCTGTCTTGGTATTGCAGACCCCTCAGTCCTCTAATAACCTGTCTTGGTATTGCAGACCCCTCAGTCCTCTAATAACCTGTCTTGGTATTGCAGACCCCCCAGTCCCCTAATAACCTGTCTTGGTATTGTAGACCCCTCAGTCCTCTAATAACCTGTCTTGGTATTGCAGACCCCTCAGTCCTCTAATAACCTGTCTTGGTATTGCAGACCCCCCAGTCCTCTAATAACCTGTCTTGGTATTGCAGACCCCTCAGTCCTCTAATAACCTGTCTTGGTATTGCATACCCCTCAGTCCTCTAATAACCTTGGTTGCTCTTCTCTGGACCCACTCTAGTCCAGCTATGTCTTTCTTATACACCGGAGACCAGAATTGTACACAGTATTCTAAGTGTGGTCGCACTAGTGACTTGTATAGAGGTAAAATTATGTTCTCCTCATGAGCATCTATGCCTCTTTTAATGCATCCCATTATTTTATTTGCCTTTGCAGCAGCTGCCTGACACTGGCCACTAAATGTGAGTTTGTCATCTACCCATACACCCAGGTCTTTTTCAGTGACAGTTTTGCCCAGTGTTTTACAATTAAGCACATAATTATACCTTTCATTTCCTCTGCCCAAGTGCATGACCTTACATTTATCCCCATTAAAGCTCATTTGACATTTATCAGCCCAAACCTCTAGTTTACATAAATCCTCCTGTAATATAAAATTGTCCTCCTCTGTATTGATTACCCTACAGTTTAGTGTCATCTTCAAATATTGAGATTCTACTCTGTATGCCCCCTATTAATAAATTAATAATTTATAATTATTAATTAATAATTAATTTTTATTATTTATTAATTTTATTAAATTTATTAAATTTATTAATTTTTATTATTTATTAATTTTATTATTATTAATTAATAATAATTAAATTAATAAATATGTTAAAAAGAAGCAGGACCAATATTGACCCCTGTGGTACCCCACTGTTAACTGTGACCCATTCTGAGTGTGTTCCATTAATAACCACCCTTTGTTTCCTATCGCTTAGCCAGTTCTTAACCCACTTACAAATATTTTCCCCTATCCCCATTGCTCTCATTTTATGTATCAACCTTTTGTGTGGCACCGTATCAAAAGCTTTTGAAAAGTCCATATACACCACGTCCACTGCATTTCTTTCGTCCAGTCCAGAACTTACCTCTTCATAGAAGCTTATCAGGTTAGTTTGACAGGCACGGTCCCTCGTAAACCCATGTTGATATTGGGTCATGAGGTTATTTTTCTTCAGATACTCCAGTATAGCATCTCTTAGAAAACCCTCTTGGATTTTACCCACAGTAGAGGTTAAGCTTACTGGCCTATAATTTCCAAGTTCAGTTTTTGTCCCTTTTTTGAATATTGGCACCACATTTGCTATATGCCAGTCCTGTGGTACAGACCCTGTTATTTAAAGATTAAAAATAATGGTTTATCTATGATGGTACTTAATTCCTGGAGTACTCTGGGGTGTATCCCATCCGGGCCTGGGGATTTGTCAACTAGTGATTTTTAGACGGTGCCGTACTTCCTGCTGGGTTAAGCAGGTTACATTTAATGGAGAGTTTTTGTTATCACTGATCATGTGGTCTGTCATGGGATTGTCTTGTGTGAATACTGTTGAAAAAAAGTAATTTAGCAAATTGGCATTTTCCTCATCCTCATCCACCATTTCACCCAGACTATTTTTAAGGGGGCCAACACAATCATGACCCTCTGTCAGAGCTGGAAGTGGCTCGAGACCATCTCCCAAAGCTGGATGTGACTGTCGACCCTCTCTCAGAGCTAAATGTGGCTCACAACCCTGTGTCAGAGCTGAAAGTGGCTTGTGACCCTTTCTCAGAGCTGGAAATGGCTCACGACCCTCTCAGAGCTGCATGTGGCTCACGACCCTCTCTCAAAACTGAATGTGGCACACAACCCTTTTTCAGAACTAACCCTCTCTCAGAGCTGGATGTGGCTTGTGACCCTCTCTCAGAGCTGGATGTGGCTCGCGATCCTGTCTCAGAACTGAATGTGGCTTACGACCCTCTCTCATAGCTGAATGTGGCTCACAACCCTCTCTGAGCTGAATGTGGCTCTTGACCCTCTCTCAGAGCTGAATGTGGCTTACAACCCTCTCTCTGAGCTGAATGTGGCTCCTGACCCCCTCTCAGAGCTGAATGTGGCTTGTGGCCCTCTCTCAGAGCTGAATGTGGCTCACAACCCTCTCTCAGAGCTGAATGTGGCTTGTGAACCTCTCTCAGAGCTATATGTGGCTCACGACCCTCTCTCAGAGCTGAATGTGGCTCACAACCTTCTCTCAGAGCTGTATGTGGCTTGTGACCCTCTCTCAGAGCTGAATGTGGCTTACGACCCTCTCTCATAGCTGAATGTGGCTCACAACCCTCTCTGAACTGAATGTCGCTCCCAAACCTCTCTCAGATCTGAATGTGGCTTGTGGCCATCTCTTAGAGCTGGATGTGGCTCACGAGTCGACCCTCTCTCAGAGCTGAATATGGCTCATGACCCTCTCAGAGCTGAATGTGGCTCACAACCCTCTCTCAGAGCTGAATGTGGCTTGTGACCCTCTCTCAGAGCTAAATGTGGCTCACGACCCTCTCTCAGAGCTGAATGTGGCTCACAACCTTCTCTCAGAGCTGAATGTGGCTCATGACCGTCTCTCAGAGCTGAATGTGGCTCTTGACCCTCTCTCAGAGCTGAATGTGGCTCAGAACCCTCTCTCAGAGCTGATTGTGGCTCACGACCCTCTCTCAGAGCTGAATGTGACTCACAACCTTCTCTCAGAGCTGAATGTGGCTTGTGACCCTCTCTCAGAGCTGAATGTGGCTCTTGACCCTCTCTCAGAGCTGGATGTGGCTCACGACCTTCTCTCAGAGCTGGATGTGGCTTGTGACCCTCTCTCAGAGCTGGATGTGGCTTGTGACCCTCTCTCAGAGCTGGATGTGGCTTGTGACCCTCTCTCAGAGCTGAATGTGGCTCTTGACCCTCTCTCAGAGCTGAATGTGACTCACAACCTTCTCTCAGAGCTGGATGTGGCTTGTGACCCTCTCTCAGAGCTGAATGTGGCTCTTGACCCTCTCTCAGAGCTGGATGTGGCTCACGACCCTCTCTCAGAGCTGAATGTGGCTCTTGACCCTCTCTCAGAGCTGGATGTGGCTCTTGACCCTCTCTCGGAGCTGAATGTGGCTCATGACCCTCTGTCAGAGCTGAATATGGCTCATGACCCTCTCTCAGAGCTGAATGTGACTCTCAAGGTCAGAAAGGTTGGGGACCTCTGATGTAGGAGGTGGTTCCCAGATGTCCCATCCGGCACTCCACTTGGTCACTGGAGCAGGTCCTGTGAATGTATTCAGACCCTCCTGCACCGGTTGTTTATAGGTGTTGCTGTGTTGTCAGTCATGTTCCATTCTCCATACCAATATTGGCATTTTGAAGGCTTCTGTAGGATGGGGTCCGGCCTCTTAACGGGGTTCCCTCACTGATATTTCTACATCCTTCCGCTAAGGATTTTGAGAGGTAAAATATTCAAAGCCTTCACTGTGACAAGAGAATTGAGCGCGGTACTGGAGGCTAAACAATACTTTTGATATGTGAGAAATCAAAACATGGCGTTGTTTCTCCTATTACAGCTGTCACCCAGATCTATTTTCTCCGTCATTTCTCACTACTCAGTGTCACACTGAACGGGATGCTATCATGTCGCTGTAATTTCCCCAGTTCAAAGCCCAAATAGCATTTTGTATTTTTACAGCACGCTGCGCAGCAAATACCGTGTAGTGAAGTAGTTAATGGCTCCGAACCCTGTTGTCGTGGAAACAGTTCTGCTCTCGCTATACCTTATAGCGATCCTCTGCTCCATTTACGGGACCGTCCGTATAGAGATCTACTGTATGGAAGCAGTCAAGTGGATTCAAGTTGACCACCCAAGGGTGTTTAACCCTTCATCCTCTCTACTCTATACGCACCACGCTGGGGACTGCAGCAGCCGTGATCTGCTTTTATAGTGGTTGTGACTCTCACAACCACACAAGGTGAAGCCTCTGATACCTATTTAGGTCATATTTTATCTCTCACACCCTTCATCCTCCCTACTTTAATTTTCTGAGATAACGACCTTTGGGTTTCCATAATCATCAACATTAACAGAAATAAACACATGAAATAGATCCCTCTGTGTGTAATGACTCTATATAATATGCGTTTCACTTTATGTATTGAATTACTGAACTTTTTGATGATATTCTAATTCATTGAGATGCTCCTTTATATAAAGTGCTTAGTACGAAAAAATACAAACTGACGGAACATCCCAAAATCATGTCTTTAACGACACAGTTATGACCCATACATGTTAGACTATAGGTTGAACTCGATGGACTTAAAGGCTACCTTCAACCTTTAAAACTATGAAACTACTGATGCAAAAGTTTTAGACAAGTGTAGAAAAAAATCTTAAAAAAGTAAAAGTGTCAAGAGATTATTTTTATGAATTAAAATTATACAAAGTGAATGAGCAAAAGAGAAATGTAAATCCCATCAATATTTGGTGAGCGCCCTTTGCCTTCATCAATTCTTCTAGGTACAAGTGCATCTCAATAAATTGGAATATCATCAAAAAGTATTGTCAAGAGGTAAATGAGAGACACCAGACCCAACAATGCAGGCGAGCTGAAGGCTGCTATCAAAGCACCCTGGGCTTCCATAACCCCTCAGCAGCCACAGGTTGATCGCCTTCATGCCACGCCACATTGATGCAGTAATTCATGGTAAAGGACCCGACCAAGTATTGAGTTCATTTACTCTACAGACTTTTCATTAGGCCAACATTTATGAGTTAAAAATATTTTTTTTCAGTTGGTCTTATATAATATTCTAATTTTCTGAGATAATGACTTTTGGGGGCCACATCCCCCTGCTAGGGGTGCAGGTTGGTTCCCATGCAAACAGCTGTGCAAGGCAGAGAACCGGTGATACAGGGTTGCAGAGAGCAACAGATAACCCCAGGAGAGGAAGGACTGCTTGTTTTTTATGGCTGGTAGAGAGAATTGTGTGCAAACAGTTCCACCTGCAAGGTGAAGTAAGCAAGAAAGAATTATGCGGATCAGCGGTGTAGAGGTCACCCAAGAAGTGACACCAGAATATCAAGAATGGTAATGTCACAATCTCCACACTGCCTTTGTCCTTTACTAGGTTGTTTGGAGACTGTCAGTCTGGGATGGCTATGTGCTGCATATCACCTGCATTTCAGCTCACTTGATTAGAACTCTACTTAAAGAGGACCTTTCACCCCCCTGGTGCTATGCTAACTGAATGCAGCACTGAATGCAGTGTGTCTGCATTCAGGGAAGGGGTCCCCCATGTCTCTAGCCCCCCCCTCTAAGTTGCAAAAAAGACTTTATAAATTGAACAGATAAGGAATCCGGAGGGCCTTACTCAGTAATGAGTAATCTCTGTTGCTGGTGTCCTCCCCGCCTCCAGCCCTCTCTGTGCGACCTCTTGTTCAGCCTCCTTTATGTGTCTGCCCTTCTCACCACCTCCAGCCTTCTGTGTACCACCTCCAGCCCTCTCTTGTTCAGCCTCCTGTATGTGTCATCGCTGAGGGCTGGAGGCGGGGAGGACACCAGCAACAGCGATGACACACACAAGGAGGCTCAACAAGAGAGGGCTGGAGGCGGGGTGGACACCAGCAACAACGATGACTCATTACTAAGTAAGTCCCACCGGACTCCTTATCTATACACTTTATAAAGTCTTTTTTAGCAACTTACAGGGGGGCTAGAGACATGGGGGATCCCCTTCCCTGAATGCAGCAGACACGCTGCATTCAATCCTGCATTCAGTTAGCATAGCACCAGGGGGGTGACAGATCCTCTTTAAGCAAGCTTGCTGCCCTATTCTGTGTCAATTATACATTTGCTTTTGGATGTGTAGGACTGATCTCTCTGTGCTCTGAGCCAGACCTTGTCTGATTAGTTACCTTACCTGGACTTGACTATCTGCTTGTGACCTGATTCCTCTTTCTGCCTACTCCTCTGTATTCTGTTTTGCCCCTCTGGTTTCCTGACTTCGGCTTGAACTGGACTTCGCTTCCGGATATCCCTAGCTGTTACTGCACCATTTCCTGGACCTGACCCCGGATTGTTTTGACTCTCTTTACTACCAGTAAGTAGTAATATTATTATATTTACTTTCTGTTATTACAGTCTGTTTTCTGCACACCAGAGATTAGTTATTACTGTAGTGGCTCGCGTCACATGTCAACTGGCCTCTAATCCAACTGTAGAGTCTGTGCACCTCTCCCTCTGTGAGACACGCTGGTCAGTGCCTGGAGTGTTTGTCAGAGGGTCAGAAGCAGCCTCCAGAAGCATGAGAGGTCATTCTGGACTGTAGGTATCTTGGATCCTAATACCTGGCCTTACTGTGTCCACGCCATGAATAAATGGCCTCTCTCGTTAACTTGAACTCCATCCTCCACCCCTGATCCTGTTATAAAGTGTTTGAGATTGTCAGCCTCGTATGGAAAGATTGTGTCGGTGGGCTTCTGAACCTTGTAAATAAATTGCTGATGCAGCCGCTACGTGCTGGGTGATAAGTACATTTTAGATTTTACCGCATTGGACCTCTTGGTTCCCGACTGCCGTTACTTCTGCAGCCATCCCACGCTTGCACTTCACAAGGTACAAACTAGTAACACGAAAGGCTCTATGTGACCTTCATCGCAGACACTTGTTCTCTTGTCATCTGCAAAGTCATCCAGATATGTAACCATGAAAGATTTATAGATGTCAGGACTGCTACTAGTACATTTTAATAATAAATAATAGATCCATGTGGAAGCTGCCCGTTATTGCCCATTTTACACATCTTTAAAATGAGTAATTGCCGCTCTCATCTTCTGTAGACGTTTTATGTGTCCCATCCTCTCTCGGTCTGACCTCCATCTACAATACATATTACATCTGACATCTCTCTCCTTTCTAGATAAGTTACTGCCATTCCCATTCATCTTCCCATGTTTTCCCTCCTCCGTTGTCTCCACACCTGACCTTGATTTCATGGTATCTGTCAGTCGCCCCATGCGGATCTGATCTCTATCTGCATCTTATCTCCGCTTCCATTCAGCCTCTCATCTCCGTATTTGATGTGTCATGTTCACTCACCACATATGATCGCTATCTTCACCATCTTCAGATTGTTTCTGTTATGGGCTGTCACAATATTTTTGACACGTATTACTTTCCTCAAATCAGAATCTCGTGTGTCACACCTCAATCTAGGCCATATCTTAAAATCTCATCTCGCTACTCATCCATTTCCATCACACATGGGTGGTATGATGGGACATCCGGCAGTAGGGTGTGTGGGGCATGCGGATGACCAAGGTCGGGTTTTGATAGACTTCTCAAACATTTCTTTTAAGAAGCATTAGATGGGTTTAACTTGATCAGACTTCCCCACTAATCTACCAGAGTTTCTTGTGATGGACATGTTGAGGTGCCGGTCAAGGTCTCCAGTAGTCGTGGGTGAGGCACGTCCTCAGTTGCGGAGCAGCACTGGTTTTGTAGCCGGTTCCCCGGTGCAAAAGTTCAGTTCACAATCACCCTCGGTGAGCAAACACAGAATCAATTAAGTCCTGCAACGATTCTTTACTTAAACAATCTCATGGAACACGGGCACACAACGCGAACGTTACTTTGTTAGGGATATTCACAATGACTGACATTGGCGCAGACTGCTCCCGCTATCACACTCCACTCAACACCACGGTATCTTGCTACAAATTCATTTAGTCTCTACTGGCTCCAATCCAACTCTTCCTATAGGGGTCTGCTCTGAGGGACGGTTAGGGCCAACTTTTAGGCAACATTCCTTTGCCGCCAGCACCATCTAGAACCTCTTGTCCAAGTCTCTGCTGAAGCTCACCGTAACCGTACAGGGGGGATCAGTCACTTTCCAGTCGTTATATTAAACTCCCAGGGTGAACCAGAGGGTCCTGTAAAATCTAATAAATGGGCCTCGCGTTCCAGTGGTTCCTTGTTCTTCTCCTCTCTAGGGACTCTCCTGCTAATTGTACACTGTATTCCCTTTTTGTGGACTGGAGTATCAATAATTATTATTAATAACTTTACATAACTGGGGAGCCATTTGGTGGCTGCATACACATAATTAAACATACAACTTTTTAAGTGCAGACATAAAGACAATGTTCCCTCTAGAAGGGGCATAACTACAATAGGTGCAGGGGTTGCAATCGCACCCGGGCTCTGGAGCCTTGGGGGCCTAAAAGTCCCTTTGGCCTATAGAAAAAGACTAGGGCTATCAAAGATTTGCAATAATTGGGGGCCTCATTGGAGCTTTTGCATCGGGGCCCATGAACTTCAAGTTACGCCACTGACAATACCCTAGACCCCTTAGGCTAGGATCACACTAGCGTCATGCATACGCTAAACGGATGCGTTTTTTACATGCGCAAAAGTGTAAAAACGCTTGCGTTAACGCACCCATAGACTCCAATGCATTTGACGCAATGTGTTTTTGCTAGTTGTGCTAAAAACATGGTCTATAACGTTTTTTGTGTTTTTGGAAAAAACGCATGCGTTTTTTTTAACATGGGAGTCTATGTAAAATGCATGCGTTAACGCTTGCGCTAAAAATGGAAAAATTGCCATACAAATGGCAAAGGGAAAAACAGGATTCATTAATGCATCCGTCCAACGGATGCAAGGTGGATGCAAGGTCCCAAGTGTGACCCTAGCCTTACATACACAAGATCTGACACAAGGTCCAGTAGAAGATAAACCAATTTGGAGGTCACTTTAGAGCCAGCTACTGCTCATTATGGTCTGTCTTGCTCCCCTAACGCCTGGTTCTCAGCAAATGGCTTTGCCATTTTAGTCATTGTTGATGCCAAATTACTTTCTTGGGGGATTTATATATCTCAGAAGTTACAATATTTATCCTCACTTTTGATAGAGTAATGGCGGAAGAAAGAGGTTATCGTCTTCAGGTCTGCCCAGTCTCAGAGTTGGGGCTCATTCAGACGTCCATGTCAATTGTTGGAGCATGACCACTAAAGCTCGAACTGGCTGCAGCTCTACCAACCCAAGTGTGGCCGATTCCTAGACTTCTATGAAGCTGTCGTGCTCAGTTCAGGAAAGCCGTGGCCAGTCTGTGCTTGGGCTCGGACCGGTTGGTGTGTACATTTGAATGAGTCCATAGAGTATGGTGGTTCTCTTAAGAACACACTAAAACCAATCTTTGGCCACTTCCACCAGGTTCCTACTGGTCATGAAGTCATCATTTTCAGTGCAGTGGAGATCGTGGCAATTATACAGTCAATTAGGCTATGCCGCAATACCAGGCACGACCTGGAGACAGAGTGGCGTTGTTTAGCCTTTTAAGAATCTAGCAATCCTTTCCATTTGTCTTCTCTCTATTCGTTCCTCTCTCTCTCCCCCTTTATCTCTGCCTTTGTACTTCACATTTTCCCTCTTAATCTTTCATTATCTTTTGATCCTTTTCATTATCTTTTTATGAAGACATTGTTTTCGTATTCATCTTATTTTATTTCTTTAACTCGATGCACTATTACTTATTTATCCACAAGCAAACACTTTTAACATAATGCATCTTTTGTACATTTGTGATTGTCTTTCACTTCTCCGCGTCGGTATTATAAATTCATCGCCCTCTGATCGGCGGTTGGATGTTGCAAATGGCTTCAATAAAGTGTGACATTGCTTCCAGATGGAAAGGAATAAAGACTGACTTATTTATGAAGTAGACACAGTCAGCACTCAGAGGGCTATTTCTTCTAATAACAGCCTGCGACGTGCCAATGTGATGGAAGATCTAGTAACCAATCAACACATGGCAAACCGGTTATACTTAATTTATTTATTTAGCAAAACAACCAAATTAATGGACAAGAAGCCAATAATGTCATCATCTTGCATTGTGCTTCATATGCAAATCAAAGAAAACTGTCCCCGAGGGGCCACCAGTAGGCAGCTAGCCATTGTCTGACCAAAAAAAGACCTTGATGTCAGGCTCACCTGTCTCAACTCCAGGATCGGCTTTATTACCTTCCCCTTTGGTTGCTCCACTCTGGGTTTTACAAATTGCTTAGCACACCTCACTGACAGCGGTTAGACACATATGGTGTTTGAGTATCTAGTCAATGTGGTCTTCAGTTACCATTTGCCTTGAAGTTTGCCATTATAATGCACCTTCAAATACCTTTGCTTTCTACAACTTGCATCTACTAATTCTCAGACCTGCTTGTTAACTTACTCTTTGCTGTAAGCATTACGAACTGTTATGTAGCGACTACTCACATTGTGCTGCAATCATCTCTGAATTCTACTGTGGGTTTCTACAACTTGTATTTACGACTCTTCAGCTCTTCTTGTTAACCTGCTCTTTGCTGTAAGCATTGCGAACTGTTATTTAGTGACTATTCACATTGTGTTGCAATCATGTCTGAAATCTACTGTAGTTTCTACAACTTGCATCTATGACTCTTCAGCTCTTCTTGTTAAACCTCTCTTTGCAGTAAGCATTACGAACTGTTATTTAGTGACTATTCACATTGTGCTGCAATCATCTCTGAATTCTGGGATTTCTACTACTGTGTCTACTACTTTTCAGCCCTGCTTGTTAACCCACTCTTTGCTGTAAGCATTACATACTGTTATTTAGCAACTATTCACATTGTGATGTAATCATTTCTGAATTCTCCTGTGGTTTCTACAACTTGAATCTAGTACTCTTCAGACCTGCTTTTTAATGAACTGTTTGCTGTAAGAATTATGAACAATTATTTAGAAGGTATACGTTGCAAATCATCTTTGCATTCTCGTGTGGTTGACCCGCCCAGGCCGGGGTACTCAGACCTCAGGCACAGTGTCAGGGGGACGCTATCACGGTGGCTGCACCTGAGTCCATGGCCCTGGGGTCAGCGACTTCTTAAAATATAGTTTCTATTAGGATAGTTCGTGACGCCGCCTGTAGTACCTGGTGAGGGATCACCAAAGCCGCCACAGTTCTCCAGAGAGCGTTGGAATTGTGGCAAGGGTTGTATAGCTTCCTACAGGTGAAGGTGGGTCTCCGGGGCAGCGATAGCTAACATAAAAGTCACTGATTGCGGCACATAGACGCGACAACAGATTCACTCTTTCCGGTTACTTTACTGAAAACGAGCATCCAATGAATACACAGTTCACAGTGCAGTAAAGATGGAATTCACAAGTGACCCTTCGGGTGACTGTAAGCGGATGCAAGGCGGAGTGGAGGTACCTGCGGTATGCCTTAGTTAACGAACCCGTGTCCTTTTAGCCCTGCCCGGGTAAGTCTTTTCCCAGTCCCGCTGAGGTAGTAATGGAGTTCCTCTCTCTCTCCCTCTCCGCTGCTTGGACCCCAACCTCTTGAAGAACCGGGTGGCAGGGTGCTGTGGGTGATAAACAGGCCGCAGCAACCGGTTGATGGCTATGCAGGTGGACTCTGGCCGTTTCCTCAGATCTGGCTTTCCGTGGTGGACTGGGGAAGCTCCCCAGAGTATGGTCGCTCCTCACTGGGGTTCCCCCTTTCTCTCTCGGGCCCAGACTCGCGCGTCAGGCACCCTCTCTCAAGGTCCCCTCAGGACCTCCTTTCATCTACCCTCAGGTCTAGTCTGCAACTCGCCTGTTCTGACCTTCCGACTCTTCTAACCCTTGTACCCGCAGAAGCGCCAGGTGAGTGCGAAACGTTCGTTGTACCATCGGGGCTACCCGGTCCTCCTTCCCGTGCGCCCCTGTGATGCAATAAATGGAATGAGCACGTTTATCTTGTGTGCAGCTCAGCTCTTTTTCTAAACCAGAAGTTACAATTGGGATAATTACACTGCCTTTATGGGTGTAATACCCTGGTGTGACGCCTAACCAACAGGGGCGCCACATGGTTACTTTACGCACTTGAGAATCCTGAAAATGCGTAGTGTGCGAGCTGTGAAAATTCAGAACTTTGCAGTCACCAACAATGATTGCAGACCATAATCACAAGCCTGGAGACCTCCTCATATTATAAAATTAAGCATTATAGCATCCTAATCCTAACAGCCTGTAATATACTCAGTGTCAGGATTCAGCTCTCCTTGATGGTTCCAGTGATCATCACATGGCCACAAATATTCAATTTTCTTACAGTTATTTGACAATTAGCTTTTCTTCCCTCTTCTCTCAATGAAGCAGGGGCTGTATTTTTCCACTGAACATTAAGAAAATTAGGAAGAACAGTTCGTCGGCAAGTGACTAAGTATGTAAATTGCATATGATCGGTCACATGATGACTACTCAAACCGCTTGAGCAAGGCGAGGCGCCAAACTGAATTGTTGCCCCAGGTGTCGGGAAGCCAAGGTTATAAGGGTCTTCAACGTCTCTCTCCTCCCTCAGCAGGCTCAATGGATGCGATTTAACCTCAGTTTTGTCCATAATATTCTATTCTGGGCAATATTATTCCAAAGGAAAAACAATATGTTCATTATCCTACCGAATACACTTCAAGCGTTCTATATATAAACAACTATATAAATCAAAAAGGGGTTATTGAGCGGCGTTTCTTTATAGCAAAAAAGCTAGGTGCTAATCAGTCCTTGAAGTGGTATCCAGCCACCTATTCTAGACAAATAAATGCAAAAAAGGCTGCAGCACTCCAATTTCAGATGTTAATTTGCCTTTAATGGCCTTCAGGCAAGGATAGCGACGTTTCGGTCAGTGATGACCTTCTTCCAGATAATCAGGAAGAAGGTCATCACTGACCGAAACGTCGCTATCTTTGCGTGAAGGCCATTAAAGGCGAATTAACATCTGAAATTGGAGTGCTGCAGCCTTTTTTGCATTTATTTATAAATAACTATATATATATATATATATATCTATATATAAACAACACATACATATAATATATCCATAAATCATTGAGATATTGGGTACCCGTAACAAAACCTTAGTAATTTTACCCACTGAAGCAAATATGTTTCCTGACCATGGATTCTTGTATAGATTGTATCAAGCTTTAATGATATCGATATAGCATGGAAAATATTGTACTGCCATTGTCATGTAAAGCCTTCTGACAAGGAGACGCTTGCTCTGATTGGGAGGCACTATTTGTCACCTTGCCTTGATTCACCTTGATACACATCCAAACATTCCAATAAAAATAGTGGCACTCGTCCGGGCGGAAGTAAAAGTTTTTTATTGAAGCTCCTGCTAAAAGCAAACACAATGTGCCATAAGGTTCAGGGGAGAGGGCGTGCACAGAAAGGCTAGGACTACAGCTGTTTCACGCTGCTGTGCTTCTACAGGTCCAACCTGTAAGACCCGTAGCAGCGTGAAACAGCTGTAGTCACGCCCCTTCCGTGCACGCCCTCTCCCCTGAACCTTATGGCACATTGTGTTTGCTTTTAGCAAGAGCTTCAATAAAAAACTTTTTACTTCCACCCGGACGAGTGCAACTTTCTTTATTAGATGCTTACGCGGACCCCCCTTTTTAATTGGGATTACAAGTTTGCACCGCCTGTGGACGCCCTTGGATAGCGTCTTTCCGGAAGAATCACCGGACAGTACCTGATTATTTTGCCTTTGGTTTTGTGCAGGTGGTGCCGTGCCTTGGCCTTATACTCTTGGTTGTTCTCACTCATTCAGAGCTTGCTCTTCTACAACTGTCAGCCACTTGTTAATTCCTCTGTGTCTAAACTCCCTGTCTGCTCTTCATCAGAAATGAAAAAAAATATCTGCTTCACACAAACACTATAATATGTGAAGGAGAATGGCTAATGAATGCATGGCAAGACTGTGTGCAAAGCTGTTCAAGTGTGAATAAGGTCTAAGAGGCATAGCAGAAAACTGCTTAAAGAAACATGGGAAAAAAATGAAAACTTGGCAAATGCGTTGGCCATCGCATGTGAGCCCGGTAACCAACGTCAAGGTGTCCCATCCTACCTATCATTTGGTATTAATGCTCTTCATCAGATACCTGCTTCAATTACCAGAGACTCTTGGCCCCCAGCCTTGGATCTATAAAATTCTAACTCAATTTATGATAAACCCTCTGGCTTCAGTTTTGCATACATTTTTGCTTCGTTTGTCATGGACCTTTCTTACTACAAGTGTCTCTGAACACCTCCAGTGTTCTGGCCATGCACAGAGCTTAAAAAACAGATCCATTCAAGGAAACTTGACAGCTGATACATGCTTCCCAATCTATAGGCAGCATGCATCAGACACTGAGTACACGACTTCAGCCATATTTAAGGGGGTCTTATTGAAATCCAAGATCATCGGTTTGATCCTGGAACAAAATGCATAGGCTTAGCTGCCCAACTCCCGACCTGAGCATACATTTCAATAAGGCTGTTATACTCGGGTAAATCCGTGCATTGTGATCCGAGATCAAACTGATGCTCTCAGATGTCAGACTAAGGCCTAACTCTGAAGTGTTGCAGTGTTTCAGAGAGAAAAGTAGTTTAAAGGTCTCATCACTCATAACAATGTCCCAGCGACCGACCAACGATTGAGTCGTTGGGATATCTTTATCTGATAGCTGGTGAGCTGTCACACAGGCAGACTCACCAGTGATCGGGACCAGTGAGGACGCTGGTAACCAAGGTAAACATCGGGTAACTAAGCAGAGCGCTTCGCTTAGCTACCCGATGTTTATTCTGGTTACCAGCCTCCCAGTGTGTGCTGTGCGGTGCTGGGAGGTCGTTGATCGTTGGTCTCCCGCTGTCACACACGTCGATGCTGGCCACCCAGCGGGAGACCAACGATCAAAAAATGGTCCTGGCCATTGTGTATGTTGTACAATATAGGTAGAGACTAATCATGAGCAAGCTCTACAATACACAGGTGCTTGGTGCTCGTAACGAGCAGTTGGATGCTCAGATAGGCACAACTCAAGTGGAAGTCAATGAGAAACTTGGGCATTTTTCTGAAAGAAGATCTTCCGGAAAAATGCTTGAGTTTCCCATTGACTACCATTATACTTGTATTCTCAAGTCATGCCAATCCAAGTACTGAGCACCCAAGCATGGTAGTGTTCGCTCATCACTAGTAGAGACCTATCACTCCAGGGAAGAAGCCACCCTGGACCCACAAGTCCAAGTAGTCTCCCGTAAGACTCAGATCCCTGTGGCTAATAAACTATGTTTTTCTCTGAAATACCATGGTGTTTCAGACTCAGTATCTGATACATGCTCGCTCAACATCGGGCTGACAGGGCTGTGGAGTTACTAAGCTAAACATAGGACTCCTCAATTTCCCTGACTCTGACTCCGACTCCAACTCCACAAACTCCAACTTCACAACTCCGAATGCACAACCCTGACTGTGAAGTCAGTACGCCAAACATCTAAGTCCCGACTTCTCAATTTCCGTAAATCCGACTCCAACTGCACCAAAATGGAGACCGACTCCAACTCCGACTCCACAGCCCTGCGGGCAGCACCCATCAGCTGTCAGGTTCCCGTTAAGATATTTTGGTCTGTATTCACATAAAGGCTGGATCATTTGATTTCTGAGATTGTCATCTCAAAAATGGAAACAACTACAGGACATGTGAACAAAGTCTTATACTGAATTTAGAAAAAAACTCACCAAATTTGGCCGCTTACAAATATCATTGCATTTAGCAGGATACTGGAGATCTCATGTCTCCTCCTTGTGGCACAGCTGGTCGCAGATGCCACAATCGCCCCCGTGTCAGGGTTGTAGGGGATGGAGCATCGGTGTTGAGAGATATGGGTTGCCTCTGAGGTGGCTGATAGTATCCTGCTAAATGCAATGATATTTGTAAGCGGCCAAATTTGGTGAGTTTTTTTCTATATTTTTATGTACCAATTTGGTGATTTTTGTCTTATACTGAATTTACCCTCCTAACATGTCTCTTTTTAGAAGACCACCCAAAAGCGAATGTTGAGTTACCAGTCCTATAGAAGATGATATACGTCTTGTAAGCATTCATTATGTGTCTTGCTGGTTTAATTAATGCTTATCTGACCATATCTGGCTGAGTGTAATTAAGACGGCGCTAGATGATAAAATACAATATGGGCATGTTTGTCTATGAGGTTGAACCGATCTCCCGAAATATGACTACTTGCTTCACGCAGCAAGGCAATGTTCTTTTCTATAATCTAAGAGCCTCTGCCAGATTGATAGCGTTTATTTGCCAATAAACAGATAATTGGAGCGCCCTCGCTGTTAATAGACATATTTCTTAATTAAATCTGGCCATTGCCTCTAAAAAATATGTGTGGCATTTCATATGAGAAGCTATTCATTGACTTTACTATCTTTTGCTTTTGCTAACGGTGTCATGAAAGAATTTTTAGACGTGAGAAAACATGAGAAAACAGGCAGAAAAATGAAAGAAAGACAAGATCAGTACAAATATAGAATTTGTAAGTATCTGAACACCCTCTACCTAAATGCTTCATATTGTCAACACTTAAAGGGAATCTGTCAGCAGGATTTTGCTAAGTATTCTGAGGACAGCATAAGATAGAGACTGAGACATTAATTTCAGGGATGTGTTACTTATTGCGCTGTGTGCTGTTGTTTGAATACAATGATTGTTTTATCAGCAGGAGATTATCACTGCTAGACTAGGAATTGTGTGCAGCCTGGTCCAACTACGCGCCCAGCACTGATTAGCAGATCACTGTCACTATATATGTGTGGGGAATGTGCTGTGGGGACATCATACTGTGTGTGGAGGAATGTACTGTGAGGACATTATACTGTGTGTGGGGGGAATGTACTGTGAGGACATCATACTGTGTGTGGGAATGTACTGTGGGGACATCATACTGTGTGTGGAGGAATGTACTGTGGGGACATCATACTGTGTGTGGAGGAATGTACTGTGGGGACATCATGCTGTGTGTGGAGGAATGTACTGTGGGGACATCATACTGTGTGTGGGGGAATGTACTGTGAGGACATCATACTGTGTGTGGGAATGTACTCTGGGGGCATCATACTGTGTGGAGGTATGTACTCTGGGGGATCATACTGTGTGTGGGGGAATGTACTGTGGGGACATCATACTGTGTGTGGGGGAATGTACTGTGGGGACATCATACTGTGTGTGGGGGAATGTACTGTGTGGACATCATACTGTGTGTGGGGGAATGTACTGTGGGGACATCATACTGTGTGTGGAGGAATGTACTGTGGGGACATCATACTGTGTGTGGGGGAATGTACTGTGGGGACATCATACTGTGTGTGGAGGAATGTACTATGAGGACATCATACTGTGTGTGGGGAGTGTACTGTGAGGATATTATACTGTGTGTGGGGAGTGTACTGTGAGGACATTATACTGTGTGTGGGGAGTGTACTGTTGGGACATCATACTGTGTGTGGGGGAATGTACTGTGGGGACATCATACTGTGTGTGGAGGAATATACTGTGGGGACATTATACTGTGTGTGGAGGAATGTACTGTGGGGACATCATACTGTGTGTGGGGGGAATGTACTATGAGGATATCATACTGTGTGTGGGGGGAATGTACTGTGTGGACATCATACTGTGTGTGGGGGAATGTACTGTGAGGACATCATACTGTGTGTGGGGGAATGTACTGTGAGGACATCATACTGTGTGTGGGGGAATGTACTGTGAGGATATTATACTGTGTGTGGGGAGTGTACTGTGAGGACATTATACTGTGTGTGGGGAATGTACTGTTGGGACATCATACTGTGTGTGGGGGGAATGTACTGTGAGGACATCATACTGTGTGTGGGGGAATGTACTGTGAGGATATTATACTGTGTGTGGGGAGTGTACTGTGAGGACATTATACTGTGTGTGGGGAGTGTACTGTTGGGACATCATACTGTGTGTGGGGGGAATGTACTGTGGGGACATCATACTGTGTGTGGAGGAATGTACTGTGAGGACATTATACTGTGTGTGGAGGAATGTACTGTGTGGACATCATACTGTGTGTGGGGGGAATGTACTGTGGGGACATCATACTGTGTGTGGAGGAATGTACTGTGAGGACATCATACTGTGTGTGGGGTAATGTACTGTTAGGACATCATACTGTGTGTGGGGGAATGTACTGTGAGGACATTATACTGTGTGTGGGGAATGTGCTGTGAGGACATCATACTGTGTGGGGGGGAATGTACTGTGAGGACATTATACTGTGTGTGGGGGGAATGTACAGTGGATACATCATACTGTGTGGGGGGAATGTACTGTGAGGACATCATACTGTGTGTGGGGTAATGTACTGTTAGGACATCATACTGTGTGTCAGGGGTAGTGAACTCCAGGCCTCGAGAGCCGCACACAGTTCATGTTTTCATGATTTCCTTAGTATTGCACAGGGGTTGGAGTTGTGGCGCCCCACTAAGAGTGCGTCACAGGAGGGTACTGCACCCCTGACCGAAGGTGTTGTATTCTCCGTCTCAGTGGTGAATAGGATAATCCCAAGGCTCCATATACCACATGCAACACCTAGAAGCAGAGGACCAATTAGCACCCGTTTCCTGGGTAACCGGTCCTGGTGCGAGGAGAGTTAGGTATATAGCAGTGGGGAAGAGAAGAGTTGGAGTTAGAATGGTGGAGAGACAAGAGCAAAGGGGAAGTCGATTCGTGACAGCAAGAACAGCTAACAGGGAGGGCACCGAGCACTGGTGACCCAGAAGAGAAGGGGGCCAAGAGAGAGAGAACGGGTGATAAACGACCCGTGCCCAGTCCACAACCCGGAGTACCGGCTCCGACGTGGTGCAGACACTTTAACTCTGTGCCACAGAACCCGGAGTGATTGAAAGCTTTAAAGGAGCACAATTCACAACTTCCATCACCGCAGCTATACCAGGGGGTACCCACCATTGAGATTCAGGGACCTAACGTGAGTCGAAGGCCAAGGCTCGGGACCCAACAGAGGATCCTCAGTACCCTGGCAAGGCACACTAAAGCAGCGATGAGAGAGGGACAGTGAGAATAGAGAAAGACACCTGTGGAGCCTTGGAGGGACAATATTCATTGCAGGGACCACCTGGTCCGTTACTTGGCATTGAGAACCGTTATACTTGTCTGCCGTTGAAGAACTAAGTAAACACCCATTCAGAGGAGCAACGTGTCTGAGCTTTATTTCGGGACTATCTCTAATCACCTTGCCTCACAGAGACGACCGAGCTGCCTTATTCCTCTATTGCAGCTCCCAACTCCGGGGACCTACCGCTCATCCTGTAGGGAGCGGTTCCACCCTGCTGCCGCCCATCACCCCGGAGGTCCAAGCAGCGCCGGTGCCATCACCGGAACCCTACAGGTAGCGTCAAAAATTAATAGCTTTATCTCTGTTTATTGTTTTCCTTTCACCCTTTTTCTGACCACCGGGCCCACAGCCTCAGGCACTGAACCGTGATCCACAGCCAGCGCCTGAGACCTGAGAACCCGGCCCACGGTGAGTCAGAGTCATCACCAGTGACTGTGATTATATTATCACCCGTGCAATACTATAGAAATCCTGAAGACATGACCTATTTGTGGCTCTCGAGGCCTGGAGTTCCCCACTCCTGCTGTGTGTGGAGGAATAAAGGGGCATCATACTGTGTGTGGGTGAATAGTGTGTGGGGGCATCATACTGTGTGTGGGTGAATAGTGTGTGGGGGCATCATACTGTGTGTGGGTGAATAGTGTGTGGGGGTATCATACTGTGTGTGGGTGAATAGTGTGTGGGGGCATCATACTGTGTGTGGGTGAATAGTGTGTGGGGGCATCATACTGTGTGTGGGTGAATAGTGTGTGGGGGCATCATACTGTGTGTGGGTGAATAGTGTGTGGGGGCATCATGCTGTGTGTGGGTGAATAGTGTGTGGGGGTATCATACTGTGTGTGGGTGAATAGTGTGTGGTGGCATCATACTGTGTGTGGGTGAATAGTGTGTGGGGGCATCATGCTGTGTGTGGGTGAATACTGTGTGGGAGTATCATACTGGCTGCTGTAGTGCCATGCTCCTGACAAGTGAGCTGTCAGCTACAAATGACCCCGGGGCAGGTTGTAACTGAGCCAAGCATTAGGGAGTTTCTATTGTTGCGGCCTACACCAGGTGACAAAAGCCACTAATGATGGGGCCAGTGCAGGACTCTGAGTGCTGTCAGCGAGAAGCTCCCCAAACAGACAGACCCTTGTGCAGTGACATTCAGGGTCATTTGCCCAGTAGACCTTACCTTATCTCGGGTACTCAGTAGAGCATAGAGTTGTTCTACTCACGGTCCTCTGAGGTAAAATGGCTTCTCTCCCCCATGGAGCCATTGAACCTCAAATTCTCCCACCTACCCATTTTTCAACACCTAATCCCTGTACCTCATTTTCCAGCTCCTGCTCCCCCTCCACCTACACATTAACCCATACAGACACCTCGTTACTCACTTTGATGTCTATAAAGGCAGAACTGTAAATCCAACACTCTCTCGTCTGCTGCTCATATTAGATGATTATGTGCTATAGCTGCAGATAAGAGATGTTTCTCCCTTTATGGTTACCAGTTGGTCAGTGTGCGGTCAGTACGGACAGTCCCCGGGATACAAACTGGATGCATTTTGTAGGATTGTTCGTAACTCGAATATGTAAGTTGGAGCAGATCCAAGAAAAAACACATACTCACCACTGACCTGTACGGCCGCGCAGCTGCTCACAGGAGTTGGCATCTGATGTTCGTCAGGGGCTGCTGGGTGTTATTTCTGTTACTGGGTGTTAGATAGTGAATCAGGATGCAGGATGGTAAGATGGGCAAAGGCGAAGTGGGGAACTAGACTGATCCTGTTTAGGGGTCCTGGCTAAACCTGTACCTTGCCCTTTGCTCCTGGCCAGCCCTAGGCTAAGAGCCCCTACCTCCACCCATGGACCAGGAAAATCCAGCAACTCCAAAAGAAGGGAACAGCAGCAGAACATCCTCAATGCATGGGTCCAAGAAGAGACAGAACTCTATCTGAGACACCTGGTGGAGGGAAGTGGAACTAATTAAAGGCTGAGGGATTGGAGATCAGAGCTCGGACACACCCCTCAATCTCCACCTGCAGAGCCGCACACAGCATATGAAAGTGTCAAAGGAAATTAAGTGTGATTAAACTACAGCAGTATGACATGTGGACTATGACAGTTTCCCTACCATTCTAATATTGATGACCTATCTGAACTATAGATCATTAATACTTTAGTCTTTGGTAATATTCTGATAGAGTTGTCCAATGACATCACTTCTGCTTCTGGAGGTATGTGGTGCCACTGCAGATACATACGCCATCGGCAAATGATGCCAAACCAATAGTGCCGCTCACCTGCACGACTCGATGTAGAAGTGACCGACATTGGACAACCCAATAGTTTCTATCAAGTGGTAAAGTGCGTTGTGCCCTTTTTATCTGTTGACCACACAATTGGTAAGAAGGAACCACAAAAATGTTGACGTATCTCCATCAAGTTCATCCAAGGGGTGGTCACAATGTCTTGCACTTTTACAACTGTTGAGCATTATCCTATCTAAGATTCTCATCCACCAGCTCTCAAAGAGTTCATTGAGAATCCAGCTCCTTCTGCATATGTAACGTAATTTAGGAGGAGCTTATAAGTTCGATATACAGTAGACAATCAGTCACTGTCACCAATATGACATATTCACGTAGTGTTTTCTTCTTCGCGGATAGATACATTGCAGGTGCAGAGCCCAGAGAGTCTGTTAGACCGCGCTTCCAGGTGGCGTCTTACTCTCTGCTCCAGTTTTAGTCGCAGATCTACACATCCAAGAAGTTATTTATAGTGGTGTGAAAACTCACTAAATCTCACATCTTCACACTTCAGACAGAAAACTTCCCAACATTTCTGTACAACTGACTTCAGAGTGACTGGAACCGTTACCGCGCCCGCTGCTTAACCCAGCAACAACACGGGACTCGTCTTCAGGGTCAATGAATCACGACGTGAAATCATAGTGTCAAATTAAAATGTTTTCTCCTATGGGGGTGAGGCTCATACTGCGGCATGTAAAGGTGTGTCCGAATGCATGGGGGTTAAAGAGGAGTATAGAATGTGTATGCCGAGTCTATAGTAGCCAAAGATCTAAGGATCCACAGCCTCAGCACGCTACATGTGGTGGTGGGTCAAACAATTTATCTACAAGGTCAAACTTTACGGTTTCAGTCTTTCAATATCACAGCATGATAATTGACAGTCCATACTCAGGTCAGGGTAGTGGGTACTCGGATACCGGGACAGGAGGTTACTTCAGTGGGGATCACGGCTGGTCGGTTCCCGGTTCCGTGCTCTGGACACTCAATGGCGGGGTGGCAGTGATGATGATGGGGGAATGGTAACGTGACGCCACCTGTGGTACCTGGTAATAGGGTTACCGCCAGCCGCTGAGGTGATGTAAATGCAGCTTTGGTAGTACAGCTCCCCACAGGTGGAGCTTTACCTCAGGGCAGCGGGGTGGAAGATGGGAGTAGTAGTCCTCACCTCCTGTGATGTTATAGAAGCCCTCCGGGTGGCGAATAACTAAAACAGAGTCCAGATTAGCTGGAACAGTTCTTTACTGGTACCGGGCAGATGTTAGGGTACACAGTACAGTCTGGTTGAACAGGGTTGGTAGCCGCAGATCTTAGAGGACTTTCCAGAGTCTGGCAGTGGTGCCTTTATTATGGCGTTCCTGGTCCTGTCCCTCTGTCTCTGTCTGTATTTGCCCCTCTTGAGTCTAGTCTCTAGTCCTCGGTGTCTGTTACCTAAAGTCTCTTACTTGCCGATGTTGGGCTCCCTTGAGTCGGGCCCTCAGCTTGCTGGTCTGCAGTTAGGGTTGGACCGTTTAATAGCTGCCTTGGCTCCAGTATGCCGGTGGTGATTTGGGCCTCCAGCTGGCTCCAACCAGTCCTGGAGTAACCCCCTTCAGAGTCTGGGTCACCCCTCTCCTAAGAGGTGCCCTCCTATTACAGCCGCAGGGTCCCCTGCGTCTGCCTTCCTTGCTCTCTTCACACCAACTGTCTGACTCTGCTGTCACTCCCAGTCTCCCGCTCTCTAGGCTCCACCTCCTGTGACCTACTAAATACCAGTCCCCTGTGTTAAAGTGGCCTACTGTTTGGATGTATGGATGCAGGGTGCAGACTCTGTAGGGTCCTCCATACTCACGTCTACGGAGGCACTAAACCTTCTGTTTGGGGTGCAGTACCTTCCTGTGGCGCCTTGCCATAGGGGCACCACAAATTCTGTCCTCAACTTTGTACAATCTCATAATTGGGCAAATCAGAGATCTCTAGTGTTTCCAGCAGATGGTCTATCTCAATTAATCAATCCGAAAGCCAGGGGTGCACACCTCACATGGTCATGTGGGCAGCAAAGCTTGATGGGATCGAATTCTTCTACCTCCATTTGCCAGTGGATCTTTGTCATCCTGCTTCCCACTGCTATACTCATAGCATTCTGATCTAGTACAGAGGTCCCCAACCTTTCTAACCTTGAGAGCCAGATCCAACGATGAAAGATAGTCATGAGCCACATCCAGCTCTGAGAAGTTCACAAGCCACATTTAGCTCTGAGAGAGGGTCACAAGCCACATTGAGCTCTGATAGAGTGTCACGAGCCATATCCAGCTCTGAGAGAGGGTCGTGAGCCACATCCAGCTCTGAGAGAGGGTCACGAGCCATATCCAGCTCTGAGAGAGGGTCACAAGCCACATTCAGCTCTGAGAGAGGGTCAAGAGCCACATCCAGCTCTGAGAGAGGGTCAAGAGCCACATCCAGCTCTGAGAGAGGGTCATGAGCCACATCCAGCTCTGAGAGAGGGTCAAGAGCCACATCCAGCTCTAAGAGAGGGTCACAAACCACATCCAGCTCTGAGAGAGGGTCATGAGCCACATCCAGTTCTGAGGGCCACAAGCCACATTCAGCTCTGAGAGAGGGTCACAAGCCACATTCAGCTCTGAGAGAGGGTCACAAGCCACATCCAGCTCTGAGAGAGGGTCACAAGCCACATTCAGCTCTGAGAGAGGGTCACAAGCCACATTCAGCTCTGAGAGAGGGTCACAAGCCACATTCAGCTCTGAGAGAGGGTCACAAGCCACATTCAGCTCTGAGAGAGGGTCACAAGCCACATCCAGCTCTGAGAGAGGGTCATGAGCCACATCCAGCTCTGAGAGAGGGTCACAAGCCACATTTAGCTCTGAGAGAGGGTCACCAGCCACATCCAGCTCTGAGAGAGGGTCACAAGCCACATCCAGCTCTGAGAGAGGGTCACAAGCCACATCCAGCTCTGAGAGAGGTTCACAAGCCACATTCAGCTCTGAGAGAGGGTCACAAGCCACATCCAGCTCTGAGAGAGGGTCACAAGCCACATTCAGCTCTGAGAGAGGGTCACAAGCTACATCCAGCTCTGAGAGAGGGTCACAAGCCACATCCAGCTCTGAGAGAGGGTCACAAGCCACATCCAGCTCTGAGACAGGGTCACAAGCCACATCCAGCTCTGAGAGAGAGTCATGAGCCACATCCAGCTCTGAGAGAGGGTCAAGAGCCACATCCAGCTCTGAGAGAGGGTCAAGAGCCACATCCAGCTCTGAGAGAGGGTCAAGAGCCACATCCAGCTCTAAGAGAGGGTCACAAGCCACATCCAGCTCTGAGAGAGGGTCACAAGCCACATCCAGCTCTGAGAGAGAGTCATGAGCCACATTCAGCTCTGAGAGAGGGTCACAAGCCACATCCAGCTCTGAGAGAGAGTCATGAGCCACATTCAGCTCTGAGAGAGGTTTGTGAACCACATCCAGCTCTGAGAGAGGGTCATGAGCCACATTCAGTTCTGAGAGAGGGTTATGAGCCACATTCAGTTCTGAGAGAGGGTCATGAGCCACATCCAGCTCTGAGAGAGGGTCACAAGCCACATCCAGCTCTGAGACAGAGTCATGAGCTACATTCAGTTCTGAGAGAGGGTCATGAGCCACATCCAGCTCTGAGAGAGAGCCACAAGCCACATTCAGCTCTGAGAGAGAGTCATGAGCTACATTCAGCTCTGAGAGAGGGTCACAAGCCACATCCTGCTCTGAGAGAGGGTCATGAGCCACATCCAGCTCTGAGGGTACCTTTACACGCCGCGACGGCAGGCTGGATACATCGCGCTACTTCGCGTGCACGAGCACGCTCAAACGGCTACAAACGGTCAACGCACCCTCTTTACACGCCGCGACAAGGTGCGCTACGCCACGCTACATCTATAGCTAGCTACATCGCCGGGTGTCTCAAGTAGCCAGCTGTAGCGTAGCGTACCATGTTTACACACCGCTCCAACAAGCTACTATGGGCGGACCCGGTGCAGCAGGGATAGCACATAGGCGTGCAACAATCTTGGATTACGAGCCGTCCGTATGATGATAGGACAGCGAAATATCATCAGGATTGGCCAGCATCGCAGGAGGCTGGTTAATACAGCACGCTCGAGTAATTGTTTAGTGTGAATGGTCAGCTCCTTAAATATCCCTCCCTATGCTGCGACTATACCAATCATAAAGCAGGAGCGACCTCCAATGATCGCATGATGGGGCGCGGGTAACATGGCGACTGTGTCACGCCTTAGATACATGGCAGCCAATCTCGCCGGTGTCCAGAGTTGCCTTCCGTTGCTTCTTTACACGCCGATACAGCTCGCTACAATCGGCGATGTTGCTTAAGTTTATGAGCAGAGACATAAACAGATGTATCTGTCGCCGCTGTAGCGTCGCCTCTTCAGACGCCGCTACTACAGGCGATATGGACGCTACAAGCTACAATTGGCTTGTAGCGCGATGTATCAGCCTGCCGTCGCGCGTGTAAGGTACCCTGAGAGTGTCATGAGCCACATTCAGCTCTGAGAGAGGGTCACAAGCCACATCCAGCTCTGAGAGAGGGTCACAAGCCACATCCAGCTCTGAGAGAGGGTCACAAGCCACATCCAGCTCTGAGAGAGGTCACAAGCCACATCCAGCTATGAAAGTGTTTGTGAGCCATATCCAGCTCCTGCTCCACTCACAGTAGTGACACCCAGTGACCCCATTACGTGATATAGACTGTAGCCAAAGCTTTTACACAGAATCACACTGAGGCAGTATACCAAGATCCAGGGTTCCCCCTTAACCCAATCCAGATCTGCTCTTCTGTGGGGCTACTTACAAAGTCACAATCTGGAGATCTGCTCTTCATGGCTGTTTGTGAGATCTGGTGTTTATGCACCAAACTGAAGGACACACGTGAGCCCACATATCATGGGCCCGCGAGCCTACATGTGGTTCCTGACCTACAGGTTGGGGACCCCTGTTCAGTCCACATCATCTCCTGTTTTCTCCCACTACAACCCACTCTGGACCCAGCCTTCTGTTACTGACTTCCTATGGGTATGAGTTTCCTCTTACAGCTGTCACAGTGTCTCTCTCTTTAGCAATCCTTGGATGTTCTCTGACTGTTCCGTATCTGCAACCTTAGCTATGATCAGAGATTATGTAACCAGTGCCAGCTCTCTCACCTTTGCAGACATCAATGGTATCAGGTGGTGAGCCTTTCTCAACCTACTGACTTGTCCATCCGCTCCATACCTTTCATGCTCTTCCTCCATTTACTTGAGGTCTACCAACAACACTCAACAACAGATGTTCTACAACAGCGCTCTGGTTCTCTGTCCTCCCTCTCGGGAGTCACATTGGTCCATCCTGAGTTGACCCACAACAACCTTTGTTCCTCTATTTAGTTGGCACAGGCAGTGGCCATAAGCACTGTTATTTAAGTCCACGAAGGGCATGCATTGCTGTTGTCCTCCGCACATCTTAAACCATCACCCAGCAAACATGTTCTTGATTTTTTCACACCAGTTTATACTGAAAATTAAGAACTTAACACAGAATTCATCAAGGCTTTAATACCAGAACATAATTTAAAAATCACAAATTTCTGCAGATCCCAAAAAATGCACAACTTTGGATATTTATACTTAGGCCTTAATGTTTTTCTTAAAACTTTGTAGGACTTTACGGAAGGGCATGGTCAACCGCCATCTGATAGATTTACCATAATTTATGACGGAATTGGTGTAAATTATAGCAGAAGTTTACCAGTTGATTTCTTTTTATGGGAAGTGCATAGGCAAGTGCCACCACCAAATGCAAATCTTGATATATTGACCCCAATATCTCCTCAATAAGGGGGATTGTAATACCTTCAGTAGACAATGGACTCTTTGCCTACTGTGTAAATCTGTGAATGTGTACAGGGGCGTAGGGCTGTAGCCGTGGGCAAGTCATTCCTTCCAAAAGGAGCCTCAGCCCCTACAGGAAAAGTGGGTCCTGGCTGGGTGCGGGTTTTTGTGTGGTGCAGGTCATACCTTTTTGCAGGCTGTTGCTTCTGACGAGCCAGGACCAGTCCACAGTGAAGACTGTAACAGAGGCCAAGAGGTCTTATACAACTGCATTTTGCTGAACAATTTGCAGAGTTCTTCCAATACAACTTTACACGTGAGACATTGGGCACATAACTTGAGCATGGTTTCCAAAGTACAGGGCACCATAGGCCACAATTCCCTCTCCATCTTCTCAACTGTTACTTCTTCCATTGCAGTACCGTACACAGACATCATTCGAATCCACACGCAGTTCCACATCTTCCCTGCTACAGGGAGTGGCGACGCTCTCGGACATGCCACCCATCACTGCATTCTCATTTCACCTATGTTTCTATCTGTTCCGTTCCGACAGAGCTATACGTTACACTGGGTCTTACACTAAGCCTTCTCCCGAGGATCCTTACTAGAAGAGCCAGTCAGTTCTTGGCCAGAGTTGGATATTTGATGCTGACCTTCAGTGTGTCCAACCGGTTTCTTGTGTCTAAGTCTACTTTCACATCAGCGGTTTTCGCTGATCGCGGCAGTTACGGTGAAAAAAATCGCAACTGCCGCGATTACCGCATAACGGACGCACTTGCGGTTCAGTTGCGGCAAGCCCCATACAATGTCTATGGGGCTTGCGGTAAGTGTGCGGCAGGTGCGGTGGCGAAAAAAACGTGGCATAGGTCTTCAATTGCCGCGATTACCGCATAACGGTCGCACTTGCGGCAAGCCCCATACAATGTCTATGGGGCTTGCGGCAGGTGCGGCAAGTGCGGTATCGGCACTTGCGGCAGGTGCAGCCGTGAAAAAAACGCGGCATAGGTTGCATGGGGCTTGCCGCAAGTGCGGCCGTTATGCGGTAATCGCAGCAGTTGCGTTTTTTTCACCACAACTGCCGCGATCAGCGAAAACCGCTGATGTGAAAGGGGCCTGAGTTTGCCACAAATCACCCACTAAATGCAACCTTGATGTTCTATATGACTTGCATGCACATACTAGTCTCAAGTCAAACCCTATCTGAATTCTAACAGGAACTAGTCACTAACCCTAGGAAGTAACTCCACCTATTGTGGGTTAGTCCCACACTTAGCCATCGCTTGCCCTACTGCCAGTTGCTGGACAAACTTCCCATCTCACCAATATCCTACCTAAAGTTTCATATGCATTTTAAATTACCTATAATAAGACATTATGGTTCACATAATAGATTTTATACAAAGACGCATGACACAATTCACATTATAGCACATAAACCTGTTTGAGGTCCTCAGGGGCAGGACCACACGACCGCCTCGGCCTGCCTCTCACAAATAACTGGTCATCTAGACCTTGGTCATGATTGAGAAGGCCACATCTGTCTTTGGATCTGGCTAGACCGAGATGGCGGTGGATGAGAAGCCTCGGCCCCGAGAGAGCTCTGGTTGGGAGTGACAGTGAGGTCAATGCTCCCTGGACCTTGAAGAATCTGAGTATTTCTTTCAGAGAAAATGTTTTTTTCCTGCTCTGAAATGTTCACAGTTTTAATTGTTTTATTTTTAGATCTAATCTCATCCATTGAGCCGTTGCGCTTTATTTGATGCGTGTGATCTTCCCTCTCTCTCGCTCTGTTGTCTTTGTGTTTGATGTTTTTATGCTCGGTACTTGTAGAATGGTTTTCATGGAGCTTAAAGAAAAAAAAATAAGTGAATTTATAGGACTGTAGACATCAATAGCCTACACCTATATACAATGGAACAGGGGCTATAGCAGTAGGGGGTGCAGACAGGGCAAATCCATCCGGATAAGGGGCTCAAAGACATTGGGGTTATCTGTTCTGTAAGGTATTGTACACCCCTGACACAATTATCATCTAACCATAAGTGATATGTGGATGATCTCTGGGACTTTCACTAATCATGAGAACAGGAACCCAAGCCTACATTTCAATGGGAGTTTGAATGGAGCAGTAAAAAAGCTAATTCTGTGCTATTCCTTCAATGTATACAGGGTAGGCAGAAATATCCTCTACAGTGCCTATCTACGTCCATCAGTGCCATAAGCAATAAACAGAGGGATAGGATACTTCTGTGACACCCAATCCATTCAATATCCTCTGGAACGCACTCTAGACCACTGATTATGGGTGTCCCATTGATTATACATTGACTACCTACCCTTTGATGTTCTTTACACTATTGTTTTACTCTACACCAGACCCCAAAACCAACCACCCATTTACTCAAGTATTCAGATTTCCACTAGGGCATAAGATTTCATTAAAAGTAGTTTGGTCTCTCCAGCCTCCAGATATCTTAGTACATAGCTGTCACAGGGTGGTATAGCGGATAGGGAATCAGGAGGCAAGATGGTAAGATGGGCAAAGGTGAACTGGGGAACTAGTTTTACCCTGACTCGGGGTCCCTGGCTCACCCTGTTCCTGGAGTTACCTCTAAAGGTGAGGAAGTCCAGGTCGCCACCCTTGCCCTTTGCTCCTGACCAACCCTAGGCTAAGAGCCCCTACCTCCACCAATGGATCGGGAAAACTCAGCAACTCCAATGGTATGGAAAAGCAGCAGCACAGCACATCCTTACTGGACGGGGTCCAAGTAAAGACTGAACTCTATCTGCAACACTTGGTGGAGGAAGTTGAACTACTTAAAGGCTGAGGGAGTGGAGATCAGACTCTGACACACCCCTCCACCTCCACCTTCACCTGCAGAGCCGCACAGATCATAGACTACAGCAGCTTTCTGGCATTAACTCCGGAAGTGCCAAAGGAAATGAACTCTGATGAAACTACATCAGCATTACATGAGGACTGCAAAGCAGTCAACATATGACAATAGCTCGCTGTAGAATGAGTTAACAGTGAATCTGTCAGTGAGTTCTGACTCATCTGTAGCACCTATCTCTATTTTTCACAACTTTCTTCTAAGCTGATGGATGAAGACTTCAAAGATAAACTTTCGTTTGGCATAAAGCAGCTTAGAAAATGAAGAGAGCTAACTGATCATTGATATATAGAAGCTGTAGAATCAAACAGACTGTTTATTATTGAAATTCTATTTAAAATATGAGTTTTAGTGAAAGTTCATGCATTTAAGAAAAAAAAATCCATCAGAGACGTTCATGTATACTAAAGCAGAAATGCGCCAATCCATACAACGTAGTGGATTGATCCGTGTTTTACATTTTCAAATTACTGGAGGCCATTTGTGGTTGTTATATTGTTTGTATCTAATAAAGGACTCGATACAAGACTAAAAACAAGGAGAAACTTAATTCCAAGACATCACTGAGCGGCATGGCCCAAAGGCCCAAAGACGGGAACACCAAAGAGAAGGTAAAAGGGAGACCTTGGTGATAGGGAGAGGGAAAGAGGGTTACCTATTACCATTCACCTGATTCTGAACCCTGCACTCCCTATTGTCCCTTGACAGGTCCTTCCCCCCCATGTGCTATCTTGTGCCTACACCTTAGCTGACCCTGAACTAGTCCTAACTAGTGTGTAGGGCAACAAGACAATACGGGGAGAGAGACAAACAAGCGAGACAAAACACAAAAAAGAACTCCAAGATTTCTCCAGGGAGGGATTTTACGGTTTCTACTGGAAGCAACTCCACAGCTTCAACTGGAACAGCTTCACCAGACTGGTCAGCATAGAAGATCTCTAACTGGTATACGCGAGAGCTAGGAGTGAATTTATATAGAGGAAGGGAGTGGTAATAAGAAGCAACAGTTGGTCAGCATAGAAGATCTCTAACCAGTATAGGAGAGAGCTAGGAGTGAATTTATATAGAGGAAGGGAGTGGTAATAACAAGCAACAGTTGAGATTTAAAGCTATAATGATTCTCAGCAGGGAAAGAAAGGAACTCTTATCCCCTTCAGCATTGAAAGGAAATAATTCTATTCTACTTGTGATAATCACTGACTGGGCATTAAAGAAGACCTGCAATTATCTAAACGCTGTGACCTTCTGATCCAAGATACCTCAGAGGACACAGCAGGGCATGACTCACTAGTGACACATTTTCTATTAAAGCCATCAATAAGAAAAACATTTTCAAAACACAAAAACATTAATTCAAAGCATTATACATCATATAGTAAACCTTGCTCATATACAGATATTAACCCCTTTCATACTTTGTCATCTTGGAATCTCGAAAATCAGATGACTAACCACATACATTCCCCAAATATCGTGTCCTGTAAAACCCCAAGATCCACCCAGACCATATCCCATGTTACAGAGTCAATACCCATAATGATCCTCCAGCCCTTCTAATGGTGTCCTAGCAGTCGAGCTTATTCATTATGTCTATGGAACGGTTGGTTGACAACTTGACACCGAGCTCCTTGCAAATGGTGCTCTACACCCCTCCGTCTATGGGCAGCTGGAAAGTGTGTTTTAATACAGAGCATTTTTCACAATATTCAGACAGAAAATTTTAGCCATAATTATTATATGTAAATGTGTTTCCAAATGGGTGGAATTTATCTCACCTGCTTAAAATGTTTCCCAAGCAATTACTATTATTGCTTCAATATTTGCATGTAAATGGCAATTATGTAGCAGATCGGAGAAGTGTTTTATTTCACCATGATATGAATCATTTTTCTCCTCTTTTAAAAAATGTTCCTACCTCTCTGTGGCAGAAAAAAAGCAACCATAGATGCACAAAAGTGACTAAAGGGTTAAAGTGCATGAGCAGTTCACATTACAGACATCACACAGGTCTGTAATCACACATCACACAGGGTGCTGAAGAGTCATGGGGGTGGTGCTGCTCTTCTGAATAGTCATGGGGGTGGTGCTCCTCTTCTGAAGAGTCATGGGGGTGGTCCTGCTCTTCTGAAGAGTCATGGGGGTGATGCTGATCTTCTGAAGAGTCATGGGGGTGGTCCTGCTCTTCTGAAGAGTCATGGGGGTGATGCTGATCTTCTGAAGAGTCATGGGGGTGGTGCTGCTCTTCTCAAGAATCATGGGGGTGGTGCTGATCTTCTGAAGAGTCATGGGGGTGGTGCTGATCTTCTGAAAAGTCATGAGGGTGGTGCTGCTCTTCTGAAGAGTCATGGGGGTGGTGCTGCTCTTCTGAAGAGTCATGGGGTGGTGCTGCTCTTCTGAAAAGTCATGGGGGTGGTGCTGCTCTTCTGAAGAGTCATGGTGTGGTGTTACTCTTCTGAAGAGTCATGGGGGAGGTGCTGATCTTCTGAAGAGTCATGGGGGTGGTGCTGCTCTTCTGAAGAGTCATGGGGGTGATTCTGCTCTTATGAAAAGTCATGAAGGTGGTGCTGCTCTTATGAAAAGTCATGGTAGTTGTGCAGCTCTTCTGAAGAGTCATGGTGGTGGTGCTACCCCAAAGAAGAGTAATGTGGGTGGTGCTGTCCTTCTGAAGAGTCATGGTGGTGGTGATGTTGTTCTGAAGAGCCATCGGGGTTGTCACATACCAGATTCTCAGCAGTGACTTGGAGTCTATCTGCAAGGTTTAATGTATCTCCTCTCACTCAATCCAGCACTCAACCTCTGTTCTAGGCTGTAAAGTGAGCATACATCACAGTCCACACACCCCAGTTACACAACACGCTGCTACCACTCATCAAACATGGGGTGATGAATCCCATAAATATACTACTCCCAACTGTGAACAGTTTTCTTTGTGTGAAACAGCTTTTTATAGGTTTGGCCTTTGGCTCATGTTCCCAGGACAGTGTCGAGCCCCAGGCTTTGGGGTACTCTGGTATCAGGCTCCAGGGGTAGCGTTGCTGTGTCATGGGGAGTGGTGGCTGCACCTGATCCCGTGGCCTGGGTGACACTTCAAAAAGGGGAATATATTTACAAGGGATTCTATGTACAGTTCACTTGACGCCACCTGTAGTACCTGGTGATGGGTCACCAGCGCCGTCACAGTCCACCGGAGGTATCTGGTAATGTGGCTGTGATGACTAAGCCCCCTACAGGCAGGGCTGTTCCTCCGGGGCAGTGTTCCTGCAAGGGAACAGGTTGAAGTAGGAAAATACACGCAGAAGTAAAATCTCCTGGCTTGATTGACTGCCCAGTCTGGGATATATCATCACAAGTCAGCTTCAGAAGCGCCCCGCACATGCTCCTAGCATAGATGCAGCCAACACCAGTACACCTCACTTCGCTGCACATGTATTGGATGACAACAGATCCTCATGACAAGTTCCCTTTAACCCTTTCATGGCAGTGCCTGTTGTCACCTACGTGACCTGCCCAATTTTTTACCATTCTGACCAGCGTCACTCCATGAGGTTATAACTCTGGAATGCGTCCACATATCCCAGTCATCCTGAGACTGTTTTCTTGTGTGACACATTGTAGTCTATGTTAGTGGTACAGTTTGGTCAATATGATTTGCGTTTATTTATGAAAAATCAAAATTTGACAACAATTTTTATCATTATTGAATTTTTTCCTTAAACCAGAGGGTTGAAAATGACAGTTTGGGCTCAGAAGAGAGGGAGCACCACACCGGAGTTCAGATTTCGCTGGAATAGATTGCGGGTGCCGTGTCACATTGGCACCGCCCCTGAGGTGCCAGAACAGCAGACCCCCCCATAACTCATGCTATTTCACAAACTACACCCCCAGGTAATTCATTTAAGGGTGTAGTAAGCAAATTATCACCACAAATGATTCACAGAACTTTATAGCATTGGACAGTGAAGAAAAATAATTACATTTTTTCAATAAAATGTTGTTTTCGCCCCAAGGTTTTAATTTTTAAAGGGGCTAAAAGGAAACAATGGACCTCACAGGTTCCTGACCCCATATGTGATGATTAACCTCTTCTCAGGCACAGTGCAAAGCTCAGAAGGAAAGGAGCGCCATGTTATAGTCGACTTTTGCAGGTGCCATATCACAATGGCCGAGCCCCCGAGGTGCCGGAGCAGCAAAACCCTTCAATAATTGACCTAATTTTACAGACTGCACCTTTCAATATACTGATCTAGTGGTGCAGTGAGCATATCGCCATCACAGGTTAAAGAAAATCTAATGACATTTTTACCACTGAGGTTTTAGACCCAGATTTTACATTTTCATAAGGAGTAATAGGTAAAAATAGCATCAAAATTTGATACAGAATTTCTGCTGAACGTGGCAATACACCATCCACACGCCGGGACTCGGGAGTGAAGGAGTGATGTTTGACTTTTGGAGCGCAGATTTTCCTATCATAGTTTGCAGACTCCATTAGCAGAACCCCTAAGTGCTAAGAAGAATCCCCATTCAAGTGACCCCATTTTGAAAGTTAAACACTTTTGGAAATTTATCTATGGGTGTAGTGACGATTTTGGCTCCATGGGTGATTTCCAAGAGCAAACAGGGAATGCTTCAGAATGAAAATCGCTAATCTTTCATTGCAGTGCCCAATACATTGTAGTACCTGTACAGTGTAGTGTCCGTACATTGAAGTACCCGTACATTGTAGTGCCCGTACACTGAAGTGCCAGTACACTGTAGTGCTTGTACATTGTAGTGCCTGTACATTGAAGTACCCGTACATTGTAGTGCCCGTTCATTGTGCCCAGTTTGTGCTTCTACAGACATACACTCAGTACTTACAGTGATCTCCCCCAGCTACTGTACTCTACTTAGAAACCTATTGATGCTAGCTGCATTTTAGGCACGCTGTGATGCTCAGAAAGGAGGATAGCACTTTGGATTTGGGAGCTCACATTTGGTTGGAATACTTTGGGGGTTGAAGGAAGAGGAGTCATGGTGCTCTTCCATAGCCTTTGTGCTACCAGTAGAGTGGAAATGACCTGTCCCAGGGCCGTGGGGTACCTGGTTCCGGGCGTTAATTTAGTTGGGGATGTCACGGGGCCTGTTGCCCGGTTCAGTGTCTCTGGTGCTCACTGAAAAGGGGAACAGTTAATGGGAATAGTGTTGACATTTTCATTACAACCATTTTTGGGCACATAACTTTTTTGATCACTTTCTGTTCCAATTTTTGAAAGGCAGAATGAACAAAACCAGTAATTCAGGAATTATTTATTTGGGGGGTTACGCTGTTGACCGTGCTGTAAAAGTTATAAGACGCCTTCATTCTTTGGTTTGGTAGGATTACAAAAACACCACATTTATATATTTTTTTTATGTTTTACCGCTTTTACACCATAAAAACAATTTACAGAAAAAATAATTGTTTTTGCATCACCTTATTCCTACCTTCTCTCATTCGGTGCCCGCTAAAAGCAGATTGGTGCTGGCTGGGGTAGTTGGTAGTGGATGCCCAGACATCTCAAAGCAAGCTGAAGGGTGAGACTCTGTCACTTGCACCATTTTGTGTCATTACTCGAAATGTACTATATGATGTTGACTATTAGTGATCCAATAAAGTATTGGAGCATGGTACCCTCACCCTGTGTAGTTTGAGTAGTGTTCTGCCCACAGGAAAGGAGTGGGACAAGCTCCGGCCCCGGGCGGTCATTCTAAAGACATCCAGGACAGCGGACGAGAACACCCCTGACCCTCGTGTCTCCACGTGCAGTACCCAGCTTTACGGCATTATCACGTTGCAATGTCAATGCCTGCTCCCATGAACGTACCCTTAGGCTGCAGCCAATAGTTCTACATATATTTCAGTCTTCTCTGATGACAACGCAAACTGCTCAGAGATAAAACCAGCGCACAGCACTTCAGGCTCGGTACATTAATAAAAAGCTTCTCCAGCATTTGGTGCAGCCGAGCAATTCTACTCAGTTCTGCCAGCTTTATAACAGTGATAACAACCCCAAGAGGCTGCAAAGCATTAACTACTCAGCAAAGCTCTGCCAGGTTCATCATACAGCAGACCTGCCAGACACGAGTAACACTTCTGTAGGGCTGGATAATGTTAAGGACACCTCCGTGCCCTCACGCTTACGAAGTCACCCACTCAACCTCACGCTACACTGCATTGACTCCAGTGTTATAATGTGGCAGGAAAAATATAACTAATAGACAGTGGTCTCTGATTCTCTGATTCTGTTGCAGTGCATTCACCAGTTGAGCACCACCTATCAGATAAAATCTCCTTGATTATTGCAACTAAAATTTTAGCATTTCATCATAAATATAGTATCACACCTGACCTAGTAATCATAAGTAGGGATGATAGATAAGGATTAGTATTCTGAAGGACATCTCCAGAATTCGCCCCTTTATTACCACGGAAACAACAAAAACCTTCACCGTGGCCCTGATCCACTCCCGCCTTGATTATTGCAATTAACTATTAATTGGCCTCCCCCTCACTAGACTTTCCCCTCTCCGATCAACTCCTAATGCAGCAGCCAGGATCACCTATCTAGCTAACCGTTACTCAGATGCTTACGCTCTGTGCCAGTCACTGCACTGGTTGCACATACACTATAGGATCCGCTCTGTGCCAGTCATTGCACTGGTTGCACATACACTATAGGATCCGCTCTGTGCCAGTCATTGCACTGGCTGCCCATACACTGTAGGATCCGTTCTGTGCCAGTCATTGCACTGGCTGCCTATACACTATAGGATCCTCTCTGTGCCAGTCAATGCACTGGCCGCCCCTACACTATAGGATCCGCTCTGTGCCAGTCATTGCACTAGCTGCCTATACACTATAGGATCCGCTCTGTGCCAGTCATTGCACTAGTTGCCTATACACTATAGGATCCTCTCTGTGCCAGTCATTGCACTGGCCGCCCCTACACTATAGGATCCGCTCTGTGCCAGTCATTGCACTAGCTGCCTACGCACTACAGGATTCAATTCAAACTGCTTGATCTCACCCACAAAGCTCTTCAGTGCAGCATGTCCCTACCACTCCTCCCTCATCTCTGACTATCACCCCACCTGTTCTTTTCGCTCTGGAAGCGATCTTCGACTAACATCTGCACTAATCCGAACTTCCCACTCCCGGCTCCAAGGCTTCTCCCGAGCTGCACCAATTCTCTGGAATGCTTTACCTCAATAAATTAGGTCTATCCACAACTTACACAGTTTTAGACACTCCCTAAAAACACATCTTTTCAGGGTATCGTGCCCCCAAATCGAAGTCCTTTATTTATAGCCCATTCACTATTTCTCTGAACATAATTCTCCATCAAACTACGCCAGACCCAAAAGTTCAACGTAGATTGGCTGGTGATGACTCATGCAGCCCTTACCAACCCGCCATTTCTTCAAGATGGCTCGACCATCATTGTAAATAAACACCTTTAATTTCTATCACCTCCACCTCAATGTAGATTGTAAGCTCTTATGAGCAGGAGCATCATTGCTTTAATTATTGAATTTTATTGATAATTGTTACTTATGATTGTTTGTATATGAAGCTCTTAATTGTAAAACGCTGTGGAATATGTTGGCGCTATATACAGTAAATAAAGATTAGCATTATTATTATGTGCAAACCTGAACTGTAAAGTTCAGGATCCCATACCAGACATCTACTGTCCGGTGCTCAATCTCGGACACGGACTTCTCACCAAAGTCCATGGTCAAGTTCAGACGCAGTTCGTATGCTGAATAAAGTTTTTTCAAAGGCTCTTGAACAAGCTTTTTTGCCTGTGGGCACTTACGCAGCCATGCCAAGTACTGGCATGACTGTGATTGGCCAACTGCATCTTGTCATTGGGGGTCTGTATAGGAACCGGTGGTGCGATGCCCACCACACAAGTCTTCTGGAAGTTGACAAAAGCAAAGTTCCCTCCCATACATATTGTACATCTGCACCCTGTGGTGCCCTTCATGGACACTAAAGGGTGTTTTTTAGCATTGTTTAGCCAATCAATGAATAAATATTTAACAAACTGTTGTGTGTTCCCCACTAATTTTTGATAACAGGAAGCTGCTCATGACAAATTCCGTAACTGCCACTGACCATGAGGCTCAGAATGAGGCCCCACAGGATTCAATGGGCGTCGTTGGACATTACTCCATTGAATTACATCACAACTTCAAGGATTATTTTAAATCAATAAATTGGTGAATAAGGGGAATTGTGGTGGGATCTCTTTGTTCAAATAAACTATTTTTTTCCAGTGTTTGTGGGGTTTTTAACTCTTCACTTACCGGGTTAGTAATGGGGTGTCTGATTAGACACCTCTCCATTACTAATCCCTGGGCTTGATGCTAACTAACAATTCACAGTTGACTTCAACCCCAAGAATATTACCCCGATTGCCACCGCACCAAAACAACCGGTTAGAGCGACAGAATTAGCATATCTAATGAGACTGATTTCACTGTGGGACCCCCCCATATGGTGAACTCAACCTACAAAACTTAAATGACCACTGGCCTTTTTAAAAACTTTGCAAATCGGCCATACAAATAAATGTAACAAACTTTGTGATATCTTCTTTAAAAATATATTTATTTTTTATCCACCAATGAGCCATTTCTTCTCCCTCTAACACCCACCTCCCTCCCTTCTGAACCCATCATTCAAGCTGTCTTAGTCAAAACAAGATGGTCTTCAAGATCACTGAGAGATCAGATTACAACTGTCTATTAAAGTCTATGGTAAGGGGAGAGAGAAAGAGAGAAGAGCAGAAAAGATGGTGCGAACGCTTACTAGTAAGTGTTTTAGCCGACCCAGTGCTAGATTCGCAGCTACACTGGTCAGTACTGCTGTATAACGTCCCCCATTCTGCTTCTGAAAATGTGTTATATAGAGAGAGGAGAGCAGGAATCCCTCATGTCTGTGTACGGGAAAACAAGTTGCAGCAAGTCTCCACTCACTAGCTCAGAGACAACTAGAAATTGTATATGGAACCTCCATAGGGGAACATTGGTGCAAAATGCAGGATTTAAGTCGTATAATAATCGGAAATAGTGTTGTTCCTTATGTGCATATACAGGACATGTTATTCTGAAAACTTATGCAAAACAAGAGATAGTACCCGCAATAGAATCAAAATGTGATGCTATATAATACATACAATTTAGATAATTTAGAAGGCAGAGTACTCAGATAAGCCAAAGTCAGGTGCCAGGAGGACTCTTAGTGGATTCCATGGTTATAGAGAGGTCTAGTCAGGTAACAGTCTGGGTCTGGTTTCCAGGAAGGCAAGTAGAATCAAGGGAGTCAACTGAGACGTGGTGAGATAACGATCTGGGGTAAGGCTAACGGGAAAGCATGTACTCAATAAAGGAAGTCAACTGAGATGGTGTCAGGTAAGGGTCCAAGGTCGAAATACCAGGAGATCACATCAAGTACAAGGAGCAAGCAAAGGGGGTAGTCAAGTAACAGTTTGAGGTCAGCAAGCAATGATCAGACCTGGACAGAAAGAGTGCAGTCCAACAGCATCACACACATAGAATGTACGTCTGGCAGAGTTCTGGGAGAGGTTGCTCAGTAAAGTAGTTGAGCAATCACTGGAAATATGGAACACCTGAGTAACCTAGCACCTTCAAGAACCAGAATGGAAGACGCATTGAAAATCAGCATACTGACCAACACACCCAGGTACCAGTCACAGCATAATCTCTTTAGTGTCCTAGATGTTCTCCGCCTAGGGATCGTGACACAAGACCTAAAAATTTCACGGAGGAAATGGTACATGCGTCTAGGGTTAGGTATCAATAGGCAAAGATGATTAACTTTCCAGGGGTATTCTGGATGTCCCTGATGGTCCCCATAGTGTCATCTTATCCTCCCATAATTTGAATTACTTTACGTACCTCAAGCAATTGTCCCCTTCTTTTATTAATTACATATACAGTAACGAGCATGTATGGCCGTCTCTTAACACGCAGATGGCTTTTTGTGTAACGCACTGGTAGAGAGGTGCCTGGCTGCTGTGATAGCACTCAATATTATAGATTTTACACTCATGTTCCAACTTTTCCATCTCAGCTTTATTGGCTGCTCTCGGTGTAAGCTTCAGATGATGTCGCTATCTGATAGAGGCTGAATGTTTCATTGATTACCTAAAGTAAAGCAAAAAAGATTCTACTATAAAGGATTGTAAGGCTTATCTGCTCTCTTAGACCAAACTGGGAACGGTGCCCTGACGTGAACAATTCCCCCGGGCGATCCAATAAAAAATAACAATAAGAAAATAACACAGTGGACAAAGCCTAATAATGGACAAAACCGAGTAATGGGGAATATTCATACAGAGTTCTAAATAAAGTCGAAATATCTTTAACCTGACAATTTTTTGGGGTCCCGATATTGAAAATACACAATGGTCACTTAGTTAAACTTTTTTTTTCTTGACTCCAAATATATCAACGCCGTATATTGACACCAATTTCTTTATTTTTTTCATTTTTTTCTTTATTTTTTTTTTATTACCGTATATACTCGTGTATAAGCCGACCCGTGTATAAGCCGACCCCCCTACTTTTGCCCCCAAAACCTGGGAAAACCTATTGACTCATGTATAAGCCGAGGGTGGACCCCAGCACAGGTATACAGCCCCCAGCAGTGTGGTATACAGCAGCCCCAGAGGTATACAGCAGCAGCCCCAGTGGTAGTATACAGCAGCAGCCCCAGTGGTAGTATACAGCAGCAGCCCCAGTGGTATATACAGCAGCAGCTCCAGTAGTAATATACAGCAGCCCCAGAGGTATATACAGCAGCCCCAGTGGTAGTATACAGCATCCCCAGAGGTAGTATACAGCAGCCCCAGAGGTAGTATACAGCAGCCCCAGTGGTAGTATACAGCAGCCCCAGAGGTAGTATACAGCAGCCCCAGTGGTAGTATACAGCAGCCCCAGAGGTAGTATACAGCAGCCTCAGTGGTAGTATACAGCAGCCCCAGAGGTAGTATACAGCCCCAGTGGTAGTATACAGCAGCCCCAGAGGTAGTATACAGCAGCCCCAGAGGTATATACAGCCCCAGTGGTAGCATCCAGCAGCCCCAGAGGTATATACAGCCCCAGTGGTAGTATCCAGCAGCCCCAGAGGTATATACAGCCCCAGTGGTAGTATCCAGCAGCCCCAGAGGTATATACAGCCCCAGTGGTAGTATACAGCAGCCCCAGAGGTATATACAGCCCCAGTGGTAGTATACAGCAGCCCCAGAGGTATATACAGCCCCAGTGGTAGTATACAGCAGCCCCACAGGTATATACAGCCCCAGTGGTAGTATACAGCAGCCCCAGAGGTATATACAGCCCCAGTGGTAGTATACAGCAGCTCCAGAGGTATATACAGCCCCAGTGGTAGTATACAGCAGCCCCAGAGGTATATACAGCCCCAGTGGTAGTATACAGCAGCTCCAGAGGTATATACAGCCCCAGTGGTAGTATACAGCAGCCCCAGAGGTATATACAGCCCCAGTGTAGTATACAGCAGCCCCAGAGGTATATACAGCCCCAGTGTAGTATACAGCAGCCCCAGAAGTATATACAGCCCCAGTGGTAGTATACAGCAGCCCCACAGGTATATACAGCCCCAGTGGTAGTATACAGCAGCCCCACAGGTATATACAGCCCCCCCCCCCTCCTTATCATGTCCCCCCCCGGGCTGCGGCAGCTGTCAAAATAACAAACACTTTATACATCACCTTCCGGCGCAGCTACTCCGCTCCTCCGCTCGCCGGCTTCTTCTTCTTCTTGTGCCGACTTCAGTGACCGCGCGCAGGAAATGACGTCATCTCCTGCGCCCGGTCACATGACACCGGCACAAGCAGGAAGAAGAAGCCGGGGAGCGGAGGAGCGGAGGACCGGAGGAGCTGCGCCGGAAGGTGATGTATAAAGTGTTTGTTATTTTGACAGCTGCCGCAGCCCGGGAGGGGACATGATAAGGAGGGGGGAGGCTGTTTATTACTACTGGGGGACCCATATTAAGGAGGGGGGCTGTGTAGTGCAATATGCACGGCATCCCCCCGCCGCTGATGGACGGGGGGATGCCGTGCATATTCATTGCACTAATGAGGCGGCCCCACGTGACCGCCTGCGGTCACCGCGGCCCCCTCCTGCCTCCTCCAGCCCCCGGTCACAGCCCCCCCCCCACAGCATACCGTATGACCCGTGTATAAGCCGAGGGGCGGACTTTTCAGCCCAATTTTTGGGCTGAAAAACTCGGCTTATACACGAGTATATACGGTAATTTCACTTTTTTCATTTTTTTCTTTATTTTTTTATTAATTTTATTTTTTCCATTTTTTTCTTTATTTTTCATTTCTTTTTTCAATTTTTTAGTTTTACTTTTCTCGTTTTATTAACTCTTTTTTTCCCTTTCTCTAAAGTGGCCATTATTAATGTTTTTTAGAGTAATTTTTTGGACCAATTCCATTCATGTGTACATATTTTTATTTTTACTTTTTTTTTGACTTTTGAATATGTATACGGTAATTTTCCTTATTTGGTGTTAAGTTCTTTTGCCTTGATGAATTGTCGTATTAATATTGATATATGTGAATTTTGTTATGTCGACCACATCTATTATGGCTTTATTTTTTCTTATTTTTCCCTTTGTCAATCATGTTACCGTATCTGTTAGTTTTATTATGCATTTTACTTTATGTTACTCAATTTAACTTTTTGTATATACGGTAAATTTTAGGGTGTAAATAAAGTCTATGGACCAAAACGTTGGTTTCTTTACCTGTACAAATGCATTGCAGCATCTCCTCAATAAATTTCGTGTTCTATGCTTTTGATACGGTCCTCCTCCTGGTATAGATGCTCCCCATCCTGGTATATATGGTCCTCCTCCTTCTACACCATGTTCCAAATTATTATGCAAATGTTCTTTTTCTCTGATTTTCCTAAATGGTCGGTGCAGATGACAGACAGTGTAATAAAAGTCATCACCCGTTAGAGTATACATCGAATTATATTGAAGAAACCTCCCAATGATAACAGTATAATCTTCACAATAAAAACAACCTCTAAATGCCCTGTTCCAAATTATTCGGCACAGGAGAGTTTCTAAACATTTGATATATTTGAAAGAACTGAAAATGCTCATTTGTTGAATTTGAACCATTAACAGGTCACATTCACTGAAATAAAAAGCTGTTTAACTCCAAAACATCCTAACAGGCCAAGTTACATGGTAACATAGGAACCCTTCTTTGATCTCACCTTCACAATTCTTGCATCCAATGAACTTGTGAGTTTCTGGAGAGTTTCTGCTTGTATTTCTTTGCATGATGTCAGAATAGCCTCCCAGAGCTGCTGTTCTAATGTGAACTGCCTCCCACCCTCATAGATCTTTTGCTTCATTATATTCCAAAGTTCTCTATAGGGTTGAGGTCAGGGGAAGATGGTGGCCACACCATGAGTTTATCTCCTCCTATGCCCATAGCAGCCAATGGCACAGAGGTATTCTTTGCAGCAAGAGATGGTGCATTGTCATGCATGAAGATGATTTTACTCCTGAAGGCAGGTTTCTGCTTTTTGTACCATGGAAAAAAGTTCTCAGTCAGAAACTCTATATACTTTGCAGAGGTCATTTTCACACCTTCAGGAACCTTAAAGGGGCCTACCAGCTGTTTCCCAATGGTTCCGGTCCAAAACATGACTCCTCCACCTCCTTGCTGACGTCGCAACCTTGATGGGACATGGTGGCCGTCCACCAACCATCCACTACTCCATCCATCTGGACCATCCAGGGTTACTCGGCTCTCATCAGTAAACAAGACTGTTTGAAAATTAGTCTTCATGTATGTCTGGACACACTGCAACTGTTTCTGCTTGTGAGCACTGTTTAGGGGTGGCCGAATAGTAGGTTTATGCACCAGAGCAAGCCTTTGAAGAATCCTGCACCTTGAGGTTCGAGGGACTCCAGAGGCACCAGCAGCTTCAAATATCTGTTTGCTGTTTTTTTCAGCAGCTGCTCTCTTAATCCAATGAACTTGCCCGGCAGAAACCTTCCTCATTCTGCCTTTATCTGCACGAACACGTCTGTGCTCAGAATTGGCCACAAATCTCTTCACAGTACGATGATGACGCTTAAGTTTTCGTGCAATATCTAATGTTTTCATCCCTTGGTCAAGGCATTGCACTATTTGTTGCTTTTCGGCAGCAGAGAGATCCTTTTTTGTTTCCTATGTTACTTGAAAACTGTGGCCTGCGAAATATTGTGGAACATCCAGTTTTCCTTTTATTGGGCTCACCTGCCAAACTAATTATCACAGGGATCTGAGATTGATTTCAGTGACCCAAAGAACCCTGAGACACAATACCAGCAATGGGTTTCATTGAAAAAAAAAAAACCTATGACACTTAAAACCAATTTGCATAATAATTTGGAACATGGTTTATATATGCTCCTTATCCTGGTGTATACAGTCCTGGCCTGGTGCGCATGGTCCGCAACCTGGTATAGATGCTCCCCATCCTGGTATACATTATCCTCATTCTGGTATAGATTCAACCCATTCTGGTATATATGGTCCTCCTCCTGGTATAGATGCTCCTCATCCTGGTACGTATGTTTCCCATCCTGATACATATGGTTCCCATCCAGGTATTTATGGTCCCCATGCTTGTATATGAAGTTTCCATCCTGGTATACATGCTCCTCATCCTGGTATAGATGCTTCCCATCCTGGTATATATGGTCTTCTTCCTGGTATAGAAAATAATAATAATATTTATTCATTTATATAGCACTATTAATTCCATAGCACTTTACATACATGAGTAATGCTGTCTCTCTTAGAGCTCACAATCTAAACATCCTATCAGTATGTCTTTACAATGTGGGAGGAAACCAGAGTGCTCGGAGGAAACCCACGCAAACACAGGGAGAACATACAAACTCCTTACAGATGTTGTCCTTGGTGGGAATTGAACCCAGGACCTCAGGACCCCAGTGCTGCAAAGGCTACAGTGTTAACCACTTGAGCCACCGTGCTGCCCATGCTCCCATTCCTGGTATATATGGCCCCATCCTGGTATACAATGTCATCCATCCTTGTATATATGGTCCTCATCCTGATATATGTGCCCCTTCCATCTCTAACACACATAATTTAAAAAAATAGTCTATTCACTTTTTCTCCACTCAAATGTCTATGGCTGAGAGGCACTGGGTAGTTAATGGCATCCTACTCCTTAGGGAGGTGCAACGACCGTAAGGGCCTGGGGGGTACTCGGTAGCCAAGACGGCAGTTTCTTTGGGAGGTCATGATGTCTGTGACCAGGCTCCGTGGCCCTGGCCATGCAGTGAAGGGGGTATTTACAGGGGAATTAGAAGTCTTTTGTGATGCTACCTTTGGTATTCGGCTAGGGATGACCAACGCTGCAGATTTGGACCACTGGGGCAGATAGTGCGGCAGCCGGGTGGTATTGCTCCCCACAAGTAGAGTAGGGCCCCAGGGTAGTGTGACAGTCTATTGGGATTGTGATGGTAACTACCATGGTGCAGGAGGGCACGGGGAATAACTAGAGGACACTTGGGTTGCAGTTCTCAAGTATTTACTCACAGTTTAGTGTAGCAGTCCAGCCCAGCGGGGGCAACGCGTCCTCCAGGTCTGCGATCCAGCCAACTCCCAGGTAGCTTGGGTCCACTCCTCCGAGACACCCTGCTGTAAGCCTCTCCTGGTTGACTCTCCCACGCTGGCTACTCGCCTCTCCTGCCCTGCGTCTTCATGCACAGTGTCCCAAGCAGGTGGCTGCGTACTTTGTCGGGTGACGGGCAACACATCCCCTGGCCCTAGGTCTAGCCACCGTTTCAGCGAGTGTACATGGTCAGTGGCCACTGCCCATGTAGGTGCAGCGACCTCCAGTTTCCTGGTGGAAATTTGTGGCATTCCCACCAGATGTGGACCAGTCCCCTTGTGCAACCATTCCTCCTCCAAAATCATGTAGGGTACGGATTCTTGGCCTCATGGGTGGATCCTCCACTCCCGTGTCCCCCTAGGTGTCCCTATCTCTCTAGATGTTCCTCACACTGTTCTGACTCATCCTCTTCCTCTCTGCTTTTCCTACCTTCTCTTCCCACCCCCTCTTCCTATTCCCTTCCCCAGCCAGTAGATGGGGCCTTGCTCAATAGGATCCGCCCAAGATCCCTGGCCTGGAGTTACAATGAGTGTTGGGTGCAGGTGTTCGTATGTCTCAGATTTGTGTCCCCTCCTTACCTGGGAGTTGGATACCACACCTATGGTTTACATGCAGTACTTCTGTGGCGACCAGACTGCAGGGCACCACACTTGAGCAATATGTATATTCTGCCTGCTGCATGTTGCTAGTTGTCAGGTTCACAACAAACCTGTGCTCATCCTGTTCCTGTATCCAGTACCTGTCCAGTGTCTCCGAACCTCTCCTGTCAGTACCTGCCATTCTGTAACTACCTCCTGCCCAGGGAGTTCCTGTCATCCTGCCTTGCGTCTTCATACACAGTGTCCCAAGCAGGTGGCTGCATACCTTGTCGGGTGACGGGCAACCCGTCCCCTGGCCCCAGGTCTAGCCACTAGGGAGTTCCTGTCATCCTGCAGGTACTTGCTTTTCCGTCATCCTATATGTACTAACTGACTAGCCGGTTCCTCTAACAAGCAGCCCCCACAAGTCATCCCACAAGTACCAGCCGACCAGCAAGTTGCTGCAATCCATTCTGTTCCTGTTGTCCTGTTGTGCCATCTGTGACCCAAAGACCGTACTTGCTTGGTTGACCCCTTGTGACAGCTCTGCAGAGCCAGGGACTGCCCTGGAGTGGTACCTGGCGGCGACTTTCCAGCACAAGCCTAACCTCACCATCACAGGCTCTAGTGAAGACGAGGTAGTAGCTTCCTTACGCCCCTCCAAGGTAAGCCTGATCCCGTGGTACAGTGGGTTCACACTCACACACTATCGTGATACATTTCATGCGTCTGAAAATTTTCAGACCTTACCAATTCTTGTATCTCTGAAGCTGAACATTCGGCATTACTTTCTGCATAACCTCAGTGTTTACCTCCTTCATAATTGTCTACAATATCCCCCAAGTGTATTGTTCTAGATTCGGCAGCACTAAATTGCCGCGCAACATTTTAGTGCTAACAGGGTAATCTATCAACCTGATTAAAATATATAATGTTGCCTCTTTACGTAGCCTCATTTAGCACTCACCGTGAACGCCAAGCACTGGGTCATAGAAAAATATAATAGAACTTGATGAAAAACAGAGAATAGCGGGAACATTAAATAGACTAAATTACCAAACCTCGCTGAAAAATTCTCTTGTTTTTATGGGTAAAATGTACCTACTTAGACCTGATTATGAAATGATTCTTGAGTTGTAATCATTTTATCATCTCCTGGTTATCTAATTTTGCAGCAGCTTTGCGAGTCCCGGCTTCCATCCAGTCTTTATCCTCTTAGTGTTTCAGGTAAATGTTATGCTCGCGCTTAACAGTTGTGTGTAATGTTTCGCCGGGGAACTTTTGGAAATTATGCCTTGGTGTGACGGAAACTATCAGAAGTCTCTGAGCAAAACTGCTCAAAGCAGGACACGGGGAGATGAAAGAGGCTTCGGAGATGTATAAAAACCTAAAAGGGTGTGAAAAATGTAAACTGCTGGGAGGTAAAGAAACCAAGGAGGCCACAAAAGAGGAAGACTTCATTGGAAGAGAAAATGGGTCTACAAATGGGTCAACAGCTGGAGCCAAAAGTGGAAGAGGACTTCAAAATATGACAATCGTTGGGGCATATTTATTAAGAAATGTGGGAGGATTTGCACCAATAAACTGTCTTGTGACCCGTGTCAAATACAGATTTTGCTAAAACATTCAGCGTTTGGGTGCCTTACATATTTCTCTACTCAGGTACACCACTGCTCGCCCGAGTGTGAGCCGCTTGCAGTGTTTGAACGGCTCACGTTGGGGGTAAAATTGGCATTATCAGATGTAGTGTGTGTGACGACACAGCATATTACCATCTGTGTCAAGGGTTAAATATTCTTAATTAGGCCAGACATAGCGTTCTTTTGATTGTTAAGTCATGAGAAGTCATTAGGTTGTGGATTGCTAACTAAATGTAAATTGCCTCAGCCCCCTTCGTCTACATAATTCAGTGGAAAATTATGCAGTTGGATTGATCTGCTGACCAATGAGAGACTGCCTTATCCCACCAATCCTGTAAAAACACAATACCCTGAGGTGAAGGCTCAGAGTATAAAAATTACTTGCTTTAGTCACCAGTGGGGTTATGGTACACTGACATCAGCCTAGGGGCTTTGGTCCCGGCTGCCAAGATCACATTGTGTCTTCATATTCTACATTCCTTCAGCCTAGGGGCTTCAGTTCCAGCTACAAGATCATAACTTGGATCATATTATATAGGAGTTAAACCTAGGATCCTAGAATTCGGCTGGAAGATACCCAAGTTGGGACAATTCGGTCACCTGGCTACAGACTTTACTATGCTTGGTTAGCTTCTTAATCTTGCTGCTATCCCTTCTCAGTGGGTGGTAGCCAAAAGCGGGGTGCTGCTGGATTGCCATAGTTGGCCCTGGAAGCCCCATAGGCACAAATATTCTAATCCCTGATGAGCCAGTGGAAGGTTAGACTCTGCTTCTTACATTGTGTGTACTTGTTGGGTATGTGTTATATGCCTTTGACTGTTAGGATCCAATAAAGTCTAACCACTGTTTGGTTCGGCACCCTGTGCAGTCTGAGTAGTGTTCCACTCATGGTTAAAGAGGTTTGGGTGTTCAGTTGGAATGAGCCATGGTCCATGCGGTCTTTCTAAAGGTGGCCGGGTCAGTGGAGGAGAGGACCCACTGACCCCGTGTCTCCACAGAGTGTACAAAAAAAAAAGACTAAACCCCACGCTTTCCCCGGAAGTGCTTTGTTTTTGACTGACTGTATGTGGGTGGAGAGCCAAACTGCCCGATCAGACACTTTCAATGAGGTTCAAGTCAACTTTGGGTCAGAACAGAATTTGGCTGAACCCCCAGAACCCTATCTTCCACAGCTCCACTCATGTCTATCTAGCAATACAAACTCCTCTTAGGCTGGTGTTACACTAGTGTTCCGTCCAGATCAGGATGCAAACGGGACGGGAGCATCTACATGCGGACGTGTGTCTGCAAACGCACGCCACCGTAAAAGACGGATGCCTGATCTGGAAGGAGGAAGGAGGGCACTTTGAGCATGCTCAGTGTGGTCCAATGGGTCCGGACACCCTTGTAATACATTATATTTGTGGCCGCATTGGGTTGCATCCGGATGCATCAGGATGTTAGACGAATTCCAAAATCGCAGTGCACTTGTGGCCTCATTTTAAGTATAGGGACACATGTCTGATCAGGAGGCTTCAGGATTTGGATGGATTACAACACAAGACAAATAAGTTGCAAGCATGAAACCTCTCTTAAAGGGATGATTGTACTAAACAAGTTAGTTATATCGCTCTATTCATCGTAGAACAACAATAAAAATGATACCTGTCTTGTAGAAATGCGACATGTTATTGCTGAAAAATCGATCTTTGAAGCACAAGGAACTGCAGTAGAGCAGTGCCAACATAGCTGGGTGCATGGACACGCCCCAAAGCACTTCCACCCTAATTTGCCTGTGCCTTCAAAGCTTGATTTCTCAACACTGGCACATCAGATTACTACGAGGCAGGTATCGTTTTTTTTGTTGTTCTCTGACGCATACAGCCATCCTACTAGTTTTCATCGTAAGATCATCCTGACCATGTCCCTTTAAGGACTGAATGTAGCGGATGTCAGTACTAGTAGTAATTATCTTGCGATAGATACGATGTAAGTTCACCGCTTTATAACAAACTGCCTACTGTCTACTGGAAATACACATTATCCCAACTCTACGAGCAACTTCCCTAAATCACCTAGGAAAAACTCAATATAATGGCTATAATTAATGGCAAGTTCTCTTTCGGTATATATTGATTTTACTTTGAATTACCCCTTCTCTCCGTCTTTCTCCCCCTCTCACGTCTCCGGGGAGCGTGAAAGATGCTGTTCCCATTTTAATTCTGGCAATATGAATTCTGCCAACCAGACTCCTTATTAAATTTATGCAAATATCTAATTGATGCCTTATTAGGCACCCATTAAAAGTCCCAGAAGCTTTCCGTGCAGCGGATAAATTAATCTTCCAGACTATTAGCAGAACTCCAAATTAAACATCTCCTCCCTTCTGCCAGAAGGGTCATCACTGTTTGTGTGTAGGGGGGGGCAGAGAGGTCAGGACGAGAAGAAAGGGATACGAGAACCAAGGATTTGTCAAAGGGAGAGCGGGATCCCTCGAGTGGCGGTCAGGGGCGCCGCGCTCACCAAGAAGGATTTTTCGCTTTCAAGAAGGAAATGTGTAATTCGTGGAAAAATGTAAATGTAGAATTTAATTTGGCTTGATTATATGTGTGCAAATTAGGAACAAATTGGAAAAAGCTGCGAGTATTTTCTGGTAATGAGAATATACAGAGTTACGGTCCGACCACGGAGGACAGAGGAGATAATGAAGGGTGAGAGAAGGACATGTCAAAGATGGAGGGTAGCGATGACACATGGTGAACGGTGATGGAAATGCCACATGTCAGTTATAACTTATTACTTTATATTAGGCCAAAATATATATAGAACTGTCCGGTCCTTAGTGACTTAATGGTACTCGTCATCCCCATCATACGCGTTGCGCTCCGCTGTAATAGTCTGGAGATCAGGTTGTATCAACACGAGGACCAGACCTTGCCTCATTTATATTGTTCTTGTGGCTATGTTATGTCTGATAATCCAGTGATGTGGTGTGTGATCACTGACTGATGATCCAGTGCTACAGTCTCAGATCGCTTATGATTTATTGATGCAGGGTCAGATGATCCAGTGATGCAGTGTGTAATCACCAATGGATGATCCAGTGATGCAGTGTGTAATCACCAATGGATGATCCAGTGATGCAGTGTCTTATCACTAATGATTCAGTAGTGCAATATCTGATCGCTATGATCCAGTGGTACAGTATCTGTTGAGTATGATCCAATGGTCTAGTGTCTGATCACTATGATCTAGTGGTGCACTGTCTAATCACTAAGATCCAGTGGAGCAATGTCTGATCACTGTGATCCAGTGGTGCAGTGTCTGATCACTATGATCTAGTGGTGCAGTGTTTGATCGCTATGATCCAGTGGTGCAGTGTCTGATCACTATGATCCAGCGGTGCACTGTCTAATCACTAAGATCCAGTGGAGCAATGTCTGATCACTATGATCTAGTGGTGCAGTGTCTGATCACTATGATCTAGTGGTGCAGTGTCTGATCACTATGATCCAGTGGAGCAATGTCTGATCACTATGATCCAGTGGTGCAGTATCTGTTGAGTATGATCCAATGGTCTAGTGTCTGATCACTATGATCTAGTGGTGCACTGTCTAATCACTAAGATCCAGTGGAGCAATGTCTGATCACTGTGATCCAGTGGTGCAGTGTCTGATCACTATGATCTAGTGGTGCAGTGTCTGATCGCTATGATCCAGTGGTGCAGTGTCTGATCACTATGATCCAGTGGTGCACTGTCTAATCACTAAGATCCAGTGGAGCAATGTCTGATCACTGTGATCCAGTGGTGCAGTGTCTGATCACTATGATCCAGTGGTGCAGTGTCTGATCACTATGATCCAGTGGTGCAGTGTCTAATCAGTATGATCCATTGGTGCAGTGTCTGATCACTATGATCTAGTGGTGCACTGTCTGATCACTATGATCTAGTTGTGCACTGTCTATTCACTAAGATCCAGTGGAGCAGTGTCTGATCACTATGATCCAGTGGTCTGGTGTCTGATCACTATGATCCAGTGGTGAGTGTCAGATCACTATGATCCAGTGGTCTGGTGTCTGATCACTATGATCCAGTGGTGCAGTGTCTGATCACTATGATCCAGTGGTGCAGTGTCTAATTAATAAGATACAGTGGAGCAGTGTCTGATCAGTATGATCTAATGGAACAGTGTCTGATCACTATGATCCAGTGGAGCAATGTCTGATCATTATGATCCAGTGGTGCAGTGTCAGATCAAAATTAGTGTTGAGCGAGTATGCTCGGCGCTACTCGGTACTCGCACGAGTATCTCGGTACTCGGGGTGCTCGGCGAGCACCGAGTACTGCCGAGATGCTCGGACCGCTCGGTAATAAATAGCGATCTGAGACACATACACTGCTCCCTTCAGTGCACACAGTGAGCTGGCACCATACAGGGAGCAGATTAATCGATAGGATCCCTCTGGGGGCCACAGCAAGGTGTTCTATGCTGCGGCGATTTGAAAAATCCCACCCTCCCGCCCTTTTCCGGAATTACTCGTTTTATAACCGGAAGTCTGTGGGCGGAGCCTGTCACTCATTGACTTACATTGGGCTCGGTGCTCTGGCCGAGTACAAGAGTATCTTGAGATGCTCGGCCAGAGCACCGAGCACCCGAGCATTTTAGTGCTCGCTCATCACTATTCTACACCAAATCTGACAGCACAAAGTACAGAATGGGAACGTCATCAGTCCAAAACTTGATGGATCCCCTTAAAGTAAGTATTGATGGAGCATTACCCTGAAAAGTCATGTTACTGACCTTCCTTTTCAGCATTGTAGCAGATCGCACCTAGTTAAGCCTGTGAACAGTCCAGAGAAGGAACATGGAGCAGCAGTCAGATGATGGTGGCTCCTTTGGCCACAAGAATGAGTCTGAATTCTGTCCTATGACCATATGAATAGTATATGTGACCAGTCCCCAGTGATAATATATAATTACGCCCTGCTAATGAGCTCAAAACTGGGATATAAACTCCTGGAGAGGATAGAGTTAAACATTCGGCTTCTGGTTATTTACAGGTTGAAGAGCTTTAGTTGTGTTAAAGATTCTGGTGATGTGTGAGACAAGGTGCGGACGACCTTCACGCAGCCGGGAGAAAGAGACGGACCCCCAGGAGCCGAGCAACACTGACGGCGGTGCATGATGAGAGGAGAACAGAGACATCCAGGAGGAGGCAAGAAACTACACACACTGCGAGAGAGCGGAGAACGTGAAAACACAAGGAACAGGAGGAAAGGACAACAAGAACCTCGAAAAAGCCAAATCTACAGCAACACAATAGAAATGTACAAAAGAGGGAGCGGAAATGGAGCAACTGGAAGGGTCACCCAAAATCAGATGTATTGGGGTCCACATCTATTAAAAAAATCAGTTTCCGAAACTGGAAGGTGCCGAAACGCGTTGGTAATAAAGGAGATCGTTGCTTTGGAACCTTGCCTTCCTTGTGACTTCTTGGAGACATCCATTCCTTGTGATTCCATTGAGGACCGTGACACACCATCTTCCCAAATACTGGACTCCTAAACACAAAAAAGCAGAAAAGTCAATTAATACAAATTAATTATAATCAATCTTTTCCTATAAAGCTATAAATGAATCTGCTCAGCTCATTCTGCCTTTATAACATGATCTCCACAGAGCAACAAGACAGGTTCGCTTTAAGGAGATTGTGAAATTTAATTTAATAAAAATTGTTTGTATAATAAAAAACATTTTCTTCTGAAACTTTTTAATATAATGTATACTCTCTTCATATATTCAACACCTCCATTTGCTGCCACTCTTCCTCCAGGGAGCCGAACACATCCGGTCGGGCTCACAGTTGGGAGTGTTGTGTAATTGTATCCCGTCTCGGCAATCATTGTATACCGCTCTGATACATGAGGCATTGCCGCGCACAGAATGTTTCCATACACGGTGGTCCCTGTCCTGGTGACAATCCAATATTCCCCACCGCAGATACAAATGTGCTCAGTCGCAGTGTTTGGTTTTGCTCTGCAGAGCAATAATCAGAGAGACACATTGAGCTGCTGGCTTGCAGTTTTGTGTCTCGGGTCCTTGACACATACACAAGCAATCTCAGGCAATTACATGTCACCGTAATGATTTGTTTATAGACTCTTGTCATCCAGGTGTGAATTCACAAAAGTGCCACATAGTCACCCTGGCCCTGGGGCCTTAAGACCTGGAATAGTAAATCCAAGAAAATCAAACATAGAGACTCGCAGTACCACGCGTTAGGCTGGGGTCACATTTGCGCACCATTTGAGTTGTGAGCGCAGCAAAATGCAGGCACTTTGCACTCCTATGTTTAACATGGGAAGGCATAGTGCTTGTGTGTGGCTGCATTCCGGTGCGTTTCATATTTTATGCGCATGCTGAACGCAAAATGTTGTTTTTTTTGTGCGTGGCTGTGTGCTTGCTTTATACGTAAGCAGACAGCCGCGCAGGAAAAATGAATGGGAGTGCATCTGTGTGCAGTGCCATCTGCTGGCAAGTGCACAGACGGAGCAGAAGATGATGTCATCAGAGTTCATCCCCAGGTAAATCCTGTCCTGGCGTTCTCTCTTCCACTTCTTTCCTCTTCTTCTTTCCTCTTCTTCCTTCCTCTTCTTCCTTCCTTCCTCTTCTTCTTCTTCTTCTTCTTCCTCCGGCCGCTGCCGCTGATCTCCTTCCTCGCTGCTGATCTCCTTCCTCGCTGCCACTGATCTCTTCTTCCCAGCCGCCACTGCTGATCTCCAGCGGTGGCGTCCGGGAGGATGACATCAACGGCAGCGAAGAAGGAGATCTCCGCCGCTGATCTCCTCCTCCCGGCCGCCGAGAATGCTGGTTGGGTGGCCAGGCGACTCACAATGACATTTTCATGTCAACACATGCGGACAATCACCGCTGTGGTCACATGAAAATGTCTGGGTTCGGCACCGCGTATGCGCTCCATACACTGCGGTGCCGAACGCAAAATGTGAACCTACCTTAGCCTGTGTGTAAGCTGTCATAGCCTTCCGGGCTTCAAGGAACTCTCTGGCACTCATTAAATCACTAGCCTAGTCACATCTGAAACTAGACAGTAGTTAACGAGATCAAAACAAACTCTGCTGGAAAATCGGAAACGTAGGCATAAGGCCCAGGAGAGGCTTTAGACCGTCCTGTGCAGGGGCGGACCCAGACTGTAGTGGGCCCCGGTGCAAGAAATTTTTCGGGGCCCCCCCCCCGCCCCTCATAGTGGCGACAAAGTAATGTAAACATACAGCCCAGCACAGCCGCCAGGTGATAGATACAGCCCAGCACAGCCGCCAGGTAATATATACAGCCCAGCACAGCCGCCAGGTAATATATACAGTCCAGCACAGCCTCCAGGTGATATATACAGTCCAGCACAGCCGCCAGGTGATATATACAGCCCAGCACAGCCTCCAGGTAATATATACAGTCCAGCACAGCTTCCAGGTGATATATACAGCCCAGCACAGCTTCCAGGTGATATATACAGCCCAGCACAGCCGCCAGGTGATATATACAGCCCAGCACAGCCGCCAGGTAATATATACAGCCCAGCACAGCCTCCAGGTAATATATACAGCCCAGCACAGCCTCCAGGTAATATATACAGCCCAGCACAGCCTCCAGGTAATATATACAGCCCAGCACAGCCGCCAGGTAATATATACAGCCCAGCACAGCCACCAGGTAATATATACAGCCCAGCACAGCCTCCAGGTAATATATACAGCCCAGCACAGCCGCAAGGTAATATATACAGCCCAGCACAGCCACCAGGTAATATATACAGTCCAGCACAGCCTCCAGGTAATATGTGTCTCCATGTGGAGCAGACATGTGTCCGTGTGCTCCACACGGAGACATATTCATTTTTTTGGCCGGCAACACGGACCCATTCAGGTCAATGGGTTCATGCTAAAAACGTCCCACACACGGATGTCATCTGTGTGACATCGATGTGCACATACATGAGGAAAGAGTTAAAAGTTAAAAAATAAATTTCATTTGCTTATCTCCAGCGCTGCCTGTTCCTCACACGTCTGGCCCCAGAAGAGAGAGGGACAGGTAGCACCGGAGATGGGTGTGTATGCAAAGACGTGGTCCATGTGATGTCACATGGATAGCACAAAGACACCACCATGCGTGACACACGCCCCCTCAAAAACGGCCAGTCTCACATGCACATGTTTTGCACAGATGTGTAAAACAGGCCTTACACCTTATCCACCATACAGTTTCTCAACAGAACAATATACTGCCTCACTAAGACCAATGTAAATGCTTTATTAATACCATAATAATGTTTCTCAGCAATACCAACACAGTGTCTGAATAGTACCACATAGAGGGCCGAACCATCCATTGGACAGCTTGAGCACTAAGCTCAGGCGGCAGGAAAATAGGTGCGCGGCGCCAAGGCAGAGGGCGGAAACAGTTAGCGTCCCGCAGTTTGGTGCCGCCCACCGCATGCCGCCCGCCATAACCAGCGTGGTGGCGACCAGGTATACTACAGTGGCGGCTCTGCTAGCAATCCCCCCGCTTGCGGCGGCTCCAGTAGCAACCCCCTCCTCTGCTCCTTTGTCGCGGTGGCTCCACTAGCACCCCCCTCCCGGTCGTGGCGGCTCCACTAGCACCTCCCAAACCCTCCACCCCCTCGGCTCAGGCTGCAGAGAGGCTTGATTCACCCCTGACCACACACACATCCATATGTACACACATACAGTATATATACACACACATGCATATGTAGATGGTAAGGAGTGCTGGGAGTTGTTGTTACCAGTCATCAGGCTGCGTACCATACAGGAATCACAGCACTGATGAGATGCAGGTAGGATCACAAACGTTTACATCATTTTACCTTATACTGTAGATGACATCTTCTCTGATTGGAGTCGTTCCCATTTCTTTTCTTTCGTTGTAGCACATGATGAGATTTGACATCCACAGTTCGTCTCTCCAGACTTCCTTCTTCTCCATCTTCAGCAGCACTTTCCGACACGATATCCTTAAAAACAAAAGAATCACTATACTGCCCCAGAAATATACAAAGCCCCCCCACACACATATTGCCCCATTGTATAATACACACACAGCACCACTTTATAACACACACAGGACCACTGTATAACACACACACAGCGCCACTGTATAACACACACACAGCGTCACTGTATAACAAACATACACCTCCGATCCCAGGTTTTTGTTGGCCCCAGGCAAAAGCATCTCAGTGGGCCCCATACTGGCATATGGACTTGTGACAGGAGTATATATAATATAGAGGCTGCGTATATATAATATAGAGGCTGGGGGCTGAATATATGTGTACTATAAAGGCTACATGCTTTTATGTATAGATATATAATATATAGGCTTCGGGCTGTGTCTCCCCATGCGCTGTACCTTTCCCCCTCTGTCCTCTGCTCCGTGTGTTGTGCCTCTCCCCCCTGTACGCTGTGTGTCTCTCCCCGTGTGCTGTGCCTCTCTCTCCGTGCGCTGTGGCTCTCTCCCTTGGGGGCTGTCTCCCTGCTGTGGCTCTCTCCCTTGTGCCTCTCTCCCCTGGACGCTGTGCCTCCTTCCACTGGGTGCTGTGCCTCTCCCCCCTGTAGGTGTGCCCGGTGTCTCTTCTCCGCACCTCCCTGACCTGTCTCCTGCCCCCCTCTCCCTCACACGGACCCGTGTCTCCACTCCCCCTCTCTCTCACAGGGGCCCCTGTGTCTCCACTACCCCTCTCCCTCAAAGGGGCCCCTGTGTCTTTCTCTCCCCCTCACAGAGGCCCCTGTGTCTCCACCTCTCCCTCACAGGGGGGCCCTGTGTCTCCTCTCCACCTCTCCCTCACAGTGGGGCCCTGTGTCTCCTCTCCACCTCTCCCTCACAGGGGCCCCTGTGTCTCCACCTCTCCATCACAGGGGCACCCTGTGTCTTCTCTCCCCCTCTCCCTCACAGGGGCCCCTATGTCTCCACCTCTCCCTCACACTCACAGGGGGGCCCTGTGTCCTCTCTCCCCCTCTCCCTCACAGGGGCCCCTATGTCTCCACCTCTCCCTCACACTCACAGGGGGGCCCTGTGTCTCCTCTCCCCCTCTCCCTCACAGGGGCCCCTGTGTCTCCACATCTTCCTATGATCTATGTCTCCTCACCCCACTTATCCTGGGGGCCCCTCAGCGCTTTCTCTCACTACAAATCTCTTCCCCCCCCCAGCGCTGTCTGTTACCTCCCTCAGTGCTGTGTTGTGTGCAACCTTCTCCCTCCTGTCCGACTGCTTCTACATTTAGCCGGCAGCATATCAGGAGAAAATGAAAGTGAAACTGATCTGCTGCCAGCTACCGTACTAGAAGGAGGGAAGCTGCACACAACAATGAACACACACATACACACACTCATACTGACACTCACACCCATACTCACACTCACTCCTCAGCTCAGGACATGTCATCTTCTGCTCCTATTTGGAGCTCTGCTTACCACTCCCGCTGGCCACATCGTTCTGGCTTCCTGGGCTCTGAGTCACCAGCAGCAGCGTGTGAGAGGAGATCGCGTCATGACCTCATCACATGCTGCTGCATGAAGGGCTGCGGGCCCCTGGGAAGATGTGACCGCTTTGTATTAAAAATCACTCTCGGTCCTCCGGCGGCCCTGGGCTGCCTGTCAGGGAGCGGAACGGACCGCTGCTGGAGCCTTCAGGGGCCCCCTAGCTGGCTGGGGCCCTGGTGCAGCTGCACCAGCTGCACCACGGTAGTTCCGCCCCTGGTCCTGTGCAGCAGCACACAGCCGTCATGCCTCAGGATTTGATCCGGTCAACCTGTGTTGTCTGATTTGCTACATGGGTTCTGTTTCTTTCCAGGTTCTCATTATCTGCTGTTCTTGTTTCATTCCTCTTTAGACAACAGGTGTTTCCATTGTTTTGTTTTCTCTGCCCTATCATCTTTTGGATGTGGCTATTTAAACCTTCCCCTGGCTGATCTTCTCATAGAACTTTATGAGTTTCCTACCTCGTTTCCTATCTCCGTAATGGGAAAGTCGGTATTCACTGAGGGCAGATTTTATCTGTGAATTGATCGTTTTAAGACTGAAAAATCAGTCCAGGAGGAGAAAGAAGCAGATCTCTCTGATAAGATATATTACAAGGATTGCGAATTTAACTTGTACTATTGATTTATCGAAAGAAAATAGAACGATGGCTACTCTTTAAAAGAAGAAAGTGAGAGACAAACGTCTTATTGCTTTACCCAGAACCTAATGGTTCAGAAAAGCTTTCCATCCCGATGGCTTCTGGTGGAGGACCATCGATGAGTTGTATGTTTCCTAAATTATATGGTCTTCAGGCACTCTCCAATTACCCAGGCACTTACAGATAGAGTACAGTTGGTTCAATGGTGTAACTTGAAGCTTAAGGGCTCCAACAGGCCCCCAATTATTGCAAGTCTTTCATAGCATCAGTCTTTATATATAGGCCAAAGGGACTTTTTTTGGCCCGGTAGGCTCCAGTTGAAGACCTGTTGCAGTTACGCGCCTGCGTTGGGCCCAGGAGTTGACTATGCTCGGTGTGGACGGAGGGTGGTCCTCAGAGACATTTGCACTGGTGGGCCTGAGTGACCCTAGCCCAGTACTGGCCCATGCTACTGAGATTTAAAGGACCCAACACATATTTTGCAATCCTCATGCCGTATCTGATTGTTCTTAGCCTCAAGCCTCATCCTTCAAGATGGCTCCTTATCTGAAGATGCCCAATGTGGGAAGTCTTGTAAGACTAATGGTAACTCCAGCGGTGATAATAGCCATTATGACAGCGCAAGAAAGTGTTAGATTTGTGTATGAAGGACACAAAGGAATCCGCGCGCCGCGTGCTACAAACAAGGCTTTCTTCTATCTATTTATCTCCATAGCATTACATAAGTGTTTGGACAGCTCCCGAGGAGGCGACTTTCATGTAGATGGCGTGATATGGTGATCAGAGCTGATGGGAGAGACTCATTATAGAGTTTTCTTCCTCCGCGCCGGGTAATCCTCACATGGAGGTTACTGATATCTGAGCTCCTAAAGTCTAATTATTTCCATTAATTAAGAAGATTACATCAAAACAAATGTCTTTCCCCAGAACTCTGTGCACGAGGGGGGCTCCTGGGTCCGGAAAGATTAGTGCGTAATACGGAATGACACATGGTAATAGGAATGGTGTCACAGACGGAGGAAGAAATAACACGTACTGCCGGAAAAAACTCCTCGGTATGACGGGATGTAGCAGAGCGGGATTGTCATTTTTCTCTATATGGTGAGGAGTGTACCGAAACCACATGGAGGTGATATAGAGATAAGCGGGGTGCACAGGCGCTGCTCATCTATCCCGCAGCGCTTATTGATCGGTTTTGCAGCAAATCTATTCTCCAAAGGTAACTACTGATGGACTGCAATATAGAGCTGCTTATTTCATTAGGAAGAGGTTCTTCAGCAGCTGCAGTTCTGAGTCCCTAGCAATGCAGAACCTCATAATACACACCTCAGCTGCTGCAGAACAATCATATCAAAGACCTCACCTGCTGCAGAGCATTGATACACAAATGTTATACAAATCTCAGCTGCTGCAGAAACTCATAATACGGACTCCGGATGCTGCAGGAACTCATAGTACACACCTCAGCTGCCGCAGAATCGTATAATACACACCTCAGCTGATGCAGAACAATCATATCAAAGACCTCACCTGCTGCAAAGCATTGATACACAAATGTCAGCTGCTGCAGAAACCCATAATACGGACTCCGTCTGCTGCAGGAACTCATAGTACACACCTCAGCTGCTGCAGAATCTTGTAATATGCAATTTAGTTGCTGAACCTCATAAGACATAACTCAGCTTCTGCAGAACCTCATGATACATATGTTAGCAGCTGCCGAACCTCATAATACACACCTCAGCTGCTGCAGAACAATCCTATTAAAGACCTCACTTGCTGCAGAGCATTGTTATACAAATTTCAGCTGCTGCAGGACCTCATAATACAAACCCCGACTGCCAAAAGAATCTCATAATGCACACCTCATCTGCTGCAGAACCTCATAATACACAACTAGGCATCTGCAGAACCTCAAAATACACTCTCAGCTGTTGCAGAACCTCATAATACACACCTTATCTGCTGCAGAACCTCATAATAGACAACTAGGCTTCTGCACAACAATCCTATCAAAGACCTCACCTGCTGCAGAGCATTGTTATACATATCTCAGCTGCTGCAGGACCTTATAATTCAGACCCTGGCTGCCACAGGAACTCATAGATCACACCTCAGCTGCTACAGAATCTCAAAATACACCTCATCTGCTGCAGAACCTCATAATACACAACTAGGCTTCATCAGAACCTCAAAATACACTCCTCAGCTGTTGCAGAACCTCATTATACACATCCTCAGCTGCTGAAAATGTCATAATAAGACCCCGCTACTGCAGGAACTCATATACACACCTCACCTGCTACAGAATCTCATAATACACACCTCAGCTGCTGCAGAACCTCATAATACACACCTCAACTTATAAACCTTTTAATCGACACTTGGCTGCTGCAGAACCTCATACTAAACATCGGATCCTGCAGAACCTGGTACTACACATCAGTTGCTGCAGAGCCTCATAATACATATCTCAGCTGCTGTAGAACATCATAATTTTTGCATCTCAGTACTGAAGACTTCATACTACCATGGATGCTGCAGAACCTATCATATATACCTCAGCTACTGCAAACCTCAATACACACCTCATTTGTTTGCAGGACATCATAATACACATCTCAGCTGCTGCAGAACATCATAATATACATCGGATGATGCAGAACTTCATCAGTCACACCTCAGCTGCTGCAAAATCTCAATGCTCACCTCAGCTGCTGCAGAACATCACTAACGACTTCAGATTCAATAGAACAAAATTGAGGAAAATCCAATGAGCTCCCCTCATTACTGTATAGAATGTAGTAGAGATGGATGGGGGAGGGGTAAATATATTTTTCTTTTTATTAACAATAGTAGCGTAAAATAATTACAATTTCTGAGTTTCCATTATACAACTCACACCTATTGTTCCAGAGCAATACATGTAAGAGAAGCTGCAAATAATACATTATAGCTCCGAGTCTAATAAAAGCAACCAATCGATGCAGAAAAAAACTCCCAAGCTCATAAATCACATTTGAAGCTGGAAGCGTTTGGAGCTGAACACCTCGGAGAGACCTCAGGATTTATAGGTTTAAGTCCACAGATCCGACACTTTTTATGCTGCTATAAAAATCTATTGGGATCTACAGCCGGTACCTCCAACATCTCAGATCACCTGGTAGGGACAACGTAGGGCCATTGTGGGAATGACTAACATTCTAATACATGTCTACATCATATAGCAAATCGGTGGAAATAACCATAAAATGTACACAGGTATCAACAGCAAGTGATAAAATAAAGCACAACATAAAAATATACACAATAGAGGAATACAGAGCGATTACTAAGATTAAGGGACAGTATCAAAGCTCGGGGAAGAGTCAGTAATGGGCCCTCTTCAATCTTGACTATACATTGAACTGCAGTAAGTCTAAGTTGCTCCTTAAGATTTTGGGCCCCATAGCGATTGTTATGATTGTAGTTATACCCATGATAAGAATTGTTGCCAATAGTCTCGATTTCGGTAGGACAGTCCTGTAAACTGGAAATCAAAAAAAGCAAGTTTAGCAAACGTAGTCCCAAAAGTGAGTATTTGGGGCCCTCCTGGTTCTTCCTGGCCTCAGACTACCGACTTGGATTCAAATATTTTAGATCAATTCTGATTATCATATTCAAACTATAAGCTAGGACGTTTAGAAACTGCAGTGTCCCAAATGCCCACTTTTGGGGGTATAAAAGGGGTCTTTCTACATGAAACCAATAATAAATCTATTATAACTCAGTAGGGTGGATCATTGAACCCTAAAGTTGGCTGTACATTTGAGAAGATTCAGCAGCTTCATGCTGTAACAAGTGTAGATATCTCAGGAATCTAATAGCGTGGGGGCAAAGACACGACTGAGACAAGGTGTAAAGGTAAAAGTGTGTATTAAAGGGAACCTGTCAGGTCATTTTTGGCCCTGAACCTATCACTACCTGTCCCTGCAGCTTCCTAGAAAATCCCTAACCATTCCTGTCTGAGCTAAATGTGTCCTGTAATCACTGTGTAAATTCATTTTTATACTTACATCTAGAATACTGGATGTAATCTGACTGGGTGTTCTCCTCGGCTCCAATTACCCCCTCGCTGCATGTGTATCACGTTCCGGAGGGCGTGATACTGGTCTTCTTATATGCGCATTCCCAGCTTCTAAATTCAATCTTCTTCCGGGTATGACGCCGCTGGGCCACATAATTTCCAGACCTGCACTGTGTTATTCCTTGCAAGGTGTATCTGCGGGCTTCATAATGCGCAGTGCCACTGTCTCCAGCCAGAGAGGAGCGGACGGGGTGGGGGGGTGCTATCGGTCTGCGGGGGGGTTGCTATTGGTCCGAAGTGAGGACCAGGGGGGGATGCTATCGGTCCGGAGTGAAGAGCCGGGGGGGGGGAAGCTGCCGCTGGATCTATCAGCCCCAAGTCCACCCGCGTCCCGTCGTCTGCATCCCGGCCCCCACTTCTGCGTGGCCGCTCTCACTGTGGGGGCGGCCCTAAAGTAGGAATAATCAAAAGCAAAATCATGAACAGTCCTGAGTACTGCAACTAAAACCAAAATAAACAGTAAAGCCACAGTCGAGCTTTTAAGGCAAACTAAATTTACATGAACTGAGCCAGGCTGGCAGAAGCTAAAGCTGAAACACACTCAACACTGAGCAGCTTGATGCAGAAGGCTAACTGGAAGCAGGTGTAGTAAGCTAGACATCAGACTATAAGTAACTGGTAAAAGCCGAACCGGAATAGCTGGAAGAGGAGCACAATCTTGAGATGTACAAGGAGTTGGGGATCCAAGTAAAATACTCAAGAAAGGTCTGGAAGATGGACTGGAGCTTATATAGGCAGGAAGGCAGGAACACATGGACAGGAACGAGGTAGCGGACACCATCTTAGATAAAGGTGAAGAGACACAAAAAGTTGAAGAATGAAGAGCTGGAATCCTGACACATGCTTCGCTCAACTGACTGGATATGCTAACATCAATGGTGGAATGAGAATAAGCGACTGCTAGACACTCTGAAAATATAAAAACAACAAAACATAGGGACAACACAGGTCAACACCTTTCAAGCTCTAGGCTTTTAGTCAGGACAAACAGCCTAGAGATCGAAACGCATTGAGATGTGTTGCCTCTCATTTGCCAACCTGATTTGAAGGTTGGACAATTTTTACCCCAGTTTTTAACAGTTAAGTTTTCCTTCAAATGCAAAAATCCAAATACTTGCCCTGGCCCAGTATCCAAATACATGGGACAAGGAAGAGTATCTTAGTGACCACCATGAAATATTCTACAGGACAAATTCAGCCTCCATTGTCTATTGATGAAATTATTTAGATCTGCTACATGTACCTTTCGAGGTGGATATACTACATGAACTTCCTGAGGTGGACATACCAGAGGTGGACATACCACATGCAAAGCCTGAGGTGGACCTGAGGTGTAACCACCTGTACCTCTCGAGGTGGATATACTACATTCAGAGCCTGAGGTAGACATACCATAGGTGGACATACTACATGGACAGCCTAAGGTGGACATACCACATGGACAGCCTGAGGTGGACATACTACATGGACAGCCTGAGGTGGACATACTACATGGACAGCCTGAGGTGGACATACTACATGGACAGCCTGAGGTGGACATACCACATGGACAGCCTGAGGTGGACATACCACATGGACAGCCTGAGGTGGACATACTACATGGACAGCCTGAGGTGGACATACTACATGGACAGCCTGAGGTGGACATACCACATGGACAGCCTGAGGTGGACATACTACATGGACAGCCTGAGGTGGCCATACTACATGGACAGCCTGAGGTGGACATACCACATGGACAGCCTGAGGTGGACATACTACATGGACAGCCTGAGGTGGACATACTACATGGACAGCCTGAGGTGGACATACCACATGGACAGCCTGAGGTGGACATACTACATGGACAGCCTGAGGTGGACATACTACATGGACAGCCTGAGGTGTACATACCACATGGACAGCCTGAGGTGGACATACTACATGGACAGCCTGAGGTGGACATACTACATGGACAGCCTGAGGTGGACATACTACATGGACAGCCTGAGGTGGACATACTACATGGACAGCCTGAGGTGGACATACTACATGGAAGCCTGAGGTGGACATACACATGGACAGCCTGAGGTGGACATACACATGGACAGCCTGAGGTGGACATACTACATGATAGACCTTCGAGGTGGAATACATGAACATTTCTGTAGGGTGGATACAATGACACATGAGGCTGAGGCATTTACATATACAGCCAACTGGAAATACCATGAAGGTGGACAAAATACATAGGATGAACCTGAGTCACATACACGTGGACAGCCTACTGAAATACCATCAGATGAACATACTACATGACATCCTGAGCTGAACATTACTACATGAATAGCTGAGGTAGAAATACACATAGGTGGACTTCCTACGTGGCCAGCCTGAGGTGGACATACTATATGTACCTCTCAAAGTGGATATACTACATGAACATTCTGAGGTGGCCATACTAGAGGTGAACATAACAACATGGACAGCCTGAGGTGGACATACTACATGGACAGCCTGAGGTGGACATACTACATGGACAGCCTGAGGTGGACATACTACATGGACAGCCTGAGGTGGACATACTACATGGACAGCCTGAGGTGGACATACCACATGGACAGCCTGAGGTGGACATACACATGGACACCTGAGGTGGACATACCACATGGACATGCCTGAGGTGGACATACACATGGACAGCCTGAGGTGACATACTACATGGACAGCCTGAGGTGGACATACACATGGACAGCCTGAGGTGGACATACACATGGACACCTGAGGTGGCCATACTACAGGACAGCCTGGTGGACATACCTACATGGACAGCCTGATGGACATACTACATGGACAGCCTAAGGTGGACATACTACATGGACAGCCTGAGGTGGACATACTAATGGACACCTGAGTGGACATACTACATGGACAGCCTGAGGTGGCTACATGACTCACATGGAAGCTGAGGTGGACATACTACATGGACAGCCTGAGGTGGACATACTACATGGACAGCCTGAGGTGGACATACTACATGGACAGCCTGAGGTGGACATACTACATGGACAGCCTGAGGTGGACATACTACATGGAAGCCTGAGGTGGACTATACATGACATCTAGTGGACATCATGAGTGGCTTGACATACTACATGGAAGCCTGAGGTGGACATACTACATGGACAGCCTGAGGTGGACATACTACATGGACAGCCTGAGTGGACATACTACATGGACAGCCTGAGGTGGACATACTACGACATCTGAGTTAAACCTAGGTGGACATCCTACGGTGGACACCTGAGGTGGACATACTATGATGGGGAATATCAGAAGGGGAATACGACACTAGGTGGAAAAGACGCGAGTGAATAATGAAGCCGGGTGCAACACATGGACAGCTGAGGCGTGGACAACAATGGACAGCGGTGACAACTACATGATGGTGAACATCTGAGTGGACATACTGACAGCCTAGGTGATACTACTGGAAGCTGGGTGACACATGAGCTGAGTGGAAACAGGACAGCTGAGGTGAATACATGGACTGGGTGGACAACACTGACAGCTGAGTGGACTACAATACCAGTGGATCATGAATGAGTATACACTGAAGTAGTGCACTACATGACACTGAGTGACTACGAGCTGAGGTGACATACACAGAATGAGTGGACATACTACATGGACAGCTGAGTGGACAATACTCATGTACCTGAGGTGGACATAATCTCATAGCCTGAGGTGGACTAATGACAGCCTGATGTGACATACAGACATGAGTGATATACATGGACCTAGGTGCTCACTGGAGCTGAGGTGGACATACCATGGACAGACAGCTAGGGACATTTATAGGACAGCTGAGTGGCTCTAATGGAGGAGTGACATAACTGGAACTGGTGGACTACAATGGAAGCTGAGGGACATACACAGAAGGGGTGAAACAATGACACTGTATACATGGAAGTGAGTGGAATACCTGACTAATGGACGTACTAATGAACCTAGCTATCATGAGTTGTACCTCTAAGTGGATATACTACATGGAACATCTGAGGTGGCCATACTAGAGGGACTACATGAACTGAGTGGATATACATGACAGCCTGAGGTGGACATACTACATGGACAGCCTGAGGTGGACATACTACATGGACAGCCTGAGGTGGACATACTACATGGACAGCCTGAGGTGGACATACCACATGGACAGCCTGAGGTGGACATACCAATGGACAGCCTGAGGTGGACATACCACATGGACAGCCTGAGGTGGACATACTACATGGACAGCCTGAGGTGGACATACTACATGGACAGCCTGAGGTGGACATACCACATGGACAGCCTGAGGTGGACATACTACATGGAAGCCTGAGTGGCCATCTACATGGACAGCCTGAGGTGGACATACACATGGACAGCCTGAGGTGGACATACTACATGGACAGCCTGAGGTGGACATACTACATGGAAGCCTGAGGTGGACATAACATGACACCTGAGGTGGAATACACATGGACATGCCTGAGTGACTATACATGACAGCTGAGGTGGACATACTACATGGACAGCCTGAGGTGGACATACTACATGGACAGCCTAGTGGACTACTACATGGAAGCTGAGTGGACATAACATGGACACCTAGGTGACATACTACATGGACAGCTGAGTGGACATACTACATGGAACCTGAGGTGATAACTACATGGACAGCCTGAGGTGGACATATACATGGACAGCCTGAGTGGACATATCTAGCATGGACAGCCTGAGGTGGACATACTACATGGAGACCTGAGGTGGAACATACTACATGGACAGCCTGAGGTGGACATACTACATGGAGCATGAGGTGAACATACTACATGGACATGCCTGAGTGGACATACTACATGACAGCTGATGGTAACAGATACCTAGGTGGACATACTACATGGCACAGCCTGAGGTGGACATACTACTATGGTAACACCTGAGGTGGATATACTACATGGACACAGCTACTGAGGTGGACATACTACATGGACAGCCTGAGGTGGACATACTACATGGACAGCCTGAGGTGGACATACTACATGGACAGCCTGAGGTGGACATACTACATGGACAGCCTGAGGTGGACATACTACATGGATAGCCTGAGGTGGACATACTACATGGACAGCCTGAGGTGGACATACTACATGGACAGCCTGAGGTGGACATACTACATGGATAGCCTGAGGTGGACATACTACATGGACAGCCTGAGGTGGACATACTACATGGACAGCCTGAGGTGGACATACTACATGGACAGCCTGAGGTGGACATACTACATGGACAGCCTGAGGTGGACATACCACATGGACAGCCTGAGGTGGACATACTACATGGACAGCCTGAGGTGGACATACTACATGGACAGCCTGAGGTGGACATACTACATGGACAGCCTGAGGTGGACATACTACATGGACAGCCTGAGGTGGACATTCTATATGGACAGCCTGAGGTGGACATACTACATGGATAGCCTGAGGTGGACATACTACATGGATAGCCTGAGGTGGACATACTACATGGACAGCCTGAGGTGGAGAAACTAGTGTTGGACATATCACATGAATAGTGTGAAGTGGATATACCAGCGGTGGATATACAACTTTGACACCCTGAGAGTTTCATTTCACATGGACAGTATGAGGAGGACATACCATGTATACAGCCTATATGGACTCGTTACCTTACAATGCAAACAACACATCTTCCTCCTGTCTACCAGAGGTCATGTATGTAATTGTATGTAATGACCAGCATTAATGATTCCCATGGTTCATTACTTCTGGATTAGAGTCCACCAGAGAATTTCCTTCCCTAGATAAGGAAGAAACATTGTAATGAGCTCTAAGCTAAATTGTAGAATACCAAGGCTGATGGATATTAATTTGTAAGGGCAGCCAACATGGATATTGACTGTCTTACATCAGTTTTCACACCTAATCTGTGCTATGTGCCTTGTGCAAAGTAGCAAGGAGTAAATTACACCCGATACCCTCAGGTAGTCCGCATCTCTGGAGTTAATTGACACCTCGCCTCCGCGCACCCCCCAAGGTAAGCACTCAGTGGAATATTGTACTACGACTGTGCCTTTGTGAAGGTAAGAACGCAGCAGACGATAGATAGATAGATAGATAGATAGATAGATAGATAGATAGATAGATAGATAGATAGATAGATAGATACAGGAGCATCTCAATAAATTAGAATAGCATCATAAAAAGTTAATTTATTTCAGTAACTCAATACATAAAGTGAAACACATATTGTCACGTGTAGTGAGAATGCTGGTGAGGGAATGGTAATTACAGGCAGGGTGACCAGGGAAGACTAGATCGGCCCTAGTCTTGGACCCCTGAATGGCCCTGATCCTGAAGGTATCTCTGAAGCTGAGAAGGTTCGGGCCTCCAGCCTCTCCCTAAAGCTCCTCCACCAGCCCTGCGCTATTCCCCCCTCACCTCCCTCCACAGAACTGGGATACAGCAACTCCAAAGGAAAGGACTTCAGAAACACAAAACACACAGGTCAGCACAGCACGGCTTCCAGACATAGAGTGAAACTCTATCAGCAGCACCACCTGGTGGAAGGAGAGGCTACTTAAAGGCTAGGGGGAGTGGAGCCCAGGTGAGTCACACATTCACCCCTCAACCAGCAGTTGAACCTAATAGTGAATGCAGTTCCGGAACACAACGCAGGAGGCCAGGACCTTCACAACTATCACCCATGCAGCTCTTAAAGGCAAACACATACACAGCAGCATCCAGCAATGTCAGCGCGCCAACTAAGCGCGTGACACAATATAGAGTCATTACACACAGAGTGATCTATTTCATGAGTTTATTTCTGTTATTGTTGATGATTATGGCTCACAGCCAACGAAAACCCAGAGGTCATTATCTCAGAAGATAGTCTAGGGAGGATGAAGGGTTAAAAACTGTGCTGCCGTATTCCACGAGACATCAAAGGGTGAATATAATATTGATTTAGTAGTCAACGCGTTTCAGGGTTCCCAGAAATACCCTGAAATATGGTAATCTGATATTGATTTCTGATGATATTCTAATTCATTGAGATGCACGTAGTAGATAGATAGATGTATAGATAGATAGACAGACAGATCTAATGTTTCCCACTGTAGGATATGAAGGTAGCAGGAGTCTCCGCAGACCCAGCGGCTAAATATACGTACAGGGTGAGAGCCCGCTCACTGTATATAGGTCACAGTTTTCCGCCATGACACCTAATATCAGCAGTATTTTACAGTTGCCGCTTCATTTGCCAGTTTTCCGAATCACTGATCACAGTGTAATTATAGGGATTTCTGCACAGATTAGCTTCACTCCGGCACCGGTAGAGGACATTAATGTATATACTGCTCCCGTTTCCTATACCACGCGGTTTTTGCACGCCCACTCCACCACTTAAGTGAGCAGCAGCTTTTAACAACTTTATTTAAAAGCCGTATTTGCATTCGTCATTTATCCCCCGAGCATTAATATTATGGATTATTTTAATGCCATTATATCTTTTTAGTGCACCTCTTTATGACCTTGTTAATGCATACTAAATTTTTCGTGCCTTGTTATAGTTCTATGGCAAAATGGGAGAATAAAGGACTTTGCATCTGCTGTTCTTGGTGTATGCGCTTCACCCGGAGGGGCGAGGCACAAAATCTGCGTTTTCTTAAAATGAGAAAGAGCCAGAATGTGCCATAGTAATAGATAGGCAGAACTGGATATAATCTGTGTGGCCCCCACTAACCATAATACTGAGGTCTACTGGCTCACTGACTGACTCTCAGTTGACTCATTCTGCAGCCAAGAATATACAAGAGGCTAAAGAAGGTAAACCGTTGACATTTTTTAGAAACCCAATTACAAAAATGATTTTAAGCCCCAAATACAAGAATTTAACTAATAAAAATACCTTTAAACTATAGATAATAGGACCCGGTTAGTGATTTTCGACTGGAGCACGGGAGTTTCAAGTGAGATCTCTGATAATAGTAAGTCTACGTAGCCTTCCTATTAGTATTTCATTGGCCCAAATTGGGACATTAAAGCCCCGCCGGCAGGATAGCCTAGAGACGCTCCCCCAAATCAGACAAGAATTCTCACTTTTGGGTGGTTTTACCTAAATCCTGCTTCCGTTAAGATCACCGGACCGTCCCGGTAACATTTGCCGGCCTTATTTCATCTCCTTTTTTTGCTGTGACTTTAGTTTTGGAATCCGTAATTTTTGGCATTGGGAAGTTGAGAAATAATGCGTCTGAGATGGAAATTTCCACCGTAGAATTTTTTAGCTCAAGTATGAAAGAGTAACAAAAGAGCCATAATAATTGTTGTGCAACCACAGTGGTCACGTCATGCTACACCATAATGGATAACACCGGAGCTGCACAGACAGACGCTGGTCAACAGGACAGATGCTAAACTGTAGGACATACACTGGTCAGCAGGACAGACGCTGGTCGGCAAGACAGACTCTTATCGGCAGGACAGACGCTGGTCGGCAGGACAGACGCTGGTCGCCAAGACAGACTCTTATCGGCTGGACAGACGCTGGTCGGCAGGACAGACGCTGGTCGCCAAGACAGACTCTTATCAGCTGGACAGACGCTGGTCGGCAGGACAGACTCTGGTCGGCAGCCGGCAGGAAAGAAACTGGTTGGCAGCACAGGCGTTGGCTTGCAAGAAAGACTCTGGTGGGCAAGATAGATGATGATCGGCAGGATAGACGCTGTTTGGCAGGACAGATGCAGGTCAACAAGACATACACTGATCAGTTGGACAGATGCTAGTCGGCAGAACAGATGCTTGTAGAGAGGAAAGACACTGATCGGTATGACAGATGCTGGTCGGTAGGACAGACCCCGGTTGGCAGGACAGATGCTGTTCGGCAGGAAAGATGTCGCACCCGCAGGGGCCGAGGTACTCAGAACCGGACCGTACTGTCTCTGTGGTGCCACGGCGGCATGGCTCAGCTCTGTGGTCCTAGGTGCGGCAATAAAAAGGGGGATAATAATAAAGTTTATTCGTGACGCCACCCGTGGGTCATGGCCAATGTGGCAACCGCTGCCGTGGAATCCACTTGGTACGATGGTGATGGTGGCAGCCAGGATGGTGAGCCCTCCATGGGTAGGACTGGGTCCCCGGGCAGAGGGAGAAGTCCTGCGTGCCCGGGATGCTGCACTTCTCTTTGTCACTCAGCTCCTCGAACCAGCACGCGCAGGTAGCAAGTGTATGACTCCGCAGGCGAGCCGCTGCCGTTACTGTCTCAATAAGTCACACACACAGTTTTTGAGTTGGCCGGGTACTTTAATTTCCTCATTACTCAACACACTGTTCTTTGCACACAAGCTGTAGACCGGGTCCACGCAACATTTACCGGCTGGGGCTCTTACTGCAGCTGGGACGGTTCCTCTGTGTCACTCCCCTCAGTGTATATCGGGCCCTTCCGTTCTCTCCTCTCTCTCGGCTACGGGTTCAGTCTGGCCATCACAGGCTCTACAGTGAATCATCCCACACTCTGGCTTTGTCCTACTCCGTACCGGTTGTTGGGTCCCGGGGACTTGGAGTTCCCGCACCACGCCGGGTGTCTCCTGGTTAGGGGCATAAAGCATTCCCGGCCACATCTACAGAGCCGTCTCTCTGGATTCTCTGGCCCAGCCACCAGTGACCAGGGTTAGTCGGGCTCACCTGGCTCCTTATACCGTCCACAGCTCACGGTTCTCAGCTTTTTGGGCTCCCGGCCAGCCATTAGTAGTGTAGGCCGCCGGGCCCTATTGTTCTCTCTGTCTGTCGCTGTCTGAACTTAGCTGTGGGGTGTCTCGGTTTGGGGAGGCTTCCCTACTTCTCCACCCTCCAGGGATTCACTTGATCGACTCGCCCAACTTAGTGTTCTAGTGTTTTACTACTGTTCCTACACCCCCTTGTCTACTTCCCATCCACACGTAGCTTCTCCCGCCACCCCTCTCCTGGCATGAAGCGACTTGGGCTCAGGGTCGGAGTGTGTGTATGTGGGTGTTTTTGTGAGCTGACCGTTTTACCTGTCCCACTGCAGTTCACCCTGTGGCCAGCTGGTCACAGGGGCGCCACAAAGACACTGATCGGTAAGACAGATGCTGGTTGGTAGGACAGGCGCTGGTTGGTTTGACAGATGCTGGTCGGTTAGACAGATGTTGGTAGGCAGGGAAGACACTGATTGGTAAGACAGATGTTGGTCGGTAGGTCAGACGATGGTAGGTAAGACAGATGCTGGTAGGCAGGAAAGACACTGATTGTTAAAACATGCTGGTGACCTGGACAGATACTCGTCTGCAGGAAAGACGTTGGTCGGTAAGACAGACGCTGGTTGTCAGGACAGACGCTGGTTGGCAGGAAAGATGCTGGTTGCTAAGACAGATGTTGGTCAGCAGGACAGATGCTGGTCGGCAGGACAGATGCTGGTTGGCAGAACAGACGCTGGTCGGCAGGACAGATGCTGGTTGGTAATGTGGCGCCCTTCCGGGTAAACTGCTACCAGAGGTACTGAACTTCTGCAGTTAGGAAGTGTAGTGCCCCAATTCTCCAGGTGTTGGAATGGCATGGTTGAGCTCACAACACAACACACATGTAGTGACAGGCTGAGGAGGACCAAGGCCACAAAAGGGGGACGGGACAATGTTAGGAGCGTTAGTTCAGTAGTAGGAGAACAGAGGAGTAACATCAACTGATGGAGGAGTGGTAGTCGGGAGTGTAGAGGCGGTGTGGTGCTGCCTCCCGTGGGTTGAAGCTTTACCATCTCGCTCGCCGGGAAGGAGAGAACAGCCCGGTAGAGACAGACAAGAACTAGGGATGAGCGAGTAGCGAAATATTCGGACTCGCTATACAAGCAAAGAGTGGGTCACGATACTCGGGTACTAATGTAAGTCAATGGGAAATGTGAGTATTGCGAGTAATTCCTCAGCTGGACCCTATACAGCGATCTGGGGCTGAGGAAAAGGCTGAAATGGCTGCATGATTGTTTAAAAGCCGGCGGTAAAATGCCCGATCCTTGGCCTCCCATCCCGATCCTCCGCTCCCCCCTGCGAGTCCCACCCAGATCCTGAGTTAGGACCGGGCGGGGAGCGGAGCACAAGGGAGCAGGGAGCGTAGGACCCGGGCAGGGAATCTGGCGGTAAGAAGACTTCACCGCCGGCTTTCCCATTCTATGCTGCACTCCCCGTTCCCTGATGCCCACTCCCTGGTTCAGCACTCCCCGCCCGGTCTTAACTTAGGATCGGCCAGAGATGCGGCGGGGGAGCGGGGAGGGGGCATCAGAGAGCGGGGAGTGCTGCACAGCACAGGAAAGCCGGCGGTGAAGTCTTCTCACTCCCGGCTTTCCCGCCGGTTATTTCAAATGAACAGCTGAGGTATGAGCTGATGCTGATCAGCTGTTCATTTGAAATAGCTGCGGTGCTGTCAGGGTTCATGTGAGTTCATGCTTGACTGCATAAACTCACATGAACTTTCCCATGGCCACCCAGCTCAGCTACATCTCTGGTAGAGGTTTTTTCTCTGTATTATTATTTTTTAACACTTTAATAGAAATTTATGGCAGTCATGTCTAATATTGGCGTGACCCCATGAATTTCGGGCTTATGGCCAGCTAATAATACAAAGCTGGCCCTAACCCCTTTATTACCCAGTGAGCCATCACACCAGGGCCCTGGATGAGCTGGATACAGTGCCAGGAGATGGCGCTTTTATGAACCCTGTCCCCTCTCATGGTGCTGAAGCCCTGTCTCACCTTCAGCACCTGCAGTGTTCAGCACCATGAGAGGGGACAGCTCCCCATAGACAGTAACAGAGCGCCGGCTTTCTCAGTGAATTTATAAAGCCGACAGTTCTTTTAACCCATTTTACAGAACAATTAACCCCTTCACACACATGGTGTAAGGACACAATGTCTGCAGAGAGTGAGGACACTCTCAACATACATGGTGCCACTACACTAGCTGCATATTAACCCCTTCATCACTGGGATTTGAGCCGCATCAGCATCCTCTGCGCACACATGCGGTGCAGAGGATGCTGATGGGGTTAATCACTAAAATAACCCCGGAATACATTATTTTACAACAATCATTATTGTATTAGCTAATCATCTTGTACCGCTGCTGTCACAGCGGTACAAGATGATAGCTTGCTGTACCGGCAAAGCGAGAAATACAAGATGATAGCTTACTGTACCAGCAAAGCTGTCATTTTAAACTTGTCGGCTTTAACAGCCGGCGAGTTTAAAGCGTTTTTGGCGCCACACTCGCACCGTATGCTGTATGGGGGCGAGATTTTCTTGCCCCCATACACTTGCATTATGCTCACGCGCGTCAGAATCGCGTGCAGCCGCAGCATGCCGCGATTGCACTTGCTTCTGACTCGCAATGCGAGTTAAGTGCGAGGGACTCGCACCAGTGTGCCCTGCCTGATAGGGCAACACTGGTTCGAGTGCAATGCGAGTTTCCCTCGCATTGCACTCGTGCGAGTCCCTTGCCCAGTGTGCCTTCAGCCTTAGTCTCGTAGATGTCTTAGGTTATGTGCCCACATTGCAGGTTTAGTTTCAGAAATTTCTGCACCAAATTTGTATCTTCAGGCAGGAAAACCGATGTGGCAGGTGTTAAATCATACTTACCAGTCACCGCACTGCTTTCACACTACTTCTGGGTCGGCTCATTAAACTTCATGAATATTCACTGCATCCCCCGCCCATTCTCTGTGCTTGCATCTTTGATTAGTTGCCAAGCACTGTGTCCCTGAGTGAATGAATTAATATTCACTTAATCCCCCGCCTACTCTCTGTGCCAGCATCTATGATTGGTTGCCGAGCCTAAGTGTCCTCGAGTGAATAAATGAATATTCACTTCATCCCCTGTCCATTCTCTGTGCCAGAATCTGTGATTGGTTGCCCAGTCTCAGTGTCCCCAAGTGAACAAATATTCACTGCATTCCTCGTCCACCCTCTGTGCCAGCAACTGTGATTGGTTGCCCAGCCTCAGTGTCCCCAAGTGAATAAATGAATATTCACTACATCCTTCCCCCACCCTCTGTGCCAGCATCTGTGATTGGTTGCCCAGCCTCAGTGTCCCCAAGTGAATAAATGAATATTCACTACATCCTTCCCCCACCCTCTGTGCCCGCATCTGTGATTGGTTGCCCAGCCTCAGTGTCTCCAAGTGAATAAGTGAATATTCACTGCATCCCTCGCCCACCCTCTGTGCCAGCATCTGTGATTGGTTGCTCGGCCTCATAGTCCCTGTCTGTATCCCCGGAGTGAATAAATAATTGAGAAAATGGAGCACGGTCCCTGAATATTTGATACACAAAGCAGATAAAGCAGGCAACTCAAAGAATTCAGGAACGGTTTTGACATTTTGTTCTGTGCACCTTCCATTACAGCCGCGAGAGGCTTCTCAGTGGAAGAATGAGCATGTGACTTCACCCAATTCAAAGTTTTCGAACCCTGAACGTGTGGACGGCAATGTGTTCATTTTTTGCAGCTGTTTTGTGGCGCTAAATCAGGCAGAATCCAGAGGGAATCCATCCGAAAAAGATGCCGTCTGCACAAAACCTAAAATGCTTGGAGACTCTTCCTATGGGAAATCCACTTTGCTTTTCTCAGTTTTTTGAGCATTTTTACCTAAACAGGTTTTGAAAGGCTGATTTCTTTTCTTTTTTTTTTGGAAGCATTCAAAACTTAGGAAATAAAGACAGACATTCATAAGAAAGGCAATGCAAACCCAATTAGAATAAAATATGTACAAAGCAATTCTATGACCTTTATAAAAGATATAAATGTTTAAATGTGTCCTGCATTTTCTAATTTAAAAAAAGCTCAAATTTTTATTTTCTTTTTAACAAATCTGATAGAGATAAAAGAGAGAAAAAGAGAGAATACATTTGAGTGTATGGTTTTAGAAGGGGGGAGATAAAGGCACAAAAAAAAACCTTGGAAATGGAGCCTGGTGATTAGCGGATCACAGACTAATAATAGTGCACAGTGCACTCCGATATGATTAGTAGTGCTATCTCCACGGGAACCCCCAGGCGCCTCTCTGTTCAGCATGGAGGGCGGGGCCATGGGACCTGGGGCCCACCGGGGAATTACCCGATTCCCCGGCAGGCCAGACCGACTCTGACTGTGGCAGATATGATAAATGAGTTTGTAGTTGGCAATGTCGGGAAATATGACAGTACAGGCCAGTGGATGGCGCTATGCACACCAGAATTCGGACACAGCGTACTATTAGACCAGGAGACGACTCCTCCTCTTCGAGGGTCCACACAACCTGACCCTTGGCATACTAGTGTGATGAGGGTCCAGCGATACAGAGCCTTGGTAGTCCCGGGCAAGGTGGATCCCCTGCTGGGTTTGCAGCACGCCCCTCCCTTAATGACTACCAATAATTATTATTAACAACTTTCATAGCTCACGGATACCGGGGAGCAATATTCACCTTGAACAGTAGATGTTCGCAAGCATATAATTATCAACCTTATGCATAAATGTATAACACTTCAACATCTTCTTGTATACACTGTGCTGTCCAGGGCTGGGGGGACTATGCAGAACCCTAGACTCCTGCATACGTGCCCCCCAGGCCAGCCCACCTCTGCCATTTACAAGTGGATGAAGCTTTCCCATTTTGCCTAACCTGCTATGCCCATACGCACATAGGGGATTAGATGCATTTAACCAATGCCTCAGCTGGGCATGTTGCTTTATGAAGTTCACCTTTGGGATCCCAGTAATTAGGTGGAGGGCCAAGTTGGATGAGGCAGCAGTAGACCTGGTCATCAAAGCTCCACAACTATGTTTATGAATATGTAAAACTGGAGAAGATACAAGTTGGCTTTGATTGTCACCATGTCTGTTGGCGCATGAACCTCTCATCCAACTATGATGCACAGGTGAGAGATGCCCTCACAAATCCTGAAGATGCCCGGACGATCTCAACATTAATTATGAAGAGCAGCCACCTCTTTCCCCAACTCGTGAGTGTTGTCCTGGCTTCTGTGTCCCTTATGTTCTTCTGTCATGTTTTTCTATTCTCATTTTGGGTATGTGCTTATTTTTAATTTCTTTTTTACCTTTTCATCCATTTGATGGCAAAATAAGTATTGCGGTGAAATGTATTTTTTTCAGTTTTTTTTTCCAGATTTTCTGACGTGTACGTGTTAAGGGGATGGCGCGAGGCTGTTGTAGTTGCAGGCGAGGGCGAGGATCAGCTACTCTACAGCCCTGGATGGTCAGTCCACTCCCCGGCCACCGCCCTAGTGCAAACGGGTAACACTACGGTTCTTTTCCTTACAGTGACACACAGGCACAGCAGGTTTCTTTTTGAGTTTTACTTTCCACTTGAAACAAATGAGGATTTACTCGCTGATAGCGGGTTCGTTCCTCTTCCCACAAATGGGGTTGCATCTTCTATCGTTACAGTCAATTTAACAGCCAACCGCTTCCCTGGCTCTTGGGTCTCTACATAGATGTTCAAGCGTCTCGTCCTTCTCATTAACATCATTATTCATCCACAAATTCAAAAAGTCTTACGAGACCACTCCGTCCCACCCCTAGGGATTTAGCATGTGCATTATTGGAATAGCCAGTAGGACAGCACTCCTCCATGATCATGACTGAGGCCCGCTCACAGGAGCCCTGGAGCCTTGAGCAACTAGGAGAATCTTTGAGTTACTCCAGAGAAAAACGGACACTACTCGGGATGTTTCCCACAGACTCAAATCTGGAGAGATGTAGTCATCTAGCTGTCGCAGCCCTGTTCCTCTATTCTTGAACCTGTCCAGGACATGAGTTTGGCCCAGAAGGTCCAACAAAATATGGGGACTCCTCCTCTCCACACCTCCCACCGGCACAGCATGGTCTGTTTTGTTCTTCTTACTCCACCCCTAAGGGGTGTGCAAACTGCCCAACCACTATTAACCTTAGCCAGCTTGCAGACGCCAGGAAAGCCGTCATTTACATGGTGGACACTTCAAATAAACATAGTATGCAACACACAGTTTACAATTATATGAAGTTAACGGTAACAGACCCTTCCAGAGCGAGACTGGAAGCCCCAAAGCCCCCTACGTCTGTGTTTGTTGACTATAGTGTGCCCAACTTACATACAGTTCTATGATTGGGATTCATACATCAACATACTAGACAAAATTGTTAGGGATAGTCATTTGAGAAAATTGAAAGGCATCTAGAAGTAGTGTAAAGGCAAAATTCAGGGCTGTTATTGGCAATATCATTAAAAGGCTTGTGAAGAAGTTCCAAGTCATCAGCACATCCTTAGGATTGTTCAAAGCATGGCCCGTCGGTGGGGTCCTAAACATAGGAAAATAATATGGTACATACAGGGCATGGCCTTTAAAATAATGCAAATCTCTTTGGGTAACACTGGTTACGTGCCTTGTATTGCGGGTGCAAAGGTGCAAAAACTCTTGTCCTCTTGGGGCAGAAACACTTCTGTAAAGAATGCGAGAAATAACAAAGACAAGAGACTGTTCTATAATTCTTAACAATCAATGGTTACAAGATTATGAATGGGCGAAACGGGTGGGAGATGAGGATGGGTGTGAATGGGGTGGAGGCGCTGGAGTGCTGGTGTGTTGGGTAAATGTGAGGTATTGGTAGGTATTTTGGACCAAAACACGTAAGCTTGTAATCCAAGTCAAGGGTCCTTATGCTTCCGAGTCCCTGAACATTAACATTCATGAATAATAATATAAAAAGGAACATAAGTTAAAAAACTCACAATCAGCAGTTATATGGTCTGTGACCAAATGCACTCAACAGGATGCAGTAAGCCTTTGTTATCTAGGAAAAGGCAAAATACCAGCGCTCCAATCACTCTCACCTCCTTGTTTTGGAGGGAGAAGGAGGTGAGAGTGATTGGAGTGCTGGTATTTTGCCCCTGTTTTGCCTTTCCCTATCTAAGGCTTACTGCATCCTGCTGAGTGCATTGGGTCACAGACCATATAACTGCTGATGGTGAGTTTTTTAACTTGTGTTGGGTAAATGTCACGTCACGAGTATCTTCCATCATTAGGAGACTTGTGACAGCTCTGGGCTTTACAGAGTGTGATGGAAGTCAATGTGAAAGATCTTATGAAATAATGCCTGAGTTCTGCATTGACTCCAATTATACCCATCCGAGCGTCAAGATACTGGTTACGAGCCCCGAGCACCCGAGCACGGCAATGCTCTGAATACTGTAGAAAGCAGCTTTTCATTTGCATTAAAAAATGCTGCATATGAGCATCCCCTAAGATACAATCACACCTGACTCCGGCTTCCACGTGCCTGTCCTACATCTGCCACAACAGTTCTCCAATTAGAACCAGCAATGGAGATTTCTTTAAGGAGGGAGCGATTTAGGATTTTTTATTGCCTTGCACATTTCATGGATAGTGTCTCAGCCATCGCGTGCACCGCAGAGCCATTAATCCCTGAATACATTTCTCTGTGCTTTGCCCAAATGACGTTCTGTTAAAATTGCCCAGGGCCATGGGCTCATCGACCTTATCTGTAGGAGTCAGTGCCAGGCTGGATGGGGGAGCTGCGGGCTGTGATGGAAGCACTGTAATACCATCTGCAGATTCAGATTAACTCAGCTGTAACTGCAAACTCGGGCCCCTACCCGGAGCCCATGCAGAGCACTGGGAGCAGACTCAATCAGAGCTGACGTAGGAACAGGCATAGAGAGGAGGTGGAGGATGGAAGGAGGAAAATCTGAACGTGACGCCACCATTATGATGGGAGTAACACATCATCTGCTCATAACAGAGGGATGGAAGTGCCAATTGTGCACCATCAATATTACATTACCCCAAAATGAGGGCATTAATATTCAGGGCCAATGCTGGATGGGGCAGAGCTACCAGTGATACCCAAGGGTCTGAAGACGACAGTGATAAAATGGCACATGGTTGGCTGAAAACCCTGTTGCAGGTTTTACATTGAGGCGTTATTGACTATAAGTTACTAGAAGACCAAATACAGAAATCTGTGACTCAATAGTCTCATAGCGGTATATGTGGCTGTTGAGTTTGGCTTAGGAGATCCGCGGCCGCTCCAGACATAACGTTCCGTCTTCTCAGGGTCCGAGCAATTTGGAGGGGGCTTTGGTTTCTGATACAATCTCCTACCGTCTTCCATGCTACCAACCCTCTCATTGACTAGACACCACCCACAAGGAACACCCACTGCAAATAACCGAGTCTGGATAATAGGGATCAGGGGGCAGCCTTCACCTTTAACCAGTAGAGGGACACATACACATTATGGAACATACAGTTTCTTAATGCAGATGTAAAATGTAAGGTATCTCTTGGGGGACAGGGTGACAACACCTCTGACCCTCTTACAGGATGGAGCAGCAGAAGCCGAAGTCATTGGAGAACATACATGAAATGAGCTTCACCGATCTATTCTCAAAAGGGAGAACTCCTGGAGATCCGTCAATACAGGAAAGTCACTTGTAATGGTTTCGTTTATGTATTTATTTTTTTCATTAATTATTATATTTAATCATGTATGTATTTGTTCACATTGCTTCTATTGACTTTAGTGATGCACATAGCTCCCCTAATGAGGTTTCATGCAGACACATTTCTATGGCTGTGGGAAGAGATGTTTTACTACCAGATAATAATGTTTTCGTTGGACATTGTCTTAGTTTTTATTGCAGTATTGATCACTGTACTGCCTGTAGTGGGCACCATGCTTTACCATTTATATGGAACACTGGAATTGTAGTGTACGAAAGATCTCTACCAACTTGAGGGATATTTAAAAAGGTGAAAACTTTATAAAATTTCTTTAAAATAGTGTGAAACCCATTACAAAAGGCAAACAATATATACAAATATAAATACAATTATTCTGAACCATGAAAGGATCATATCATATCAAGGACAATGCATAGAATGTTGCATTACTGTTATGTTTGATTCTTTTCTCAGACACTTTTGGCTTTTCTTAGAAGATAAAAATAAAAAATACATTTATGGTATTCTTATATAGTGGTCAGTTGATGTCTCATTGACCCCTATAGGTAATAAACAATGGGTATTTTTTATCTCGATAGTGCAGAGTCAAACAGATTTTATTATACAGTATAATCAAACTTAACTCAACAAAAACTGGAGAGAAGTTGACGTCCTTGTGCCTTTCAGGATAGGTCCAGATATGTGAACATTAAAATAAGGAATATTACTCCAGGTTTAAACCCTTGTGCTTAAATGTTTTGGAGGTGCTAAGAAAATAATTCATTGGAAACAAGAGAAAACCCTATGGAAGAGTGAATTTATAGCAGAAATCAACGAAACCTCCAGGATGAAGCTCTCATAAGTCAAACATGGGTTATGTATCACATGTTTTGGCCACATGGTTAAATAAGGAGCGAGACTTTCCTTCAATTTCCTCATCTCCTTCTATCAACCTCAATGTCTTACCGGCATTTAGAAACCAAATATAGCAACGCAGGGGTGTGACCTCCCAGATGAGAGTTCAATACTTGACAATACTTTTACCTTGATCCTGGAGCCTCAATACAATCTTGACCGAGGTGTTAAACATTGGAATCCCTAACAAGGTTGCAGAACTTATTTTGAGAGATTGTTGTATAGAGCTTTAAGAAGTATTCAGAACACTGTCCGCTGTGAAGTGTTGTGTGATCCTGATTTATTTCAATAAATTCTGATTTACTGAAAGGTTTTGGAGGTGTTTTCCCTTCTGTGACTGCATCTGTTGGATCAGTCTTTGGTCCGATCTTTCTATACTGTGTAGGTCATGTGGGGTACGATGCAATCCTTGACATCAATGACATGTCATACCCCTCGTGACCACTAGGGAGAAAGGGGGGCGGACCTCATTGGTATGCGTTGTGTCCCATGTAACCATGAGAGACCTAATCGGTGCTGGAAGATTGGAACCAAAGACTAATCCAAAGCAAGAGTAGGACCGCGCGGGAGAAAAATCTTTAAGAAATGAGGCAACTTTGCAAGTCTCGAATTCGCCATACTTTTCCAGTAAATTACATATTCAGTGAAGTTATTCTCTACAAATTGAATGTTCCTTATTATAAACATAAGATGAATTATAAAATGCAAATAAAAGAACTGTAAAGGAGGAATCAGATCACTAATACCTGCAATGAGGCCTATCGTTCCCTGTTATCCACCCCCCCACACAGCATGCGCAGCTGAGAATGACCACAGACACAGGTCTCGGGGATAACAGTCGCCTTTACTTCAGCAGGAACGGGAAATGTAACATGGGGGAGATGCTTCACGTGTCACGTGGGTAGGCCACGACAAGTACAGTTCGGAGTTGAATACTGACATGAAATTGGGGGTCTGGAGCTTTAAGAGCACAGATTGTTTAGATGCAACACTTGTATGCTGTTAGAAAAGGGTTCTGAGTCTTTTGTGGATCATAGTGGAAGAGAAGGTACAGACCTGGGAATCCTGAGTTAATTTCACAGCTAGTCACGGCACATGCAAAAGTACTTGAAGGCAATAGCATGAGGTTGCCGTGGAACGGGAGTCGCTCAATCTTTCCCAACACGCGGGCAGAAGAAGCACGCATAAATCCGGACAGCGAGGATTCATGGTAGAAATCCTTTAGCATACTGTTTGTGGATGACAGAGAAGGTCCTAGGTCTTGGGCCTTGGCCGGAAATCTTGTGGTGAAGGGAAGGATGAAGTGGGCCTGGAAGTGGTGAGGAGACCCCTCACATGTGCTCTGCTCCATGTGGCATCTTGTCCAGATCTAGGGAAATTCCAGCTCTGTCTAAAGAGAGGCTGGAAGTGGCTCCACCTGTAGAGTCCTGTGACTGGGTCACCGGCCAATAGGACAACACCCAATTTACATGTCAGATTCTCAGAATGCAAAGTGATATAAACCGTACATTTTCACCAGCAGATGGAGCTGGAACACAACAAATGAGAAATGCATTAAATATAACAAATGAGAAATTCCTTATTGATAAGGGAATGTAATTGGAAGTGGATGTCTAGAGCTCACTTATGAAAGGCATAGACAGAAAGGGGTAGCTAGGGAGTGAGCAGTAGTGTGCAGGAGCTACTCATGGTCAAGGGATACTTAAAGGGACAAACACAATATGGACCAGGTCACTATATACCCAATGGATCCACAAGTGCATGGATGACTAGCAGATGTCCACATACACAGATAGGTGAAAAATCCAGCACTATGTTCTGCCATATTAAAAATACCATGTTCTTAGGCCAACATAGCCCTGGCTAATGCGTTTCGGAACATGTCATTACTCATAGGAGTGGAGACGTGTTCCAAAACGCGTAAGAAAGGGCCATGTTGACCTAAAAACATTTTTCACCTATCTGCATTAAAAAATACATTTTCTCACCGCTCACCATTCTGGTCATTCAGCTGCTCATTCTTTGGTCCTCGGAGCGTCTTCTTTCCTTCATCTTCACTTTCTTCATTCTAGGCCAGGACATCAGATGTGACCAAGCGCATCGTAAGGATGCTCATCTCCACTGACGTAATTTGAAGCTCATGGGCCCAGATGTAAAAGCCCCAAAGGCAACAGGGTCCCCAATTATCACAAACCTTTGATACCATTAGTCCTTTTCTACTGACCAAAGGAACTTTTGGGGGCCTCTAGGCTCCAGGGCTTAGGTGGGATTGCAACCCCTGAACCTACTGTAGTTACGCTCCTGCTCATCTCCATTAATATCCCATGTTCATTGTTCCTATAAATTACTTGTAAAGTTTTTAGATATATCTTATCTGCCTTTTTTCTGCAATCTAAGTATAAAGCTGAGTGTATGGTAATGTGTGTGTATCATAGTCTCATACTCCACATAGCTTTTCCCATTCCAACACTGCCGGCCAACTCAATTATAGCCATGCCCTTTTAGGGTGGACATGCGCACTCTATAAATTATAATGTAGATAATAGCTCAATATAGCATATTGCAACTATACTTCAATATAGAAATACAGTCATAGACTGCCATATAGTCATACAGCCTCATACTCTCCATTAGTATAATACAGCTCATAGCCCTCCATATATGGTAAATGCAGACTCATACCCTCATATGTATAATGCAGCCTCATGCCCTCATTAGTAGTATCGCCTATAGCCTACCATATAGTATCATACAGCATTCATAAAGCCCTCCATAGTATTATACAGCTTCAACCCCACATGTAATACAGGTCCCATTGCCCATATAGTAAATAAGCTTCATTGCCCCATAAGTATAATACAGCTTCATAGCCCTCCATATAGTATAATACAGTCACAGCCCTCCATATAGTGTAATACAGTCCATCATACCTCCAATGTATAATCACAGTTCATAGCCCTCCATAAGAGTATACAGCTCATTGCCCCATATGAGTATACAGTACAGCGTATGTCCCACATATAGTATAATACAGCTTCAGTTGCCTCCAATAGTATACAGTTCTACCCTCCATATAGTATAATACAGCTCACAGCCCCATAAGTATAATACAGGACTCATAGCCCTCCATATAGTATAATACAGTCCCCATAGCCTCCATATATATATCACAGCTATAAGCCCTCCAGTAGTATAATACAGCTCAACCCTCAGAGTTACAATGCAGGGCTCATGCAGTACAGGCTCACAGCAGTAATAAATAATGATAAACAAAGAAGAATGTGAGAATATTGTTGCAGAAACAGGACAAATAGAGTAATTTTCTGGATGACATAAGCTGCGCTTCCCTATTTATACACTTGTCCCCTGTTCAGTATGAAGGACGTTCCCAGCATATACGCCCTAATGATTGCGAGACATCCGCTTCCTTAGCACGGCACAACAGTATATCAGTATCAGTTCACATGTGACCCCATCTGCTCCGAGTCTCTGCTCCAGCCTTGAGGGAATGTACTATTTCAGGACGCTGACATCTGATTAACATTGGCCCGCCGCGTGACCTGAGCAATGAGACTCATGCAGTGGAATGTCCTAGCCGGACCATCATCCTATCCAAACAAACTACATGATGACATGGATCCACAGGCAAAATACAGAGGTGAAGTCAGTTATAATCCACAGTAAGTCATCTCAGATTGCAGCGTGCGCCATCATTTGGTGTATACAATGTCCGGACAGCTATTCAGTCCCCATGTAGATTTAGGCCCAGACATGTTATAAGAAACACAGTATACAGTTCGCAATTATGTATTGTCGTCCCCACATTGTACAGGACTTCTACATGATATATAAAGAACTCAGCAGTAAGACAGACCCCAGCAGTGAGATACAGACAGGGGGAGAAACGCTGCAAAACCTATAAATGTATGTACTGTGGTGGGGACAAGTGAGCACAACGTTACATAGAGGCTCAGGGGAATCTATGGAACCAGAATCGAAGGGTTATCAACCTATAGACTTCTCAAGCAATTAACAACCAGTGCATCATCACTATAGAAACGAAAAGGTCAGCCACCCACCGTCATACCTCATTAGCACCACGGAAGGATTCTTAGACGACGCTGCCTACCAGAAACCTAGAATAATTCTTCAGATCAGGATAAGGTAAGGGTAACAACTTCAAATTGAATCAAAAGTTAAGAAGTCGGGGAAAAGGACAGATATACCCGGGGACGCGAGCATTTCGGGGCAAAATGCCTCACTAATTGGGGAGTTACCATCCTATGATAAGCATTTTTGCCAAACATAGGTTGTACTTCCTGTTTCTGCTTTAACTATGAATAGATTGAGTTACCCCTGTCCTAATATCCTGATTGGACCACTGAGATTCCTTTTCCTATGGGGGGCCGTCACTACGCAGTCGATGCGAGGAGACGATATTGTTAGCGATCACATGCACGGGGACTCGTACAATATCGTCAGATCGCTGGTGAGCTGTGACGCACAGGAGACCCACCAGCGATCAATGGGGGCAGAGCTTGTGGAAAGATTTAAATACCTTTCATGATGTCTTGCTGGAGCGGGAGCAGGCTGGTTCCAGAACGCGAAAGGCAGGGCAGGCTGAATATCTGGTCCGTGTGCAAATTTAGACCGGCCACCACCTGGGCGGACTTGTACAGAGAGCCTGGAAACAAGCTCACTAGCCCATAATATAACACCCATCAGCCCCCAATAGCGTAATTTGCTTACCCCAGTTGTGCGCCCCACCACTATTTATAACGTTATTTGAAGAGCCGAATGTGAATGGTTTCAGCAATAGGGCATAACAAACCACAACTCCATTACTATCGGTCATTAAAGCTCGTTATCTGTTGTGGGTCATGTGGTCATGTAACACAGGCCACACTCAGTCCACAAGCCATTGCCCATCACAGGCCCAGCCACCACACAATAGCCATGCCACCAGGTGACACATATATACATGTCCATGTCCCCATATCAATAGCAGCCCACAACAAAGCCAGCCACACACATATACACACACAGCTCCACAGCAGCAGCCCCAGTAGCAATAAAGCATCACCACAAGACAACACCGCAACAGCCAGACTCCATACTAGCATCAACAACAGCCCAAACCACTGTCACCATACTACACATACAGCTCACACACATCCCAGAAACAATAGCAGCCACCATACATCAGCCCTCCACATAGATCACACAGCCACACATAGACTGCCACACACAGCATAAACAGCCACTAGCCCACCATATAGTATAATACAGCTCATCAGCCCCACTATAGACAGCCACAGTACAGCTCATCCCTCCATATAGTATAATACAGCTTCATAGCCCTCCATATAGTATAATACAGCTTCACAGCCCTCCATATAGTATAATACAGCCTCATAGCCCCCATATAGTATAATACAGCTTCATAGCCCTCCATATAGTATAATACAGCCTCACAGCCCTCCAGAGTTATAATTCCAGGGCAATGCTGGGCTCTACAGCTAGTAATGAATAAATATATAAAAAAGAAGAAAAGAGAATATTGTTGCAAAACAGGGGAACAAATAGAGATAATTTTCCTGGATGACATAAGGCTGCGCTTCCTATTTATACACTTTCCCCTTGTTCACTTATGAATGGACGTTCCCACAACGTCCTTTATTGATTGCGAGACATCCGGCTTCCTGCACCGGCACAACAGTAATATCAGTATCAGTTCACATGTGACTCCATTGCTCCGAGTCTTTGGCTCTCTGGCCTTGAGGGACATGTACTATCTGTCAGTGACGCTGACCTTGATTAACATTGCCCGCCGGTGACCTGAGCAAGAATCTGGCAGGGGAACTGTCCTAGCCGACCCCATTCCTCCTATCCAAAACAAAAATACTTGATGATCATTGGGATCCCACAGGGCAAAATACAGAAGAGGAGAGTCTGTTATATCCACAGTAAAGTCATCTCAGGATTGCAGCGTGTGCCAATCATTTATGGTGTCTGACAATGTGGAAGAGCTATTCCGGGAGATCCCTGTAGATTGTAGGCACAGATCATGTTATATAGAAAACACAGGTTATTACATTTCCAATTATTTATTGTCTGTCCTCCTACAATGCAGTGCTTTCTACATGAATATAATGAAAGAACTGCAGTGAAGACTGACACAGGCAGAGAAGCAGAGGGGGAGAAACGCTGCAAAACCATATAAATGTATGTACTGTTGGGGACCAAATGAGCAAACGTTACAAGATGAGTCAGTGGGAATCTATGGGAATCCAGAAATGAAGGGTTTATCAACCTATAAGACTTTCTCAAAGCAATTAAAACAAACCAGTGCATCATCACTATAGGAAAGAAAAGGGTCAGCTCACCCCCTCAACCTCAGAGAAGCACCTGGAAGGATTTATAGACGACCGCCTTACAAGAAACCAGAAAAAAATCTCCAGAATCAGGATATAGGTAAGGGGTAAAACTTCAAATTTAATTCATAAGTTTAAAAAGTCGGAAAACAGGAACAGATATAACCCGACGCATTTCGGCAAAAATGCCTCACTATTGAATTATCCATCCATAAATAAAGCATTATTGCCAAAACACATAAGGTTGTATCTTTTCCTGTTTTCCGACTTTTTAAACTTATGAATTAAATTTGAAGTTTTACCCCTTACCTATATCCTGATTCTGGACACTGGAGATTCCTATTCCTAATGGTGCCGTCACACGCAGCGATGCGATGAACGATATTGTTAGCGATCACATGCACGTGCGATCGCTAACAATATCGTTCAGATCGCTGGTGAGCTGTCACACCGACAGACTCACCAGTGATCAATGGACCAGAGACATCGTGGAAATTATTTAAATATGGTTTCCATGATGTCTTGCTCCCGCTGCCAGGCTGTGGTAAGCGGGAGCAGGCTGGTCTCCAAGGTAAACTGCGGGTATCTAGGCAGCGTGCCAGTGGCGTAACTAGAGTCTGGTGGGCCCCGGTGCGAAATTTAGACCTGGGCCCCCCCCCACCCACCAGGGCTGGACTGGTACCAAGAAGCAGCCCTGGAAAACAAGCTCCACCAGCCCATATACTATAACACCCATCAGCCCCAATACGTAAATTTTGCTTTTACCCTGTTGTGGCCCTCACCACTATCTTAAAGACGTTACTTAAAGAGCCACATGTGAATGGTGCAGCAGAGGGAATAATCAACCACAGCTCCATTTACATGGTGCTCTTCAAAGCTCCGTTTCTCAGGATTGTGGGGTCCAAGTGGTCAGACACACAGACACACAGCCAGCCACACTCAAACAGCCAGCCACACACAAAGCCACAGCCAGCCACACACAGAGCCACAGCCAGCCAGCCACACAGACACAGCCAGCCACACACACAAAGCCAGCCACACAAACAAAGCCAGCCACACACACATACACACACAGTCAGCCACAGCCAGACAGCCGCACACAGCTAGCCACATAGACAGCCATCAGCCACACAGACAACCACACGCAGACACAGCCAGACACACATACAGCCACACACAAACAGCCACACACAGCCACATAGACAGCCACCAGCCACACACAAACAGCCACACACAGATGCAGCCAGCCAAACACATACACAGCCACACACATACACAGCCACAGCCAGCCACACAGCCAGTCACACAGCCACACACAGACAGCCACACACAGCCACAGACAGCCACCAGCCACACACAAACAGTCACACACAGGTGCATCCAGCCACAGCCAGCCACATAGACAGCCACAGCTAGCCACACATCCAACCAGCCACACACACACAGCCATACAGTCAGCCACACACAGCCAAGCAGCCCCAGCCACACAAAGACACAGTTAGCCACACACAGCCAGCCACACAGCCATGCAACATCAGCGACACACAGCCATGCAGCTCCAGCCACAGCCAACCCAAGCCAGCCACGTGGCACCAGCCACACACAGCCAAGCAGCCCCAGTACACACCCAGACACAGTCAGCCACACACAGCCAAACAGCTCCAGCCACACACAGCAAGCCACACAGCCATTCAACATCAGCCACACACAGCTAGACACACACAGCCATCCACAGTCATGCAGCTCCAGCCACAGCCAACCCCAGCCAGCCACGTGGCACCAGCCACAGACACACAGCCCCAGCCACACACATACACAGTCAGACACACACAGCCAGCCACATAGCCATGCAGCCCCAGCCATATACAGACACAGCCACACAGACAGCCACACACAGCCAGCCACTGCCACACACAGTCAGCCACACAGACAGCTTGCCACACACAGGCAGCCACACAGCCTCAGCCACACAGACATATAGTCAGCCACTCAACACAGCCACGCAGCACAGTATAAGGGGTGGGCGTGCACACACAGTATGGGTAGGTGGGCACAGTATATGGGGCACACAGTATAACAAGGGGGCACAGTATATGGGGTGGCACATTATATGGGAGGGCATTAGTAGATGGAGATGCACAGTATGGGAAGGGGGCACACAGTATATGGGGCACACAATATAGGGGGGTACAGTATATGGGGAGGGCATGCACAGTACATGTGGTGGGCACGCAAAGTATGGGGAGGGCACAGTATGGGGAACACAGTATAGTGGGAGGGGGCACACAGTATATAGGGCGGTAGGGCACACAATATAGGGGGTACAGTATATGGGGTGGGCACACACAGTATATGGAGAGGGCACACAGTATATGGGGCAAACAATACAGTGTCTAACCTGGCGCAGTCCTGGTATAGAGTCTCAATGTCTCTCCTGGTGATCAGCTTGCTGTGGTTGATCCCCGGCTGGATGGCCCCCGGCCCCCAGCACCCGCAGACAGATGAGCTCCAACCTCCTGCACATCCGGTACTCACTGCTACCCCCGGGAACCGGGAGCCGGGCTGTATGCGACCAGCAGCAGAGATTCCGGCGGGCTCAGCATTACAGGAGGGGCGGACATGGCCATGCTCGGGCTCCCGGCCTGACAGAACAAGCAGTCACTCACCGCTGCCTCAGAGTGAGCCAGATTGCCGGAGTCCGGGACGCGGAGTGGCCACACACACCGCCGACACCAGCCTGCTTGAACGCAGGCCGGCACCGCTGCCTCCTTTCCCCTTCCTGACACACTGGCCATGAAGTCACATGGATGTGCATCCTTGGAGACGCACATTCATGTGAAGCGGGGGCCCGGCGCTGGGATCGGCGGTCGCAGGGGGGTGCGGGCTGTGTTCCCGGGCCCGGTTGCACCCGCGACCCCTGCGACCGCGATTGTTACGCCACTGCAGCGCGCGCTGCCTAGATACCCGATGTATACCTTGGCAGCGCGGGCTGCCTAGTTACCTGCAGTTTACCTTGGATACCAGCTCCCAGCGCTTGCAGAGAGGCGCTGGGAGCTGGCTTATCGGTCGTCTCCCGGTGTCACACGCAGCGATGCTGCGTGTCCACCAGGTGACCGACGATAGATTTGAGGACAGGACCTCAAATCAAACGATGAACGATCAGCCGACTGATCATTCATCGTTTGTAGTGTCACACGCAACGATATTCTTTCGACATCGTTCAAGCGTCACAGAACACGTGACTTTTGAACGATATCGGCAACGATATCGTTACGTGTGATGGTACATTGAGAGCGTCTTGATGGGGGCGGGCTCTGAGGCGGTGTTGTGAGGTTTATGGCTGTGGGCAGCGGAGCAATACCGGCAGAGGAGGAGGACCTGGGCCCAGAGGACAGCAGCAACATGCAATGCCGCTAGCAGTGTGCCCATCGACTGCCAGCGGCCACCATCTTGCCACAACCATCACTTGGGTGTGCCAATATGGCAGCTGCAATGGTTTTGTTACATTTCAACTGGCCAATCAGGTTGCGTTTTATTGGCGACATCTGGACACCAAGGCATTTATGTAAGTAGATAACTGGATGATCTCATTGTATTGTTATTAGCATCGTTCTGCTTGCAGGGTAAACTTTGGAGTGGCACTACAACTGTTGCCAACCTGCTGATGTTCACAGTCTTGATGCCCAACTACAGGTGCGCCATCCCCCACAGAGACCCCGATACCGTCATCTTATAATAGTCAACTTGCCATAAATGCCCCTCCCAAAGTGTGTCAGTCATAGATACCCCAGTCCCTGATGCTCCAAAAATAATGTCAGCCACATATGGCTCATGACAATCCAACATGGCGATGCGAGACAGTGCAACGTAATATCCTGCGCTGACGCCATGACTCCTAACAATACTGTAGTCCCCAAAACAACAAGCCACCGCCTTTTACAGATACCGGTGTCATTGTCTTCCCTGTTTTTCAGCATATTTTGACTAGTCTTATTTTGTCTCTTTACCCGCCTCTGTCATAAATATAATATTCCCAAATTCTGCTTACCCCATCTAACCCCATGGCATCACGAGCACAGGTTAACCCTTTAACAGTCATGCCCTCCGGTTTCACCGAATTACGACAACCTCCCATAAAAAAAGTTTGTAGATAGAACCTGTGCGCGGTAATCATCCCAGACAGGACTGACCCGCAGGGGATTAAAGCACAAATCCTTTATGACTTGCTTCGTCTTATTTCCTTCAGTGGTGCCCTATTATTGTAAGAGCCCAGCACCGCTGTGCCAGGAGTTACCTTTGCTTGTCCTTTCCTCGGGCTACGTGATACCAGTCTACACCGTTCAATGCAGAATTCATCATAGTCTTGCAGAGTTTCTATTCCCGACACAACAGGAGAAAGAGTTAAATGGTCGATGTAATCACTGTCCCATTTTTAGTTCTGCAATTAAAGTGTAAATGTCATTTCATTGAAAACAAAAACAATACTGCCTGGTTGTTAATGAAGGGTCACAAAGCAGCTAAGATAATGCTTTTTGGTGCCATGTGACTTATTTTCTCACATTTTTTCTGTGATCTTTTAAAAACTGCATTTTATGGCTGTGTGGGCATGGCCAGAGTCCCTCAGTGTCTGCCAGCACTGTGTGTGCATTTCCACAGCTTCTCAAAGCAGGCTGATAGGAAGCAGTGTGATGTGCCAGCAGACAAGGGGTTAACAGAAATCATGACTGAGCTGTCTGGAGCCAGATGGCAGATCAGAAGCTTGTGCCAAGGGCAGAAGAGTTTGCAGCGATCCTGACATCCTGACATTGCTTAGCACTGTGCTGTAATCTGATACATTGTTTCCTCATCAACTGCAGTCTGCAGTGTAGGCCACACCCCCTTTACCTTATATAGTTATATGCCCCGTATTCACTGAAGACAGATCTGACTTAGAATGAGCATATATCTGCTTCAGTGAGGACACCTTGTGGGAGGTTAATGAATTGTTTTCAACCAGAATTCTCTGATAAAGTATATTTGAAAGTCTATTAAAATCTCTTGCTCTACATTATTAGTAAATACAAATTTACATGGCGGTTACACATTAAACAATTCAAGTTTTTTTAAGAAAATGCCATGTAAACTCAATGTGATCATCACATGAGATTTTGCAGAAATAGCAAAATGCAAAGTGAATGAATAAGAGACCAATCTAAATCCTACCAATATTTGGTGTTCGCCCTTTACCTTCATCGGTTCTACTCGGTCACTTGTCACTTGTGCAGTTTTTGAAGGATCTCGGCAGGAGGTTGTTCCAAACATCCCAGAGAACCAACCCCAGATCTTCTGTGTATGAGGCTTGTGTGAATCGTTCTGTCTTCATGTGATCCCAGAAAGACGGGATGATGTGAGATCAGGACTCTGTGGATCATCACCTCCAGGACTTGGGGTCATTGTCTGGCTGCAGAATAAATGTGGAGCCAATTAGACACCTCCCTGATAGTATTACACGATGGGTAACTATTTGCCTGTATTTTTCAGCACTGAGGACACCAAGAAATGGGCAACGTTGAGGATCACAAATGCAGTTGTCGGCCAAGTACACTTAGTGCAGCTGTAATGGGGCTCTGTCAGTGGTCACTTGGCAACTCTAAAATGGCCTGAACAGGCTTGGCATAAGCTTCTCTGTTTGCCAGAGCCATGGGGTTGTCCTGGTCTTTACCCTTTAACCCCTATACATGGACCTGGACTTACACAGGATTTTCAGGGCAAGGACCACAGAGTCAGTTGGGGTTGGTCAGAAGGATAGTAAGATAGCTGAGTCAGCAAAGTACAAAATTATCAGACAGGAGAAACCTCAATAAACAGGAACATATCAACACTAAACAGGGAAGCAAACAGACCTAACCTGGGAAGTACAAAGCTATATCTGGCAGCTTACAGCCATAAGCTGGAACTTTTAGTAGGGTTTAGGGCTGTCTAATTAGCACAAGCAAAGAGCTGATGACTTCAGCTGGACAGCACACACACCCAAACTGTCAGACTGAACATGACTACAGGTCCCATCCACCCTAACCTTAGTGCTTGCACCATCTACAGCTCCTGGTTCTTACACCTCCCCTATCACCAACGTCGTCCGCGGAGTGACTATGGCGGCACTTGGCAATGTGACAATAGCAGATGACAGGCACATCATACTTGCTTCCCTTCAACATCAGATGTGGTGGCTTACTGTATACCGTAGGTTAGCACTTGTTGGTTTAGAAGAGTGTAGAAATTAGTGATATCCCTGCTCGGGGTCTAGGGTGGTGACGGGGTCAACAGCAATATCCATGGAGCTCTACAATCAATCATTTAATATCACTGGAGGTCATGAATCTGATGGTCTAGTACGGTGAAGTGGTTAATAATATCCCTGGTGGTCTAGGGTGATAAGGGAAATAATAGTAACATCCGCAATGTTCTAGTGCCGTTAAATGTAGTTATTTTATATCAGATGTTGTCATGGTGGGTTACAAGTTCATATCTTGTGGTTTCAAAGTGAGAATGAGCTAATGATATCCCTGGTGATCTAGTGTGAAGATCGGGTCAGCTATAGTTATCAGTAAAAATATAAATTATAATATCTCTTGAGGTCATTGGTAGATTAAAGGCTAACACTTATCAGTGTAGAATAGTGAAGGAGTTAATGACATCCCTGGTGAGCTAGGGTAAGAAAGAGGTCATCAGTAACATCCTTAGTGCTCTAGGGTGACTGCGAATTATAATTTCATATCTGTTAACGTTGTGTGTGGATTAGTGGTTAATTTTGCAGAGTCACACGTCTGCACCCCAAGAGCGTCATAGGCTATGTTGTGAAGCAAAATTTTAACCCTGCGCATTTCAGTTCACCAAACAATTATGCCCCTATCTACATAATGGAGAGAAAGTGAATGGAAAAGTGTTGGAGGAAAATCGACAGCTGTCAGCTACAGCCACAACATTTTGCACAGTCACACGTCTGGACCCCGGGAGCGTCACAGGCTATGTTGTGAGGCAAAATTTTAACCCCTCGCATTCCAATTCACCAAACAATTTTGCACCTATCTATATGGGGAAAAAGTGACAGTTACCAGATGACAGTTGTGAATGAGAGGGGCTTAATGATAGCACCAAAGACTAACAGCACATACCAGCATATAGTCACTAAGGTGGGGCCCCAACATGAGATATTCACCACGCACGGGGACATGTATACACACCACACGCACACAAAGAGTAACAGCAAGTGTATAGTCGCTAAGGTGCAGCCCCAACATTGGATACTCACCACTCACCCGAACAAACACACACACACACCACAAAGAGACACACACAACACAGAGACACACACCCCCAAGGGGGCACACAACCCCCAAGGGGACACACACACACCCTATAGCGACACATGCACTCACCCTACAGGGACACACACACATCATAAAGAGACACACACAACACAGACCCACCCCCCCACAAGGACACACACACACACAGCCACCCTATAGGGACATATGCACTCACCCCACAGGGACACACACACACCACACAGACCTCCCCCACAGGGACACACACACAAACACACCCTATAGGGACACATGCACTCACCGCACAAGGACACACACACCACAAAGACACACACAACACAGAGACACACACACCTCACACAGACCCCCCCACAGGGACACACACACACATACACACCCTATAGGGACACATGCACTCACCCCACAGGGACACACACACCACAAAGAGACACACACAACACAGATACACACACACCACACAGACCCACCCACAGGGACACACACATACACACCCTATAGGGACATATGCACTCACCCCACAGGGACAAGCACACCACAAAGAGACACACACAACAGAGACACACACCACACAGACCATCCCGCACAGGGTCACACACACATACACACCCTATAGGGAGAAATGCACTCACCCCACAGGGACACACACACACCACAAAGAGACGCACAGGTTCCAGTCACCCTAACCTTAGTGCTTGCACCATCTAGAGCTTCTGGTTCTTACACCTCCCCTATCACCAACGTCGTCCGCGGAGTGACTATGGTGGCACCTGGCGACAGAAGCAGACAGGTTCTGGTGGAGATGTGACAATAGCAGATGATGGGCACATCATGTTTTCTTCCCTTCAACATCAGATGTGGTGGCTTACTGTATACCGTAGGTTAGCACTTGTTTGTTTAGAAGAGTGTAGAAATTAGTGATATCCCTGCTGGGGGTCTAGGGTGGTGATGGGGTCAACAGCAATATCCATGGTGCTCTACAATCAATCATTTAATATCACTGGAGGTCATGAATCTGGTGGTCTAGTATGGTGAAGTGGTTAATAATATCCCTGGTGGTCTAGGGTGATAAGGGAAATAATAGTAACATCCGCAATGTTCTAGTGCCGTTAAATGTAGTTATTTTATATCAGTTGTTGTCATGGTGGGTTACAAGTTCATATCTTGTGGTTTAAAAGTGAGAATGAGCTAATGATATCCCTGGTGATCTAGTGTGAAGATCGGGTCAGCTATAGTTATCAGTAAAAATATAAATTATAATATCGCTTGAGGTCATTGGTAGATTAAAGGCTGACACTTATCAGTGTAGAATAGTGAAGGAGTTAATGACATCCCTGGTGAGCTAGGGTAAGAAAGAGGTCATCAGTAACATCCATAGTGCTCTAGGGTGACTGCGAATTATAATGTGTGTGGATTAGAGGTTAATACCTGATAAAATGATGATAGTCCTGGTGGTCTGGGGCAGTGAAAGGATTAAAGTGCAAGTAGCGCCTCCTAGTGGTGGCTTCATGCATAAGTTATTTTATCTTTTCGGCTGAGCAGCTTTAGACTGCAGTAACGCTAGCCGCTAGGGTACCCGAACCCAACTCCTCTCATCCGGCTGCCACCAATTTACTTAAGATAAAAAGACAGTAAAAAAGAAATGTGGCGACTGATAGAAGCCGCTGGTGGAGCCGGGATTAAAAGGATTTCTTAGCATTTGTGCTAATTCCCCATGAAAAATTGTCCTTGAGATCAGTTGTTTTCAGTGTTTTGTGAGCGATTGTCCCTAAGGAATTGTCCAGATAAAGCGGAGAATATCAGAAAACGATATGTAAATGTTTAGTACATAAAATTCAGCATTCATGAATAAATAATGGCAGATTCTGAGGTTCCCGGTATCCGTCCTTCTATATGGGCCGCGCTTGTTGCCTTTGTTTAATGCCCGGTACATTATGCAGGTTCTCGCCGGGGACGGAGGGCGCGTTTTACATCTTCATGCCGAGTGCGTGGGTGGATTTTCTTCGCTTTGTTTCTGTCTTGCTCACAGTTAAATTGGCTTTATTTGTGACTGAGAAGCTTCTGAAGGAAAACAACAAATATAAATGCAGACTCCCCGCCGCCTGTGCCCATACATGCTTTATCCCGCAGCCTAATGACCCCCATCTGCCAATCATCCGCCGCCTTCCTGATCATAACACCGATGTGTAGCGCCATGTTAAGCAGCACTTATCGTGTTATTTTGGTTTACTCCTTTGTACTTACTTTTCACCTCTAGTTTCGTGTCCTTCACATTCCCCTGTAAGCGGTCTCAGGCGGTGGTCATGGTCGAGGGCAGGGCTGTGGAGTAAGCTAAACATCCGACTCCGACTCTTCAATTACCCTGAATCCCAACTCCAACGTCACCCAAAATGGGCACCGAATCCAACTCCACGACTCCGACTCCACAACCAGGGCTGTGGAGTCAGTAAGCCAAACATCTAAGGCCGGCTTCACATCACGGCCTGATCAGGTCCAGGACTCTTCAGGGTGTACCGGACAGCCCCGGACCTGATTTTGAAACGGGTCCGGTTTGCCGCCGGATTCCTCATATCGCAGCCGCCGCTGCTGAAACTTCAAGATTGCGGCTAGCGGGGAGCTAACCGCAGTTCTGAAATCTCTGCAGGGGACAGCTCATGGTGCTGAAGTTTCGGCAATAACAGAGCTGGCAGCACTCACCGGACTTGGGTTAATAACCAACTTTATTCTTCAAAAATGTGGCAGGACAGGTGGCCGTGCATAAGGGGTAGTGGATGGAGGATGGGGGGTCCTTATCAACAACGGGCTGTTTCACATCCTTTCACAGTGGTTCTGCAACTCATAGAAGCACCGTGAAGGGGTGCGAAACGGCCCGTTGTTGATAAGGACCCCCCATCCTCCCCCCACTGCCCCCGATGCACGGCCACCTGTACCACCACTTTTTTGAAGAATAAAGTTGATTATTAACCCAAGTCCGGTGGGTGCTGCCAGCTCTGTTATTGCCAATACCGGATGTGTATTCTGTGAACCGGAAGTGCACTTAGGACGTGGGACTCGGCTCGTAAGCCGACGGGCGGCAACGCCGTGTGGAGTATCCAGTGGAATGAGACTGGAGGATGCAGGATGAGTGGTGCCTGGCATCTCTGCCAATTACTGAGTGCATGGTGCTGAAGTTAACAGCGCTCGCTGCTAAACTCCAGCACCCGGCATCTGGCTTCGATTTTATGTTGGATCCGGTGAGATCCGGCCATAGGCCTCCCATGTTAGGAGGCGCCGGATCCAGGAGGATCCGATGTTGTCCGATTTTTTTCCCCGGACACAAAAACGCCGCAAGCAACGTTTTTGAGGCCGGGAGAAAAATCCGAATTGTCCCAGATCCTCTCGGACAGATAGAAACTGGATGCACATAGCTTCCATCTGGCTCCATAGCTTTGGCTGCATTAGTGCAAAATCGGGCCTGGGGCTGTCTGGTTTACACCGGACAGCCCAGGACCTGATCTTGCTGCAATGTGAAACCGGCCTAACTCTGACTCTTCAATTTCCCTGAATCCAACTCCACCAAAATGGACTCCGACTCCATGACTCTGACTCCACAACCATGGCTATAAAGTCAGTTAGCCAAACATGCGAATCCGACTGACTACTCAGTTTCCCTTAATCCAACTCCAAGTCCATCTCCAACTCCACCAAAATGGACACTGACTCTAACTCCACAGCCAGGGCTGTGAAGTCTGTAAGACAAACATCGAACTCCGATTCCTCAATTTCCCTGAATCCCGACTCCAATTCCACCCAAAATGGACACTGACTCCATGACTCCGACTCCACAGCCCTGGTCAAGGGGCTCACTCTCCTCACCCCAGCACACCACAGACACTGAGTGTGTGGAAGACAAGACATGTTCTACCTGTGAGGGTACTGGACACCTAGCAAACAAAACACTACACTTCCAGAATGGTGTAAATCGGTGTGTGTTCTTGAAGCAAGTCTTTGGGATGGCACAAACTCAACCAATACTATACCCTGACATAAATATTCTCTACACGACTTGTGATACCTGGGTATCTGGATAACGGTTCTGTAGAAGCCCACCCAGAGTTCAATACAGGCCTGTAATCTCGGCAGCTGCCACAAACAAACTCTTGGCACCAAAAACAGTGCCGACATGTTCCTGCCAAAAATAAGCAAGTGCGTATGCGGGGCCCAAGCTCAGGGACTTACAGTTATAGTTGCAACTCCAGAACTCTAGAAAGAAAACAGGTCCACAAAAATCCCAATGCAATCCAAATGGAAATATGGAAAAGGACAAATTTACATCTTCGGCCGACTATACCACCACACAACAGCCACTTCGCAAAGCGAAGATAGAAACGTCCAGAACACCACAGCATCCACAAGCAGAAAGTCCTCCACTCAGCAACCCTCCCTCTGGCAGCCAATAATTGCTTCTTCTTACGGTGAGGGGAGAATATCAAAAATAAGAAAAATGCCATGTACAGTTCGGTGATGTCATCACTACACATCTGGAAGTTGGTATCAAGAGATTTTACCTGTTAGGATGTAACTAAAGATGATGACATCACTGCTGATGATGTCATTGATTAGTGGTGGAAATGTCAATGACGTGCAGTAGGGTCATCTCTAGGTGGCATCACAAGGGTGATAAAGATATATAAATGATAATATTGCCTGAGTGTCCACATCAAGACCACCAGAAAGGGAGGTGATGACATCACATGTAACGATGGGAGCAGTGACATCACAAGAGCTGACTCTGTTTTATTGAATACCATAATTGGCCATCATCTAAAGTGGAGAGAATAGGTGGTAACACATTAAAAGTCATTTTATCACTCATGTAATATCATTGATGAAGTCACCATAGCCATTTTCTCTCTGTATTGTGATGACATCATCATGTCTGACCCCAGAAGAAGTGACATCACAGGTGGGATTGGGGTAGGCGAGACCAACAATTATACCTTCACTGAAAGGCAGGGGTGTAACTACAACAGGTGCAGGGGTGGTAATCGCACCCGGGTCATGGCTCCTAGGGGCCCCAAAGTCCCTTTGACCTATAAAAAAAGACTAAGCTATTAAAGATTTGCAATAATTGGGGGCCCCTTGGAGCTTTTGCACCGGGCCCATGATCTTCAAGGTACGCCACTGCTGAAAGATATCAAATTCTCATCTCTGGGTAGGAGCCAGGTCTATACAAATCAGGAAAGGTCCATTCACTGACAGCAAGCGCATGTATTGAGAATGGTGTAGTGTTGGCGCAAACTTTATTAGAGAACTGCAGCCCTTTTCCTAATTCAGTGATCACGTCCTCTCCTTGGGCACTGACTAGTCCCGCCAGGAACCAGATTTATCCCAAATAACAAAGTCTCCCTCTCCTCGCCGCCATGTCTGGCAGCCTTTCCTCTACACTGGATGGGTTTAACCTTTTTTTCCTAAAGCGGACTGACAATATCCTCCTTTGCTTTTCAGCTTAAATATCTCCTCAGTCGGAGTGAACTCGCCTTTCAGTTTACCTGGCCTGAAACATTGCTCAGAGCCTGGCATTCTGCTGAGATCAGATCAGGCTGACACTGGCGAAGACATACAGCAGAACAGTCTGCAGGCGGCAAAACGAAGGAGGCGCGAGTGTGCCACCTAGTGGTGACTGCGGGGAACGAGGCCAAGGCGCAAAATGGGTGCACAAAAGACATTTTAGGAGATGGACATTAAAAGCAAAAGAAAATATATAATAATATTTAATGTACATTAGTGATCAAAATTAGAAAACACACTACATAGTAACATAGTTTTTAAGTTAAAGGAAGACTTTAAGTGCATCTAGTTCAACCATAGCCTAACATGTTGATCCTTAATGTTAAGGTCATTTGTGTTGTCCTATGTAAAAATATCCTATCATGAGTATTATTTTAAGCTTATTTCATAAATTGAATATATTCTAAAGCACAGAATAAAAATGGACTGGGGTCACCTCTGATGGTGAGGAGGTCTGGGCCACCACCCTTGCCCTCTGCTCCTCAACCAGTCATGTGCTTACTCCACCTCACCTCCACCCACGGACCAGGATAGACAGCAACTCCCACAGATTAAGGAAAACACCAAGAAACTCCAGAACAAGGTGCACACACATCTTCTCGGTCTGCAGTCTCGAAGAGACTAAACTCTATCAGCGACACCTGGTGGAAGAAAGTGGAACTATTAAAAGGCTGAGGGAGTGGAGAACTGAATAATCTGACACACACCCCCCAACCACACCTGCAGCGACACACACATAGACAACAGCAGCTTCCTAGCATTAACCCCAGATGAACCAAAAATTTTATCTTTTTAATTTACAGCAGCATAACACATGGACTGCAGCAGTCAACACATGACAGAAACCGTCCGGCAACAGGTTGTCTGAATGAAGGCCAAAGGGGTCACTCGATCAGCCAAAATTGATAAAGAGATCATAGAGACATAAAACATTGAAACAATGAAATTCCCAGCCCGGAGTCCTGATCTAAAGTCAATAGAAAACGTCTGGATCATCCTTGGTGATAAAGTTATGGCCAAGAAACCTGCAACAGTAACAGAACAGTGGAAGATACTGAAAGAAGAGTGGAGCAAAATCCCCCCAGAGTAGAGAAAGACTAGTGATGTCCTGGGGCTGCAGATGTGCTGAAATCATTCACAGCAAAAGTCTGGACACAGCAAAGGCCTGGACACAGCAAAGACCTGTACAAAGCAAACGCCTGTACACTTCCTATTGGTTTATAGATTATAAATCAAAAGCAGGCTCTGGATCACATCTTGAATGGAGCGGAGGTGCGCTGTTTAACCTCCACATTTAGTTAATTGTCTGTAGAATTGTACTCAACCTTTGGGGTATATGGAGGCAGTGCTGTGGTGTATATGGAGGTTGTGCTTGGCTACATAGAGGCTGTGCTGGGTATATGGAGGCTGCTGCTGGGGTTTATGGAGGCTGCTTTCTGGGTGTATATGGAGACTGTGCTGGTGTATATGGAGGCTGCTGATGGTGTACATGGAGTCTGCTGCTGGTGTATATGGAGGTGCTGTGCTTTGGCTATATAGAGGCTGTCTGGTGTATATGGAGGCTGTGCTGGGTTATGGAGGCTGCTTCTGGGTATATAGAGGCTGCTGCTGGCAGTATATGGAGGCTGCTGCTGGGTGTATATGGAGACTGTGCTGGTGTATATGGAGGCTGCTGCTGCTGGTGTATATGGAGTCTGCAGCTGGGTGTATATGGAGGCTGTGCTTGCAATATAGAGGCTGTGCTGGGTATATGGAGGCTGCTGCTGGGGTTTATGGAGGCTGCTGCTGGGTGTATATGGAGACTGTGCTGGTGTATATGGATGCTGCTGCTGGTGTATATGGAGTCTGCTGCTGGGTTATATGGAGGCTGTGCTTGGCAATATAGAGGCTGTGCTGGGTATATGGAGGCTGCTGCTGGGTTTATGGAGGCTGCTTCTGGTGTATATGGAGGCTGCTGCTGCAGTATATGGAGGCTGCTGCTGGGTGTATATGGAGACTGTGCTTGTGTATATGGAGGCTGCTGCTGCTGGTGTATATGGAGTCTGCAGCTGGGTGTATATGGAGGCTGTGCTTGGCAATATAGAGGCTGTGCTCGGTATGTGGAGGCTGCTGCTGGGGTTTATGGAGGCTGCTTCTGGGTGTATATGGAGGCTGCTGCTGCAGTATATGGAGGCTGCTGCTGGGTGTATATGGAGACTGTGCTGGTGTATATGGAGGCTGCTGCTGCTGGTGTATATGGAGTCTGCAGCTGGGTGTATATGGAGACTGTGCTTGGCAATATAGAGGCTGTGCTGGGTATATGGAGGCTGCTGCTGGGGTTTATGGAGGCTGCTTCTGGGTGTATATGGAGGCTGCTGCTGCAGTATATGGAGGCTGCTGCTGGGTATATATGGAGACTGTGCTGGTGTATATGGAGGCTGCTGCTGCTGGTGTATATGGAGTCTGCAGCTGGGTGTATATGGAGACTGTGCTTGGCAATATAGAGGCTGTGCTGGTATATGGAGGCTGCTGCTGGGGTTTATGGAGGCTGCTTCTGGGTGTATATGGAGGCTGCTGCTGCAGTATATGGAGGCTGCTGCTGGGTGTATATGGAGACTGTGCTGGTGTATATGGAGGCTGCTGCTGCTGGTGTATATGGAGTCTGCAGCTGGGTGTATATGGAGACTGTGCTTGGCAATATAGAGGCTGCACTGGGTATATGGAGGCTGCTGCTGGGGTTTATGGAGGCTGCTTCTGGGTGTATATGGAGGCTGCTGCTGCAGTACATGGAGGCTGCTGCTGGGTGTATATGGACACTGTGCTGGTGTATATAGAGGCTGATGCTGGGGTATATGGAGTCTGCGGCTGGGTGTATATGGAGGCTGTCATTGGCTATATAGAGGCTATGCTGGGTATATGGAGGCTGCTGCTGTGGTCTATGGAGGCTGCTTCTGGGTGTATATGGAGGCTGCTGCTGGGGTATATGGAGGCTCCTAAGTCAACGATATTGACATCGTGTTTTCCCTCGTAATTTTAGGTGCTTATTGAGTCCAAATATGGTATGTCTGTGATGTGCTGGTGGGAAGATTTCATTTCCAAGGTTTCTGACAGTCCCCAGTGCGGTCCCCAAAATTCCAGCATGTCAAAAATATGGTTTAGGGAATTGTGGCTTTAACATTCATTATTACATTTGATATTGATTATTTGCAGCTGTTGACAAAAGATTATTATGTGCATGTTGGAGGGAAACCGCCAGAACTATCCAGCTCGCTTTTACTACTCGGCCAAGTCGTAAGTTCCTGATAGGAGAGGGGGAAAATGAGGAGAGAAACAGTGTGCTTCTAGAAACTTAAAAGGGGATGGAGAGGTTTGTTGGCTCTACTGTGTCACTAAAACAATGAAAAATAATTCATATTTTCCTGACAGAGCGTTTGGGGAAGGGGGCAGGGGGAATGGAGACCTGGACACCGCCCATCTCAGTCTAAGCCATAGACTGGAGCCCTCGTTATCATAGTAATATGCAAGTTATGTAATACCTTTTCTAAAGCTTTATAGTGCAGTTTTAGCTCAGAGAGGGATGGTTGGGGATGGGCTAGCAAGGTGCAGGGACAGGTAGTGGTAGGATAGGGGGCTAAAATGAGATGTTGGGTAAAAAACCTTTTAAAAATTTATGACGCTTGGAAGAAGGAGAGGATAAAACATAAGAGCAAAAGTGAAAAATAGACCTGTCGACAAGGGGTTAAGGACGCTCGTTGTAAGCCATAGTCATAAAGTCCCGGTATGTCTCCGTAGTAGACTTGGCATCCGGTCCCACGTATTCTCCACATCATCATAAGTCCAGTTTAGTAGCCGCGCTGACAATTACACACCTGTAAATGATAACCACTTAGGACAAATTGTTGGAATATATCATCCACTAGAAGCAAGCGCCATTGATTCTGCGTCCTCTGTATAACCCTGAAGTTGTTCTTATAATTACTCACCCTAAACCAATTGCCTCTTTTCGTTTCCTTGGCTCTCCGTCTTGGTTAAATCACTGCCCAATTTATTTTCGTGTAATTATTTACGCAGACGAGATGTGTTCTGCGGCTCCGGGTAGGCACCAATGTTTTTTTAATACAATCTCAAATACAAATAACTTCCAATTACGTCGTCCTTAGCTCTCACTTTTTAGGGTCATTTCTCCATTTTAGCTTTATTTCACCTTTTTTTTCTACTTTAGAAGACATTTGGAGTAAAAAATGGACTCCACAGATATGCTAAATATTAGTGATGAGCAGTCACTACCAAACTCCGGGGCTCAGTACTCGAAACAAGCAGCTGGACGCTCAGAGGACTGAGTATAATGGGAATCAATGGGGAACTACAGCATTTTTCTGTAAGATCTTCTGGAAGAATGCTTGAGTTTCCCATTGACTTTCCATATACTCAGGTACTCGAGTTGCACCAATCCAAACAACCAACTTGTTCCTTACAGAAAAGTGCTCGAGTTCCCCATTGACTTCCATTAAGCTCAGGTACTCGAGTCGCACCAATCCAAATATCCAACTGTTCGTTACGGAAAAATAATTAAGTTCCCCATTGACTTACATTATACTCAAGTTGCACCCATCCTGAGCATCCAACTGTTCATTTCAGAAAAATACTTGAGTAACTGCTCACCATTGACTTCCTTGATTAAATATTCCAGGTACTCGATGGCCACCATCCGACTGCTTGTTCCAGAAAACTGCTCGATTCCCATTGACTCTATTATACTGGGTACTCAAAGTCACGCTCATCCGAGCATCCATCTGCTTGTCCCAGAGTTTCTCGTTGACTTCCATTATACCCGACTACTAGTGCATCGGTACGAGCGTCCAACTGCTTGTTCTGAAAAATTGCTTGAGTTCCCATTACTTCCAATAGGCTTGCATACTCAAATTGCACCCATCAAGTGTTGAACTGCTCATTCCAGAATAATGCTTGATTCCCATTATCATTCAGTTACTCAGTACCCCATTGACTTCCATTATACTCGGGTACTCGAGTAGGCCCATTTGAGCATACAACTGTTTATTCCGTAAAAATGCTGAAGTTCCCCATCGACTTTCCTTAATTTTGGGTACCCGAGTTGCGCCCATCCAAGCATCCAACTGTTCATTACGGAAAAATACTTGAGTTCTCCATTGACTTCTGTTAAACTCAGGTACTCGATGGGCACTAATCTCAGCATCCAACTGCTTGTTTCAGAAAACTGTTCGAGTTCCCCATTGACTACTATTATACTCAGGTACTCATGTCATGTCCATCCAAGCATCCAACTGTTTGTTCCGGAAAATTGCTCGAGTATCACATTGACTCCTATTATACTTGGGTACTCGAGTCACGCTCATCCGAGCATCCAACTGCTTGTCCCAGAGTTTCTTGTTGACTTCCATTATACCCGGATACTCGAGTAGCATCGGTACGAGCGTCCAACTGCTTGTTCTGAAAAAATGCTTGAGTTCCTCATTGACTTCCAATAGGCTTGCATGCTCAAATTGCATCCATCCAAGTGTTGAACTGATCATTCTGGAATAATGCTTGAGTTCCCCATTGACTTCCATATACTCTGGTACTCGAGTAATGCCCATCTAAGCATCCAACTGATTGTTCTAGAAGAATGCTCGAGTTCCTCATTGACTTCCATTATGTTTGAGTACTCAAGTCATGCCTATCCGAGCATACAAATGCTGGTTCTGGAAAAATGTTCAAGTTCCCCATTGACTTCCATTATACTTGGGTACTCAAGTAGGCCCATTGAGCATACAACTGTTTATTCTGTAAAAATGCTCAAGTTCCACATTGACTTTCTTAAACTTGGGTACCCAAGTTGCACTCATCCAAGCATCCAACTGCTCGTTTTGAGTACTGAGTACCCGAGCATTATAGAGCTCACTCATCTCTACTAAATATTCAATCCGGCCTTTCTTTGCCCCATTTTGGAGAATTCCCTACATGGTGCCAGGTAACATCCTCAAGTGATTAATTATGACCAAAAACATTTAAAGAGATCCTACAGCTTTAGAATAACATGGTTGCTTAATTCCAGAACAGCACCACACCTGTCCATGGGTGGTATTGCAACTCCGTTCTTTTCAAGTAAACTGGGCTGAGCTGCAGTACCCCACTGTGGACAGGTGTGGCGCTGCTTTTTCAAAGCTGTTGATCGATTTGGTGCATTACAGCTAAATCAATAGCAGCGAATGTTACAGAACAATAGTTAAAAGAAAACTCATAACAAAATCTGTAAAATATGTTGTCTTTAACCTTTACATTCTGTCTAAACAGCCACATGAGCGTCCACACTCATTATCACCGGGGAGTATTTGTACTGGAATGAAGTCATCCATCATATGTGAATATAAGAGTTCATCGTCCATGTATATTCCACGTCCCTCCAGCATAACATCCAATCAATCGATTGAACACACTTTCCTACAGCCGTCTATGAGAACACGTTCCAGTTCACTGTGTCTGAGCCATGTTCTCGGCTGTAAATACAAATCTCCTAATCATTGCAGGCTGAATAAATGGAAATGTACAGGGGGGCCGGAGGTTAATGGTCGGGTGTCTAAATATGAGTTATTGATCAACACAAGGTCAAGTAGCACAATGCAGAACGTCTATATCCTCATATCAGATTGTCCTCCAGCCTCTCCTGGAGCTGTCAATCATATTGCCGATCACCTGACCACCTGCCTGACATCTCGGATGTCCCTCATCTTCACCCACAGGCGGCACTGCTCCGATAATAAATATAATAATCACATTTAATGTAAGTGACAAGGTATCTTGGTTATATACAGATATTGAATGTGGAGGTAATTAGCAAGTGGCAGGGTATCTTGGTTACAAACAGATCACATGTATAATACAAAGGTAGTTAGCGAGTGACAGAAGGATCTTTCTTTAGTAAAAATTTTCTACCTGTAATTTTTCTTTCCTAGAGTCTAAAGGCACCAAGCAAGGGATAATTTTGATCTTCGGCCCTTTTTTAGGACCGTCAACCCAGTAATCAGGCTGAAAATAAATGATAAATTATGTCAGAGCACATAGTTTATAACGCACCATATACAATCCTTCCATAAAGCGTTCAATGGGCTCTGGTGCAAAATGTGGACCTTGGACCCCCCACCTGCATGTTTGTCATATGTATGGGCCCTTGTAGCATCCCAGATGCTTTGAAGACATGTGTTTGCTCCTCATGTAATAATCATCCTGTAATAATGATCCCAGCCCCTTCCTGAAATATTGTCCCCCATCCTAGCCCCTTCCTGGAATATTGCCCCCTATCCTGGCACCACTCCTGTAATATTGTCCTCCATCCTGGCCCCTTCCTGGAATATTGCCCCTATCCTGGCACCACTCCTGTAATATTGTCCTCCATCTAGGCCCCTTCCTGTAATAATCTCCCTATCCCGGGCCTCTCCTGGTATAATACCCCCCATCCTGGCTCCTTCCAGATATAATGTCCTCAATATTTGGCCCTGCCTGGTATAATATCCTTAATCCTGCCCCTTCCTGGTATAATGTCCCTCATCTTTCCAGCTAACATATTATCCATCCTGGGCCCCTTCACAGAAGAGTGTTATCTTGTTGGCCATTCCAATAGCTTGTGCTAAATCCCTGTGGGTTGATGGAGTGGACCCAAAGAGACTGTTTGATCCTACTAGTCTATGATGGCGCTGGAGGGGGGATGAGAGGCTTGAGCATATCTTCAGGACCCCAAGTGCCAGGTGTTATGGTTAATATTTTATTTCTGGCTTCACTATTTAAAAATAATGTTATGTTTTTTATGTCTTCTTATTTGCTTAAAGACTGCGTCATGGAGCAAGTCTGACCGGGAAAATGGTTTCCTTTGCAGATTTCCTGACAAGTTGATTTTGTGTTGGGCTATGGAATTGTGTTATCTCTGATAATGTCTTTAGGTTTCCTTTCTTTTCTTATGAACGTCTGTAGTTTCTGCTTTCTCAAGCTAATAAATACCGGGGGTCTTGAAGCCAAAAAGCAAACTCTAGCTGCAGGCACATGTATGTCTACATTCATCAATGATTGTTTTAATTCGAATCTCACTGGCAACGTGTAGACCCATTGTGTCGGCTCCAAAAAGCTCTCTCTAGAGAATGGTTTCCACGACACGGAGAGCAGGGAAGCGGTCACAAAATCTACCGTGACTGTTGCTATCGAAAACTCCTTCGGGGTAAAGGTCTGTACCCCATTATGCGTGAACACTCCGTGTCTTCTGTAACCCCAAGTAAAGCAGCATTCATAAGAAGGTTCCACTTAGCAGGCGCAATCTAGTGTCCTCATTACATCTACTGTGTTAAAACTCAGCGGCACAGGCTGAATGGTGGAGCAGAGAGCCAGCGGCTCCTTGTTCCTCCATTCTAGTCAACTGATTCGGAATCCTGGGGAAGTAGATACAATTGGAAGTATGATGCCGGCAGAGTGGGAGAAGCTGGGTTGTGCAATTGGGGGATTCTAAATACTTATAGATATCACATGTGCAATATAGAGGTAATTACTGAGTAATGGGAGAACCCTGTAAAAATATAGATATGGGGTCCTGAGCTCCCATTATTCCTAGCTATATGTCTGCCTCATGATCTCTGAGGCCCCACTCATGTGTTCAGACAATAGTCCCTAAAAAGAAAACCCATCTTTGATGCCCATATCAACCAATGACAATGCAGCTTTCATTCCTCCAGGGTTGTTTAAACAATGAAAGCTGAGCTCTGATTGGTGGCTATGGACAACAAAAATAGGTTTTCTTAGCCAGTTTTCATAAATGAGACCCAATGTTTGTGGGAGGGAGAGATAACAATCAATCAGACTTTATTTCCACTCTGTAAATTATTCTTTAGCTTTATGTTATATCATAAAAAACAGTGACTTTCTGGCTATGCGGAGCGAGCGGTGCGCCAGGAAGGAACATCCTGCTAGGATCCGGATGACATGGTGGTTATTGTAGACAGTAATATCTATTCATGTGAAACAAAACAAGAAATAAATCTGATAACACTAGAAGAAGCCATCTGGATTATATAAGAGAATGAGAAGAGTTGTAGAGGCCGGACTGTCAATAGATTAATCCCAAAAACTAATAGGGAGGGTTACATTTAATGAACAAATATCAGTCCGGTAACTAGTAAATGTAACTATGATAGTGTCATAGATAGATAGATAGATAGATAGATAGAGAGAGAGAGAGATAGATAGATAGATAGATACATAGATAGGTAGATAGATAGATAGATAGATAGATAGACAGATAGATAGATAGAAGAGGATAGATAGATAGAGGGATAGATGATAGATAGATAGATAGATAGATAGATAGACAGATAGATAGATAGATAGATAGAGGGATAGATAGATAGAGGATAGATGATAGATAGATAGATAGATAGATAGATAGATAGATAGATAGACAGACAGACAGACAGACAGACAGACAGACAGACAGATAGATGCACTAAATGGAAAAAAGTATGTGCCACATTCTCATGGCAGGAGCTTTTCTGAGCTCCCATGTCACATCCATAGACATTAAAGGGGTTGTCAGCGCTGTGGCTGCCGCTTACTCTGTTGGTTACTCCTGCGTCCTAATGGAGAGTGTGCAAAGGCTATAACCTGTAGTGACTTACCCTAACCACTAGGTGGACCCCTCTGTGGTGGTATAAAAGGCTCTGCCTGGGCACATTTAGAGAGGAGAGGGCAGACCATGAGTAAGATTGTTGTTCCAATGGTATACACTGGCTGAATTAATAGACTGTGTGTAGTATCCTGGACAGAGAGGATGCCGCCCTTGAGAATAAGTAGTTAATGTGCTATCAGAGGGAGGGTTGCATTTAGGTGAACCCCTGAGTGTCATTGACGAGAAGCTGGACAATTTCTATCCTGTTTGAGGAGGCTGTTTTTGGCAATTCAGTAGCCAGAGAATTGCTGTGACACCCTGGTCATTTCTAGAACTTTTGGAGACCGGTTCTCGCCATGGATTTACATCATAATAGTAAGACCTGAGCTCAGGCCCCGCATATGCAACTCTTTGGGCAAGTAAAGTGAGGACATTGTTTTTGGCGCCAAAAGTTGGGCAGTAGGCTGCAACTATGTCCAGACCTGTACGACATTAAGAGAGTTAGATACCCAGGTATTATTCTTGTTGTGGTGTACATATACTGTATATGCTAGGGGTATAGAATAAATGATTAGCTTGTTAGCCAAAGTGCTGGTCCAAAGACAAACCCTGCTGCGCACTCACTAAATTAAAGTCTCCTGCTTCTAGAGAGTTCTGCCGTTTCTTTCTATCCAAGTGTCTTGGGTAAGTTGTTCCAGGGGTTCTTGATACATTGGAGGGTGTCTTTTACAGCACTGTGACCTTGGTCCTCTGGGCCGGGGGTGTGAATATTTCTGGTTGCATAGAGCGGAGAGTGTTTATACATGATCATCCTCCATCTAACCTTGTCCCTCAAGTAAAGAATCTATTTAATAAGTTGAGATCTGCCTCTCTTTGTGTGTGTGACCCACTGAACCCTTAGTGAATCCCTCGGTTCTCACACCAAGGGGGAATGAGATCCAGCGGTGATTGGGCTCAGGGTTCGCGTCATAACCTCACGTGAGCTTCTTTATTTTAATTGGGGGAAACCTCTGGAATAAAAAGGGTTGCAGTGGACAACAACTTTATAATGGAGTTGATCACTGCTTTGCATATTTATCATCTTCCATCTTTACGGGAAGACTTTCTTCAAGATTTTTGGAAATTTTCTGAGGGAATTTTGTCCCCTTCATCCAGAAGAGCTTTGTGAAGTCAGACAGTGATGTTGTGGGGAGGCGAGGCTCACAATCTCCAGTCTAGCTCATCCCAAAGGTGTTGGATGAGCGAGCTCACATCTCCAGTTAGCTGATCCAAGGTGTTGGATGGCTGAGGTCCGCTCTGTGCAGCCATTCATGTTTTCCATCAAACGTCCACCCCCATGTCTGTAATAGCTTGTGCATTGGCACCGTCATGGAGAACAGAAAAGGTCCTTCCCCAAACTGTTCCCACCAAGCTGGAAGCCACAATTGGCCAAACTGTCTTGTATGGTGAAGCATTAAGATTTCCTTTCACCGGAAATAAGGAGCTGAGGTCGCCCCTGAACACAGCCCAGAGCATTATCCTCCTGCACAATCTGTATAGCAGACACAATGCAGTCAGGGGGGAACGTTCTTCACTCACCAAACCCAGACTCCTCCATCAGATGCAGATAGAGCAGTGTGATCTGTCAATGCACAGAACATGTCTCCTCCAGAGTCCAGTGATGGCGTCTTTACACCACTCTGTCTGACGCTCGGTATTGTGCTTGGTGAGGGTATGGCTGCAGCTGCTCATGCATTGTGCTTGGTGATGTACGCTACAGCTGCTTGGCATTGTGCTTGGTGATGTACGTCTGCAGCTGCTCAGCCATGAATTTCCCAGTGGGTGCAGTGTTTGTGCTGATGTTATCAAAGGAGGTCTGGACTCTGCAGTTATGGGTCAGCACAGCAGTAGTGACTTTTCTGTCCTCTGCTCCTCAGCACTCAGCCCCCGCTCTGTAACATTACGGGGTCTTCACTTCATGGCTGAGTTGCTGCGCTTCCTTCCACTTCTCATAATATCACTCACAGGTGATGGGGGAAGATTCAGGAGGAAGAAATGTCATGAACGGACTTGTCCAGCGTGTCTTCTATTACAGGATTTGTTGGTATCAGTGAGCTCTGCATCACCTGCCGCTCTGCATGTTAGTAAAAAGCAGTATGAATGGCGGGTGGTCAGAGGGTATACACTGGGGTCAAGGAGACAGATATAATAAATTGTGTGGGCAAGGGGTCAGGGTTAATTCACTGGGGAAAATGCTATACACTGGGTGTAGGAGGGGGGGTGATGAGGCTGGAAGGGAAACACCAGGGGCAATGGGCTGGAAATTATACACCAGGGGCAAGAGCTAAATGTTACAAAGTGGGGCGATGGGGTCAATGGTTATGTTGAGTGTCCGGATATATGAGGCTTCTGTAGTCGCGGACGAGGCAGAGCTGTGGAGCAGTGGTAGTTTTGCAGAGCACGCCCCGGCTGGCTCCTCAGTGCAACAGTTCGGTTCAGAATTGCCCTTGTTGAGTGACAAGTCAGACAAGGAGTCAATGATACTCGAAAACAATCTTTTACTTGAACTCTTGTGAAACACAGGCACATAGTTATACGTTACATTGTTAGTGGTATTCACGAATAACCGCTATCCCGGGACTTCTAGGCTCTCCCCACTCTGTTCAGCACCGCGGTCTCCTGCTGTAAATTCATTTAGTACTTACAGGCTCCAGCACACCTCTGAGGATCGGTTAGGGCCACCTTTACAACAAACATTAGTTTACTGTCTGCACCATGTTAACACTTTTGCTGAAGTCTGCGCTGAAGTTCACTACACATGTACTGCGGAGATCAAGTCCTTCCCGAGAAGCCGCCAAAGGTAGGGGCTGAATGTCAATTCAGGATCAGAGACACTGACCTGTGTCCTTGGCCCACTGCCCAGTTGCCACACTCAATTCCTAGAGTGACCCGAGGGTTTGATCAATTCAGAACAAGGGCCTGCCGTTCCTGCGGTTCCTTTAACCTCTCTTAAGGGATTTTCCAAATAATTCTACACTGCAGGCCCTTCTTATAGACTAGACCCCACCCCTAAGGAGTATCAGTAATTATTATTAACAACTTTCATAACTCATGGACACCAGGGAGCAATCTTCACCTTGACCACTAGATGGTGCAAGCATATCATTACACTTATCAACTTTATGCATAAATGTCAACACCTTCATGTGTGCACTGTGCCCTCCAGGGCGGGGGGAAAATAAGGCAGAACCCCAGACCCCCTCACAGGTATACACTGGGGGCAATAGGACTATATGAAAAAAACAGAATACTCCATATAGTGTAGATGGATGATTGAAGCCTTGTGTATATGGGAATACAGCAATGTTGTTAGGGCTCTATGTGCTGGTCTTACTTGCATTATGTTTTATTATTATAATTTATTTTTTTTTTGCACTGTATGACTTTTAATCATTGTGTGGCGCCCCACTGGTCAGTGCGCCACAGTAGGGGTACTGCACCCAAGTCAGTGTGTGTGATATCCCAGTTATTGGAGGATGTAAATATTAATGTTAAACTGAGGCTTTCATCCTGCATTCACACACTCTAGAGCAGGGGACTACAGGGTTAAATCCTCTGCTAGGAGACCCTGTCCCAGTGGAGGAGTTCAGGGCAGAGCAGTGTGAGAGTGGAAGAAGTTAGGCAGAATGTCAGAGGAGAGAGACAGAGGAGGACCCTTCAGGGGATGCACAGGAAGGCCACCCAGAAAGAGTGATGACCCAGACAGAAGGGGGAAACCCAGTGCCGGACCTTATCTACAGTCCGGGGGAATCCCTGTCCACAACGGGGTACCGACTCCGAGTCACGGTGCAGGCGAGACTAACCCTGAGTCGTCAATACCGATGGGTCGCAGGTATGCCAAATAGCCCCGACCTTGTCCAGAACGTGCAGCCCCACCAGGAGCACTAAACCGGGTTGAGCCCCTTAGAGAAGAAGGGTAACCTCATAGCACCCAACGGGGTGTGCAGGACAGTGAAGGTACTAAAGAAGGAACACTTGGAAGCCTCAGGGAGGCGTTGCATCCTCCAGTGACTACCCGCCAGCTACCTGATTCTGTGTGACTGTATACCTGAAACGGACATGACGAGTTACCAGTAAACATCAGTACAGAGTTATCCAGCCCCCCGGTGTTTCATTCCGGTAAGTACTGTGCCAGCAAGTGTTCCAGATCCTGCCCTGGGGATCCTGCTCCTCCTGCGGGGACGACAACATCTGGCTGCCTACCCACCGTCCCCAGAGATCTGACGACAGCGCTGGTGCCATTACCAGCGTCTGCAGGTGGCGTCACGAGACTTTATTTTTGACTTTTTATTATTATTTTTATTATTTAGCTGACCCTCAGGGCTACGGGCCCTGAACCAGCCACCGAGACAGCACCCCCATATCAACGCCCGGTTACCGTGTTCCCATAGACCCCTGGGTGGGTCAATTGTCTAATGTCTAAAATCATGGCCAAAGACAAAGGCAACAAATGACAAAATCAGGAACATAACTTAATCTAATGTAATCTATCACATCTAAGAATGCGAGAGGCTCTGGTTATGTGTTGGGGTTGGAGCGCTTCATTTTCATACTGTTCTGGATTTCCACTTTCAGAGAATTGTTTTGTCTCATAAATATTCAAAAGGGTTAAATCTTGTATAATAATAACTCCATAGACTTCTATAGGGCTATACCGCATTGTACCCCTGGACGATAGCTTTATCATAATGAGCCATGAGGCTGCGGCACTTGCCCATAGCTCCATAGTACAGAGCCTCAGGATCTCTGCTCCGCCGCCTGCTACTTCTGGACCATATTATATAGGTAGACGTTACTGCACAGCACAGCTCATAATGTAGCACTATCCGGATGTAATTATTCCTTCCAGCTGTTATTTTTCTTCTTTTTTTCCAGGTTCCAATGAATTAAATTCTCCGAATCTGTTACCACACGAATTATTGCAAACATTCCCAAAAACTGATGGTCAATGTGCCAAGTTAAACTCGCGATTATTTACCATCAGGGCAGAAGTGCTCCGGATATTATATAAACTAATAAACTTCCTAACGCTACAATTATTCAATTATGTACGGTACGGTACGGTACGCCGCGGAGCGCCGGAATCCACTGTTTGCATTTTACAATTCCAGTTACTTTATCAAACAATGCCGAAAGCGTCCACCTGGTCCTGAGCCGAGGACGAACTCAAAGAATCAGGGAGTCATTACTGAAATTACAGCAGAGAAAGAGCGGACCTGGGAGGTATACAGCGGATGAGGAGGGAGAAAGAGGAGGATGAGAGGGAGAAGAGGAGGAGGGAGAAGAGGAGGAGGAAGGGAGGAGAGAGAGGAGGAGGAAGGAGGAGGGAGGAAGAGGGGAGAGGAGAGGAGGAGGAGGGAGAGAGGAGGAGGAGGGAGGAGGAGGAGTGGAGAGAGGAGGAGGAGGAGAGGAGAGGAGGAGGAGGAGGAGGAGAGGAGAGGAGAGGGAGAGAGAGGAGAGAGGAGAGGAGGAGGAGGAGGAGGAAGAGGAGGAAGGAGGAGGAGGAGGAAGAGGAGGAAGGAGGAAGAAGAGGAGGAGGAGGAGAAGAGAGGAGAAGAAGGAGAGGAGAAGAAGAGGAGGAGGAGGAAAGAGAGAGAAGAGAAGAGGAGGAGGAAAGAGGAGAAAGAGAGAGAGGAGGAGGACAAGAGGAGGAAGGAAGAGGAGGAGGAGTAGAAGAGAGGGAAAGAAGAGAGGAAGAAGGAAAAGAGAGGAGGAGAGAAGAAGGAGAAGAGAGGAGAAGATGAGGAGGAAAGAGGAGGAGAAGAAGGAAGAGTGAGAGAGGAAGGAGTGAAAGAAGAGGAGAAGAGAGAAAGGAGAGGAGGAGAAGATGAGGAGGAGGGGGAGAGGAGGAAAGAGGAAGGAGGAAAGATGAGGAGGAGGAAGGAGGAAGAGGAGGAAGAGGAAGAAGAGGAGGAGGGAAGAGGAAGGAAGGAAGGAAGAAGAAGGAGGGAGAGAGGAGGAGAAGGGAGAAGGGAGAGAAGAGAAAAGAGGAGGGGAGAAGAGGAGAAAGAAAAGGAGGAGAAGAAGAAGAGAGAAGAGAGGGAAAAGGAGAGGAGAAGAGAAGGGAAAAGGAAGAGGAGGAGGAGAAGAGGAGGGAGAGAGAGGAAGAAGAGATGAGAAAGGACAAGAGGAGGCAGATGAGGAAGAAGAAGAGGAGGAAGAGGTTGAGTAGGATAAGAAGGAAGAGGATGTAGAGGAAGAAAAGGAGGCTTGTGTCACTAGAACTTCATGACTGAGGTCTTATTACCTCTCTGCTGGGCTTTTATGACCATAACCAGAGGCGTAACTACAATAGGTGCAGAGGTAGAGATCGCACCCGGGCCCTGCAGCCTAGGGGGGCCCCAAAAGTCCCTCTGGCCCATAGAAAAAGACTAATACTATTAAAGATCTGCAATAATTGGGGGCCCCGTCGGTGCTTTTGCATCGGGGCCCATGGGCCTGAAGTTACGCCACTAACCATAACCTCATGCAGCCATCTCTGGTAACCAATTCATTTATTGCCCCAAATAAAACATGAATTTGCTCCCTTCAACTTCTTTTGGTGCACATACCGGTCTAATACACTAAGTTCAAAAGTTTGGGGTCACCCAGACAATTTTGTGTTTTCCAGGAAAACTTTTATTTACCAAATGAGTTGCAAAATGATTAGAAAATGTAAACCAGACATTGACAAGGTTAGAAATAATGATTTTTATTTGAAATAATAATTTTCTCCTTTGCTTTTGTCACAGAACGCTCCTTTGCAGCAATTACAGCATTGCAGACCTTTGGCGGGTATTATGTAATGAAGCTGCCAGATGAGTAGCTGTGAGGCGTTGATTTCTCAAACTATAGACTCTAATTCACTTGTCTTGTTGCTCAGTTGTGCAGCGGGGCTTCCCACTTCTCTTTCTACTCTGGTTAGAGCCTGTTTGTGCTCTCCTCTGAAGGGAGTAGTACACACTGTTGTAGGAAATCTTCAGTTTCTTGGCAATATCTCGCATGGAATAGTCTTCATTTCTAAGAACAAGAATAGACTGTCGAATTTCCCCTGAAAGTTCTCTTTTTCTGGCCATTTTGAGAGTTTCATAGAACAAACAAATGTAATGCTCCAGATTCTCAACTAGCTTAAAGGACGGTCAATTTTATAGCTTCTCTAATCAGCCAAACTGTTTTCAGCTGTGCTAACATACTTGTACAAGGGTTTTCTAAACATCCATTAGCCTTCTTACACAGTTAGCAAACACAATGTACCATTAAAACACTGGAGTGGTGGTTGATGGAAATGGGCCTCTATACACCTATGTAGATATTGCATTAAAAACTAGATGTTTGCAGCTAGAATAGTCATTCACCAGATTAACAATGTACAGAGTGTATTTCTGATTCATTTAATGTTAGTTTCACTGAAAAAAAATGTGCTTTTCTTTAAAAAATAAGGACATTTCTAAATGACCCCAAGCAATTGAACGGTTGGGTATGTCCAGGATCTGTCCCAATTCTCATACTCTCTAACCTGCTATCCTCTCTTTGTTTCAGTGGGTGGTTCTTCTGCATTTGCATTCTGCCAGCACTGTAGGTGCTGGAACTTCCTTACCTTTTTTCCCCACAAGCATTTCTCCACCAATGTATTTGCAAGTTCAGTTTCTTGAAGCAGAGAGACAAAGACCTGCCCCTCTTCCTTAAGAGAAACAAAAAACATCCTAGAATCCATCACCATGTCTCTGCTGCTTACATTTGTTAACAGGCAGTGAACTGCAGAAGTGCACCAGACACTTTGGAATATTTTTTAAAATTTTTTAATTGATATGTACATTGTGTGTTTATCACGTAATCTACCAAATGAGATCAAAGTACAGAAAGTACCATTTAAAGGGAATCTATCAGCAGGTTTTTGCTATGTAATCTTAGAGCAGTATGACCTGGGACACTGATTCCAGTGATGTGTCACTTGCTGAACTGCTGCTGTCATTTTGATAGTCACATTTCCCCCTCCTGCAGTCAATCTAACAGAGCTCAGAATGATGAGCTGTGTGTAAACCCTCCCACACCACTGACTGGCATATTTCTGTGTTACAGAAAGTTGCTAATGGGTGGTGGGAGGGGGGTTATACAGAGCAGCCGGACTAGGAGGCACGAGACACCTAGTCGTGTATTGATAATCTCTTACAGATAAAACACTTGATTTTATTGTAACAGCACACAGCTTAGTAAGTGACACATCTCTGTAATCAGGGTCTCAACCTCTACTCCATGCTGCACTACGATTACATAGCAGAAACCTGCTATAGATTCTCTTTAAATTGTGTAATACTTTTGTATTCAGTTCAAACGCAGACAACTTGGTCTCTCTGGTTACAGTCTACAAGTAATAATATCATTACTGGAAGGGGCTGAGGACGGGGGATATTATATCAGGAAAGGACACAGGATGTAGTGACATTATACCAAGATGAGGGACATTATACCAGGAAGGGGCCGAGGATGGGTGGACAATATACCAAGATTAGGAACATTATACAAGAAAGGGACACAGGATGGAGGGGATTATTCCAGGATGGGAGACATTATAGCCTAGTATGGAACACTATATACCAGATAGGGGCCCAGAATGGGACACATTATACCAGGAAGGGGCCAAGTGTGGGAGACATTATACCAGGAAGGGGCCCAAGATGGGACACATTATACCAGGAAGGGGCCCAGGATGGAACACATTATACCAGGAAGGGGCCCAGTGTGGGAGACATTATACCAGGAAGGGGCCCGGGATGGGACACATTATACCAGGAAGGGGCCAAGTGTGGGAGACATTATACCAGGAAGGGGCCCAGTGTGGGAGATATTATACCAGGAAGGGGCCTAGGATAAAAGGAATTATACCAGTAAGGGGCCCAGGATGGATAGACATTATACCAGAAAGGGGCCCTGGACAGGAAGATGGCAATTGCAGAAATAGAGGTGGCACCAAGTAAGACCAGTGATGCCCATTGGACTGGACCTCGCTATATGGGGGGATTATAAGAGGAATTTTTTTTAGATATGCAGAAGGGGTTGTGGACTTACATACAAGTTACTAGACTGTAGTAAAAGAGGCGGTAAGGGTGGTGTCATAGCTTTATTGAGGAAACCTGGAGACAGATTCCCTTTCCCTGGAGGGTAAGTGTCTCATATACTGTCAGAGGATGCGTAGGATTCTGCTTCATCAATCTCCTGTTACATCATCCTGTTGTACCTGTTCAGACATTTTTGAATTCATTCATAAATGAATGTGTCACTGCAGATATAGCCACTGTTCCACAAATCAAGGGGTTCACCCCTTTCAAAAATTCTGAAAATACCAGTCCTCAGGCACATTTGTTATAAAAAAAGTACTTTACTCATGTAGTGACCCGGTCTAGACTGTGTCTGTCCCTTTAAGTACCCATGGACCATGAGTAGCTCCCACACACTACAGCTCACTCCCTAGCTACCCCTCTACAGTTATTAGTGAGCTTCAGATATGCACTTTCAGCTAAATCCAGTTATACTTAATGTATTGCTCATTTATTTGTTGTGTTCCAGCACCATCTGCTGGTGAAAATGTACGGTTTATATCACTTTGCATTGTAAGGATCTGAAATGTAAATTGGGTGTTATCTTAATGGCCGGTGACCCAGTCACAGGGCTCAATAGGTGGAGCTGCCTCCAGCTTCTGTCTAGATAGACAAAACTGGAATTTCCCCAGTCCTGGCCCAGACTCCACATGAAGCAGAACATATGTGGAGACTCCCTCCAAGGCCTAGGATTCTTCCCTGGCTTCCACAGACAGTATGCTAAAGACTTTCTACCCTGGATCCTCGCTGTTCGGACCTACATGTGCTTCTTCAGACAGTAGGGCATGCTGAGTAAACTGAAGAGCCTACTGCATGCAGTTGGAAAAGACTGAGGGCCTCCTGTTCCATTGCAACCTTTCTCTATTTGCTTCAAGTATCTTTGCACATACCGTGAAAAGCTGTGAAACTAATCCAGGACTCCCAGGTCTGTACAACCCTGTTGTTATATCTTAACTTGCGCTTTAAACCACAAGACTCTGCACCTTCCTATAACATACCATCTATACCAAAAACAGAATCAAAATGCACTCTCAGGATGCAGTCAGAGCCCAATTGTAAAGCAAGCCCAGCTGCAGGCTAATAAACCACCTCGACCAGCTATGTGTGGGAGGCGATCTGCCATGCATACACTGGGCCTGCTTAGAGCACCATTCACACTGATACAAATGATGCAGAGTGTCTGAAAGCGACCCAACCGCTCTGCCTGAGCATTGGGCCACACAGTACGATACCTCTGTACCACTAGATGAATGGCGCCCCTAAGGGCCCAACTGCACCCTGGATAGATAAAAAGTGCAAAAAGTCTCTTATATGATGAATAAAAAACTTTTACAAATGGGATTTTGGTTCATGCATTGGCCAAGACATTTAAGCTGATGATCCACAACAAGGAATCCCATGCTCATCAGTCCTATCAAAAACTTGTACAAAAACTACTAGAAAAAAGCAGCATCAAAAAACTTACCATCTATGCCAAAAACAGAATCAAAATGCACTCTCAGGATGCAGACTTTTTGCACTTTTTATCTATCCAGGGTGCAGTTGGGCCCTTAGGGGCGCCATTCATCTAGTGGTGCAGAGGTATCGTACTGTGCGGCCCAATGCTCAGGCAGCAGAGCGGTTGGGTCGCTTTCAGACACTCTGCATCATTTGTATCAGTGTGAATGGTGCTCTAAGCAGGCCCAGTGTATGCATGGCAGATCGCCTCCCACACATAGCTGGTCGAGGTGGTTTATTAGCCTGCAGCTGGGCTTGCTTTACAATTGGGCTCTGACTGCATCCTGAGAGTGCATTTTGGTTCTGTTTTTGGCATAGATGGTGAGTTTTTTGATGCTGCTTTTTTCTAGTAGTTTTTGTACAACCTTCCTATAACAGCATACAAATACTACATCTAAACAATTTGTACTCTTATGGTGGGTTTACACACACCAATTTATCTGTTCAATCTCTGAACCAATCTCTGGTTGCAGTGAAATCATGGATACATTGCTCCATGTTGTACACAGCCACAAAATGGAACAATGTATCCATGATTTCACTGCAACCAGAGATTGGTTCAGATATTGAACAGATAAATTGGTGTGTGTAAACCCACAATTACAGTTCCAGAACTCCAATTGCATGTCAGTATTCAACTCCGCACTATATTTGTCATGGCCTACCCACGTGAGACTGTGAAATATTTACTTTATGTTGCTTTCCTCATTCCTGCTGCAGCAAAAGCAACTTTTATTCCCGAGGCCGGTGTTTGTGGTCATTCTCGGCTGTGGACGTTGCGTGTGGGTGGATAACGGGGAACAATCAGTCTCATTACAGTCACCCTTCTTGGGTCCAGCACTGAGTCTTCGACACTGGTCCCAGTATCTGATATTGGCTGCATTGCTGACGTCACATTGCCAGCATGGCAACCCATTACAGACCTCAGTGGCACTGTCCATGTAGACAGAAATCTCCGGTCAGAGCCAATCAGTGATTGGACTGTAATGATACTGCAAACAATATCAAATACTGGGAGTAGGGACGGAGCCTCAGCAATGGACCCAGGGAGGAACAACACAAATGAAGAAAACAAGGCAAATTGGACATCATTTCACACAACACCAAAATGGTCTGGACACAATTGTTGTCCCCTCAACTTAATATGTGGCTTCCCCCTTTGGAATAAATCCCTGCAGTCAGTCGCCTCCTATAACCTCCACAAGCTTCTTCTCACCTGGAGTATCTGCTCTTCTGTATAATCCGCTCCCGGTCTCTCATATTTGAGGCGTCTTCTCCCAACAGCATTTTTCAGATCCCTCCACTGGTGATCAATGGGATTTAGATCCGGACTCATTGCTACCACTTCAGATCTCTCCAGTGCTTTGTTTCCATCAATTTCTGGGGCTTCTTGATGTTTGGGGTCATTGTCCTGCTGGAGACCCCTGAGCTAGGACGCACACCCAGGACAGTGGGACTCTACATTGCCACCTAAAATAATTTGGTATCTTCAGATTTCATGATGTCTTGCTCACAGTCAAGACCCCAGTGCCAGAGGAAGCAAAACAATTCAAAACATCTCTGTCCTCCACCATATGTGACTGTAGGTCCTGTGCTCTTTTCTCTGACCTCTACCATATGTGGACTGTAGGTCCTGTGCTCTTTTCTCTGACCTCCCCCATATGTGACTGTAGGTCCTGTGTTCTTTTCTCTCTACTCCCCCATATGTGACTGTAGGTTCTGTGCTCTTTTCTCTGACCTCCCCCATATGTGACTGTAGGTCCTGTGCTCTTTTCTCTGACCTCCACCATATGTGACTGTAGGTCATGTGCTCTTTTCTCTGTCCTCCCTGATATGTGACTGTAGGTCCTGAGCTCTTTTCTCTGACCTCCCCATATGTGACTGTAGGTCCTGTGCTCTTTTTCTCTGACCTCCCCCATATATGACTGTAGGTCCTGTGCTCTTTTCTCTAACCTCCCCCTTTATGTGAGTGTAGGTCCTGAGCTCTTTTCTCTAACCTCCCCCATATGTTACTGTAGGTCCTGTGCACTTTTCTCTGACCTCCGTAGAATGATGTGCTTTACCAAAAAGCTCTATCTTGGTCTCATCTGTGCACAAGATGCTTTCCCAAAAGGATTTTGGTTACTCATATATTTTGGCAAACTGTAGTCTAGCTTTTTTATGTCTGTGTCAGCAGTGAAGTCCTTCTTTGTCTCCTCCATAGCTTTTCATGTCATTCACATGTGAACGGATAGTTCGCACTGACACTAATGCCCCCCGAACCTGCAGGGGAGCTTGCATTTCTTTGGAAATTGATTAAGGCTTATCCTCCCATCCAAACTATTTTGCATTACAACCTTTTATAAAGTTTTCTCTGCTGTCCACCTCCAAGGAGATTATCTACAGTGCCATGGGTTGTAAACTTCTTGATGATACTGCGCACCCTGTAACAAAGGAACATCAAGATCTCTGGGGATGGACTTGTAACCTTGAGATTGTTAATATTTTTAAACAATTTTAGGTTTTCAAGTCCTCAGACAGTTCTCTTCTCCTCTTTGTGTCCTCCACACTTAGTGTCACGCACAGAGACACACAATGCAAAGATTAAGGCAACTTCTCCCCTTTTTATATGGCTTCAGGTGTGATTTTCATATTGCCCACACTGTTACTTGCCACATGTGAGTGGGATCAAGCATCACATGCTTGAAACAAATTTGTTTGCCCATAATCTTGGGTATGTGCCAACAATTTTGTCCTGCCCATTTTGGGGTTTTGTGTGAATTTATGTCCAATTTGCCTTTTTTTCTGTTTTTGTTTTTTTTTTTGCATGTGCTTTTCCAGTACACACAGAGGAAATAAACATGTGTAATTGCAATAATTTTTTGGGAGAAATACTTCATTTTCTGGAACAATTTCCAGCACTTTCAGCCATGACTCTATATGTGTATATGAGTATTGCAAATTGCATGATTTCTGCAACAGTTTCTATACAGTGCTGTCATCACCATACATCTATCTGGCACTGTTATGTAACCACATGATGCACTGGCGGACACAGACAGAAGGGGACCCTGTGCAAGCACAATATACGGGCCCTTTACAGCCAAAGAGCTCCTCAAATGCACAATTCCACCTGCTTTGGAGTTAGAGATGAGCCCCTATACCTCTCGGGCCCTTGTACCGCTGCACAGGCTTCACCAATGATATATCCGCCCCTGACATGATGGTATTGGTAATAATACACTCTTTAACCATATAGAAGGGGGGCAAACTCTTATCTGGACCCCCTTCTTCCAGGGGCCTCATAGCATCCACATGCTTTGTCTTTATTGCACTGTAGAATATTTGCAATCCTGCACTTTACCATTTACCGCAATATGGAGACTATCCGAATGTGCAGTGGACTGTCCCTGTACTCAGCTTACTATGGAGAAATTGTATTTCTAGCGGGAATAATAATGTATTCAGACATCCTGTGACACATTCACCTAGGAGTTAATTCAGAAATGCCTGGACAGGTACAGCAGAGTGATGTAACAGGGGTGGGAAAGGCAAAGTCTAACATTTCCACTGCCAACATGCGACACTTTCACTTTCCTCCTTCCGTACCTTCCAGCTGTGTAACACTCCGGATGTTAGTGCTGCCCTGCACCATGCATGTTCTATACATCACCTATAATAGACTGGGATATTATCTGTGATGGGTGTAATGAATGGAGTGCTGGATCTTGCTCATTGGTTCTCATTACTGGTTGGACACAATATATTACATAATTTCCAGTCATTACCGGCTTTATTCGTGAGCTAATGTCACCATATAATCTGCATTTATTGTAAAATGGATGTTTTAGACCTGATAAGGCCGGTGTACTTCCTTTAAAAACCCATATTAGAATGGCTGTATAATCCGTTCTGAAAGTTTCCCTCCTGATGTTAAAATGAGATCAAACTGCAGTTATAAAATGTCAATTTTAATATCAGGATTATTCAGCCATATAGATATGGCATGTCAAGATACATCAGCACATGAGGTACATCAGCCACGTGAGGTCATCAGTCTCATGAGGTTCATCAGTCTCATGAGGTTCATCAGTCTCATGAGGTATCAGTCCATGAGGTACATCAGTCTCATGAGGTACATCAGTCTCATGAGGTACATCAGTCTCATGAGGTTCATCAGCCATGAGGTACTCAGTCTCGTTAGTCATCAGTACTTATGAGGACATCAGTCTCATGAGGTAATCAGTCTCATGAGGTTCATCAGTCTATGAGGTACATCCACTGAGATTCATCAGTCTCATGAGGTACATCAGTCTCATAGGTACATCAGTCTCATGAGGTACATCAGTCTTATGAGGTACATCAGGTCTCCTTAGGTTATCAGTCACATGAGGTTCATCAGTCTCATGAGGTACATCAGTCTCATGAGGTTATCAGTCCGAGTCTCATTGAGGTTCATCAGTCACATGAGGTTCATCATCTAATGAGGATCAACATCTCATGAGGTTCATCAGTCTTGTTCGTGTCGAGCCCCAGGCCCTGGGGTACTCGGGTATCAGGCTCGGTGGGTGTATTAGGGGTGTAACGGGTGGCAGCCCTGATCCCTGGCCTGGGTGACACTTCAAAAAGGGTGTATTTACAGGGGATAAGAGTTTGTCATGTGACGCCACCTGTAGTACCTGGTGATGGGTCACCAGCGCCCCACAGTCCGCCAGAGGTGATGGTAATGCAGCTGAGATGGCAAAGCTCCTACAGGTAGCGCTAGGCCTCCGGGGCAGCGTAGTATGAAGGGGCAGTGTGAAGTGAGGCTGTAGATTACGATGGGGAGTGATGGAGCAGTCTATAGGGGAGCACCTGGAGCGGAATGACGCACAAACACTAAGAAATCTCTTTTTCCTTTTACTGGTATTATAGCAGGTAAAGATGTCCAGGGCACTGACAGGTGACCAGGTGCACAGTGGGTCCCCACAGCAAGTGGGTATAAGGCCTCCTCTGCTTCCCTATGGTTGCTGAAGCCCTGTCTGCTTGCAGCCAGACTGGCCTCCCCACTTCCCCTGGTCCTCTCTCCCTCTCTCCTCCTGCACGGTCCTCGGGTTGCCCTCTATGATCTCTGCGGTGGTACACTGCACTGTCTGGCTCCCTCTCTTTGAGTACGCAGGGGGACCGGGTGACTGAAATCTCCACGGTGTAACAGGGTTTTCTGTAGTCTTGGAGTATCCTACAGGCGCGGACCCCCAAAGCCCGGTATGTCTCTGGGCGCACTTCCACTAGTTCCTCACTCCCTTTAGGCTCTGCTCCTTGCCTTCTCTCCCCACTCCTAGGCTTGAGGGACATCAGAAGGGCCACTCCGGGTCACTGGCTCGGGCCTAACCGCGGCACTAACCACCAGGACGTCTTCACAGCTCTCCTAGTGTCTTCACACTCTCACTAACCCCGCCCCAGCAGTAGTATTTATAGGGGACCTCACCTAAAATCAATGAGTATAGCTCCCCCTACTGTGCCGGGGTGGAAGATGTTGCATGTAGTAGGTACCTGCTGCGGAAACTCAACTGTGCGTTAGGAAAGTCTGTGGCTGCCTGCGTGAGCAGGGAGCCACATTAGGTTCATCAGCTTCATGAGGTACATCAGCCTCGGTTATATGTTGTTCATCAAGGTTCTCACTCGTTAGGTTCATCAGTCTAGTTAGGGTCATCAGTCTCGTAGGGTCATCAGTCTCATGAGGTTCATCAGTCCTATGAGGTACATTAGTCTCATGAGGTACATTAGTCTCATAGGTATATTAGTTAATGAGGTCATCAGTCTCATTAGGTATATCAGTGACATGAGGTTCATCAGTCTAATGAAGTACAGGGTGGGCCATTTATATGGATGCAACAAAAAAAATGGGAATGGTTGGTGATATCAACTTCCTGTTTGTGGCACATTAGTATATGGGGGGGAAAACTTTTCCAGATGGGTGGTGACCATGGCGGCCATTTTGAAGTTGGCCATTTTGGATCCACCTTTATTTTTTCAATGGGAAGAGGTCATGTGACACATCAAACCTATTGAGAATTTCATAAGAAAAACAATGATGTGCTTGGTTTTAATGCAACCTTATTTTTTCATGAGTTATTAACAAGTGTATGACCACTGGATATGTGAAATTGCTACGATTCAGATATCCAGTGGCATTGAGGTTTCCATTGATGGAGAATGGCCCACTATCTTGTACCCCATGTACACCACACCAACCATCAATGTCTGTGTTCCAGCAGTCTGGAGGGATCTATCCACTGTGGGTTAGTGTCAGACCAATAGCGCTGGGTTTTCTTTGGTAACTTCACCATTCACATACAGTTTGCCTCATCCCTCATCTGAAGCAATTGTCTATGCTGTGAAGATACGAGATGTCAGCATCAGAAACAGCGGATCCTGGAAGCCTGTGCTGCATTTCTTCTGCGGTGTTGCTATCAGTGTGTGAGAGTGGGAGAAGAGGGTTGTATTGACAATCCACAACAATGGGCAGCCAATGAACACATTTTATAAGTGATCATAAACTTGTAAATAATTAATGAAATAATAAAGTTACAATAAAACCAAGCACACCATTGTTATTCTTATGAAATTCTCAATACGTTTGATGTGTCACATGACCCTCTTCCCATTGAAATAAAGTTGGATCCAAATGGCCGCCATGGTCACACCCATCTGGAAAAGTTTTCCCCCTCCCATATACTAATGGGCCACAAACAGGACGTTGATATCAACCAACCATTCCTATTTTATTTAGGTGCATCTATATAAATGGCCCACCCTGTACTTTGTATATCTGGTGACAGAACATCTTTAAGGGTGGAGGCACACTGTCATGCATCAAAAACGAAGCGTTTTTGATGCACGACAGTGATGCGAGTGCATTCCGTGTGGTAGGTGTGAGTGTGGTGCAAGTGTGGTAAGAGTGTAACATGGGCTTTCTCGTGGGGGTGAAACACCCGACACAAGAAAGCCCGATAGCTATATATCTACAGATAAGGATCTGTAGATATAATAGCTATGTCGGGCTTTCAGCTGCTTTGACAGCAGCGTTTTGTGAATTCCTGGGGAACCAGCATATTAACCCCATCTCCAGCTTCTGTGCTGCATGTCAGCCAGGAGCCAGCAGATGCGGTCAATAAACCGATTATGTCGGCAAAACCAGGCACAACCTGGCAAGACAGAAGCATGGGGTTACCATGCTTCTGTCCTGCCAGGTTGTGTCTGGTTTTGTCCAGACTCCCTGGACACAAACTGACGACAATGGCAAGTTTTTAAGTTAAAAGCCGGCAATTTCAGCACTTCTCTGCAGAGCTGAAATCACTGGCGGCTGCAGTTCAGGACTCGACGTGGTGGCTTTATGGAGCATTATGTCCTTATAATCCTTTCCATTGGTGCCACCTGTATGGTGTCTAAGAATAAGGGTCCTATAGCGTATCACATTTTTGCCTAATAAAACTTTCACTGAAAGCTATACTAAATAGTGCCGCCAACATCATACACAATACAAATCCTAAAGTACCGCCATACAGTGCATAAATGAAGCATTCCTCACCTTCCATATGTATGCTTCATTGACATACAGGGCAGGCAAACTACTTGTCAACCTTAAAGGGTTACTCCCCCCAGACAAGTCATAACCTATCGATAAAATACGGGACAAGTTCTGATTGCTCAAGGTTTGATCACTGGGACCTCAAGATTATAGCTGTGGAACCCTAAGTATAAAGCTCCTGAATGGAGCAGATATGCGCATGCTTAGCTTCTCCTACCATTCATTGTTGGATGCTGAGACAATCCCATAGACAATGGAGAGTAGGTCAAGCTATGCACCTCTTCTTTATTCAGGCAGATTTCCAATTCCCAGGTCTTTCAGTGATTGGAGCCTCAGGATAGGGGATAACTTGCTGATTACTCGGGGTTGATCATTGGGATCCCCAAGATCACAGCTTGGAACCCTGAGGAAAAAACTCTATCAAGCAAATGTGCATACTTGGCTTCATCTCCATTCATTGACTATGGGACTGCTGAGACCATCCCATAGACAATGAATGGAGAGGTAGGTTCAAGCAAATGAACCTCTTCTTTATTCAGGCAGCTCTTCGTTACCAGGGTTCCAGTGACAGCACCCCAGGATAGGGGATAACTTAATAGCCCTCTAAATGCAGTCACCATTCAATCACGTGGATTGTTCTCCATAGATAGAACCTGAGTATTCCTCCAGATTCCCCATGTCACCTGCTCCAGCAGCTCCTGAACTCTTATTTTCCGGTTCGCTGTCATTACAGGACTCCATGAATCGCTGGGGTTGTTATTCCTGGAGCAGCGAACAAATCTATGTGAGTAACAAGGTTTACATGAAGACCTTTGGTATGTAACCGTAGGAGGAGACCGAGCTGCACTGACACACCTGACGTCACCCGCTCACCTGCAAAGAAAGTGAAACCTGGGCAGAAGTCCCCTAAGAAGAAAGCACTTCCCATTCTCCTTTAAGTTACATCATCAAAGAAATCTGGAAGATATCATGAAAGTGAATTCAATTTTCCCCAGAATTCTGGAGTATAAAAGAAAGATGGAGCATCCACCATCACATCCACCAACCCTCCCAGGGAGAAGCACCCTACGAGAGCAGGTAAGGGGTCTGCACGCTCACATCGGATAATGTACTGTAACCTCAAGGATATTTTTGACTTATTTTTGCTCTTCATCTGATTTGCAGATATGGTCGCCATCATCAGAATTGGGGTTCTTCTTGCCCTGTGCTTTGCGTGTCTGCAGGGCCCGGCCGAGGGTCACCCCATCCAAAGACACTGTCGTCTGTCAAAATATAAAAAGATGCAACCGAGCACAATGTCACCGGCCCGAAAACTCCAGAACTTACATGTGAGTAGAGATCAGGGGGCGAAAGGTTTGGGAATGACGTCCTGGAGGGTGCAAGAATGCAAAACTACACAACGTAACATTGCAATATTACAGGAGCATCTCACTATTCTGCAGGTGGAGTCACTGTGCACATACAGGAGCATCTCAAGGAATTAGAAAATCATCAAGAAGTTCATTTATTTCACTAATTCAATACATAAAGTGAAACACATATATAGAGTCATTACACACAGAGGGATCTATTTCAAGTGTTTATTTCTGTAAATGTTGATGATTATGGCTTACAGCCAATGAAAACCCAAATCTCAGAATATTAAAGTAGGGAGGATGAAGGGTCTGAGAGATAAAATATGACCTAAATAGGTATCAGAGGCTTCACCTTGTGTGGTTGTGAGAGTAACAACCACTATAAAAGCAGATCACGGCTGCTGCAGACCCCAGCGTGGTGCAAATAGAGTAGGGAGGATGAAGGGTTAAAAACTGCACTGCCGTATTCCAACAGACATCAAAGGGTGAATATAATATTGATTTATTAGTCAACGCGTTTCAGGGCTCCCTGTCCCCTTCCTCAGGACAAATCAATATCATATTGCCATGTTTCTGGGAGCCCTGAAATACGTTGACAAATAAATCAATATAATATTCACCCATAGATATCTTGTGGAATACGGCAGGGTGGTGTTTAACACTTCATCCTCCCTACTCTATTTGGACCCGTGGAAGCCTAACCAGGCGAAACGTGCGCCCGTCGTCCTCCCCGCACCTCCCTCCCCACCACATGTATCAGGAAGCCCTGAAATGCGTTGATTAATAAATCAATATTATATCCCCCCTTTGATGTCTCATGGAATACGGCAGCGTGGTGTTTAACCCTTGATCCTCCCTCCTCTATATGCACCATTCTGGGGACTGCAGCAGCCGTGATCTGCTTTTATAGTAGTTGTGACTCTCACAACCACACAAGGTGAAGCCTCTGATACCTATTTAGGTCATATTTTATCTCTCAGACCCTTCATCCTCCCTACTGTAATTTTCTGAGATAACGACCTTTGGGTTTCCATAAACATCAACATTAACAGAAATAAACACATGAAATAGATCCCTCTGTGTGTAATGACTCTATATAATAGATGTGTGTCACTTTATGTATTGAATCACTGAAATATAGTAAATTTTTGATGATATTCTGATTCATTGAGATGCTCCTGTATCTACTACTATGGGGCAGAAGAATGTCAACATCGGCTACTTCTTCCAATGTGGTAGGAATTTGCCCAGGACCCCCCTATATTTGTGGGGCTGCTAATGAACCCATCCTTGTATCACCCTTTTATTTCACCTGTCTTGATTGCTGCAGTAACCAATGAATGGGTCTCTAGGATTTTTAGAGATGAGAGTTCCCCTTTAAATGTGCAATCAACCCCAAAAAGTAGATCATTAAAAAATCCCATTGTGTGACCGACCCCCTGAGAAACCTTGTCCATCTGTCGGATTGTGACTGATTGCATGTACAGACGTTTGGACGTATTTGTAGCATCGGATCTGATTTTCACTCTTTATTCGCAGCACAAGAAGTCGTCGTGTCACCTAGGTCTGCGTCTGACAAGCTTTGAGAGCTGTGACATAACGGTAAGGAGCTTCGGAGCTTCGGCTTCGCGTCGTTTATACTTTTCCACTAGATCACAAGAAAGATGATCACAAATGATCTCCACGGAGAGACCTGGCGTGACGCCCCTATGTAGGCTTGATACCAGGACCCCCTCCTACCATTGCCCCAGCGGCGTCTATTATGGCAGAGCCCGGCGGCTGGTGCTATTTTTTCACCCCTTATGCCCAAATTTTTATGGAAGCTGAAAAACGAACAAAAGCCTCCATGGACGGCTGTGATCGGCGTCTAACACATAGGAAGGCAGAGTGATTATATCATAGAGTAATGATCCTTAGGAAGGGTTGAGGGAAAAAAGTGAGAAAGTTTAGAGGAAAGAAAGTTGCAGAAAATATATAAAAAAAAGTGTTATTAAAAAAACTAAAAAATATAAAAAGTAAGAGAATAAAAATGACCGACCTCTAGTACCCCTTCATGACCATGGATGTATATATACACCCTTGGCCATGTCCCTCCCTCTCGCCTAAGCTCATCTGATATGTGAAGCTAAGAGCGCCGTTTGTATCAGCATTCGATATCGATGCCTGTTAAACCCTTTTGGATCGCGCTGCCAATTACTGACATCACAATCCAAAGCACCGAGGTTGTGATCGCGCCATTCCCCACCGGGATCGAAGGACTGTTACCTTGACAGCCCGGGGTCCTGTAATGACCACAGAATCTGTATGCAATCACTTCCAGCCAGTGAGCTCTGAGCTCCGTCGCCAGCAGAAAGTGATTTCTCCTGTGCACAGACGGGCAGCAGCTCATCAGTGCACAGGAGAAGCGATTGGACTATGCAGCAGTGAGGCCCCCTAGGAGACCAAATCAAATAAAGAAAAAATACAGTTTTTAAAAATATGAAAGAAAAACCACAAAACTTCAAAACACCCCCTTTTGCCCCATTGAAAACAAAACTATTAAATTAATAGTTTAAATTAATTATTAAATTAATTTTAAAAATACACATATTTGGTACTATTGACGCATTCAGAAATTCTCAATCTATCTAATATATAATTGCCAGTTGGCAGCTGTACTCGAATCCCATACTGCGCCTCCACAAGTGACATACATGCCCAAGTGACATACAGCGCATGGAGCCCCAGGCAGCATACGGGACACCAGGCAGTACAAAGGGGCCCCCGTCAGCGCACGGAGCCCCAGGTAGCACACAGAGGCCCCAGGCAGCACACAGAGGCCCCTGGCAGTGCACGGGGCCCCAGGCAGCACACAGGGGAGCAGAGACAGCACACAGAATGTCAGAGACAGCGCAAAGGTGTCCTGCATGTTGTCTCTTCTCCCCTTTGCGCTGTCTCTGCCCCCTGTGTGCTCCCTGGGGCCAAGTGCACTGCCTGGGGCCCCTTTGCACTTTCTGCCCAGAGCGTGACCAATCAACTGAGCGGTCTTTAAATCTCCCGCCAATACCTCACTGCTCAGCTTGGATTGGACGCACGCTGTTGTGAATTCTGCTTTTGGGGTCCCTCCTGTGGTTGTGGCTGGTAATGCAGTGGATCCTGTTTTGCAGTCTTGGTCAGGTGAATTGGATAATTGGAATTTAGATTGGGGTACTTAGGTTTGCAGGTTTCCCTCAGTCCTTGCCAGTTGTCAATTGTTCCTGGAGGTGTTTCATCTCTGTCTGGTCTCTTCTTGCCCTGCTGCAAAACTTCCAAGCTAAGTGAATGGTTTTGTTTTCTTTTGGCACACATTTTGTGTGCTTGTTTGGAATTGTCTATTCTGTGATCCCCAGCTGTAATGGCTGTATAGTCTTATATTCTGTGATCCCCGGCTGTAATGTCTGTATACTCTTATATTCTGTGATCTCCGGCTGTAATGTCTGTATACTCTTATATTCTGTGATCACTGGCTGTAATGTCTGTATACTCTTATATTCTGTGATCCCTGGCTGTAATGTCTGTATACTCTTATATTCTGTGATCTCCGGCTGTAATGTCTGTATTCTCTTATATTCTGTGATCCCAGCTGTAATGTCTGTATACTCTTATATTCTGTGATCCTCGGCTGTAATGTCTGTATACTCTTATATTCTGTGATCTCCGGCTGTAATGGCTGTATACTCTTATATTTTGTGATCCCCGGCTGTAATGTCTGTATACTCTTATATTCTGTGATCCCTGGCTGTAATGTCTGTATACTCTTATATTCTGTGATCCCCGGCTGTAATGTCTGTATACTCTTATATTCTGTGATCCCCGGCTGTAATGTCTGTATACTCTTATATTCTGTGATCCCCGGCTGTAATGTCTGTATACTCTTATATTCTGTGATCCCTGGCTGTAATGTCTGTATACTCTTATATTCTGTGATCCCCGGCTGTAATGTCTGTATACTCTTATATTCTGTGATCCCCGGCTGTAATGTCTGTATACTCTTATATTCTGTGATCCCTGGCTGTAATGTCTGTATACTCTTATATTCTGTGATCCCTGGCTGTAATGTCTGTATACTCTTATATTCTGTGATCCCAGGCTGTAATGTCTGTATTCTCTTATATTCTGTGATCCCCGGCTGTAATGTCTGTATACTCTTATATTCTGTGATCCCCGGCTGTAATGTCTGTATACTCTTATATTCTGTGATCCCTGGCTGTAATGTCTGTATACTCTTATATTCTGTGATCCCCGGCTGTAATGTCTGTATACTTCTATATTCTGTGATCCCCAGCTGTAATGTCTGTATACTCTTATATTCTGTGATCCCCGGCTGTAATGTCTGTATACTCTTATATTCTGTGATCCCTGGCTGTAATGTCTGTATACTCTTATATTCTGTGATCCCAGGCTGTAATGTCTGTATACTCTTATATTCTGTGATCCCCGGCTGTAATGCCTGTATACTCTTATATTCTGTGATCCCCGGCTGTAATGTCTGTATACTCTTATATTCTGTGATCCCCAGCTGTAATGTCTGTATACTCTTATATTCTGTGATCCCTGGCTGTAATGTCTGTATACTCTCTTACTTCTTCCCCTGCCCAGGAGCTGTGGTATATGCCACCTATTCCTGCATGGTCGGACACATACATTACACAGGGGGACTTTTATAACTCGGGATTGGAACATTATTTTTTAACACATCCAATTGTGGAACCTATTTTTATTTTAAGATCTATTAATTAAAATGTACAATTGTTCATAGCACAACCCCTTTAATGGGTGTAAGGGTCCTAAAATGATACAGAGACTCCTTCCCTTCCATCCTCCATGGCTGCAGCTGTATGATCGTTACCTGTGGCTTTTCCCTGTTCTTGTCTTTATGAATCTTTCTGCTGATTACCTGAAACGACAAGAGCAAGTGTAAACCCAGGCTTGACTGCGTCCCCTGCTGTACAGATGACGGCCACGTTAGTGAGATCGCCCAGCCGGCTGCCATGCGCTCCTTCATTACACCATTGTTACACAGACTGAACCTGTCTCCGGTGACTTGTCTGTACGGCTGTTACTCTGTAGGTAACGAAACGTCGTTGTACAAGAATTACCGAGATGTCCCACATTGTGAAGACGAATACAAGATATTACAGAGTATCCAGACAAAAGATAAAAGACGCTCTAGCTGAATCTATATCTGAATAGCTATAATAGACTGAGAGTATTTGGATATCTCCATTTTTATCTAAATAGAAAAAAGAAATTCCAAGCTGATAAAATTCTTAATAGCTCTGTGCACTAGTACTGGCTCAGTTTTTTCTGGTACAAAGCTCCAAATCCTCTGCATCAATAGAAAATTTAAAAATTATGTTAATTACCAACTCTGGCCACTAGATGGAGTGTCGATGTTTTCCATTTAATTCAATAATAAGATCACAAATAAGCTCCCTCTAGTGGTGACCACAGGTATCTATTATTAATTATTATATTTTGTAATTTATACATCTATTTATATATACATATATGCATATATGTATATATTAATAGAGATAGATTCAATAATAATATAATAATTAACAATAGATATATATTATTAGATTCAACAATAATTTTATTATAATAATATGTATTATATTATTATTGAATCTATCTATTTATATATACATATATGTATTTTAATAGAGATAGATAGATAAATAGATTCAATAATAATATAATAAATAATAATATATATATCTATTATTATTTATTATATTATTATTGAATCTATCTATATATTTATTTCTATTAATATATACATATATGTATATATAAATAGATAGATTCAATAATATTATAATAAATAATAATAGATATTATTGTATCTATCTATCATATATCTGTATTAATATATACATATATGCATAGATACGGTAGATAGATTCAATAACATAATAAATAATAATAGATACCTGTGGCCGCCACAAGAGGGAGCTTATTTATGATCTTATTGAATTCAACAGTAAACATCGACACTCCCTCTAGGGGACAGTGATGGTAATATATATATATATATATATATATATATATATATATATATATATATATATATATATATATATATGTATATATACTAGCTGGGTGCCGATGCACATGCATCGGGATTCTAGCAGTGCGAGTCGCCTTAGAACTGCTCGCAATGGCCGCTGCGCGGGCATAGCGAGTCGCCTTAGAACTGCGCGGCCAATGCTTCGGGCGTATCCACATGACCACACTGACTCGCAGCGCGAGCGGACTCAAAAGGGCAAAAAACCCATTCGTGATTATATAATAGTATATATATACATTTTTTGTATGTATAATATATATATATAAATATTATTATATTAATAATAATGGTGGCTGACACAGGTATCTATGATTATTTATTATTACATTATATTGTTATCATCACTGATTATTTATTATATTAGTAATAATAATAGTGGCGGCCACACGTATCTAGCATGTCATATATTAATTCTTATATTCATTCATGGGGTTTTAATGTGAGACGCCACTATAAGTGATGTTATATCTGACATTACATGTGTTTCTCTGCCCATACTGTTCATGGACCTTATTAAAGGGGGCGCTGTTCACCTTTAAAGCTAATGCATTAGGTTTTATTGCAAAAAAATTGCCATCTACAGCTTCTGACTATTGCTGGCTGCAAAATGAGTTAACTGAGAATCTGTCAGTGAGCGCTTTGTGATGATCCAATGGGAGAGATTGCATTTTCTTTCTGGCTTTTTCTGCGCTCTTTGTAGCTGATTTATGACCACAGACCACATCAATGTTTAATGTGCCGGAAACAAAGAGCCTGATAAAGAGAGAGAATGTAAAATATTTAATGAAACCCAAATAAAAAAGTGATTTTAAGGAGACAAAGTGGTAAATGTTCCATCTTGTGTTTCCCTCCGCAGGGCAGAGACCGGCTGCCGCTCGCCCTGTACCGGGTGTCACTGGCCGTCAATGTGCTGGAGAATATGACGAAGACCGAACTTGTACAGCAAAATCTGGAGGCTTTCTCCATCCTGGAGTCAGATCTGATGGATTGTGTAAGTGCAAAAACATCATGGACGTATGTTACATTGGGAGTGTCCAGTGGATCAGTGCTGAGCAAGGTGAATGGAAAAAGTCTCTCCACGTGCTGCTTCCTGTGCTAGAGTGCACCTGGAGTGAAGTGTCTGCATGTGTGCCGGTTGGCTCAGTGCTTCAGTCTGTGATACTAGTCAATCAGGCCCTGGTGCATAGTGTTTTTGTGACCTAGATAAATGCTCCAGTCCATAGTGTCCAGTGATTTAAAGTCATGATTACTGCTATCATATGTTATGGTGACCCAGTGCATACGTGCTCCAGTCAATAGTGTTCAGAGTCTTAACTTTCTAGACCATTGCGTCTAATTTAATGGTGCCCCAGTGGATACGTGCTCCAGTTCATAGTGTCCCATTTTTTAACACCCCTGTTACCGGCTTCTAATGTCATTTGTGACTGTGTCTGGTGTTCAGTGGATACGTGCTCCAGTCCATAGTGTCCCATTTTTTAATACCTTTGCTCCCGGCTTCTAATGTAATTTGTGACTGCCTGGTGTTCAGTGGGTAAGTGCTCTGGTCCCACAGTTTGAACTCCCTAGATCCCAGTGTCTACCGTTATGGTGACCCAGGCTATACCATTCAGTGGATACGTGTTTCAGTCCATAGCATTTATGGCAGGGGTGGGGATCTTGAAGGCCAAAAACAGTGCAGCTTTTCAGGACTTCCTTAGCATTGCACAGAGGTTGTAATGATCACCTGTGTAGGTGATTATATTATCACCTGTGCAATGCTAAGGAAATCCTGAGCCACCATACAGTGCTAACCACTGAGCCACCATACAGTGCTAACCACTGAGCCACCGCACAGTGCTAACCACTGAGCCACCATATACAGTGCTAACCACTGAGCCACCATATACAGTGCTAACCACTGAGCCGCCATACAGTGCTAACCACTGAGCCACTATATACAGTGCTAACCACTGAGCCACCATATACAGTGCTAACCACTGAGCCACCATATACAGTGCTAACCACTGAGCCACCATATACAGTGCTAACCACTGAGCCACCGTATACAGTGCTAACCACTGAGCCACCATATACAGTGCTAACCACTGAGCCACTGTACAGTGCTAACCACTGAGCCACCATACAGTGCTAACCACTGAGCCACCATATACAGTGCTAACCACTGAGCCACCATATACATTGCTAACCACTGAGCCACCATACAGTGCTAACCACTGAGCCACCATATACAGTGCTAACCACTGAGCCACCATATACATTGCTAACCACTGAGCCACCATACAGTGCTAACCACTGAGCCACCATACAGTGCTAACCACTGAGCCACCGTATACAGTGCTAACCACTGAGCCACCATATACAGTGCTAACCACTGAGCCACTGTACAGTGCTAACCACTGAGCCACCATACAGTGCTAACCACTGAGCCACCATATACAGTGCTAACCACTGAGCCACCATATACAGTGCTAACCACTGAGCCACCATACAGTGCTAACCACTGAGCCACCATACAGTGCTAACCACTGTGTTGCTTAGTACTTGAATACCCCGGTCCCTCATGTGATTTCTCTGTACCAAATGTCTATTGATTTGTTCCTGCCTGGACAATCTCTGATATCGGCTGTTGACCCCAGAGGAACCTAAATATTCCCATACGATAGCTGTCAGACGAACATGCGGATCGACCTTTGCCCCTTTGATATCTGTCATGGGTTGAGAGTCTGTTCATCCCCATACACATCAGATTGGTGGATTTGGCCAACACACCAATCTAATCTAATCTAATGTAATCTAATCTAATCTGATCTAATGTCTATGGACACCTGTATGCCACATTATCTGCAGGCTTTCTTTAATGGTATCGTTTAGACGTTTATTGATGAGTAATGCAGATCTGAGTGACATTGGCTCCTTCTCAATGTAATTTTGGAGAAAGTATAACGTATCGTCTCTATTCTTTTCCAGGAGATGGATATCAAGAAATCCCCAGAGTTGAAAAACTGTCGGCATCATCTCAAGAAATACAGGGAGACGGTAAATATTTATTGCCAGACAAGGAACAGATAGATTGTAATGGAGGGAGCCCCACACATCAGAGGACCTGTCACCGCTCCTGAGATGGCTGATTGAGTCATTAGTATTCACCATGAAATAAACTCCTGGAGTATCTTTTCTTAGACGTCTGCATAGAGCGATTCCTCTGTAAGGGCCGCTTTACTCACACCAACTTCTGTGTCCAACCTCTGAACAACTTACTGGTTGCAGTGAAATCATGGACACATTGCTCCATTTTTTGACTGTGTACAAATGGAACAATGTGTCCATGATTTCACTGCAACCAGTAAGTTGTTCAGAAGTTGGACACAGAAGTTGGTGTGTGTAAAGTGGCCATAATTCCTTCTTGAAAAATTAATGAATAAATTGACAAATGGGTGTTACCACCTCCATCTTGTCAAAGGGGTGTGGCCTTATACAGTGTGATGCTCCCAGCAGCGACTGGACAGTGTCGAGGTATATAGGGACATGCTACCAAGTGGTCACACCCAGTTGTCAATTTAATCATATCTTTTGGTGACAAATAACAGAAGAATGAGAAAAACTAGTCTTGGAGAGTATTTACTAACATAGTGGTGAGAACTGGTGTAGATAGATAGATAGATAGATAGATAGATAGATAGATAGATAGATAGATAGATAGATAGATAGATAGATAGATAGATAGATAGATAGATAGATAGATGAGGTCACAGGAGACAGGGTTGCCACTGCAGGAAGCCACCAATGGCGGCAGGAGTGGGTTGATGCTGCAGGCCCTGAGGTGGAAAGAAGAGGTGTCTTGGTGGTGTAATGCAGGAGCCATTGCTCTCCCAGCTGTGGGCTTCGGGGGAATGTCGGCAGTGTGAGTCAGTAGCCATTGGTCTCCTGACAGTGGGCTTCAGGAAAATGGCGGCTGAGGTAGCACATGTACATTTAGACTTTGGCTCAATCTACACATGCGCCTCCTCCACCGCCATTTTCCTGAAGCCCACTGCCGGGAGACCAATGTGACTTTTGCTGTTTTCCAGACGCTCTTTTTAAAACGCGGGCGTGGTCAAGACCTCCCAAAATATTCACTCTAATATGACCATGAAACTGATTAATGCCAAAGACATGAAAATTTGAGTGAAACCATTATGTTCACACATTTTTTTTTCTCCTAAATGTAGGTGACCCGCGAGTGTCTGAAAAATGACGTTCTCATGAGCCTGGTGTGGATTTTAACCGAAGATATAGGACACCTGATTCATGGGGGGCAGAGTGCCGAAAAAATGATAAAGAAGGATCTTCACATGACTGCGAAACCCCCTCCTGCAAAGAAACCGAAAGGAAAGAGGAAGAAGAAAGACAAGAAAGTGAAAAAGAAGAAAGACTAAAAAGAACAATTATCATCCTAAAAAGAACTACTTAAAGAAGGCCGAAGCCTGTTGCTATGGGTGACATTAGTGTTGCTATGGGTGACATTAGTGTTGCTATGGGTGACATTAGTGTTGCTATGGGTGACATTAGTGTTGCTATGGGTTACTATGTCCCACATTTTATGGGCCTAGTTTTTTTAAATTGGCTAAAAGAAAATTTGTTCCTGTTGCCCCTAGCAACCAATCACAGCTCAGCTTTCATTTCCTAAACAGCTCTGGTAAAATGAAAGCTGTGCTGTGATTGGTTGCCATATCCACCATGATATGACCATCCACATGAAGTCTGGATGATATACAAAATGGACAAAGCCTGTGAAGATGTTACATTTATACTACTGTGCAGTGAACGGACACGATATTTATTTCAGTGACTTTTATATGCTAATAATATATATTTATTAATAATAATAATAATTTATTAGTGCAGTTTGGATGACATTTTTCTAGGCCAATTTATTTATATTTTTATATATATATATGTTATTAAAATGGAATTATTACAATTTTTAGCCAGTTGTTTGACATTTATTGTAAGGATGCACCTTCTTCTGGGGCAATAGATACCGGCCTTTCTTTACCGCCAGAACTGAGGCTTACGTCTTCCTCTGTCATAGAGAATTCACCCTTTAGTCTCATGTATTTTTATAAAAACGGACAAAAAACGTGTGTCTACATACATTTTTTCCATACAGATTACTGCTGGATTCACTCTAAAGCCCCTGTCACACGGGGCGACATCGCCGCCCATTACAGAGGCGACATGGGGGCGTGGCCTATCGGCGGCGACATCACCCCTACCTCGCCTCATGTAAAGGGGAGATGTCAGTGGTGCCGGGCGGTCGCCTGGTTTCAGAGCAGTGCTCTGAAACCAGGTGACCGATCTGGGACAATGTGCACACATCGCCACATGTAACCGAGCACCGGCGACCTGTCAGGCGATGGGAGCCATAGGCTCCCATTGCCCTGCATCGCCGCTGGGGTTTCCAGACATCCCGGCGGCGATGCCGCCTGACAGCTCGCCGACACGGGGCTGGAGGTGTCGCCTCGTGTAAACGGGGGACGGCGACGCTGGTGGGGCGCCAAAAATGTGCACGCACCCGCCAGTCGCCGCCGACATCCCCAGCCCCGTCGCCTGGTGTGACGGGGCCTTATGGGTGGAAACACACTATGTGAGCTGCATGCCAGATCCTAGCATGACTCACCCTGAATGGCCCCTGCCTCTCTTAACAGGAGCGCGTCAGCTGCTTGTGTTTCCATCCAGCTCCACACTCCAGTCCACAGAGGGGGATGCCGTTCAGGGTGAGTCATGTGAGGATCTCTGCCCTAACAGAAGATTACTGGACGTGTGAACTTAACCTAAGGGTGGAAACACTTATTATTATTTATTATTGTAACACCATTTATTCCATGGCGCGTTACATGTGAAAAGGGGCATACATAGACAAATACAATAAACAAGAGCAATACAAGGCACAGACCTCACAGTCTACACTTAAGAGAGATGCATGATAGTATCTCACATGCATCTTGCATGATTCATCCGGGACGGCCTCTGCCTCTCTGAACAGGAGTGTGGAGCTCCATAGAAACACAAGCAGCTGATGTGCTCCTGTCCAGAGAGGTAGTGGCCGTTCTGGGCGACTCATGCGAGATGCATGCGAGATACTTGCATGCATCCCACATGAGTGTGTTTCCACCCTAACAGTGTCAAACTTTGACGTAAACATCGCCCCCATCCCTGGAAACCCTCTTTCATAAACTTCAGAGAGTTACACAATACAAAGCATTAAGAAAATATTATTCTGGATTGTTCAAGCCAAAATGAAGGAGATTGGGAGTCAGTTTATTTTACACCAAATGATGAGTCCTACAACACCTGTGCCCTCATATCTATCGTTGGCATGATTACTGACCTTCACCGCAGCTGTGTGAGTCGATGGGTGGCACACAGCAGGTAGGTCCTCTCTGTGCCAAAAACCACCTACTTCATCCCTGAAATGCTACATAAAGTCGCCTCCAAGATGTTCCTCTTCTTATTCAACCATGAGACCCTTGAGTTTGTGCATCGTGCCACTGCTGGCCTCCCTGGCCATGGGGCTTTGCCCCCAACCGGCTGATCTCAAAGATGGTGAAGGCAACAGGCTGTGTGCCCGTCTATACGCAGACAGCAGCCCGTATTACGATGAGTGCTGCGCTGGAGACGTCTTGGACGTGAAGCCAGGAGAAGACATTCCCTACATCATACCGAGGTGGAACAATCGCATCTCTTCATTGGTGGTGGGCACTAAATGTGAACTCACCGTCTGGTCAAAGAAACCCAAGGAAGGCTCCACCAAGAAGTTCACCAGTGGGGCTCAACCACGACTGGCCGAGATCAAGAAAGGACTGGTGGGGACCTGGGATGACTCCATCTCTTCTTATTACTGCAAATGCACCTGAGAAGGAGGAGATGAAGGGCGACCCTGATGTCTTTGGAAATATTGAAAAGATAAAATGACTCAAGACAAATCATCATCCTGTAGGGTCCGACCTTCTTCTGCCATTAAAGCCTATAAACAAGCATTGATGTGATGCACTTACTATTATAGGATGGACGGATGTGAGAGGGTGAGTGCGCTGGACAAGAGTCCAGATGGGGCGAATGGAATTGTTGGAAAGTCCAAATTGTCCTAAATTCTATCTAATCTCCATGTGCTGTGTAGTTGAATGCCATATGGCTTTCCTTATTTCAAGGTATATAGGGCAAGAGGCCATAGAGCCCCATATACATTGGAATAAAGTCGGCCAAGATGCTGATTGTTTTGATGTATGATGGGACCTCCTGACTCTGGAGAATGGAAGGATCGGGCAGGTTGGATTTCAACACTTGATCCCCCTATTATCAGGAGAAAGACCAATGTGATGAGTTTTTTCCAGCAGTTTAGTCCCAATAAAAAGCATATGTGTTTGGCCAAGAGGAACTGGGCGGCAGTTATTAAAGGGGTACCTGTATGGTTATACATAGATACATGTAATATTAAAGATGGCTGGCACACCTCTATGTTGGGTACTAGCTGGAAAAATACATAACATTACTAGATAAATATCTGCTGCACACCAACACCAGAAATTCTAACAAGAAAAAAGCTAATGGCTGACATGTATTAATGCACAGTGTGAACTGGAACAAAAGGCACAGTAGAAAACTACTCAAAGCTTATGTAAGGAATAACATGAGAACTTAGCTGATGTGATGGCAGGTTTTAATTGCATTTAGTGGCACATACCCATACACGCAAGTTCACACTGCAGACATAAGGTGACTAGAGTAGGACCCAGTAGAATGAGAGACCTTGCCGCGGTTACCGGGCTCGGATGTCATGGCCATCACATCAGCTAAGTTCTCATGTTATTCCTTACATAAGCTTTGAGTAGTTTTCTACTGTGCCTTTTGCTCCAGTTCACACTGTGCATTAATAGATGTCAGCTATTAGCTTTTTTTTCTCGCTAGAATTTCTGATGTTGGTGTGCAGCGGATATTTATCTAGTAACGGTATACATAGATACAATTATATTTCATGTAGAGTAAGTGGAGGATCCTTTAAAATAGTTTTTCATCTTATCACCACTGGTTGATCATGTGTTGACGACCTTTCCCGCTCATATATAGGGGTCCCACATATTAGGCATTTATGGCATAAGCAGTTTGCAGTGTGAACTTGCAATCACCCCCCCTTTCCCCCCATGCCTGAGGCTTCTGGTCCCATCAGGCACTGGTCCTGGGTGTGACCGCCACCTTTGTACCCTGCTGAGCTTATATACATTGTCATTCCATAACTGTCTGAGAAGTGGAAATCCAGTGCTAAACTGTTTACTGGTTTGTAAGGAATCCTCGGATCAGGGAATACGTGTATAAGTATATATATTTGCAAATGTTATTTTTATTTCTCCTATGCAGTAATGTATATATAAAAAATGCTAATATCCCTGATTAAAAAACATCCCACCGATTTATACATGCAGCTCCAATGCAAACCATTGCGTCCACTAGGATTTCATTAGCAAGATTAGCTAAAGGGGTCATCCCTATAAATATATATTAGGAAACTGCATAGAGATAAACAGCCTAATTCTTTAAAGCAGATCTATCACTCGCCATAAATACATACACTGTGACCTGGTGTAAAAGCCGCCGTTGTCCTGAATCCGGCGATGTTTTTTCTTTTGTTTCTGCTCCTCTCCATTCCTGAGATATGGCCCCTTGTTCGTTGTGTATAAATCTAGTATTTTTAGCCAACTAGGTGTGTTGTTCAAGAACACGCCCCTAGAAAATTGTTGTGACCACACCCACTTGGCTAACAAGACTAGACATATACACTGGGAAGAAGGGGCTATATCTCAGGAACGGAGAGGCGTAGGAAGAAAAGAAAAACAACGCCGGATTCAGGAGAACAGCGGCATTCACACCAGATAAAATTGACAGAATAATAGCGATGGACAGGTCCTCCTTAAAGGGATATGCCCACTTTAGAAAGTGAAGGAACATAGTAAGATATGGCATGATTGTGGATCGCCGCTCCCCTACAGGATTGGTCATCACATATAATGCAATATACGGTAATCTTATCAATAATGCTTTGTGACATACTATCATTGGCTCCTGACAGACGAGTAAATGAAGTAAACCTGCCTGTTGCTTTACTGGAGAATATTAGATTAGACGAGAAAAAGTTTGTGTTAGGATTTAAAAGCCTCGACCCATCCGATGCAGTGACTGGTGGGGAGGCCTGAAAGAACTTGAGTGTATAAGATATGTCTGCAAAACATTGAAAATAATCCGTTATGTATTTAAAATAAACAGCGCCTCTGTGGTCAGAGTTGGGTACTGCAGCATTCAAGTCAATGGGGTAAAGCCAAAACCCACGGCAACAACTGCAGGTTGTGTCAGGTTGGTACTACAGACAAGGGCGTAACTACAACAGATGCAGGGGTTGCAATTGCAGCAGGGGTCCTGGAGCCTGGGGGCCCCAAAAGTGCCTTTGGCCTATAGAAAAATGCTAATGCTATTAAAGATTTGCAATAATTGGGGCTTTCGCATCAGGGACCATGAGCTTCAAGTTGTGCCACAGACTACTGATCTTGCAATACCAGACACAGCCTGTGAATAAGTGGGGGCAGCAATTCCAGAAAAAAATACACAATGCACAAAACAAGCTTAGATTTTACATTTATTCCCAATATTAACAAATATGCCTTTACTTTACAAGATGCAATTTTCCTTTCTTGGGCTAAGGGGGATGTGTTCTAATGCTATTTTTTCTACTAAGACATAATTAAAGAAGCTACCCAGGCTTAAAAACATTTACATTTATTCCCAATATTAACGAATATTCTTTTATTTTAGATGGTGCAATTTCTACTTTTGGGGGGATATAAGGGGGACGTGTTCTGATGCTCTTTTTTCCTGCTAAAGAAGTTCCCCAGGTTTAACAACATGTATGCTTCCTTGGAGAAACAGCGCCACTTCTGTCTACTGGCAGTGTGTGGTATTGCAACTCAACTCTATTGGATTGAATGGGTCTGAGCTGCAATACCGCACACAGTCTGTGGACAGGGGGGCGCTGTTTGTGAACAAAAGCAGCTATGTTTTTCTAGTTCTATGTAACCCTGGTAATGAAAACCTGATTGGTTACTATGGTTGACTTTATCTTAGCCCAAATGTAAAGAATTTTGAAGGTCTCTTATAAGAACATTTTATTAATTCTATTTTTTATTCTCAGTCTGATGGCTCCAAAGCAAATATTGTTGACCCGGTAAATTATGGAGTATTTATATTTTCTAAAAGGATCATAATAATCTCAGCCCCTGTAAGGACAGAGGGTGGAACGAGACTGAAACGTTTCTCTTACCCCTAAAAAGGAAAAACATAGCAGCTGTAATCCTAAATAGTCAGGTCCAAAAAGAAGCCGATCACAGCGATTGATTGATGATTATCTACAAGAACACCTTGAAGCACGTGGTTAATTACCCTACAGTGCCCCCGCAGGCGAAAGGTGGAATTACATGGTACAAATTTACTGGTGAGTCTGTTTCGTGGCTTCCTATGAGACTTTTTCTGGGTTCCAGGTCACAAACTTCAACCAAAGTGTAGAGCCGGTAGATGGGGGTCATAAAGTCCTACAGATATGGGCAGTAGCTCCATTTTATTTGCTTGTGTGATCACCCAACCAATGGGTGCAGGGATAGCATAGGCTGAAGGATAAGGGATAAATTATGGGCTTCAGGTCCGAGGCTTCTCCCGAGGATTCACATTATCCTCTTCTATTTTTGGATTCAGTCTCGGAGGTTAGCAAATAATGTGCTGTCCGCCACTCGCGTTCGGTGGAATCCCAGGACTGACAGGTCTTTGCTCTTGTGCAAAAAGTGAACGTACCGCAGACCGGGCCCGTAAGACTTGAAGGTATGGGAGACCTGAAACATAGAAGGGTCATTAGATAGGAAGAGCCACAAATGTCTGATGGTTGGGAGACCCAGTCTCTTGGAATCACTAGGGTCTCCTATAAACATATCCTATCTAAATTGAAAACCCTCTTTAAAAACCACCTGTCAAAAAGGTCCATTTTCTATCTTATCCCATTCCCCTGAATATTCAGTTTTTTGTTCTTTTAAAATCCGCCATATGGTTACAGAGATAGGAAGGGTTTTACCCAGTACTCATCTTATGGTCTTTGCAAGGGGGTGTGGCTCAAGCAGCTCAAAGACACGCCCATGAGGATCCTCCTTGTAAAGATCAAAAAATGTAACACTAACTAAAACCCCAGTTATCTCTGGAATAGGGAGGAAGAATTTAAGAAAACAAAAATCGAAATACTCAGGGGAGCAGTGGGTATAAAAGAGCAGAAACTGGTTATTTTAGGGTTTCATGTGAAACTCACCATGTTCCATCCTTTTGGTTCCCCGCTCATGTCATTTTCTGGGGTCAGGTCCAGTCTAGCTAAAATAGTTTTCTTGTCCTCCGCCAGCAGCTTGACATGGAGTTCATACACATTTTTGTGGAGTTTGCTATCTTCATACCTGTGTAATATACATTTGACATGAGGCCATTTTGCCCAGTGCATCTACATACAGAATATTTAGAGGGTATTTCCAACAAAAATCTGATGGGTTATTAGGAGATTGTCTCCAGTTCTGACATCACTGTACATTCTCAGGAACTCACCAGTCCAGAACATAGATATCCGGCTGATGGGAGTCCAGCAACTCGGGCCAAAGACCTTCAGAGCTGAGATCCACCAGCTGCTCCTTCACACACCAACTGCAAATACCAAGAACAAATTAGAGCAGTGCATGAAAGGCTGGGTGCTGCCTTATGGACATTTTCCAGGTCACTAATTATATGTTAGAAAAATTGGTAGTAGTATCCAATATTGACAATGGGTGATGTCCTCCTCGCCTCTCCCTGCACAGGTTGTAGAGCATACCCATAACACTCTACCATAGAAGTCAACCCCCCTCGCCCCCGCAGCCACCCTAGAAAATTATGCATTCATTGTAGTTATGTTAGAACCCGCCATTAGGAATCTCTAGTAAATAGTAAAGAATACACATCACAAAGAAAAATCTTTTTAATAGAACTAAAAACACAAACACATATTTCAACACCATCTTTATTACTCCCACATACCCCTCCACGATCCTTTGCAACATCTATTCCTGCCAAGACCCGAAACTGAATGAGTTTTGTCTGTCGCAGTGGACGAGGTGAAGTCATGGTCTAGGTCACCTGTGTTCATCTTAAGCGATGCAGCTCTCTGACTTGAGGTGAATTTTCTCACTTCACAGTTAGGGTTCCACTGTGAGGTGTGACATGGGAAAGTTCACCTCAGACCAGAGAACCGCGTTACTTGAGATGAACTCAGGTGACATATACCATGACATCACCTTGTTCACTGCGAAAGCCGAAACTCATTCAGTTTCAGATGTCAGCAGGAACAGATGTTTCAGAAGATCGTGGAGGGTTATGTGGGAGGAATAAAGATGGAGTTGAAATATGTGTTTGTATTTTCTGTTCTAATACAAAGATTTTTTTCTGTGTTGTGTATTATTTAATATTTACTTATTGTCGGGCCAATGTTAGATCCGGCCATTAGGAACCTCGGACATAGTACCAGCTATCAAAATTCAGCTTTCATTAACCCCTTTATTACTCAGTTTTTCACCGCCATCAGGGCAACTGAAAAAGTCTGGTACAGCAGCAGAGAATAGCGCTTCTATAAATGTGATATTTTCTGGGGCATCTACGGGCTGCAATTTGCAGCAGGAGGGGACCAGAATGCTTGATCTTCCCCACTCTGAGGATTCCAGCTCCCAGATGCCTAGTTGTACCTGGCTGGAAACCAAAAATACCACAAAGCCCACAAAGACCTACCTCTTTTATTCAAAGTCACAACCGTGAACAATTGCTTTAAAAATGCAGCAAAATCCACATGAAAAAACGCAGCAAAAATGTACAATTGGCACAGCCATTTTTCAAACATAAGAGCCCCGTAGACATATAAGAGTCGGTCAGGAGACATGTGGACGGTCTGTCAATTACGGTCCATGACATATGTGAATATTGCCTAATATCAATAGAATTTTTAAGTCTGTTCTCGGATCAATTTAAAGGTATGGCCTGGAGTCTTATAATTAAAGGGGTCTGGTATGAGTTCTGATAGTTTGTGGGTCTGATAATTTTTGGACCGAGTGCGGAATCTGATAATTTAGGCATCTGGTATGAGATCTGGGCTCAATTTAGAGGTCTGGTCTGGAGTCTTATAATTAAAGGGGTCTGATAAGGGTTCTGACAATTTTGGGGTCTGATAATTTTTGGATTGGATACGTGCAATCTGACAATTTAGGCATCTGGTGTGGGTTTTGATAGATTAGGGATATGGTCTGGGCTCAATTTAGAGGTCCGGTCTGAAATCTTATAATAAAAAGGGTCTAGTATGGGTTCTGATCATTTTTGGGTTGCAAGTGGAATCTGACAATTTAGGGATCTGGTATAGGATCTGACTGATTAGGGTATTGGTATGGGATCTGACAATTTAGAGCTCTAGTCTGAAGTCTTATATGGGTTCTGATAATGTTTGTGACTGATAAGTTTGGGTCAGTTGTGTAATCTGACAATTTAGGCATCTGGTATTAGATCTGACAGATTAGGCATCTGGTGTTGAATGTGACAATTTAGGGGTCTGGTCTAGGGTCTTATTATTAAGGGACTTGTCCTAAACTCACAAAATCTGGGGTCTGAACATTTAGTGGGTCTGATCTGGACTTGGGCAGGTTAAAGATCTTGTTTGGGATTTGACAATTTGGGGGTCTGGTCTAGAGTATGATCATGTAAAGGTCTGGTGTCTTATAATTAAGCGGTCTGATCATTTCCCAGCAGCCTCCCTGTATTATGTCTACGAGTCCTTGGCCCAAACCTTAAAAGGTCTAAATAATGCAGTGTAATGTCCATTGGGTTTGGAGAAGGGCAGAGCTGATTTACGGTATTAATCCCTTAAGGATACATGAGAGGTCGCCCACCTGTACTCGGGCAGGTAACAGACCACCACCCCTGGAGGAACGTTACTTCTGTCCACCGGGATTTCTTCTCTACTTATCTGCCATCCGCTGAAATTACCTGAAAAGACAAAGGAACATAATAAGCCTCAAAATATGAATACAGAAAGTGATCACTGAGAAGTGATCTACACAGAACAGGAAGTGATTACTGAAAAGTGATCTACGATCTACACAGTACAGGAGGAGCCAACTGAAAAGTGATCTACACAGTACAGAGAGTTATTACTGAGAAGTGATCTGCACAGAACAGGAAATGATCACTGAGAAGAGATCTACACAGAAAAGGAAGTGATTACTGAGAAGTGATCTACACAGTACAGGAAGTGATTACTGAGAAGTGATCTGCACAGAACAGGAAGTGATTACTGAGAAGTGTGTGGCGCCCCTGCGACCAGGAGGCCACAAAAGGGAACTGCAGCCAGGCAGGTAGGACACTTGTTGCACACCAACACCCTCACAGCCCACACAACCCACGTGTAAGAGAAGGCAACATCCAGCCCTGAGATTAGAACTCTATGAGATTGAGGGGTGGTGGATTCAGAGGAGTGCGTTGGGCACACACGGAGTCAGGTGACTTGAGAGTATATAGGAAGGGGGAGGAGGAAGGGAAGTCAGTAAGAAGTAAGAAGTAAGCAGTAAACAGTAAACAGTAGGCTCAAGGTGCCGAGAAGCAAAGACCAGAAGCTGAGCTGCAAAGACAGAAAGACTTACACACGTTCTGTGAGTGCAAGGCCTAGGAGCGCAGAATCCGTACTGAGCCAGTGTGAGCCAGAGGGGAGAGAAAGCCCATCCGACGCTGATGCCACCAGGAGTGTGACAGAACGGAGAGGGACGGTGTAACCCGTGCCCTAGACAGCAGCTAAAGCCACTGACTGCAGGCGGAGTAGCCCTCCTAGTATACCGAGAGGAGCAGAGAGGAAAGAGCCTGGTAGAGCCTCACACCTGAGGACTGCTGGAGGCTGGGCTGAGTAGAGTGTCGGCTCTAGAGGGGACCGCAGTTTTACCCGGCATCCCCAGACAACACGACGAGGGGTCAGAGTTTCAGATTGAGATCCCTACCTTAAAGGACAGGCAGCTAAGTGACGCACTAGGACACACAGAAGCCCGAGTCACCGCCATACTGTCCAGCGCACCACACACCACCCGTACAGACGGAGACCGTAGACAGCCCGGAAAGGACACTACAGACTGTGTGAGGGGTCACAGAGAGAGGCCTGGCTGCAGAGCAAAGGGAACCCGGAGAGGGAGAATGTGCCCGTGTATTGAGAACTGTACTTGAACTATGTAAGAACTGTAACTGTGCTGTGAAGTACCTTGAAAGAACTTGGAGTAAAGCTTTGGAAAACCCTGGAACTGCTTCCCTAGAGTCTCTGTGTGCAAGCTATTCTCTCCATACAGGATCCAGCCTGTCAGCACGAGCCAGGAGGAGAGATCCCTGCAGCGTCTGCAAGTACGTGTGCTACAACCTCACCATAGACTTAACCCTTACTCCCATACAGTTCTTCCCATTGGAACTATAACATCTCCGCTGCCACTCCATCACCCCCGGAGGTTCTGCAGCAGCGGCGGCCCCCATCACTGGCAGCATCAAGTGGGTGGCGTCACGAGTGACATTTCCCCTGTAAATAATCCCCTTTATTTGCCGAGCCCGAGACACGGTCCGGACCAAGCCACCCGTGACTTCCCCAGCACCATCCGGTCTGGCACCGAGTACCCCCGTCCCGCGGGGCCCGACAAGTGATCTACACAGTACAGGAGGAGACTACTGAAAAGTGATCTACACAGTACAGGAAGTGATTACTGAAAAGTGATCTATACAGAACAGGAAGTTTTTACTGAGAAGTGATCTACACAGCACAGGAAGTGACTACTGAGAAGTGATCTACACAGAAAAGGAAATGATTACTGTACTGAGAAGTGATCTACACAGAACAGGAAATGATTACTGAGAAGTAATCTACACAAAACTAGAAGAGACTACTGAGAAGTGATCTACACAGTACAGGAAGTGATTACTGAGAGGTGATCTACACAGTACAAGAAGTGATTACTGAGAGGTGATCTACACAGTACAGGAAATTATTACTGTACTGAGAAGTAATCTACACAGAACAGGAAATGATTACTAAGAAGTGATCTACACAAAAGAGGAAGTGATTACTGAGAAGTGATCTACACAGAACATGGAGTGATTACTGAGAAGTGATCTACACAGAACATGGAGTGATTACAGAGAAGTGATCTACACAAAAGAGGAAGTGATTACTGAGAAGTGATCTACACAGAACTAGAAATGTCTACTGAGACGTGATCTGCACAGGACAGGAAGTGATTACTTAGATGTGATCTATACAGAAAAGGAAGAAACTATTGAGAAGTGATCTACACAGAACAGGAAGTGGCTACTGAGAAGTGATCTACACAGTACAGGAAGAGACTACTGAGAAGTGATCTGCACAGAACAGGAAGTGATTACTGAGAAGTGATCTACACAGAACAGGAAGAGACTACTGAGAAGTGATCTACACAGAACAGGAAGTGGCTACTGAGAAGTGATCTACACAGAACAGGAGGAGACTACTGAGAAGTGATCTACACAGAACAAGGAGTGATTACTGAGATGTGATCTATACAGAAAAGGAAGAAACAGTGGCACCCCAGGGGTTAATGTGCCACAGTAACATCACAAAGGTTAACTCCCCACACAACAATGGACACTGCACTAGCACCTCTAGGCCAGAAGGGGGAGCTAAAGCAGCTACTCTATATATTCTGGTGTCAAGAGGAAGTAGTTAGTTCAGTTCCTGGGAGAACTGAGGAAGAGAAACTGTGGTGTAAAGAGGCTGCCTCAGGCTTCTCCACAGACTGCTACTCAATCCCAGACCTGTCAGGGTCTGAGGAGAGGTGTACAAGAAGCAAAGGAACACATCTGGGAGATTGAGTTACCTCATAGCTCGCCCCAGAGGAGCGCAGAGACCGGATACCGGATCCGAATCTGTGACTGAAACACACAGCGCAGAAAACACCGGGATAGTGGAGGTTGTAGATCTACACTGTACCTCAGCGAAGCAACACGGCGGGGTCAGAAATACACGGAAAGACTCAAGTTTCCTAGCAAAAGGGGGTACCTGTGAGGAGAGACAGGGCCAGCAGCTCAGCTAAAGCAGCAGCAGGGCCACACACACAGCGCAGGAGAGGGAAGCTGAGGACCCGGACAGGGTGGGAGCAACCCGGCCCCAGTACAGACTCCGTGGACAGTACTCTGCTAATAACATCTGCAGTAAAGACGTGGTAAACTACAAAACCGTGACTGTGTGTGATCCTTGTGCTCAGCCCCTACGTTCCCTCACAAGCAGCCATCACCTCCACTACTACCCCTACTATCCTGCAACATCCATAGCATCAATCATAGACTTTAACTACCACTGCCCCAGGGAACCAAGCTCTACCCACGGAGAGCCTTTACATCTCCAGCTGCCAAACATCATCCCCAGAGGTTCTGCAGCAGCGGTGGTCACCCTGACCACAACCCGTGGGTGGCGTCACAACAAACTCCCCTGTAAATATTCCCCCATTTACTTGCGGAACCCGGGACACGGTCCAGACCAAGACCGCTGTGATATCCCCAGCAGTACCCCGGTCCGGTACCGAGTACCCCATCCCAGTGGGCTCCACAAAACTACTGAGGAAAGATCTACACAGAACAGGAAGTGACTACTGAGAAGAGATCTACACAGTACAGGAAGTGATTACTGAGATGTGATCTATACAGAAAGGAAGAAAACTATTGAGAAGTGATCTACACAATACAGGAAATTATTACTGGGAAGTGATCTACATAGTACAGAAGGAGACTACTGAGAAGTGATCTACACAGTACAGGAAGTGACTACTGAGAAGTGATCTACACAGAACAGGGAGTGATTACTGAGAAGTAATCTACATAGAACAGGAAGTTAGTAACTGAAGATATAAAGATCACGACCAAGTAACAGACAGGGATTACTGAGAAGTGATTTACACAGAACAGGAAGTGATTACTGGGAAGTGATCTACACAGAACAGGAGTGAACTACTTAGAAGGTGATCTACACAGTACAGGAAGTGACTACTGAGAAGTGATCTACACAGAACAGGAGAGTGATTACTGAGAGGTGATCTACACAGAACAGGAAGCGACTACTGAGAAGTGATCTACACAGAACAGGGAGTGATTACTGAGAGGTGATCTACCAGAACAGGAAGCGACTACTGAGAAGTGATCTACACAGAACAGGAGTGATTACTGAGAGTGATCTACCAGAACAGGAGATGATTACTGAGAAGTGATTTACAGACAGGAACAGGGAAAAGATAGTATTACTGAGAAGTGATCTACACAGAACAGGAGTGAACTACTGAGAAGTGATCTACACAAACAGGAAGTGATACTGAGAAGTGATCTACACAGAACAGGAAGTGATTACTGAGAAGTGATCTACACAGTACAGGAAGTGATTACTGAGAAGTGATCTACACAGAACAGGAAGTGATTACGAAGAAGTGATCTACACAGAACAGGAAGTGATTACTGAGAAGTGATCTACACAGAACAGGAGTGATTACTGAGAGGTGATCTACACAGAACAGGAAGTGACTACTAAGAAGTGATCTACACAGAACAGGAAGTGATTACTGAGAAGTGATCTACACAGAACATGGAGTGATTACTGAGAGTGATCTACACAGACAGGAAGTGATTACTGAGAAGTGATCTACACAGAACAGGAAGTATTACTAAGAAGTGATCTACACAGAACAGGAAGTGATTACTGAGAAGTGATCTACACAAGAAGCAGGAAGGGATTACTGAAGTGATCTACACAGAACAGGAAGTTATTACTAAGAAGTGATCTACACAGAACAGGAAGTGATTACTGAGAAGTGATCTACACAGAACAGGAAGTGACTACTGAGAAGTGATCTACACAGAACAGGAAGTGATTACTGGAAGTGATCTACACAGAACAGGAAGTGATTACTGAGAAGTGATCTACACAGAACAGGAAGTGACTACTGAGAAGTGATCTACACAGAACAGGAAGTGATTACTGGGAAGTGATCTACACAGACAGGAGTAGATACTGAGAAGTGATCTACACAGAACAGGAAGTGATTACTGAGAAGTGATCTACACAGAACAGGAAGTGACTACTGAGAAGTGATCTACACAGAACAGGAAGTGATTACTGGGAAGTGATCTACACAGAACAGGAAGTGATTACTGAGAAGTGATCTACACAGAACAGGAAGTGACTACTGAGAAGTGATCTGCACAGTACAGGAAGTGACTACTGAGAAGTGATCTACACAGAACAGGAAGTGTCAACCTACTATTAGTCTCTTTGTGGAAACTACAAGATTTCAGGATTTTGTTATAATATAGAGAACTTCATGATCAACAAATAGCAAGTCCATTACACTACGCTGGAACCTACTGACCAAATTCCTTTTTGGCCATCAGTTATCACCCTAACACTGGATCCTTCTGACCATAGAGTATTGGACATAGGAATCATGTAGAACACTGTTCACTGTGAAGACATTAGATTGTACCTGGAGCCCAGGGATTGTTACAATAGGAAGACATGGAAGTTATGGGAGCGATGCATTGGGTGTGATCTGGGAAATTACAGGAACAATATCACACAGAGCAGGTAGAGACATGATCAGCCTTACAGCATGACACAATAGAGTAATATGACTTTATGGCACAGACCTAATGTCTCCAGGGGCTTCTTCTCTTGGGGTGGGTCGAATTCTTCTGGTGGAGGAGGCTGTGAAGTGGATAAACCTAGTGAAATAACACATCGATATACAGGTTACAACACGTCAGGAGGACAAGAAAAAGGAAAAAAGGAGAAAAGCAAGAGGGCCATGATAGCACATTAACCATACGATTGCCCTGAGCTACATGACATATTATGGAGAAGTTTTCACGTCGGTCAATGCAACTTCTACATTGGCCAAGAAGGTTCCCAACTCATGCATGGTGTGAACCTGTGTAGGACTCTCTAAGAGTGTACTGAGAGGTGTACAGAACAGGTCTTACCTTCTGGATTTGGACTTTTCAAGAAGTTTCTTTTGAATGGTCTTTTCTTATAGATGTCCCTCCAGTTGGCATTGTCTGGTAAGGGATGGCCTTCTTCAGTAGACCCCACTCCTTCTCACACAGTTCTAACCAGCCCTCAGCCGTCTCTGGTTCCTTCTCCAATGGAGGAACAAGATCTGCAAAGTTTGGAACCAAATCCGTCTGTGGCTCCTGTATTGTAGGTTTCCATTTTGGCGGCTTTATTCCTGAAGTTACTGTCTGATCCTGGACTGGTGTTATGGGTTTTTCTCCCTCCAGACTTGGTTGTTTGGTGATCTCCTGTTCCTGAGACGTCACACTGGGCTTCTCCACTTCAGCAGATGTGAGTTTAGGCTTTTCTTGTTCCTGAATTGTCCCAAAAGAACTTTTCCTGTTCCTGAGATGTAAATTTGGACTTCTCCAATTCCAGTACTATCACATTAAACTTCTCTTCTACCTGAGCTGTCACTTCAGACTTGTCCTGATCCTGGGAAGACATTTTGGACTTCTCCTGATCATGAGCAGTCTCTTTAGGCTTCTCCTGTTCCTGAGATGTTACTTTAGGCTTCTCTTGTACCTGGGTAGTCACTGTATGCTTCTCCTGTTCCTGAACTGTCACTTTAGACTTGTCCTGCTCCTGAGCAGTCTCTTTGGGCTTCTCCTGTACCTGAGCTGGGAGTTTAGACTTCTCTTGCATCAGGGCAGTCACTGTAGGCTTCTCCTGCTTCTGAGCAGTCTCTTTGGTCTTCTCCTGCTCTTTAGCTGTCACTTTAGACCCCTCTTGTACCTGAGCTGTCACTTTAGGCCCCTCTTCTACCTGAGCTGTCACTTTAGGCCCATCTTGTACCTGAGCTGTCACTTTAGGCCCCTCTTGTACCTGAGCTGTCACTTTAGGCCCCTCTTGTACCTGAGTTGTCACTTTAGACCCCTCTTGTACCTGAGCTGTCACTTTAGGCCCCTCTTGTACCTGAGCTGTCACTTTAGGCCCCTCTTGTACCTGAGCTGTCACTTTAGGCCCCTCTTGTACCTGAGCTGTCAATTTAGGACCCTCTTGCACTTCAGTTGTCACATTAGGCCCCTCTTGTACCTGAGATGTCACTTTAGGCCCCTCTTGTACCTGAGATGTCACTTTAGATCCCTCTTGTACCTGAGCTGTCACTTTAGGCCCCTCTTGTACCTGAGATGTCACTTTAGGCCCCTCTTGTACCTGAGCTGTCACTTTAGATCCCTCTTGTACCTGAGCTGTCACTTTAGGCCCCTCTTGTACCGGAGATGTCACTTTAGGCCCCTCTTGTACCTGAGCTGTCACTTTAGGCCCCTCTTGTACCTGAGCTGTCACTTTAGGCCCCTCTTGTACCTGAGATGTCACTTTAGGCCCCTCTTGTACCTGAGATGTAACTTTAGATCCCTCTTGTACCTGAGCTGTCACTTTAGGCCCCTCTTGTACCTGAGCTGTCACTTTAGACCCATCTTGTACCTGAGCTGTCACTTTAGGCCCCTCTTGTACCTGAGATGTCACTTTAGGCCCCTCTTGTACCTGAGATGTCACTTTAGGCCCCTCTTGTACCTGAGATGTCACTTTAGGCCCCTCTTGTACCTGAGATGTCACTTTAGGCCCCTCTTGTACCTGAGCTGTCACTTTAGATCCCTCTTGTACCTGAGCTGTCACTTTAGGCCCCTCTTGTACCTGAGCTGTCACTTTAGATCCCTCTTGTACCTGAAATGTCACTTTAGACCCCTCTTGTACCGGAGATGTCACTTTAGGCCCCTCTTGTACCTGAGCTGTCTTTTTAGGCCCCTCTTGTACCTGAGTTGTCACTTTAGACCCCTCTTGTACCTGAGCTGTCACTTTAGGCCCCTCTTGTACCTGAGATGTCACTTTAGGCCCCTCTTGTACTGGATATGTCACTTTAGGCCCCTCTTGTACCTGAGATGTCACTTTAGACCCCTCTTGTACCTGAGATGTCACTTTAGGCCCCTCTTGTACCGGAGATGTCACTTTAGGCCCCTCTTGTACCTGAGCTGTCACTTTAGGCCCCTCTTGTACCTGAGCTGTCACTTTAGGCCCCTCTTGTACCTGAGCTGTCACTTTAGGCCCCTCTTGTACCTGAGCTGTCACTTTAGGCCCCTCTTGTACCTGAGCTGTCACTTTAGGCCCCTCTTGTACCTGAGCTGTCTTTTTAGGCCCCTCTTGTACCTGAGCTGTCTCTTTAGACCCCTCTTGTACCTGAACTTTCACTTTAGGCCCCTCTTGTACCTGAGCTGTCTCTTTAGGCCCCTCTTGTACCTGAACTTTCACTTTAGACCCCTCTTGTACCTGAGCTGTCACTTTAGACCCCTCTTGTACCTGAGCTGTCACTTTAGACCCCTCTTGTACCTGAACTTTCACTTTAGGCCCCTCTTGTACCTGAGCTGTCTCTTTAGGCCCCTCTTGCATCTGGGCAGTCACTATAGGCATCTTCTGTTCCAGAGCAGTCACTGCAGGCGTCTTTTGTTCTTGAGCAGTCTCTTTGGCATCTCCTGTACCTGAACAGTCAGTTTAGACTTCTCTTGAACCTGAGCTGTCACTTTAGCCTTCTCCTGTTCCTGAGCTGTCACTTTTGTCCCCTCTTTTACCTGAGCTGTCACATTAGACTTGTGCTCCTCAGCAGTCTCTTTATGGACCGGTTTCTCGGCTCCTGGCGCTCGTCTACCTGCTCCTGGCTTCTCGGGTGTCTCTTTATGTTTCTTGTGTTTGTCAGGTTTCGCTTTGTTATCATCTTTCTTTTTGTGTTCTTCTAGTTTTACATCTGTCTCGATTGTCTCGTTGTTTTTTCCAGGAGTCTCATTTTTGGGTGGTACGTCTTGGGTCTCGGTCCGGTCTGGGTCGCTGTCTCCCTGCGGCTTCTGTGTTGGAATCTTTTCATTTTCTTCTCCTGTTTTGCTGACACTTACATTCTTTTTGGCGTCTTCTTTTGCGTGACTCTTCCCAGGCAGCTTGGTCTCTCCTACCACGTCCACCCTTGGACCATCTGGCCCCTCTTGCGGTGAACAGTCACTCATTCTCCTGTCTTGTCGCTCTCTTTCTGTCCTTCCAGGTGCTTTGAAGGCTCTGCTCCTCCTTCCCAGAGAGAAGTCGAGGAGTGTAGGTGTGTGAGATGATGAGTAGCGAGGAGAGGAGGGAGGGCGTGCCGCCCCAGGACGCAGAATCGCTTCATCGGCAGAATAAGCTCGTCATTGTGCTCCGGGGACAGCAGGGACTCCGCCACTAATTAATTCTGGGTGCACTTCGTCAAGTGTTTGAGAGACACATGTAAGCATGAATATCCCTACTGACATGTGTTCAACACCTTCATAACGCAGTAAACCTACACAACTTGTCCTTTTCACTTGGCCATATGGGGAGAAGTTGTATTCTTCAATGGTACCATTTCTCTGTACTCTTTTAAGAAACTGCATTTTATGGCTGTGTGAGTATGGCCAGAGTCACTCAGTGTCTGCCAGCACTGTGTGTGTTTATTTCCACAGCTTCTGAGAGCAGACTGATAGGGAACTGTGTGACGTGCCAGCAGAGAAGGGTTAACAGAGTTCATGACTGAGCTGTGTGGAGCCAGATGACAGATCAGAAGCTTGTGCCAAGGCAAAAGGAGTTTGCAGTGATCCTGACATTCTGATATTGTTTAGCAACTGTGCTGTAGCCTGAAGTAATCTGATACATTGTTTCCTCACCAGCTGCAGTCAGGAGCTGAACACTGTGTAGGCCACACACCCCTTTCCCTTATATGGTTACATGCTCATATTCAGTGTGGAGATGGATTTGACTGAGAATGAACATATCGACTGTGTAGGCCACACCCCCTTATCCTTATATGGTTACATGCTCATATTCAGTGTGAAGATGGATCTGACTGAGAATGAACATATCTCTGCTTCACACACAGTCTAGTGGGGACATCTTGTGGAAGGTTTATGAAAGGTTTTCCTCCACATTTCTCTTATAAAGTATATTTGAAAATGTATTCAAATCTCTTCCTCTACATTATTGTTAAATAAAAATTTAAATGACGGGTTCGCTTTAAGTCACTTTCAATAGCACTCACCGTATCGTATAAATGATATGTTAACTGTATCATGTGGTTGGTAATAAAATGATATCAATTTTACATATATATATTGCGTGGCCACCACTGTATAGGGTATATAGGAAGGATGGGCAAAGTAAACATGAGTTCTTTGGATTTTGGAGGATTACATCAGGGCACGGTTCATCTTCCATTCATTAATTGATGTAACAGTTTCTAGCCAGCACGCTGCTATATAACACTGTTCCAGGCAGTAGTAGGTGGTAAGACTTTAATCATCTTCATACAAGGCTTCCAGAATAACATACATGACAGTGTGTTCACTGAATATGCTCTCTTCTTGCAGAGTCTTTCTCCTTACACCAAGCAGACACTGTACCTTTTTTATGCAGTGAGATGAGTGGGAGGGGGGTGAATCCTGTACTCGTCAGTTCTTTCCACTTGTCCTTCTCCTGCACATCAGAATTTGCTCCTGAACTGTCCTGGATATTTTTCACTCCTGATAGTCTCTTTCCTGGACTGGCTGCCTCTGCAGCTTCACCCTGTTCAGTATACACACACTAGTCTTTTTAAGCACTGCCTCTTCTTTTGCAGAGAAACAAACACACACACCTCTTTCCAGCATCCCCTGGGGCACTGCTGGATTCTTCCTATCTCTTGTAGCAACCTTACCTCCACAGTTGCTGGATAATTAAGATCACCAGTGCAGTTACTACAAGTCACATCTATTTTTTTTTCTTATTTTTGCAGAATCAATTTAAATTTTTTTTATATTTTTGGAAACACCCAAAGCCGTAGTTTTTATCATCATTTTAAGGTCCTAAACAACTTTTGATTACTTTTTTTTTCCACACGGTGAGAAACAATAATTAGTAATTGTGGCATAGTGGGGCTTTTTCTGTGGTGTTCCCTATGCACGATAAAATAATTATAAATGTGGGATATTATGAACTTAATAACAATTATGTGCACTTTATCACTTTTATTTGCAATACTAAAGGTCCTGAGAATGGGAAATAAGGTGATGTTTCACTTAAATTTTGTTTTTCTTAAACTTATATTTTTCATCCTACTTGGGATAATATTGCTTATATAATACTGAAGTATTGCAGCGTTCTATGACTGCCCCCAGTATTAGACCCCAGCTGACACAACAGCCCATCTGCAGCAAATGATCTAACCACTTGTGTGGCGCCCCTACGGATTCAGTCGGCACAGAGGTACTGCGCCCCAGCCAGAGGTGTAGTACCCCACTCTGTGGTAAATGGGGGTCAAGGAACAGTATCCAGACACCCATAGCCCACCACTACACCACTCCAGATCAGGGTTAGGGCGACCATGCTCCTAAGCGAGAGCAAAGTCCCTGATCCTGTCTGGAGAGGAGGAACCAGGGTAGTAGGGATGGGTGGAGAGTGGATTTAGGGGAGCACCCAGAGAGGGAGTGAAGTCAGGGAGAACATGTGACAGGCAATATAAAAGGGGCAGTAGAAACATCCAGAAGGCAGTTGGTTGGAGAGGGGCTGGTGTGAGCAGTGGGAGTCTGTGAAGGCCAGAGTGTCTGTCATAAAGAGGGGTAATATCTGGAAAGAGAGATATCCGGGGACTGGAGCCAGTGGGAGCTCGTCCTAAGACCTGAGAGGAGCGAGACGGGTCAGAAGAAAGAGAGAGAGAACTAGGGTGCTCTAGAAGACAGAAGGAGTCCCAGGGGACCGGGTAGTGAGCAATCCACCCGTGGGCGCCCGCATCCACAGCGATTGTGACCATATGGAGGGACTAGGCCGCAAAGTAGGGGTACTGAGCCCCATACTAGTGGAGAACAACCAAGTTCAGCAAGCAACTCGGAGGCTGCGGCATCTCCAAGTGCCGCCGCCGAAACCACATGTAGCGCCCCTGCGTCCAGGAGGCCACAAAGGGAACTGCAGCCAGGCAGGTAGGACACTTGTTGCACAACAACACCCTCACAGCCCACATAACCCATGTGTAAGAGAAGGTAGCATCCAGCCCTGAGATTAGATACTCTATGAGATTGAGGGGTGGTGGATTTGGAGGAGTGGGTTGGGCACACACGTAGTCAGGTGACTTGACAGTATATAGTGAAGGGGGAGGAGGAAGGAGTTCAGTAGGCCACAGTGAGCTGAAAAGCAAAGACCAAGAGTAGACCCAAGGTGCCGAGCTGTAAAGATCAAGCACAGGCCAGAGAACAGCAGCAGGTTGAGCAGAAGCTGAGCAGACAGAGAGCCACACGTCCTAGAAGAGTGAAAGCATAAGGAACGCAGACTCCGTACTGAGCCAGTGTGAGCCGGAGGAGAAAGAAAGCCTATCCAGAGCCGGATCCCCAGGAGTGTGAGAGAACAGAGAGGGACGGTGTAACCCGGGCCCTAGGAACGCAGCTAAAGCAACTGACTGCAGGCGGAGTAGCCCTCCTATATACCGAAAGGAACAGAGAGAAGGAGCCTGGTAGAGTCTCAGACTTGAGGACTGCTGGAGGCTGGGCTGAAGTAGAGTGTCGGCTCTAGAGGGGACCGTAGTTTACCCGGCATCCCCAAACAACATGACGGGGGGTCTTAGTTCCAGATTGAGATCCCTACCCCAAAGGACAGGCAGCTCAGTGACAAACGAAGGACCCACTGGGGCCCGAGTCACCGCCATACTGTCCAGTGTCGCACAACACGAAGTGAAGAGAGAACGTAACAGCCCGGGAAGGACATTGCAGACTGTGTGAGGGGTCACAGAGAGAGAGAGGCCTGGCTGCAGGGAGCAAAGGGAACCCGGAGAGGGAGAATGTGCCCGTGTATTGAGAACTGTGTTTGAACTTTGTAAGAACTATAAATCAGCTGTAAAGTGACTGGAAGAACTGAGAGTAAAACATGGAAAACCCTGGAACTGCTTCCCTTGTGTTTCTGCATGAAAGTGATTCTCTCCATACAGGATCCAGCCTGTCAGCACCAGCAAAGAGGAGAGATCCCTGCAGCGTCTGCAAAGTAAGTGTGCTACACACTCCACCATAGACTTAACCCTTACTGCCCCGGGGAACCCAGTTCTACCCACTGGAACTATACCACCTAAGCTGCTATCCCATCGTCCCCGGAGGTTCTGCAGCAGCGGCGGCCCCCATCACTGGCCGCACATAGTGGGTGGCGTCACGACTGACAACCCCTGTAAATATCCCCTTTTATTGCCGAGTCCGGAACACGGACCGGACCAGGACCACCCGTGACTTCCCCAGCAGCCGACCGGTCCGGTACCGAGTACCCCCGTCCCAGTGGGCCCGACACACACACACCCGATGAAAAGGTAGCTACATAGGGTCAAGGGACAGACAACATAAAAACCCAATGAAGACTGGCTCAGGGCATTGTGTGTGAGGCGCAGGGCAGGAGGGTGAAGCAAGCGCAGAAGAAGAGTTGACAGTGAAAGGACAGTAGAAAGGGGTACCGATTTAGTGGCACCACGTTACCCAGGAGTTAGTCCACCTCCAAGGACTCGGCGTTCCACGGGTTGTTGTAATGGTGACGACTGCTGTATCCGGGAATGACAAAGTTGTGAGTAAACATCTTGAGACTGCACCCAGCTGTGTTTGTGACTTTTTTGCTGCGCCCCTGCACTGTAACATCAGCACCAACTCACCAAGTAACATCTGCTGCCCTGGGTGTAAGCACCTACCCTTGGAGGGCATTCCCATCAAGCTGCCTTATCACCAACCCCCAGTGGAACTGTGGAACAGCGGCGGCCACTATTAGCCGCAACCCGTGTGTGGCGTCACGTGAACAAGTATCACTAAGTCCGGTACTCCTCTCTCTAAAGGCACTTTTCCTCATCATCGCTTTCCAAAGAAAAACCCTGCTTCCCCTTTTTATTGACCTCTCCGTGGCCACGGACTGGGTCACCCCACCGTGACATCCCCAGCAACGTTCACTGGCCCGGCTCCGAGTACCCCACGGCCCCCACGGGGCGAGTCACTTGTATGCAGCAGTCATTATTGATAGCATGTTTTAAAGGGGTTAGACAGCCAAGGATCTCTTGCAGGGGAGGATCAATTGCAATATGTAAATGAAACCAGCTACTGATGGTGCCAAAGGATCAGAATGGGCCCAAGAATAACAGCGGATCCTCTGGTAGACATAAGAATAGACCCCAAATGTCATAGACAATAATCCGATATGAAGCTGACTTTGGAGAAATAAATACAAAACTCTGCCTCATTCCAGAAGTTGTACCATCCGATAGGAATGAAGATGAGCTGCAATACCAGACACAGCCTATGAAGAATAGTGGCGCTGTCTCCTTCAAGGAAGCCTACTTAGTAGATGGAATAGGTCCTACTACTTTACATGATTCTCTTTAACATCAGGTTTACCAGAGATTGATCATATGTTATGCAAAAATGAGATTGGCTGCTCAATAAATGCACTTGTGATCAATCAGTGTCTCTATGGGACACACCTGATCAGCCCTGTAGTGAGGTGTGATTGTGTTTGCAGTAACTGCTGTCCCCTCCCTGGTGACTCACTGACACTGTGCACTCAGGCTCGGCTCTGCACATACATTATCTATCGCCCAATCATAGTTTTTTCTCTTTGTTCTTTTTCTTTTAGTCCTTTCAGGCTACAAATATTGTACATGACACGCCCCCTCCAGGGCCTTAGGATACTCGGAACTGGGCTTTGAGCCTTCACGGGAGTCACGGGGGTCAAGACTCGGCTCCGTGACCTTGGCGGTGTTATAAAAAGTTCGGTGTGGGTGGCTCTCTTTCTTAATGAAGGTCATGAGGCGAGGAGGGTTCATTAGGGAAAGGATGACCGGACCTGGGTATACTTGTTTTTTTGTGACGCCACCTGCAGGTTGCGGCTATAGATGGCCGTCGCTGCATGACAGTTCTTGTGGGGGCCGATGTTACAGAGGCAGCAGTGTTGTTAAGCCCTCTACGGGTAGGGCTGACCCTCAGGGTAGCAGATGTTACTGAGTGAGTTGGTAGTTATGTTTCTGGTGCTCACGACACGTCAAGTAAGTTCACAGACACAGCGGGGTGCAGTCTTCAGGTCTTTTACTCACAGTCTCGGTGCAATAGCCCGCTGAGTGCTGGATTCTCGGAGGCAGGGATCCAGCTACTCCCGGGTAGTAGGATGACACGTAACCGGTACCCCTTCTCTTTTCTTCCTCGGTCGTCTCGCACTGCGCTTGCTTCACCCTTCTGCCTTGTGCCTCGCCACACAGAGCTCTGAACCAGGAGCTGTGGGTTTTTCTTAGGGTCAATCTCCCCTCAACTCTCTCTTTGCCACCTTTTCAGCAAATGTGCGTGGTTGTCGACTGTGTCACCATGGAAGTACTTCATTATAATGCACACTGGGGGGAAGAAATAGCGCAAATAGGGTCGGGGGAGGGGGGTGCTGCCACTCACCGGCCCGCCGCCTGCTTCACGGGTCCCGCTGTTATTGCGGCACCTGCGGCCGCAAAGCACCGCCGTGCGGCCCCTATCATTGCAGGGGGCGGCCCTAAACTAGGGCAATACCCCCGGCCTAGGGGGCAAATGCATCCCTGTCACCTGGGCCAGTCCGCCCCTGCCTTATAGCGTATAAGCGGCTGCTGCACCTTCTGGTAAATCAGATACAAAAGCAAGATGGAATAGGAGTTTGCCGTGCGCTGCCTCACCAAAAATTCAATGGATCCAAGGTATTATCCCAGTATCCTTTATTTCGTCTCTATGCGTTTCGTGAGTAACCCTCACTTCTTCAGGAGACACAGGAATTACATATACATGGCACAACAACCTATATATACTGTCACAGGGACCATGGAAGTACCACAGCCTCCGAGTTGCTAGCCGAGCCTGTTCTGTCTTCTCCACTAGTCTTGGGGTCCCGGTGCACTTTTTCTGTGGCCTGGTCCCTCCACTGCCTTGTGCCTGACAATGAATTCGAGCCTCACAGGTGGATTGTTCACTGCCCGTGCCTTTGGGACCCTCTCTTCCTCCTGGAGCCACCTGGTTCTCTTTCTCTGCTCTTTGGTCTGGCCTCAGGACGAGCTCCCAGTAGCTCCAGTCCTCTGGACACTTCTCTCCAGTTCTTTCCTCTCTTTGACAGGCTTTCTTTCTCTAGCTTACCTCCAACTCGACTCTATCTGTTTGACTCTCCTTCTCCTCTACTGTTCAACAGTCTCTCCTCTGCTGTTCAACTGTCTCTCTCGTCTTTTCTAGATAATTTGCACTCTATTTATACCCTGTCAAGTGTCCCACATCATCTACATGTGTGCTTCCTAACTTCACTCCTTCCAGGTGCTCCCTCTAACTACTTCCTCTTCACCCATCCCCACTACTCTGGTTCCTCCTTCCAGACAGGATCAGGGACTGTGCTCTCCCACAGGAGCAATCTCACCCTAACCCTGACCTGGACCTAGTGTAGTGCGTGGCCTGGGTGTCCAGATACCGGTCTGTGCCCCTCTTACCTGAGAGTGGGATACTCCACCCTAACAGGGGTGCAGTAACTCTGTGGTAACTGGATCCGCATACATACATCCACATACATTTATAGTACAAGTTGTGAAACGTACCTGCTGAGGGTCATTGCACTCATCAGTAAAATAATAATTTTTTTGCTGTGCCTTAAACAGGATTTGTCTCTTACTTAAATGCGTAATTTTTAGTGTTCTCCTGAATCCGGCGATGTTTTTCTTTTGTTCCTGCACCTCTCAATTCCTGAGATACGGCCTCTTCTTTCCTGCATATTTGTCACGGTTCCTCCACTCGGTGTGTCTTGGATCAGTAAGTGACAATTTTGCTGCACTTTGGAATCAGGACTGTGCTGATCTGTCAGTTTGGTGAGTGACAGCTCAGTCATCCTATCTGTTGTTGGGGTTGCTGAGCGGTCGGGCTGATGATTGACAACTCAGCTGCCCAATCTGAGACTGGGACAGGCTGGGCTTCTTCATGTGTTTCTTTTTTTTGATTGCCCAGCTACTTAGCTGAGCAGTAAGCCCCAGATCACTGCCAGTCATAACATTTTGCTCATTGGTGCATGTTGGCTTTGTTCATTTGTGGTCTGATCTATTGCTGCCAGACCTTGGACCTCCTCTGACCATCCATTTTCCTTGCCCCATGCTTTGATCCACCACCCCCCTGGTTTTCTAGACTGGGAGGTGCTGGTCTTCTTCAGATGTTCACTTTCTATTTGACGTTGTTAGTTGAGCAGTTAGCCCCAGATTACTGCCAGTCATAGCATTTTGCTCATTGGTGCATGTTGGCTTTGTTCATCTGTGCTCTGATCTATTGCTGCCAGACCTTGGACCTCTTCTGATCATCTGTTTGCTTTGCCCCGTTGCTTTGATACGCTATCAAACCTAGTTTTCTAGACTGGGGGTGCTGGGTCTTCTTCAAGTATTCCCTGTTCTCTTTGATTGCCCAGCTACTTAGCTGAGCAGTTGACCCCAGGACACTGCCAGTTGTAGCATTTTGCTCATTGGTGCATTTTGTCTTTATTCATCTGTGCTCTGATTTATTGCTGCCAGACCTTGGACCTCCTCTGATCATCTGCCTTCTCCCTTTGCTTTGATCTGCTATCCTCCTGGTTTACTAGACTGGGAGGTGCTGAGCTTTTTCAGGTGTTCCCTATGATTGCCCTGATACTTAGCTGAGCAGTAAGTCCAAGATTTTGCTAATTGGTGGACGTTGGCTTTGTTCATCTGTGCTCTGATCTATTGCTTCTAGACCATGGACCTCCTCTGACCATTCATTTGCCTTGTCCCTGTGCTTTGATCCACCATCCTCCTGGTTTTCTAGACTGGGAGGTGCTGGTCTTCTCCAGATGCCTTGTCCCTTTACTCTGATCCTCTATTCTCCTGATATTCTGACCCCCGGCCCTTCACCTCACTACACATTTGTTTATTCCCTTTGTCTACGATGTGCTCTCCTGGTCTCCAGAATGTTTGACTACCATGCCTAACAGTCACAATATAAAACTAGTCTTTTTATCCAACTGGGTTGGACATAAAACCAACTAGAGAGAGAATCATTGACCACTCCCACTTGGAAAAGAGTCTAAATTTATATACAGGGAAGAAGGGGCCATATCTTGAGAATGGAGAGGAGCAGAAACAAGATAAAAACATCGCTGGATTCTGGAAAACGTTGCCCTTTACACCAGGTAAAAAATTACAAATTAATGGTGACAGGTTCCCTTTAAGGGGGAATGCAACAGATTTCTTTAGACTTTTTATTATTTTCATATTAATATAAAATATTCTTCCCTTTTTTCCCCGGAGTTGAATGCACTTTGCACCAGAAGGGAAGTGACAACTTCTCTAGGGACATTTCCATGTATGAATGGAGCCTTTAACAATCATCAGAAACCGGAAGGACGCACGCCACATCACACCCTGCAGTTACATTTTATATTAGTTGATCTCATAGAATATTATAAAATGCAATCAACCCTCAAATGGGTATAGACCTGCCTGAAATATTGGGGCAAGACCAATGATACCTTTTAGCCAATCAGTCAAGGGATCCTTTATTTTACATCTTGTCCCCCAAATTGGGACCATCCAGTAGTCGTGGATGATCTGCAACATTTAATACCTTCTTGTGCAAAGGTGGATAAGATGACAAATCCCAGTGATCGGCTGTGTTCTATTGACAAATTAGCAATAAGTGTTCATTTTCCCTACAGTGCCCCTACAGGAGAAGTGAAACATTACACAATGCACATTAAAATGAATGAGCTGCAGGTGTAATGAACATTTAAAGGGATCACATCACAATCACAGAAGGGTAAACCAGTCTGCTGGAGGTGTAGTTTTGCTTACTTAAAGGGATGCTCCACTTTTATATGGAAAAGTTATTGCTCTAACGAGCAGTTGTGTAAGACCAAAGAGAAAGCTCTTAAAAGGGGTATCTGATGAGGAGCTCCCTGTCTGTGTGTACTATTAGGTATGTGAACACATATCATTGGGCTGCTGCACAGGGGTAAAAGGGGCCCATTTCTACCTCCAATGCTTGTTTAATTGTGCAATATGATGAGCTTTTGGACTGCAAAAGGGCCCATGTATTGTTCCTGCACAGGGGCCCTTTTTGGTCTGTGTCTGCCAATGTGTGAACACAATAGAGGGGGATCCCCACTTAAGATCTCCCTCCATGATCCAGACAAGAGGTCTGTACAAACTGTCCTGCAATTACAGGAATGGTTGACAGATATTTACAGATATGTTGGGGTCCAACACTCGGTCAAATCTCCAGAACTGGGTCCTGTCAACTGATTTTGAGTCTCTATCTCCAACAGTCCCATAGACAATGAATGGAGTGCGGCAATCATTGCTGGTCGCTGCAGTTCGATGCCTTCCAATCTAGCAATTATCACCTGTCCTGTTATAACCCTTCCTTTAAAGGGAATCTTTCCGCAGGTTTTTTTCTACCATGAGCAGCATGATGTAGGAAAAGAGATCCTGAATCCAACGATGTATCACTTAGATTACTGGATGCAGCCATTCTAACACAATCAGAGCTTTTAGATTTTGCATGTAGCAGAGCTGACAAAGCTGCCCGGGCCCACACCAGACTCTCTATAGACATTGTACATTGACTGTGAGGTGCCAATCAGGGGAGGGGGCTGTCGGACTGCTGTGCATGAGACAACGTAGTCTGAGCAATGATATCCTGCTGCTTCAAACAAACATTCCAGGAAACCAGCAGAATGGAGCATGACAAGAGAGCCATCGCTGAAACCTATGTCTTAACCCCTGCAGCATGCTGTTTTCAGATTACACAGCAAACACCTGCTGACAGATTCCCTTTAATCACTTTGAATTAATTAGAAATAGGAATGGCACTTTCTTCAGTGATAGCGCCACTCTTGTCCATGGCCTTGTCCGGTATTGCAGCCAATCCCTAATGACTTGAATATTGCTATACAGCTGTTTCAGGAGGGAGCAGATCCATTTTTATAAATCTGAACGGTCTATACTATATTATCTATAGGTTGAATTATGTCACATGAAAGGTCCTCGTCACCCCAAGCTGAGAGACACAAGTAATGATGGCTTCTGGCATCCTTTTGTGGTCACCTCTCAGTATTTCTTAATGAGGGGAGGGGGAGGAACCTTTAAATATGGCACATTTTGGAAGCCGATAACACCTGAGTCAGGACCATCAGACCGGCAGCCGTGACAATAGACCGCGCCGATTCTTACATTTGTCTATGAATTGTTCTGAATCACGGGGAAGATATTGTGTTCTCTTCTATTATAGGATTTCTATAACTGGCTCCTGCAGACAGGCAGGCTGATCCAGATACCGTCATCACCCGCCACCTGTTCAGCCCGGGCCTTTGTCACCATCGACCCATTATATGATCGTCTGTATAGATCTCTCGTTCTTCATTGTAGCAGCTATTTCTCTCTTTTGTATCATTTTCTTCATTGTTGCAGTTATTTTCTTTTTGTATCACATTCCCCATTCCGCTGTTACATTTAACTACATTTAAAGGGCAAGTACCCCATATATGTACACATGGAAATGGCTCTCAGTCAGGGTATAACGACCGGAGTTTCAGGGGTCACGGCTGCTACCGGGCCCAGGGCTGGAGGGGCCCACTGCTTCAGCTAGATCTGTGACCTCGCCTAGGATGCAGGTCCAGCTGAAATGCATCTCGGTGCAGGTACCCATCTGGTCCCTGTACTGTGATACTGGCTGCCGACACACACAGTGGCTGTGAGCCATCGGAGGTGCAGTGACAGGGGCCCGCGCCTGAGAGTGATGTCACTGTTAAGTGCAGGCCCCGACCCTGCACTCCGATGTCAGCTGCCGGCCACTGTGCGCTGACTACGGGAGGACACCGGCCAACGAGGGAGCGGAGGAAAGGTGATTGCAATGTTCCATATGTCGAGCCCCAGGCTTTGGGGTACTCGGGTATCAGGCTCCACGGAATCGTTGCTGTGTTACGGGGAGTGGTGGCCGCGCCTGATCCCGTGTCCTGGGTGAATCTTCAAATAGGGGAATTATTTACAGGGTAATTCTATGTACAGTTGTCACGACGCCACCTGTAGTTTCTGGTGACGTATCACCAGCGCCGCCACAGTCCGCCGTAGGTAGATGGTAATGCAGCTAGTTGGCAAAATCCTCTACAGGTAGGGCTGGACCTCCGGGGCAGCGATCCTGCAAAGGGAACAAGTTCATGCAAAAGGAAACACAGGCAAACGCAAAGTCACTTTTCTCCTGGTACTTTACTGTTGGGTGTAGCAGCAGAGGTTACAGTTACCTTCTTTCTCCACCTAGAGGTCAATTTATTCCCTCCCGGGTAACCTCCCACCCTCTAAACTAATGTGGGAGTGCAGGAATGGGGCCCACCCACCATCCTAGGGTCCACCTGCAGCTGGAGCATTAACACCTCTTTTACGGGTGTAATACTCCTCTGTGAAGCCTGCATCCGCGGGGCGCCACATACATATGCGTTAGGGACAGAACAGAACACACATACAAGGATGAGGACCATTTAAACCAGGGTGGAGACATGTATATAAGGAGGACTATATATACCAGGAAATGGACATATATACACAAGGAGGACCATATATACACAAATAGGACCATATATACCAGGAAAGGGACATATATACACAAGAAGGACCATTTATACAAGGAGGAGGACCTGAATGGGACAGATCTACACAGGTATGACAATATATACCAGGAAGGGGACATATATACACAAGGAGATCCATATATACAAGGAGGAGGACCATATATACCAGAAAGGGACATGTAATATATGGGCCTTCTGTGTATATAAGAGTAGGCCATATATACAAGGAAAGGGGACATATATACCAAGGAGGACCATATATACAATGTGAGGACCATATATAACAGGAAGGTCCATGTACACAAGGAGGTTCATATATACAAGGAGAGGGCATATATATATATAAGAAAGGGACATATATATGAGGAAGGGGACATTATACACAAGGAGGTTCATATATACAAGGAGGAGGCCATATATACAATGTGGGGACCATATATAACAGGAAGGGGACATATATACAGAGGAGGACCATATATACAAGGAGGAAACCATATATACAATGGGGGACCATATATACAGGAAGGGACAAAATTATAACAAGGAGGCCATATATACAAGGAGGAGGACCATATATACCAGGAAAGCTACAAGGCCCAAACATCTGACTAATGTGTGTGTGTTGGAGGGGGGGGGGGGGGCAGGTGTAAATTTTGCACTGGGGCCCATCAGACTGTAGTTACACCACTGCTCTTTACAGCGGGGCGGGAGCCTTGCCCAGCTCTACACACCAATACTATGTCGGGGTATGTGCACACACTGCAGATATGGTGCAGAATGTTTTTGCACCAAATCTGCATTTTCAAGCAGAAAAATGCACCAAACACACAGTATGTGCACAAGGTCTTACCTCTCTCTGATGTGTGGAGAACAGCAGCTCGGAGGGGGATTGTTCATGGAAATATCATTATTTTAGTCCACTTCAACCTCCTGATTCGGTGACTTGAGATGTTGGTTGTTTTTGCACTTGTAAATACATCACATTATCATGTCCTGATCTTGTATTACAGTCTGCATTATAGACGAGAGCTGCATTACTAATAATGCAAGCTTCAGAGCAGCACTCCGCCAGGATTACTTAGGAGTCCAGTGTCTTGACAGAACGCGCTTATTTTAATTCTTAGAATACAATTATTTTTTTTTTGTGAATGACAGAAGCTCAGCTAACCTGGCAACTACTGATAGGAAGCAGAACTGGGAATGCAGCTCTGAAGTATACGCTACAATACCAGATAGAGAATGCAATGTGCTCACAAAGATCTTTTATGGGATGGCACTTGCTCCTATGTTATTCTATGGGGCCGGGCCAAATAGCATTTTTTTTCTCATGGCTCCTCCATTCTGGGGTGGTACAGTCCCACCGGTGGGGAATGTATGGGACAGGGGACTCCGAGCTGTTGGCTGCCATATTCCTGAACACTTGGGATATGGATCCTTGTGGAGACCTCGTCAAGGTTCTCTGCACCAGTTAAAGGGGAACTTCGAGGAGATCATTTTTTTGTACTGTTCCTGCCCTCCTACATGATGAAGCGGAGCTGTACACTACAGATCTAATATCTATAGATCACTTATAAATCAATAAAATCATATCTGCTCCTCAGCTCTCACCCTCCCTCAGGAGACAAGGTGATATTTAGGAGGAAGAGACCATGGCAGTGCATGGAATCAATCAATGCAATGCTTTGCCTCTGCTCCTAGTCTGATACATGGCAGTACTCATTATGCATCATCATATCATTGCACAGCAGAGGATCACGTGTATTTATATCTGCTTGATGACATGATTGTTATTTGAAGGGGGAAGACCACTGTCTTACATTACATAGGATGGTATATCAGGGGCAGGATTGTAGTGTGACTATGGGTCCAGTATCCATGCTCCCTGCCTATACAGAAGTATGAAGGGGTGGGAATGTAAGATGAATCCTGGAGCTCCCAGGGTCCACACCTCCGACTCACCTCCTGTCACTCCTGCTGCATGAGATTGAAATTCTTTGTCCTTGAAGGAAGAGGTGAGAGCTGAGGAGCAGATATTTCTTTTTATAAGTGATCTATAGATCCTAGAACTGCAGTGTACGGTTTCTCATCATCATGTAGGAGGGCAGGGACAGTACTAAAAATGTAATCTCCCTGGGTTCCCCTTTAAAACCAGAACAAGACAACGTAGACCGGGCCCCTCACTCCGAGGGCCCCACATCTAATCCTCCTTGGCCTACAAGCAGAGTAAACAGAGTGAGCGCATACACAGGAGTAATCTGCTAATCCAGATAGATTATATGCTTCTGCTCTTGCACAGGACAAGCAGGTTGATCATTTGGATGAACCTGAAGAGCCATCGCTGTGGATTTCCTTGGCCATAAATCAATCTAATTATTCACTATCAAAGGGGACAAGTGAATTGTGTCATCTTCAATTGTTGTTATTAGTGACAGGGTATTGCTCGCAGTTATCAGCCAGACTGAGTATGTACATAGATCGTGTGCGCACTGAGAATTTGGTGCAAAAATGTTCTTAGTCTGAAAGAAAAATGCAACAAAACCGCCCTGTGTGCACAAGGCCTGTGGCTCTGTTCACATGCTGCAGTTTTTTCTGTTCAGATTATGCCGCTTTCTTTGATGTGTGAACACAGCCTTAAAGTCTGGTCTCTCCACTTGTAGGGTTATTAGCGGCTTTTTATTGTTCCTTGTTATCAGCCAGACTGGGACAGCACATTAAAGTCTAGGTTACCCCCAATGGCAGTGCTATCAACTATTACTCCCTGTTATCAGCCAGACTGGTGCAGCACATTAAAGTCTAAGTTATCTCCTATTGTAGCACTATTACCGTGCTTCCCTGAAAATAAAACATTCCCCAAAAATAAGACCCAGGGGGGAATGGGGTTGTCAGGCTGCTAAATATAAGACCTCCCCCGACAATAAGACCTAGCAAAAAAAATGTTATTAGCTGCCTGCGGAACTAAGGAGCAGGGCATCCGGCTGTGACGTGACATACTGCTAGGGAGCCTGCAGCCGCCGATGCTTTATGCAATTCCACATCCTCCTGCATGTACCATTTGGTATTCCAGGTACCGCTCAGCGTACCTATATGGTAGTAAGCTGCACAGCCAATCAGACGTTACATGCTGGCCTCTGATTGGCCGGCAGCTGATTGGCCAGTACATGTACAATCAGCGGCAGCCAGATACCGTATGGTACATGCAGGGGGACGTGGAATGCATTAAGCGGCGGCGGCAGGATCGGTGAGAATAGGTGTGTGTGTGTTTTTTTTGTTGCAGATATGGTACCATAATGGCGGGGGATGATGGGTGCTGCTGGTTTGTGACAACTACTGTACAGTATATGATAAATGTTTGTTTTTGTTCAACAATAAATGTGAATTCTTCTTCATGGGAAAATAAGACAAACCCCTAAAAATAAGAGCTAGCACATGTATGGCCTCAGATCTACTGGTAAACAGGAGCCAGGCGTCCCACAGGGCACTGCCAGGTGCTTCATCTATTACCATGGCAGGGGTATAATTAACATAACAGTGCCATTATTACACACATTCCACATTCAGATTTACGAGGAGTATTTCTTGCAGGGTGCCGCACCGATCTTCCTCGTCCAAGCGTCCCTCCAGCGCGATCCTCTTTGTCCGACGTTCCCCCACCAGCGCTGATCCTCCTCGTGAGCGTCCTGCCCATGCCTATCCTCCTTGTCCGAGCGTCCCCCGCCTGTGCCTATCCTCCTTGTCTGACCGTCCCGCCTGTGCCTATCCTCCTTGACCGAGCATTCCGCCCGTGCCTATCCTCGTCAGACCGTCCCGCCCGTGCCTATCCTCCTTGTCCGAGCGTCCCCCGCCTGTGCCTATCCTCCTTGTCTGACCGTCCCGCCTGTGCCTATCCTCCTTGACCGAGCATTCCGCCCGTGCCTATCCTCGTCAGACCGTCCCGCCCGTGCCTATCCTCCTTGTCCGAGCGTCCCCCACCTGTGCCAATCCTCCTTGTCTGACCGTCCCGCCTGTGCCTATCCTCCTTGTTCGAGCGTCTCGCCAGCGCAGATCTTCCTCGTGATCATCCAGCCCGCGCCGATGCTCATCTGAGCGTCCTGCTCAGCAGTTGAGGTTTTTAAAGGTGAAATGAGTTTTTATCAGAAAACTGTACTGAAAGCCCCTTACAATAGCAGTCTGAATACACTCAATGCACTTCTGCCAGCACACACACATTCTAACAGTATATAACCTCCGGCCCCTCGCCGCCAATGTATTCCATCCAACCCTTCCTCCCTAGTGTATACTATCCGACCCCTCCTCCCCAGTGTAGAACATCCAGCCCCTCACCCCCAACGTATACAATCTGCACGCATTACAGAGTGTAGAATGGTGCAGAGCTCATTAATACCAGCGCGGTCCTGTAATAGGAGCCACCAGTGTAACAAGTCTATTCCGGACATTTCTTCTTCCTGAATATTCCCCCATCACCTGTGAGTGATAGTATTGAGAAGTGGAATGAGCCGCAGCGACTCAGCCATGAAGTGTAGACCCCATAACATTACAGAGTGGGGGGCTGAGTGCTGAGGAGCAGAGGACAGAAAAGTCCCCACCGGTCTGCTGACCCCATAACTGCAGAGTCCAGACTTCATCTGTTACATCAGCACAAACACTGCATCTGCTGGGAGTTTCATGGCCGAGCAGCTGCAGCTGTACATCACCAAGCACAATGCCGAGCAGCTGCAGCCGTACATCACCAAACACAATGATGAGCAGCTGCAGTCGTACATCACCAGCACAATGCCGAGCAGCTGCAGCCGTACATCACCAAGCACAATGCCGAGCAGCTGCAGCCGTACGTCACCAAGCACAATGCCGAGCAGCTGCAGCCGTACATCACCAAGCACAATGCCGAGCAGCTGCAGCCGTACATCACCAAGCACAATGCGAGCAGCTGCAGCTGTAACATCACCAAGCACAATGGCCGAGCAGCTGCAGCCGTACATCACCAAACACAATGATGAGCAGCTGCAGTCGTACATCACAGGCACAATGCGAGCAGCTGCAGCCGTACATCACCAAGCAACAATGCCGAGCAGCTGCAGCCGTTACGTCACCAAGCACAATGCCGAGCGGTGGATGAAGTGGTGTAAAACTGCCATCACTGGACTCTGGAGGACACATGTTCTGTGCACTGACAGATCACACTGCGCTGTCTGATGGAGGAGTCTGGGTTTGATGAATGGAGAATGATTCCCGCCTGACTACATTGTGTCCCCTGTAAAGATAGTGGAGGAGTATAATGCCCGGGCTGTTATCAAGAGTCGTCTTTTCATTCCAGTGAAGGGAAATCTTAGTCCTTCAGCACAAGACATTGTGGACAATTGTTACCAATTTGGAAGGTCCTTTTCTGTGTCCAGTGCACAAGGTCCATACAGATATAGAGGGGGAAGAACATGGCGGCCGCACAGAGCCCGGACCCTAGTGTCGACATTAATCTTTCCCCTCACTGACTATACACTAGCCTAGATACTGCAGATATCTTGACATGTGGGTGATACACTGTAGACACAATCTACAGAAGGATACAAGGAATAATCATACATTCAGATGAAATAAATGAACGCAGGCGGCCATTTTTCTTTTTTATCCAAAACTGTATTTGTAAAACTAGTCATTAATCTATTTCGCTGTTTCAAACCAAAAAGATGCAAAATACAGTGGAATTTATTTGTACAAATTAATTGAAAAGCAGAGATCCTTTTAAGTTTTCAAGTCCCTCAATGTCACAGCATATTTCTGTCTCCAGGTCAAAATGCAGGAAAATACTGCAAAACATTACACTTTATAAATATATATTTATATATAAAACTATAGCCAGTAGTCACTTATGTAAGGGCGGGGGAGGGGTGGGCACAGGGCGGAGGACCCAGTGCTACGAGTATTGCTTGCTCAATCTGCGGCGCATTCGGAGCTGATGGTCCTTGATTGTCACATGGAGGGGGCAGTAAAGTGACGATGATGGGAATCTATAGAGTAAGGCACTATTGACTGTAATGGACACAACTAAGGACCCCCAGACATATACAGTGATTAATACAATGAAAGGGAGGCAGGACTTTCTAGAGTTAATCCATATCATGACCCTTTTTTGTGTGTTTAATATCCCAATTGCAAGTCTTTTCTTTTGCTGACTTATCTTACTGCATTCTATTCACTTGTATGAGAGCTGCAGTACTGCTCACGGCCACTACATCATCTATGGCGCTGTAGCATTTCTCTTCCACTACAAACGCCTTGGATCCACGAATCAATGGGGGTAAGTGCAGTGAGCTGTAATACCAGACACGTCCACTACTGAGAGCATGGCGCTGTAAACAATGAACGCGTCAGCTGATCAATTCAGACCCCCACTGATCTAATATTGATGACCTGTAAGGGCAGCTCATCAATACTAAAGTCCAGAAAACCCTTTAAACCTTTGCAACTTTTTCGCCACTACACTTTTGATACTTAAAGGAAATCTGTCCGCAGGTTTTTGCTATGTAAGATGAGGACAGCATGCTGATGTAAAAAAAAAAAAAGAAAAAAAAAAACAAATCAATTGTGCCTCTACTCAGATTTTGCACTATTGTTTACTTAAACTAAAGGCTTTATCACTGGTGATTACCATTACTGGACTATTTTGATATGCACATGGCTGCGATTGACACCTCACAGTGAATGCACAATCTCTATAGCAAGCCTGGTGGAGTGGAGGGCAGCTCTCCGAGCTCTGCTACATGGCAGAATCTAAATGCTTTGATTGTGTGAGAACAGCTGCAGCCAGTAATCTATGTGATACATTGTTGGATTCAGGGTTTCCTTGCCTGTATTTATGTTGCGGTCAGATGAGGAAAGAAAGAACCTGCTGACACATTCCCTTAAGTAGTGTTCCAAAGCATGTGAAAGAAAAACAAACAAAGCAACTTTGCATAGTGCCCGATAAAACAAGGATCTTACCATTTTCGGTCTGGAGCTTCCATGCTGACCTCTAGGTCGCCATGGTAACAGACTACAAACAAACCCTGTGTAGTCAGATCCTGCAGATATGTGCAAATCTGTTCATTCTGCTCTCTTCTGAAGTGATCATATAAGTCTGCAGAGGAGCTGTGTGCACAATACAGTATTGAGAACCTCTTTCTTTTTAAATGTTGATTCATACTTTGGATGCATTATAAAAAAAAAGTGTACACAGCCTTTAAAGGGGTATTCCATCTCCAGTCCTCTCCCAATATGTAGTAGGTGTAATAATAATAATATTAGCAAATATATCCAATTACGTAAATGTAGTATAGTTCTCCTGATTAGCTGTCACTCACCTCATGTGCAGGGTGTTACAGCTCAGGTATCCATGGTTATAACAACATACAGTATATAGTGAGTTGCTAGTGGTCGTAACCATGGATACGTACGCTGCACATGAGAAACATTATAGCTAATCACGAGAACTATGCTACTAATTGGAAGTATTTGCTAATATTACACCTACTACATATTAGGACAGGATCTTGGAATACTCCTTTATAAGTGACCATTTGTGTTGATTGGGGCTCGTTGAAAGTCTCGGATGGAACAAAATATAGTGGTCAGGTTGGGTTGGATGTGCTCCTGTACTATAATTTACTCCTGATTACGGATCATCTCCCTAATCCCTGCAGAAATAGCATATACGTATTGCCATGCAGAAAGGGCGCGTTGAAGGGAAGGGTGGCCATGAGATGTGTGCAATGTCCAGTCACTAAGGAAGACAACAACAACCGTTAATGTCTCAGGGCGTAGTATCCATGTGTGTGGTCACATCCCATAGATTATATGTAGTGATAAGTTATATGTAGTGTTCTTTGGTGTGGTCTCATGTACTTCATTTTAAGAAGAGTCCGGAGAGGCAAGAGTTAAGGGGTGGAAAAATGAAAGGGAATCTGTCAGCAGTTTTGCCATGCCGCAAGGGGTAATAAACAAAAATCATCTGCGCCCCTCAGCGTGTGTGCTATTGTTCACATAAACGAAAGGCTTTATCACCTGGGGATTACCATTACAGGACTACTTTGTCACGTGCAGGGCAGTCTGACACCTACTGTCAATGCACAATCTCTATATAGAGCCTAGTGTGGGCTCGGGCAGCTCTCCCAGCTCTGCTACATGGCTGTAAGTGCTTTGATTGTGTGAGAACGGCTGCACCCAATAATGCATGTGATACATCACTGTATTCAGAATCTCTTTACCTACAACATATTGCTCTCAGATGAGGTAGCAAAAACCTGCTGACAGATTCCCTTTAACATCTACAAGGTTCATGATTGCCAAGGAGCAACAGGTAAGATACTCTGTCTTGGGGGAACAGGGGTCATGGATGGCTCATAGACATTAGTACATCGATGTGGATGGATTCAGGGGATCTATAATGTATGTCGCTCTGATATGCAATCACTTGTTGATCCGTCATTGGTCTAGGCCGATGCCAAAAAAAAACCAAAAACAACAGGACTGCTCAGAGAAACCTGTAGCCGGTGATGCCGAGATGGAGCGGTAGCTCCCCTACACAGTGGGTGATCAGGGCAGTGACGGACAAGAAAGGGGGGGACACAAAGCTGAATTCATTTGCAGATATCATGATGTGGATTTCGCCTTGTGCATGGAAGAAACCCACATAGACAATCTGCAGGTGTGGAGGAGCAGACTGGCTACATGCACACTCACCGCAAAGGGGTGGCAGTGCTCCGTCCGAACAGCGACCCCTTCAGTCCCAGTGACCTCTTATTGGGGTCAAGTCCGTTCATAGAATTAGCGTTGCTGACACCAGTCATTACTGCTGCTCTGTTTCGGTGTGGCCCCCTCCGCACGTACCCTGAACAGTGCAAACTACAGAGAAAAGCAATGAAACCAAAAGGGGGCAGTCACGTTCTCGCCTTCATCTTGAGAAATGCCATTAGGCTGAGGTGGGGCCAGGCGGTGGGTGCAGATCGCGCTCATCTCACGTTCCCGCCCTTGGCCCACCCCACGGTGTTCCAGTTATCCCCGACCACAGTCTGTTTTCCAGTGTTTCGTCCCAGGTAATGAATGAGGGGCCGGTGGTATTGGTGGTCCCAGATGATCAGGTTTCCTGGACCCCCAGCTTCATTCTGGACTGATCCCATGTTGTGCATTGTCACAAATAAATTACCTGAGCCCTAAATGGCCGGCGAGATGATTGCAGAGATACCAGGGGGCAAAAGAGTGCAGAGGGGGAGGGGGGAGACAACAACCTTCAGGGGTCCGGGAGAGGGGTCGGTCAGTAGTTTTTATCCAGGGACCCTGGTACAATACTGAGCAGATGGCAGAGGTGCCACCTTTGTGTTCTCGCTCCTCCAGGTTAGGACAGTCTTTGGTGGGCTGCGTGACGGGATCAGCAAGTCCCCCGTGTCTGTAGCTCATCTCATGCGGTTCTGCCTCATAAGTGGAACAATACATGATGGCGGCCCAGCCCTGGTCAGGAAGGGGTGTCTCAGCAGCTCGCTAGCAGTGGCTCGTTCGCTCGGGTCTCTCACAAGAAGCTTGTCAATAAATGCCTTCAGTAATGGAGATACCTGGAAGACAAAAGCAGATCCGGATCAGGGAATGACCCTCATTGTTGGAGAGACTTCCAATAATTCCATCAATCCCATGGTCATTACAGCCTGAACAGGAGGAGGAGGTGAGCTGTGATATCCCCTATTGTGAATGGTGGATCCTGTGTTATCTACTGTATATAGAGGTGTTATCAGTCATTGTACAGGAGGAGGAGGTGAGCTGTGATATCACCTATTGTGAATGGTGGATCCTGTGTTATCTACTGTATATAGAGGTGTTATCAGTCATTGTACAGGAGGAGGTGAGCTGTGATATCACCTATTGTGAATGGTGGATCCTCTTATCTACTGTATATAGAGCCTTTATCAGTCATTGTACAGGAGGAGGTGAGCTGTGATATCACCTATTGTGAATGGTGGATCCTGTGTTATCTACTGTATATAGAGGTGTTATCAGTCATTGTACAGGAAGAGGTGAGCTGTGATATCACCTATTGTGAATGGTGGATCCTGTGTTATCTACTGTATATAGAGATGTTATCAGTCATTGTACAGGAGGAGGAGGTGAGCTGTGATATCACCTATTGTGAATGGTGGATCCTGTGTTATCTACTGTATATAGAGGTGTTATCAGTCATTGTACAGGAGGAGGTGGTGAGCTGTGATATCACCTATTGTGAATGGTGGATCCTGTGTTATCTACTGTATATAGAGGTGTTATCAGTCATTGTACAGGAGGAGGAGGTGAGCTGTGATATCATCTATTGTGAATGGTGGATCCTGTGTTATCTACTGTATATAGAGGTGTTATCAGTCATTGTACAGGAGGAGGTGAGCTGTGATATCACCTATTGTGAATGGTGGATCCTGTGTTATCTACTGTATATAGAGGTGTTATCAATTATTGTACAGGAGGAGGAGGTGAGCTGTGATATCACCTATTGTGAATGGTGGATCCTCTGTTATCTCCTGTATATAGAGGTATTATCAATTATTGCACAGGAGGAGGAGGTGAGCTGTGCTATCGCCTATTGAGGTGTTAACAGTTATTGTAATCCTGCGATGATACAGAGATAACTATGTGGAAATATATTTTCAAAATTATATAATGCAATAACCGTTTCATAAACACCAATCTGATCAGTATGAATGAAATGTGTAGTCATGTGGATCTTTTACTATGTAATAACATATTATGATTGATGTATTTTATTAGGGATGATTAACAGTAAATGAAAACCAGTTCAACTACACAGACTGTACTCCTCAATCAGCATGGTATTGAGATCTGCAAGTGGTGGGAAGAGGCTGATTATAAGCCTGGAGCACACAGCGCCCTGGTCCTGTATTACAGTATACCGAGACATTATATGGCACATGTGATGTATGTATGGGGGGAGTGTGTAATGTATAAGATGCTGATGTCATATGTGAGAATGACTGAACTGCGCTGTATTCTGAGGATTGTGTATCAGAGAATTTCCAACCCACGATCTCCTCTTCTGTAAAGAGTGTAATTCTGGTTACTATTAGAGAAGTGCTAATATTGCCTAGCATGTTCAACATTTTAGATCTCTAAAGAAAGCGCTTAAAAATAGTTTTCTCTATTCCTATGAACAGGTCATCAATATAACACAGGTGAATGCTAAGGCTCGGCACTAATCGGCACTCCAACGAGTGAAGCATCCCTGTCATTGTTCACCAGGTATAGCGCCATATGTTTAGTGGTGGCCATATCTGGCATTACAGCTCAGTCCAAACCCAATGGACTGTGCTGCAATACCTGAAACGGCCACTAGTAAAAGCATGGTGCCGTGGGTGAAAGCACCAAATAGGATGCATTTCCCCCATGCCCACAAGAGGGCCTTGTTCTTCCTCAGCCAGAGGGAGCGTCCAGGGTTGGGTTGGGCATCTACAGACTTAGAGAACCCTTTAAAGAAGACCTGTCATCCTCCTGTGCTATGTTAACTGAATGTAGCACTGAATGCAGTGTGTCTGCTGCATTCAGGAAGGGGTCCTCCAAGTTTCTATACCCCCTGTAAGTTGTTAAAAAAACCTTTATAAAGTGTATGGATAAGGAGTTCAGAGGGACTTACTCAGTAATGAGTCAGTGCTGTTGCTGGTGTCTTCCCACCTCCAGCCTCAGTGATGACACATACAGGAGGCGGCACCAGAGAGGGCTGGAGGCGGCACCAGAGAGGGCTGGAGGCGGCACCAGAGAGGGCTGGAGGCGGCACCAGAGAGGGCTGGAGGCGGCACCAGAGAGGGCTGGAGGCGGCACCAGAGAGGGCTGGAGGCGGCACCAGAGAGGGCTGGAGGCGGCACCAGAGAGGGCTGGAGGCGGCACCAGAGAGGGCTGGAGGCGGCACCAGAGAGGGCTGGAGGCGGCACCAGAGAGGGCTGGAGGCGGCACCAGAGAGGGCTGGAGGCGGCACCAGAGAGGGCTGGAGGCGGCACCAGAGAGGGCTGGAGGCGGCACCAGAGAGGGCTGGAGGCGGCACAGAGAGGGCTGGAGGCGGCACAGAGAGGGCTGGAGGCGGCACAGAGAGGGCTGGAGGCGGCACAGAGAGGGCTGGAGGCGGCACAGAGAGGGCTGGAGGCGGCACAGAGAGGGCTGGAGGCGGCACAGAGAGGGCTGGAGGCGGCACAGAGAGGGCTGGAGGCGGCACAGAGAGGGCTAGAGGCGGCACAGAGAGGGCTGGAGGCGGCACAGAGAGGGCTGGAGGCGGGGAGGACACCAGCAACAGCGATGATACATACATGAGGCTGAATAAGAGAGGGCTGGAGGCGGGGAGGACACCAGCATGACTCATTACTGAGTAAGTTCCTTCTGACTTCTTATCTGTATTTTATAAAGTATTTTTTAAAGCTTACAGGGGGACTAGGGACATAGGGGACCCCTTCCCTGAATGCAGCAGACACGCTGCATTCAGTTAGCATAGCACCAGGTGGGTGACAAGTTCTCTTTATTCTTAACTTTCTTATGTACAGTATTGTACTGAATCTCAAAAGCCCAAGCCGGTATTTTATACTTAAAATGAACCGGTCACCTCCTTAAAGCAATCGAATCTATCAATACATGTCCCTGCACCTTCCTATTACCATTATAACTATCCCTCTCTCTGCTAAATGCTTCCTTTCAATGTTCTAAAAGACGGTTTTATACTTACTCCTTAGGATGATAATGAAGCGGGGGCTATATGCAATATATTCTCTGTGGAGCACATTACTGCAGTAAGTGATGCCACAGCGTCGCGCAATGCGCTGCTTGAAGCCGGCCACTAAAAAAGGTGTACCAACGTCATCAGAACCGGAAATGACGCGATTCGCGTCACACTCATACCTGGAGAGCGACGTCAGACACAGGCTGGGGCAGAGAGGAGTTTTATTACAATATCACGCCCATCTGGGCGTGATAAAGGATCATGGGGCTGCAAACCAACACGCCAGGGGCACTATTGCTTATAGCCCCCGCTTCATTATCATCCTAATGAGCAAGTATATAAAACATTTTTTAGAACATTGAAAGCAAGCATTTAGCAGAGAGAGGGATAGTTATAATGGTAATAGGAAGGTGCAGGGACGTGTATTGATAGGTTAGGTGGCTGTTAGGAGGTGACAGGTTCACTTTAATTGCATTATATTTTTTTTACCCATTTTTCCTGCAGATTGTGTGCGTCTATCAGGGGAAGAGTTAAAGAGTTAGTCTTTAATCTTCTTCTCTGCCTCCCAGGTTCCTACTTGCTGGGTCGGAGCCATCTTGTAGATTGACAGGTCATACCGGTAGCATGGTCACCCGCTGGCCCGATCTGTAAACTCTCTGATGCTTTGTATCTGCAGTGTCAGAGCAGCACTATAGCCGGCCGGTGTGGAGATCTTGCCACTTTCAGAGCAGCGCTTACAAGCTGCATTTGCAAAGAGCTCACACAAGCATGCGCTCCCAAGATACTGTCCACTTCCGATAGATTGTAGAAGTCGGCAGTAACTGAGGCAACAAATAGTAAACTGTATAGTAAAAAAAAAATCCAGCCGGTCTTGGGAATGGACAGGATTTTTTTTTTTAATAAAAAGTAAATTGAAAAGTTGCTTGTTTTTATGAGCATTTTCCATTTCAGACAATGAGACCATCCCTTGTAAATACAGAAAACACATGGTATCATTGTGTGAAATGACAAAGTCAGCTCTGCTAAGTATGTTCTATGACCTGATTAGATCTGGTTGGACCAGTTCCTGAGTAAATGGATCACAATGTAGACGCTGATGCAATGGACATGATTTCTCTGCAGCGTAATGAGCCACATGTGATCACGTGTGCAGATCGGCTCCAGGACCTGTGTAATCATCTATTACTCATGTCCTACATACTTCATCAGGTCGTCATTCCAGCAAAGTTCACACAAATGGACTAGAAGTAAACAGCAAAAGAGACAGGGAATCACACCGTATGGAGTCCTGCACATGTCAGCGTTATGTGATCTAATAATTGTGTCTCTAGCGCCACCTATTGACTACAGTAAGGTGTGCGGTTATTGGCATGCGTCTCTAGTTTCCTTGTTGTTGGGTTATAATGCAGCCTGTATCTATGTTTGTGGTCACCATCGGGGTGTCCTTACACAACTGGGGTTCAGGGATCCCAACGTGCCCCAGATTTACCTTAGTGGCTCAGGTGGGTAAATCTGGTGCACTTTTACTGTCTAGACCAAGTTTACCTGAACTATTAGTTTCTTATTCCGAAATTTGTGAAAAATGAGGCTGCATTTAGGCCAAATCCCTTTAATGCGAGACCTCTCCCCCCATCCTCTATAGTATCTAGAAAATGCAGCTAAGGACACCAGCATCTTATTAAATTTGGCGCATGTGTGGGCTGTCTGTGCACCAAATGGAGAGATTTGGTTGACATAACATATATATAAATGCTCTTACCTTTTGAACATTTTTCAGTTTTGGTGGCAGATTGTCCCTAATCATCTTCATGGCCTTCAGTGGAGGCTCATTAAAGTAGGGCGGCTCTCCGTCCACCATCTCTATCACCATAATCCCCAGAGACCAGATATCCACCTGAGATGAGGAGAAACACACAGGGGCAATCTCACAGGGATCAAAACCTGAGGTCCCAACATCACCCACCCAGGAACAATGCCTCACCTCCGGACCATAGGGCAACCTCGAGATGAGCTCTGGAGCCATCCAGTAAGGAGTTCCCACCAGAGACTTACGACGAGGAACGTCTTTGTTTACCTGGGCACAGAAGCCGAAATCTGAGAGCTTCACCTGCAAACAGGAAAAAGAGTGTCACAAATCTCACAAAGTATAGTGACGATCATAGAGGTTTTCTTCTAAGCAGACCACCCCGAGATGACAAGATCTGGCTCAGTCACATCCCATCTGGCCTGTCCCATGTCATTTAGTTTTGCACTGTTCCGTGCCATCTGTCCAAGCCCCGAACCAATGTCTCATCCGACCCTCATTGATCAGTTTCATCCAGCCTGTCCCCCACACCGACTAGTTTCATCAGGCCTGTCCCTGTACAGACCCGACCTATCCGACCACGCAGCATCCGGCACGGCCCCACGTTATACCGTGCCATCCAGCCGGCGGCCACACACTGACCTGGCACTGCACCACACTGTCACATCCAACCCCACATTGATCAGTTTCATCCAGCCTGTCCCCCACACTGACCAGTTTCATATGGCCTGTCCCCGTACAGACCCGACCTATCCGGCCCTGCAGCATTCGGCACAGCCCCACGTTATACCATGCCATCCAGCCCAGCCACACACTGACATGGCCCTGCACCACAGCGTCACCTTCAACCCCGCATTGATCCATTTCATTCAGCCTGTCCCCGCACCGACCCGTTTCATTCTGCCTGTCCCTGCACCATCCTGTCCTGTCCCTTTACCGACCCCTGCCATCCGGCCCTGCACCACACACTGCCCTGGCCCTGCACCACACCGTCACATCCGGCTCTACATTTAACCATTTCATCTGGACCGTCCCGGCACCAACCGGTTACATCCAGCCTGTCCCCGCACTGCCCTTAAGTGACCCTTCCCCGCACAGACCCATTTCATCTGGCCTGACCTCACAGTGCCCCATCAATATACCAGTTCTTGCACTCTCTAATGACAAATGATTACCCGTCCATCGTGGGTCAGTAGTATGGAGTCGCTCTTGATGTCCCGGTGAATGACTCCCTGGGCGTGAAGCACAGACAGCGCTCTCAGTACTGATCCGCACACAGCAGCGATCTGCTCCTCATTCATCCTAGAAAGCAAAACAACAAAAAGTCAGCACTGACAAGATGGAAAGAAGATTGAATGAAACAGTCACAGATCTCCTGATAAATGTGAATAAGACCAGGGAAAAAAGACTGGAACATGAAGAGCAGCAGAAATGTGCTGGAGGACACGACTCTGCCCGATGCCCAGCGCAGACACTGGAGGGAACGGAATTATTACTTTGTAGAAAGAAAAGTCGAATTCATCATGCAAAGGGAATCACCTATAGGATGTGGATGTAATAATCTCTAGCCAATGTTCATCAGTAGAGATGGTGCAAATCGCTTCATAGGACCGGATCCATTGGACACGTTGCTAATCTGTGGCTGCCGGACCGGATGAGATCCCTCGTCCTGCGACCCAGTGGACGTCACTCCAGGTGAAATCCAGCAGATGTCAAGAGGTAGGAGGACGATCACAGGGGTCGATCCATTCACATAAAACTCTAATTTTCAGACTTTTTAGGCTCACCTGGTGTGCGTCACGATGTCTGTTAAGGCTCCTCCTTCCAGAAACTCCATCACCACCCACAGCTCGTCACCAACCAGATAGCTGTTGTACATCTCACCACGTTCTCGTGCTGGTAATCCCGCATGATCACCACCTGCCGAACACAGAAAGGGTTAACCAACCAAGAAATGACAGATCGGGGCGGAAGACACACATTGATATAGCCAGGACGTGCAGACAACACTCTGCTGCAGTTCCTGATTTCACCAGAGAGGTCACCGTTTCCAGCGCTTTAAGATGGGTTACACTATATATTTAACCCGTTAAGGACCAAGAGTTTTTTTTAGTTTCTGCCCTATAGGTTTTTCCCCTTTCTTTGTTCCTGAGAGTCAGAAGTTTTTCATTTGTCCTCACAACCCACCTGTAGGAGGATTTTGCTTTTTTTTTTACGGGACGAGTTGTAACTTTTAATGACTCCACATGGATTGTGTGCTAAAACACAATCTGGCAGCATGATTTTTCCAGGTCAGTATAGTTATGGTGACACCAAACCGAAATGGTCTCTTTTTTTGTATTAGTCATAAAAAAATATTGGTTTGTGCCGCAATTTTCTGAGACCCATAACTTTTTTTTATATATATTTTTCCATCAAAGTGGGGTGAATGAGGGCTTGCTTCTTTCATGGCAAACTTCAGTTTTTTTTAGATGATTGTATGAAATCAAATGTGGCTAATTTTTTATTGTATTTATGGAGGGGAAGGAGTGGTGGCTCTTATACTTTATTTTTTTGTCCCCTGCAGTTTATCTCCGAGGGTGTCTGGGCTTTACGGGAGTACCAACATGGCCGCCGCAGCCTTGAGTAGGAGCCATGATGCCATGGCAACCCATTGGAACCCATCAGTCATATTCCTGTGTTCCAGAGCCCAGATACCCAATTTGCAAAAATGGTCTTAATGCTTTAAGCTTTATATTAAAAGTGGTGAAATGCATCAGTGATAATATGACGTGGTGGCACCCGTGAAGTCCGTCCTTACCTCGTTGAATAGCAGCTCCCGCCTCTGCTGCTTGCGGAGATCCATCTTTTTCACGGCGACCAGTTTCCCAGAGCTCTTGACAGTAGCGATGCACACGATGCCGGTGGATCCCTCTCCGATTTTTATGAAATTATCGAGGTAGGACCTGGGGTCGCCAGGCTCCACCACCATCTGAAGAGCCGCCCGGAACTGCTCGTGTGACACCCGCTGAGGCTCTTTTTGCGGGGAGCGCGGCTGTGGAGGAGGCTGTTGCGTCTGCTGCGGTGGACGAGAGAGCTGCGGGTCCGAGCTGTGCTGGGACAGGACGGCAGGAGACGGCTTGTCTGGGAGTTTAGGTTTGGGATGCAGAGGTGGTGGTGGGGCCGAGAAGTGCTTTTGCTTGAAGGATTTTTGGGGTTTAGAGGGTTGGCCGAGCGAGAATCCGGTACCTGGAAGAGAAAACAAAAGGGGGGCGGGAATTTAAGAATTCCTGCTGTGACCATACAGAATCCAAAACGCAGGCTTTGATCCTCTTCTCACCTGTGGAGCGGCCCCCTGCCAGGGTCAGTGTCTGCGCGGGGTAGGTGTTAAATGGTCGCCCTGTCTGCTGTGTTGGCTTGGTTGCCCCCTCAGCAGCAGGGTTCGCGGGTGTCCGGATATTGGGCCCGGAAAGCGGCCTCTTATCTCGGGGTGACTGCGGGCTGCCTTGTCCTCCAGTGTAGGAGGATTTTGGCCTTTTGTCTTCCTTTTCTCTCCTGACCACCCTATCGGCAGGCTCGCTGTAGTCCCCATCCATCCCGGGGTGGTCTCGTCTCCCGTCCGTTCTCTCGTGAGAGCGTGTGGACTTGTTTTCTGATGACCTGGGGTAATCTGGAGGAGGCAGTCTGTGTTTACTGCTCGGCTCCTGGCCCCGGGGTTGTTGGGGAACTGTCCTGGGATCTTCTCTTGGTCTGTCCTTGCGGGCTCTCTCCTGCTTCTCTCCGGACCCCGACCTCCATCTTCACGTACTTCACGTACTTTCTGGAGACGGCTGTCGCTCACGCCATTTTCCGCAGGGACCTGCTGCTCTTTTGGAGGACAGGAGGACTCTCTCTACGCAGAGAGTTAGAGCGACAGACGGACATGTTCTCAAACTCATCCAGGAGCCACGTCAGCGAGCCGTCTCGTGACATCTTGTTGCCTCGTACAATCCTCTATGAAGGAAAAAAAACGAAATACATAAAACAAACATCCACATAAAAGATACCGGGGGCAACCCATCTACAGCAGGATATCTACACATAGCGGGCTCTGGCAATATGGCAAATCCCTCCCCCAAAGCCACAAATGACGGAACAATGAAGGTCCCACCGATGTGGAGAGGCGCCTCTCCACATGTCGCTCAGGAACAGACAGCTCTCTCTAGTCACATGTTCTTTATGTGCCAAAAATGTCCCAGGGGGCTGAGTCGCAGTACCGCATGCAAAACTGCGGAGGGGGCCGAGCGGCAGTACCGCACACAACCTGCGGAGGGGGCCGAGCGGCAGTATCGCACGCAATCCGCGGAGGGGGCCAAGTAGCAGTACCACACACAACCTGTGGAGGGGCCGAGCGGCAGTACCGCACGCAACCTGCGGAGGGGGCCAAGCAGCAGTACCGCACGCAACCTGCGGAGGGGGCAGGGCGGCAGTACCGCACGCAACCTGCGGAGGGGCCAAGCAGCAGTACCGCACGCAACCTGCAGAGGGGGCAGAGCGGCAGTACCGCACGCAACCTGCGGAGGGGGCAGAGCGGTAGTACTGCACGCAACCTGCGGAGGGGTCGATCAGCAGTACCGCACGCAACCTGCAAAGGGGGCCAAGCAGCAGTACCGCACGCAACCTGCGGAGGGGGCCGAGCAGCAGTACCGCACGCAACCTGTGGAGGGGGCCAAGTAGCAGTACCACACGCAACCTGCGGAGGGGGGCAAGCAGTAGTACCGCATGCACCCTGCCGAGGGGGCAAAGCAGCAGTACTGCACGCAACCTGTGAAGGGGGCCAAGTGGCAGTGCTGCACGCAATCTGCGGAGGGGCTGAGCGACAGTACCGCATGCAACCTGCACAGGGGGCACAAGCTGCAGTACCGCACGCAACCTGCATAGGGGGCACAAGCTGCAGTACCGCACACGACCTGCAGAGGCGGCCGCTCTGCAGTACCACACACAATCTGCGGAGGAGGCTGAGCAGCAGTACCGCACAAAACTCGGACATAAGTGTGATGCAGCTTTGATAAGCATGCAGCCATATTTCCTATTCCGGTACATCCTCCTTTAAGGTACCAATGGACACCACTTAATAAATGTCTCATGGAGGGCATGATCTGATGATGAACACCCAGCGGAGGGGGCTGGAGGGTCCATGTGACCACTTCTCTCTCTGGGGAGGACTCACAGTCTTGGCAGTGAGCAGAGAAGTCTTGTGAGTCCTCCGATCTGTAAACAACTTAGGGCCACAAATCATTATGACAGTCACTCATTCTTACAGAGGTCAGCTATGAGGTCTTAAAGGGGTTTTCTACTTGAAAGCTCTTGCTGTCCTCAGGGGCTCATCACCCGGCACACCGGTGATCAGCTGACACCAGCTCCAGTGTATGGCAGAGCTGATCCCGATGCTGCAGCCTCACTCCTACAGAAGTGATTGGAGCGGCCTCCGTTGTGTATGCAGCGGTGCTGTATATTGATTACATCCGGCCAGAGCTGAGAACGGTCGGTCTCACCCTGCTATGGTCGTGTCTCCCCTGTACAGCATCCACAGGAGGGGACACAGGAACTTTTCTTCCTGTTATCACCCCCTTTGCCGGTCACATTTAGGGGGTGTCTACTTTCAGTATGGTTCTGGGTAGGGCTGGGCGATTAATCGAATTAATTCGATTAATTCGCCCCCTGCTGTGGCCACGATTGTGGTTTTATTAACAATCGTGTAATTCGATTTAAAATGGCGCCGCTTTGCATTGTGGGTGTTGTAGTTTCTTAGGAGGAGCAGCCGTCAATATGTACAGGGAAAGAACTTCAACTCCCAGCAGACGTTGCCTGTGTTGGCTGGGTCGTAAGGTCCCGCCCCCCCCCCTCGTCATCATCAGGCCCGCTCATTGGCCCGTGCTCTTGCCCTCCTGCACTGTGCGGGAAGAGAAGAAATGAGAGCCGATGAACTTGAAGAGGATTGTGCTGGTCTGGAGGAAGGAGAATCAGCTGAGAAGCAGCTCCAACCTCCGGGTAAAAAGGTGAAAGACCTCCTGCTGTGACTGTGCTGTGCAGGCAGAGAGAAGGAGTGAGTGGGGGAGGGGCTGCCCGGGGACAGCTGCTGGGAGCAGGAGAAGCTCGATATGTATCCCCTTCCTGCAGCAGAAAGAAGTGTATGTGTGAGGTATCTGTAAAATATGTGTTTGAGTGTCTTCTGTGTGAGTTGTGTGTCATGTCTCTGTGTCTTCTGTGTGAGTTGTGTGTCATGTCTCTGTGTCTTCTGTGTGAGTTGTGTGTCATGTCTCTGTGTCTTCTGTGTGAGTTGTGTGTCCTGTCTCTGTGTGTCCTGTCTCTGTGTGTCCTGTCTCTGTGTGTCCTGTCTCTGTGTGTCCTGTGTCATGTCTCTGTGTCTTCTGTGTCATGTCTCTGTGTCATGTCTCTGTGTCATGTCTCTGTGTCATGTCTCTGTGTCATGTCTCTGTGTGTCATGTGTATGTGTCTTCTGTGTGAGTTGTGTGTCCTGTCTCTGTGTGTCCTGTCTCTGTGTGTCCTGTCTCTGTGTGTCCTGTCTCTGTGTGTCGTGTGTCATGTGTCTCTGTGTGTCATGTGTCTCTGTGTGTCATGTGTCTCTGTGTGTCATGTGTCTCTGTGTGTCATGTGTCTCTGTGTGTCATGTGTGAGTTGTGTGTCATGTCTCTCTGTGTCTTCTGTGTGAGTTGTGTGTCATGTCTCTGTGTGAGTTGTGTGTCATGTCTCTGTGTCTTCTGTGTGAGCTGTGTGTCATGTCTCTGTGTGTCATGTGTCTCTGTGTGTCATGTGTCTCTGTGTGTCATGTGTCTCTGTGTGCTAGTTGTATCTGTGTGTAATGTCTCTGTGTGTGAGTAGCGGGGTGCAGAAGGACAGAGGAGCAGCAGGAGAGACAACGGAGAGGAGGACAGGGGTGCAGGAGGAGAGAGGAGCAGCAGGAGGGACAGGAGAGGAGGACTGGGTGCAGGAGGACAGCCGAGTAGCAGGAGGGACAGGGAAGAGGAGGACATGGGTGCAAGAGGAGCAGCAGAAGGGACAGAGGAGAGCAGGACGGGGGTGCAGGAGGACAGAGGAGAGCAGGACGGGGGTGCAGGAGGACAGAGGAGCAACAGGACAGGGGTGCAGGAGGACAGAGGAGCAGCAGGAGGGACAGGATAGAGGAGCAGCAGGAGGGACAAAGGAGAGGAGGACAAAGGTGCAGGAGGACCGAGGAGCAGCAGGAGGGACAGCGAAGAGGAGGACAGGGATGCAGGAGGACAGAGGAGCAGCAGGAGGGACAAAGGAGAGGAGGACAGGGATGCAGGAGGACAGAGGAGCAGCAGGAAGGGACAAAGGAAAGGAGGACGGGGGTGCAAGAGGAGCAGCAGGAGGGACAGAGGAGAGGAGGACGGGGGTGCAGGAGCACAGAGGAGAGGAGGACGGGGGTGCAGGAGGACAGAGGAGCAGCAGGAGGGAGAGCGGAGAGGAGGACAGGAGCAGCAGGAGGGACAAAGGAGACGAGGACGGGGGTGCAAGAGGAGCAGCAGGAGGGACAGGAGAGGAGGACGAGGTGAAGGAGGACAGCCGTGCAGCAGGAGGGACAGGGAAGAGGAGGACGGTGGTGCAGGAGGACAGAGGAGAGCAGGACGGTGGTGCAGGAGGACAGAGGAGAGCAGGACGGTGGTGCAGGAGGACAGAGGAGAGCAGGACGGTGGTGCAGGAGGACAGAGGAGAGCAGGACGGTGGTGCAGGAGGACAGAGGAGAGCAGGACGGTGGTGCAGGAGGACAGAGGAGAGCAGGACGGTGGTGCAGGAGGACAGAGCAGAGCAGGACGGTGGTGCAGGAGGACAGAGGAGAGCAGGACGGTGGTGCAGGAGGACAGAGGAGTGCAGGACGGTGGTGCAGGAGGACAGAGGAGAGCAGGACGGTGGTGCAGGAGGACAGAGGAGAGGAGGACGGGGGTGGTGGAGGACAGAGGAGAGGAGGACGGGGGTGGTGGAGGACAGAGGAGAGGAGGATGGGGGTGCTGTATACATATACTGTGTGTATGATATATACTGTGTATGCTGTATACATATATAAAAAAAAATCGAGATTTAAATCGAAAATCGTCCATAGGTTTAAATAAAATCGAGATTTTGATTTTTTCCAAAATCGCCCAGCCCTAGTTCTGGGGTTATTTTTTATCCTCTTACATGCTACGTCTCATCCTGGACTCTCACCTTTTGTGCGCCATGTCCGATGGTGGTGATACACCCCGGGTCCACCAGTGGTTTGGGCCTCTTGGCGGACTCTTCTATGAGGCTCTGCCATTGTCGCGGGAGTCCTGTGAACTTTTGTTCTTGCTCGTCAAAGCCGGTGTGCACCCGATGTTCAAAGTTGGACGGGGCCGAGATCTCGATGCGTTTCTTTTTCTTACTGAACATGGCAGCTAGCTGACCTGGGGGGAGAAATGAGGACAGGTGAGAAGAGAGAAAACAACACATATGGCACGGCGGGCACACGTATACGTGACGGGAAGGCTACGTGATGATGCCCACATCGCATCCACATTTCCACATCTGCCGATGCCCAAAGGACGCAGAAAACAAACAGAAAGAGGACACTTCCCACCCAGAATGTATATTGTATGTTATAGAGGAAGCGCGACCGTTGCCATGGTAACAGCACGCCTATTCTCTGCCGAAAATGGCCAACGCCCCAGATCAAAAGAGGATGAGCGCTCTCTAATTTGGGCACATTGGTTACAGACGATAAAAAAATAACACGCTGACAACAGAGAGCAGTCCATGATCAGCAGCATAATAGAGGTCAGACCCCCACCTATCATACACACGGACTTATATCTCCCATGCTGGATCACCGCTCCATTCACTCTCTATGGGGCTGCTGGAAAAGGCCAAGTGCAGCGTTCAGGTGTCCCATAGAGAATGAATGGAGGATGAGTGAGTGCAGCGCCGGGATAAAAAGTGCTGATCGGAGCGGGTCAACAACTATCAGTATTCAGTACCCCAGCACCACAGCGCCATCCACTGTGCAGTGGCCGTTCTCAGGTACTGCAGCTCAACTCCTATTGAACCGAATAGGAGATGGAATGTAATACCCTAGAATGGCCACTCCTCAGTGTTCGGCGCTGTGGTCTCCAACCTCTGTACTCAGCGACAGTGCTCTTCAAGTGGCCTCTGGGGCACCAAGTATCAGCTGTTCATAGGGGGAGGGGGGCTGGTGTCAGACCACAACCAATCAGATCCTGGAGACCTAGTCTAAGAATCGTATAGGGTTCCGGACTGTCTCTTTAAATTTTCATTCTAGTTCATACTTGTATTCTTTATAAATATTGTAGTATTGTGTTGCTCCTCTGTTGTTCCTCCTGGAATGGTTTCCCTATAATTAAAGATCTGAGTGAGCCATGTAAGGGCAATTGGGATGGAGTGAGTGGAGTGATGAACATTCGGTTGGAGGGTCCTTTATGATCAATATGTCTGGGCTCTGGGTTGATGAGTTGCAAAGAACAACTGGAATATTCCTTTAAGCAGTATTTTTATTGGCGGTAACTTCATAGGAGACGACATAGGAAAGCTAATAACTTTCATCCCTCCACCCGCAATAAATATTCTGTGAGGACGCCCTGGTACGACGTCTGTGATGAGATGAAAAGAATATTCAGGCAAAAAAGTAAAAACATTATATATCACGACCTTTATAGGAAAAATATATGGAAATCTTGCAATTTTCATGAGACAATGTCACAGCTCACCTTCCCCTCCCATCACAATGTCCTCTGCACACACTGATTAGATGCTTCAATATAACAAGAAGGGTAAGAGTCAGTTCATTGCAGCAGATAGTACTGCCCTATACACTATACTGGCACAGATAGTACTGCCCTATACACTATACTGGCACAGATAGTACTGCCCTATACACTATACTGGCACAGATAGTACTGCCCTATACACTATACTGGCACAGATAGCACTGCCCTATACACTATACTGGCACAGATAGTACTGCCCTATACACTATACTGGCACAGATAGTACTGGCTTCACTGTACACTATATTGGCACAGACAGTACTGGCTCCCTGTACACTATATTGGCACAGATAGTACTGCCCTATACACTATACTAAGAGAGATGATGGGAGTGATGGTGTGTCACGGTCCGCGCTGCTTCTGGATTAAAAACTCACCAAAGAGCCCAGCAAACTTTTATCCTCTTTATTCCTAAAGAGGATAAAAGTTTGCTGGGCTCTTTGGTGAGTTTTTAATCCAGAAGCAGCGCGGACTGTGACACACCATCACTCCCATCATCTCTCTTGGAACATACCACGATCCAGTGGTAGGTGGAGGTCCTGCAGCAGCTTGGAACATTGATTCCTACACGCAGTCAAACCAGTTGTGGGGACCACAACTGGATCAGGTGAGCGGCCACACAGCACCACCGTGTACATACTAGTGTCACTAGTGATAGGGCACTATTGCGCCTCTTGTCCCCTCCCTTTATATTTTGCATATACACTATACTGGCACAGATAGTACTTGCTCCCTGTACACTATACTGGCACAGATAGTACTGCCCTATACACTATACTGGCACAGATAGTACTGGCTCCCTATACACTATACTGGCACATATAGTACTTGCTCCCTGTACACTAACCTGGCACAGATAGTACTGCCCTATACACTATACTGGCACAGATAGCACTGCCCTATACACTATACTGGCACAGATAGCACTGCCCTATACACTATACTGGCACAGATAGTACTGGCTCCCTATACACTATACTGGCACAGATAGTACTTGCTCCCTGTACACTAACCTGGCACAGATAGTACTGCCCTATACACTATACTGGCACAGATAGCACTGCCCTATACACTATACTGGCACAGATAGTACTGCCCTATACACTATACTGGCACAGATAGTACTGGCTTCACTGTACACTATATTGGCACAGATAGTACTGGCTCCCTGTACACTATATTGGCACAAACAGTACTGGCTCCCTGTACACTATATTGGCACAGATAGTACTGCCCTATACACTATACTGGCACAGATAGTACTTGCTCCCTGTACACTATACTGGCACAGATAGTACTGCCCTATACACTATACTGGCACAGATAGTACTGGCTCCCTATACACTATACTGGCACAGATAGTACTTGCTCCCTGTACACTATACTGGCACAGATAGTACTGCCCTATACACTATACTGGCACAGATAGTACTGGCTCCCTGTACACTATACTGGCACAGATAGTACTGGCTCCCTGTACACTATATTGGCACAGATAGTACTGGCTCCCTGTACACTATATTGGCACAGATAGTACTGGCTTCCTGTACACTATGTTGGCACAAACAGTACTGCCTTCCAGTACACTATATTGGCACAGATAGTACTGGCTTCCTGTATACTGTATTGAAAAACATATTGCAATCTGGAGAGTCCCCAGTGGTTGATACCTTTTAATGGCTTTAACTGAAAAGATGGTAAGCGTAGCAAGCTTTCGGGACACTATGGCCCCTTTGTCAGGCTGGTATACTGTATTGGCACATATAGTAGTGGCCTGTACACTATACTGGCACAGATAGTACTGCCTCCTTGTAAACTACAAAAGAACAGATATTACCATCTCTTTGTAAATGATATAGGCACATATAGCACTGCCTCTTTTTAAATTATATAGGCACAGAAAGTACTGTCTTACTAAAAATTATATAGGAACTGATAGTACTGCCTCCTTGTATACTATAAAGGTACAGATAGTACTGTCTTCCTGTAAATAATATAGGCACAGACAGTACTAGCTACCACAGGACAATGGGGCATCCAATATGACTCTTACTAATAGCAGCAGGATATTACTGGGTAATTATTACCTCTCCCAGACACTTTCCCTCTCCGGTCAGCAGATGAGGCTTGTACTATACTGATAGAAATAACACCAATGAGCAGCGGCTGCCATCAGATCTCATACACCTACAGGTAACGCAGCGCACGCGGGTCGCCCACTCACCGTCACATGACAGATACACGGGTGAGACACTGGTTATTCCAGATTACAAGTCTACAGATCCGTCATTCACAAAGTCACACCCCAGACGCAGGACGACAGCGAAAGTCTAACAAATACACAGAGCCGACGGTCACAGCACAGGGGAAAGACAGAAAAAAGAAACACCTGGACGATACTCTGTACAAACTGTGCCTGTACAAGAAACGTTAGTAACTGTGTGCCGTGCCCAGAGGTGAGGCCACGATGTGCCTATATCACCCTCCCCAGGTGAGGACAGCATGCCGTGGTCCCAGTGCAAAGAACAAACTCATCCCATAGCCCCCGAGTGACTTATTGGCTTTCTGCATCTGCAAGTTCACAGTTAATTCTTTTTTTTATACCATTAACCATGTTTCAAATTATTATGCAAATTGGTTTTAAGGTCATTAGGGTTTTGTTTGTTTTTTTTTTTTTGTCAATTAAACCCATTGATGGTTTGTGTCTCAGGGTTCTTTGGATCATGAAATCAATCTCAGATACCTGTGATAATTAGTTTGGCAGATGAGCCCAATAAAAGGAAAATGGGTGTTCCACAATATTACGCAGGCCACAGTTTTCAAGTAACACGGGAAAGGAAAAGGATCTCTCTGCTGCCAAAAAGCAACAAATAGGCAATGCCTTGACAAGGGATGAAACATTAGATATTGCACGAAAACGTAAGCGTGATCATCGTATTGTGAAGAGATTTGTGGCGGATTCTGAGCACATATGTGTTTGTGCAGATAAAGGCAGAATGAGGAAGGTTTCTGCCAGGCAAGTTCATCAGATTAAGAGAGCAGCTGCTAAAAAGGCATTACAAACCTACAAACAGATATTGAAGCTGCTGGTGCCTCTGGAGTCCCTCGAACCTCAAGGTGTAGGATTCTTCAAAGGCTTGCTGTGGTGCATAAATCTACTTTTCAGCCACCCCTAAATAGTACTCACAAGCAGAAACGGTTGCAGTGGGTCCAGACATACATGAAGACTAATTTTCAAACAGTCTTGTTTACTGATGAGTGCCGAGTAACCCTAGATGAGTAGTGGATGGTTGGTGGATGGCCACCATGTCCCAACAAGGCTGCGACGTCAGCAAGGAGGTGGAGAAGTCATGTTTTGGGCCGGAATCATGGGGAAACAGTTGGTAGGTCCCTTTAAGGTTCCTGAAGGTGTGAAATGACCTCTGCAAAGTATATAGGTTTCTGACTGAGAACTTTCTTCCATGGTACAAAAAGTAAAAACGTGCCTTCAGGAGCAAAATCATCTTCATGCATGACAATGCACCATCTCGTGCTGCAAAGAATACCTCTGTGTATTGGCTGCTATGGGCATAAAAAGGAGATAAACTCATGGTGTGGCCACCATCTTCCCTGACCTCAACCCTATAGAGAACCTTAGGAGTATAATCAATCAAAAGATCGATGAGGGTGGGAGGCAGTTCACATCAAAACAGCAGCTCTGGGAGGCGATTCTGACATCATGCAAAGAAATACAAGCAGAAACTCTCCAGAAACTCACAAGTTCAATGGATGCAAGAATTGTGAAGGTGATATCAAAGAACGGTTCCTATGTTACCATGTACCTTGTCCTGTTAGGATGTTTTGGACTTAAATAGCTTTCTATTTAAGTGAATGTGACCTCCTAATCCTGCAAATTCAACAAATGAGCATTTTCAGTTCTTTCAAACATATCAAAATGTTTAGAAACTCTACTGTGGCCTAATGATTTGGAACAGTGCTTTAGAGTTTTTTTTAAATGTTGAAGATTATACTGTTATCATTGGGAGGTTTCTTCAATAAAATTCGATGTATACTCTAACAGGTGATGACTTTTATGACACTGACTGTTATTTGCACCGACCATTTAGGAAAATCAGAGAAAAAGAACATTTGCATAATAATTTGGAACATGGTTGTACGAGCATCAGAGGAACAAGGTGGCAAGTCCTCCCGAACAGCGCCCCTCACCTGTACGGTATCGCTCAAGTACAGAGCCTCCAGGCTTCTAGGGGAGTAAAGCCCCAGAAATATACCAACTTCAATGTCATGTTAAAAATAAACAGTGAGTGTGCCCGAGGCCCTGTATGACTGCACTTACATCCTGATCAACACAGGCTGGATGTTCAGTCACCTCTATGTGTTGTCATTTAACGGAATGTTGGGAACTTTCACCCTCGGCCATGTGGAGAGCCGTGTGTACAATGTCAACCAGGCATAATGACTTTACTGCGCCGGCATCTGTCTCTCCAAACATTGCCAATCTGTGTGTAAGGCTGATATATTCCTAGATAACGATAATTAATAGTCAAGCATAGAGGTGTCCAACCATGAAGTGAGAACTTGCTGATGGGTTCACATGAGCACGCACCACCAAGAGGGCTCTGATGCCCCCCAGAATGGCGCTGCCAACATTGCCACTGACACTCATGGATAGAGTACATCGAGCTGCGCCTAACATAGATAGTGATCTGTGGGGTTCAGCCATGGGAACGCCAACAACCTCAAGAAAGTGGCTCTGGAATGCTCCCCCCTCACTGAATCAGCGGCGCCAGACATCGGCTCCATTGATGCTCTATGGGAAAGATTAAAGCGAGGCTACGCCTAACCATAGGATATAGCTTCCAATTAGTGTGGTTCATCTAGTGCACTTTATAACACAAATGTAACATAACAGATGTGAATCACAAATGGAATGAAATTTAAGTAAAGTATATGGGTGCACAATGTATATTAGTATTTTGATGATTATATTGTATTTGTAATGGAAATTAACATATATTTGTAAAACGATTGATGTAATGAGAGCAGGATGTTTAAAAAGGAGGCAAGTCTGGTCAATGATTGCATGACTAAGGAATTGGAGCCTAAATTGTTGCCATTTGTACCTCTGAGGATGGAATAAACGACCATTTGAACATCACCATTGGAGTGCTGCGACATTTGTATGTAAATAACCATAGGATAGGTGATCTGTGAGGTTCAGCCATGGGCACACTAACAACTTCAAGAAAGCAGCTCTTGAATGCTCCCCCCGCACTGAATGCAGCGGATGCTGACATCAACTCCATTGACGCTGTGTGGGATAGAGTACAGCGAGGTTGCGCATGTCCATAGGATAAGTGATCTCTGGGGTCTGGCCATGGGAACACCAACGACCTCAAAAAAGCGGCTCTAGAATGCTACCACTCCCTGAATGCAGTGATTGAAGACATGCGCTCCATTCTCTATGCGACAAGAGCACAGCGAGGCTGCATCTATTTATAGGATAGGTGAAAACTTGCTGATCTGTGGGGTCCGGCCATGGGCATTCCACCAACCCAAAAACAGCGGCTTTGGAATACTCCCCCTTCACCGAATGCAGTGGTGGTAGACATGCGCTCCATTGATTCTCTACAGGACGGAGTACAGCGAGGCTGTGCCTATCCATAGAATAGGTGATCTGTGGGGTCCGGCCATAGCCATGCCAACAGCTTCTAAAAAGTGGCTCTGGAATTGCTCCCGCCTCCCTGAATGCAGAGGTGGCCGGACATCCGCTATATTGATTTTCAATGGGATGGAGTACAATGCTAAGCTCTTTTCAGTAGTCCCATAGAGAATACATTTAGAGGAGTTGTGCATGCACAGCTACAGTTGCAACCAGGTTGGGATAACCCAGTGGCCAAACCCCCGGAATTAAAGCTCTGTTGCTCCCAGATTTCTGGTGGTCCGCACTGTGCACTCCCCGTGCCGCTGGCAGACACAGGTTTGCAGCGTCGAAGAAGCCCAGGAATGGTGAAATTGGCCAATTCTAGCAACCCAGTCCACTACAGTGCAGCACATTAAGCTCAATTAGAAAGAACTTGTAAGCACGGTGCTACTTTTCTAGGAGACTGGCCGCCGCTGATAAACTGCAGAGGAAGCCCTGTAACAGGCAAAAAGGCGTAAAACTAAAAATCTAGAGAATAGAGAGGATTCTTAAGAAGTAAAGTGCAATGTTGCTCGTTTTTTCCCCATTTATGATGAGGACACAGCCCTTCTCTGTTAAGAGCTATAGAAATCAGTGGATACATTGAAGGACGGCTGGAAAAGATGGAGATGGGCAATCCTCTGGAAAGCCTAAAGCGGCCGTCACACGCTAAGATATCGCTAGCGATATTGTAAGCGATCACGTGCACGTGCGATCGCTAACAATATCGCTCACATCGTTGGTGAGCTGTCACACAGACAGACTCACCAGCGATGTGGGTAAGCGAGATCGCTGGGCTGGTAACTATGGTACACATCGGGTTACTAGGCGCCGCGCGTCGCATAGTAAGCCAACGTTTACCATAGTTACCATCTCCCAGCATAGGCTCTGCCGCTGGGAGATCGTTCATGGTGGTGTTATACACCACGATGAGACAGATCGTGAAATCGCTCATCGCAAGATCTGAGCTCCGGAGCTCAGATCACGATTTAGCGATTTCATCAATTCTCGCTCATCGTATATTGCTGTCACACGCAGAGACATCGTTCACGCAATGTTAAATCTGCCGCATTCAAGCGATATCTTTCGCGATATCTTAGCGTGTGACGGCCGCTTTATGGAAGCAGTTTAGTGCAGTTTTTCATGCACATTTTTAACCATTCCAAAAATAATATCCCCATAATAACCCCATACCTGCCTGCTATTATTTTCCGTATTTTTCCTTCAGCCATTCCTATGGGAGACCTTCTTTGCTGCTCATATTAAAGAGTTTCAGCATTTTTTTTCACCCGAAAACTTTGTCACAAACATCTATTGGGAAAATGAGGTGCAAGTCATTGTTTCCTCTAAAATCTCCCAAGTATTTTGGCTTGATAAACGATTACGGTACATATCTGGATGTGTGCCTCATAGCCCTGCAGAGCGTCATTCATTGTCTGTGGGACTCCTGGACACTATTGAACACAGCGCTCCGCTACCCCCAACAGTCTCACAGTCAATGACAGGAGCGGCGGCTGCTCCAAGCTAATCACAGCCCCATTCCCAGGGTCAGTGGGGAGTTAACAGCACTGTGATTTAGATTATGTGAATGACAAATAGAGGGAAGGCGACCAAACCAATGCTCCACAGTGCCAGGAGCACATCAATATCACATGGGTGGAGGTGGCAGATAACAGATTACAAACCCTGCTCCATCTAATTGGAGGAAATCTTATCAGGAGGCTGCGCCCCATCTCTGCCCCGCTAGGCTACGTTGGATGAACCTGCAGCTTTGCTCTTTGCATGGTTTAACGGGTCATCTATACAGTGAGAAGAGAGGGAGCAGCTCACAAGCGCGCTCCCACATTCCCCTCCTCACAGCAGCGCTCCCACATTCCCCTCCTCACAGCAGCGCTCCCACATTCCCCTCCTCACAGCAGCGCTCCCACATTCCCCTCCTCACAGCAGCGCTCCCACATTCCCCTCCTCACAGCAGCGCTCCCACATTCCCCTCCTCACAGCAGCGCTCCCACATTCCCCTCCTCACAGCAGCGCTCCCACCATCCCCTCACAGCAGCGCTCCCAACATCCCCTCCTCACAGCAGCGCTCCCAACATCCCCTCCTCACAGCAGCGCTCCCAACATCCCCTCCTCACAGCAGCGCTCCCACATTCCCCTCCTCACAGCAGAGCTCCCACATTCCCCTCCTCACAGCAGCGCTCCCACATTCCCCTCCTCACAGCAGCGCTCCCAACATCCCCTCCTCACAGCAGCGCTCCCAACATCCCCTCCTCACAGCAGCGCTCCCAACATCCCCTCCTCACAGCAGCGCTCCCAACATCCCCTCCTCACAGCAGAGCTCCCAACATCCCCTCCTCACAGCAGAGCTCCCACATTCCCCTCCTCACAGCAGAGCTCCCACATTCCCCTCCTCACAGCAGTGCTCCCACATTCCCCTCCTCACAGCAGTGCTCCCACATTCCCCTCCTCACAGCAGCGCTCCCACATTCCCCTCCTCACAGCAGCGCTCCCACATTCCCCTCCTCACAGCAGCGCTCCCACATTCCCTCACAGCAGCGCTCCCAACATCCCCTCACAGCAGCGCTCCCAACATCCCCTCACAGCAGCGCTCCCACATTCCCCCACAGCAGCGCTCCCACAGTCCCCCACAGCAGCGCTCTCACAGTCCCTCACAGCAGCGCTCTCACAGTCCCTCACAGCAGCGCTCCAAAAGTCCCCCACAGCAGCGCTCCCACAGTCCCCCACAGCAGCGCTCCCACAGTCCCCCACAGCAGCATTCCCACAGTCCCTCACAGCAGCATTCCCACAGTCCCTCACAGCAGCGCTCCCAACATCCCCTCACAGCAGCGCTCCCAACATCCCCTCACAGCAGCGCTCCCAACATCCCCTCACAGCAGCGCTCCCAACATCCCCTCACAGCAGCGCTCCCAACATCCCCTCACAGCAGCGCTCCCAACATCCCCTCACAGCAGCGCTCCCAACATCCCCTCACAGCAGCGCTCCCAACATCCCCTCACAGCAGCGCTCCCAACATCCCCTCACAGCAGCGCTCCCAACATCCCCTCACAGCAGCGCTCCCAACATCCCCTCACAGCAGCGCTCCCAACATCCCCTCACAGCAGCGCTCCCAACATCCCCTCACAGCAGCGCTCCCAACATCCCCTCACAGCAGCGCTCCCAACATCCCCTCACAGCAGCGCTCCCACATTCCCTTACAGCAGCGCTCCCACATTCCCCCACAGCAGCGCTCCCACATTCCCCACAGCAGCGCTCCCACATTCCCCCACAGCAGCGCTCCCACATTCCCCCACAGCAGCGCTCCCACATTCCCCCACAGCAGCGCTCCCACATTCCCCCACAGCAGCGCTCCCACATTCCCTCACAGCAGCGCTCCCACATTCCCTCACAGCAGCGCTTCCAACATCCCCTCACAGCAGCGCTCCCACATTCCCCCACAGCAGCGCTCCCACATTCCCCCACAGCAGCGCTCCCACATTCCCCCACAGCAGCGCTCCCACATTCCCTCACAGCAGCGCTCCCACATTCCCTCACAGCAGCGCTCCCAACATCCCCTCACAGCAGCGCTCCCACATTCCCCCACAGCAGCGCTCCCACATTCCCCCACAGCAGCGCTCCCACATTCCCTCACAGCAGCGCTCCCACATTCCCTCACAGCAGCGCTCCCACATTCCCTCACAGCAGCGCTCCCACATTCCCTCACAGCAGCGCTCCCACATTCCCTCACAGCAGCGCTCCCACATTCCCTCACAGCAGCGCTCCCACATTCCCTCACAGCAGCACTCCCACATTCCCCCACAGCAGCGCTCCCACATTCCCTCACAGCAGCGCTCCCACATTCCCTCACAGCAGCGCTCCTCTTCTCCTAATTAGTAACTCATTACCCGAGAAAAGACCAGTCATGCAGAACTGAGCAGCAGCAGCTCCCTTAGAGCCATGAACATTCATTACAGGGGAAACCTGAGTCCTGAGGGGCCGTTCACACATGGACGATTTGTAAATGAAAAAAAATCTTGCAATGAAAATCCATATTCCCTGTATTGCAATGGGTTGTGTCTGCAGCCGGGGCCTGGAGTTCTGCACAGGGATCAGCGCTGGAGACTCTGTACTGCATTGTGTACATGCTGTATACCCATACTGACTGACGCCATCTTTTAGAGAACCCCACCGATCACAAGAATGGGGGTCCGGAGTCCCAGTCTGAAAGGATCAGTGGCTGAGCTCCATTCAAAGTCTGTAGGGCCGGGGGTCCCATCAGATCACCTACTCTGCAGACTGCCGCAGGTTTGGAGCTATAGTTTTGCAACAGCTGGAGGTTGCAGATCGCTGCTTTATGGCAAAGATTGCATGCAATGAGTTGGCACCGACAGCCGGGCCCTAATGTGGCCCCCAATAAAGAAAAAAAGCTAGTGGAGATAATAGGATCCGTTCTCCATAGACTCTCATGGCAGAAAAACGGATCCCGCAGAAATTAATTTTTTCAAAACGGACAAGAACAAGTTGTGTTTGCAGAATGGATCTCTGCAGGATTCGATGTAATGGATGACTAGTGGACATGTGACTGAGCCTATAAGGGTTACTATAGGGTGCCCCATAGCCGATCCTCCACCCCGTCACTCCCAAACCCACACCCTCAAAGCTCCTTGGATCTTTTATTTATTTGGTTACAACAGCAAAAAATAGAAAGTGATTCCACCCCACAGAACAATCTTCACACACAGCGAGCAGCGCGGCTTCCTTCCTGAGGAGCAGCGGCCAAACATGAGCGCAGCAGGATACACCGAGGCGTCCACGTCCCGCGGCCCCAGACACACATACGCCTGCAAGACGCACACTTCTACCACTCCATAATAATTACTTTCCTACCGACTCCAATAGTAAAAAGAAGTGAAAAAACTTCCAATGGTGCACACAGTGCGATCACTCGTGAACTATGGCGCTGACTAGCGACTGTCCGTGCGCGGCCTGTGGACCTACAGTATGGTCGCCGGAAGCGATAGTACAATTAGTCAAGTTGGACTGCAACCAATATGGTCGCCATCCCCTATCTCTCAGCAGGTGTACCCAACTGTCTGGTTAAGGAGCAAGTATCCCACTTGGAAGATTTGCCTTTCAGGTGCTTGGGAAAGTTGGATGACAACCTTATGGAGGATGTAATGGCAGCTGTATTGGGGGGGTTCAACACAGCTTTCCCAAACATAAATCTAACTGAGAAACAAAGGTACAGCGGTGCACTGAAGCCCCACCATCCAATATCAATGAGAAGACTACACAGGACAGAGGTGCACAGAGTTTGTATATCCATTCCCACATACTGATCCGTCCTATACAATAAGCCTCATGTGTCCCGATAATCCCAGAGCGCCGCCATACACTGATAATGATTGTACACAACACTCGGCACCAGGCGGCTCCGGCCTTACAAAGCTGCTTGTTTCCATCTCTCGTGTGCCGGTCGTCGTCCACCTTGGTGTAGTATTATATCCGGTTCTGGTCGGCTTCACGTCTGCTATTCGCCTTCTCTCCATCATTAATAATACAGAGGCGGTAGGACTTGCACTACATTAATAATTTGCTCCATTCAGAAAGTCATCGCCAAAAACAGTGGAGCACACCAGGTACGCCAGCATAGGGGTAGTGTCCTCTCCATCTTTATTGTAGGACCCCTGCCAATACCGGATCACCAGTATCACTATATCCCAGCGAACGATCTGCAGAAAATGGACAGTCTCCAACGATGATGACCATCTCCCTGACAGCGCCTAAGATTGGTGGCACAAGGAGCAGTATGGGGCACGGACGCCATTCACTGTCAGATGCCGGCAGAAAACAGCATGTCTCCCACCAATGGGATGACCCCATCATGTCAGATGCCCAGAAAACAGATGTCTCCACCAATGATGACCATCTCCGAAGCGCCTAAGATTGGTGGCACAAGGAGGTGGTATAGGGGCCACGGACGCCATTCACTGTCCCTCGATGCCCGCAGAAAACAGATGTCTCCACCAATGATGACCATCTCCTTGATAGCGCCTAAGATTGGTGGCACAAGGAGTGGTATGGGGGCACGGACCGCCAATTCCACTGTGCAGATGCGCCAGGGCAAGGAGTGGTATGGGCACGGACGCCATTCACTGTCAGATGCCCACAGAAAACAGAGGTCTCCAAAGATGATGACCATGTCCTTGATAGCGTCTACGGTTGGTGGCACAAGGAGCAGTATGGGGGCACGGAAGCCATTCCCCGTCACATGCCCTGAAGGTAGCTGATGTTACAGTCATATTTCTATCCCTATATCAGGGGTCAGCAACCTCAAGCCACTATAAATCAATCAGGGAATGCTGGGAGTTGTAGTTTAACAACAGCAGGAAAGTCGAAGGTTGGTGACAGAGAGCCCATTTCTACAATCAATAGAAAAGATGTCTCCTATGGACGGCAATCAAGATCAAGTCTAAGACCCCCCAAAAAAGTGAGACCCTCCCCTCCATAGTGTTCTTTTACTGGGGGGTTAATAAAGCAAAAGGAAGATGCAGCCCAACATAGCGGAGACTATAGAGTAGGATTGTCACCACCGCAGGTGGGTGAGGCAGGATGGGGCAGGGGCCCTCGGGGTCACACTAGCCCCCCACTGTCAGTACTCACCCTTGGCATGGCTTTGGGCTCCGGACACCATAGAGACAGAGGAGGAGAGGGCACTGGCTGCGGAGAGGATTCCTGGAGCTGTGATGGGAAGTTTCAGGCCCTCTCGCTGCCCCAGCCAGTTTCATGACGTGAACAATCCGCTCCTCCCCAGCCCATGGGAGGAGGGAGGAGGAGAGGAAAAGACACAGGGGTGCCAGGAGTGGTCACAATACACAGACATGGCCTGCCAAAGTCACACCAAGCACCTTATACAGGGCTGGTACCCCCACAATCCTGCACCCCACACAATCACCTGCATGATGGGGTGCAGTGCAGAATACAACTCAACTGATAAAAAAAGAACATTTACAGGAACTATCAATACTTTCCTAAAACAGTCCCTTAACTGGCGGCACCATAGACAGAGGGCGAGTTTTACTATGAGGGTACGGGGACACTGGCGTGAAAGTCGGACGACTGCAATGCGTGATTTTATCTCAATGTTCTGCCATGTCGGCGAGTGTCGGACGCTTTCTCATCCAGTAACGGAAGAGAAACAAATCGCAACACGCTGCGACAGTCCGCGATTCTTGTGTGAGACTCGCCAATGCAAGTCTATGGGTGCGACAAAATCACGGACCGCACGCGGACTATCCGTTTTATCACAGATACATTTATCATTCTGCAGCTGAGAACACTGGAAAATGTTCCTGTAAATGATTCTACAGTAATAGCTGCTGAGGAAAGAACGTATTGCACTCGGATGTGATCCGAGAGAAATGTCAGACACTCGCACAGCAGTTGGATGCAAAACGGACGACACTCATCCAACTCTCCTGGATGAGAAACGGGCAGTTTTTTTCATGCCAGTATGTTTCCACCCTAACCCCCTTCCTATATAACTGAGCTATTAGGAGCTCTTCCTAAACACACATACACACATACATACATACAGCGTCTTCCTTGTCCATTGGCCATGAGAAATCACAGCTTTTCTCACACACATTTCTGGCACAGAAGTGTCACATCACCTTCTAGAAATACAGGCGGAGCGAGTTTTGGCTGGCACAGGGGACGCTCGGAGGCGCTGGTGCCGGGGTGAACGGCGAGGCGTGTTATGCACATGTTAATGTATATCTGCTTTCACTGCTTGTACGCACACAAAGGATTAATGGGAATAATGAGCGGTGACTTCTCCGGCTCATCTGACCAGTCACCAGACGGGCGTCCTGGTGTTATATAACCTCCCATAACTCAGGGTTCTGCTCTCATCACATTAGCCCCTTTTCAGCAAAAAAACAAAACAAATAAAAACTGATTCATTTACCCTTCTGGGGTTCAGCACCCAGCCGTGACGCCACATTGATATCGCGTCAGGCAACCAGGGGGACACCACGGCGCCGTGCAGCAGGCAACCAGGGGACCCAAGGCCCGTGCGCGACAGGGGCCCACAGCGCCGTGCGGCAGGCAACCAGGGGGCCCACGGCGCCGTGCGGCAGGCAACCGGGGGCCCTCGGCGGCCGTGCGCAGGCAAACAGGGGGCCACGGCGCCGTGCGGCAGGCAACCAGGGGGCCCACGGCCCGTTGCGGCAGGCAACCAGGGGCCCCGGCGCCGTGCGGCAGGCAACCAGGGGGCCCACGGCGCCGTGCGGCAGGCAACCAGGGGGCCCACGGCGCCGTGCGGCAGACAAATCGGTGAGCTCACACCACGACGCAGACAGCTGCAGATCTCAGCGATTGGACGCATTGATGTTCACCGCTGCAGCCAAATAATGAAGACCAGGGAAGGAAACTATATGCTGGACTGTGGGAAATTTTTTAACAAATACATATTAAGATAAGTTTTCTGAAAGGTGGTAAACCTGGAATTGAAGTGACTATCAGCACATCTAGAGTATTAATATTCATTGATAGGTGTAATGCTCTGGTTCCCCTGCGGAGGCGCTGCCCGGAAACTAAACTCGTTACCTGTCCCTCCCACAGATGGTGCCAGCTTTGATCACCCCACTCTGGGCTACTTCAATCCAAAGAGGACAACTAACTCCTTCCTTCTTTTTTCTAAGTAATCATGACCACAATCTCCATAGGATGTCCTGGATACAACAGCGGTTTGGGGCTCTAACAAGAATACACAGTGTCAGAAGGGTTCATCTTCAGATGATACCTATGACTGATGACATTATAAACCTATCTGACCAGGAACAAACAAGCATCATACCATGCAAAAATATAAACACCCTGAGGTGGTGACAGCCAGGAAATAGAACAGAGTAATTCAGCACAGAGGGATGTGAAGGGTCACAGATGAAACGCAGGAGATAGTTTTATGACCAAGAGGTCAGAAGTCAGGACCTCCACATGACTCCAGAAGAAACAGAGACCAGCTCTGGCATAAATTAAGAGACCACTGCACAGTTTTCTAATAATCCCTATCTCTACATGTCTGACAGCCATTCCTTTCCTTTCCAGAGTCAGCTGAATTCCAACCACAGTCCACCTCATTCTACTTAATGTTCTTCTGATTAGGTGATCACCTGAACCAAGTCTTATTTAACGAGGGAAAGTATAAGGCTGGAAACACACTATCCAACTCACATGCGAGTCTCGTAGCAGTCACCCTGAACGGCCTCTCCCTCTCTGGATGGGAGTGTCAGCCGCTTGTGTTTTTGTGCAGCATCACACTCCCGTCCTGACAGGGGAAAGCCGTTTAGGGTGACTGATCCGAGGCTCTTCTGAGAGACTCACATGTGAGTCGGATAGTGTTTCCAGCCTAAAAAAAAAACACTTTTGTGGTCTTCACAATCCTCTTGCAATAGAAGAAGCTGGATGGCAAAACAAGTGCTAGGAATAGCCCAAAAGTAATTTGAATGAAAAAAATTACTTTTAACCATGCCAAAGGAGATGAAAAAAAAAGTCTTGAGTGAGGAAAAGAAGGGCTCAATTCTGGCTTTACTAGCAGAGGGATACAGTGAGCGTCATGTTGCCTCCATCCTTAAAATTTCAAAGACGGCAGTCAATTACAACAAGGTGAAGCAGCAGACTAGGGGACAACAAAGCTACAGACTGGCAGAGGGTGAAAACGACTCTCCACTGACCGGGATGACCGTCATCTTATTCGAATGTCACTCAGCAACGGCAGGATGACATCAAGTGACCTACAAAAGGAATGGCAAATGGCAGCTGGGGTGAAGTGCACGGCAACAACAGTTCGCAACAGGCTCCCAGAGGCAGGACATATAAAGTCATATAAAGCTAGAAAAAAACCTTTCATCAATGAGAAGCAAAGGTGAGCCAGGCTGAAGATTGCCAAGGACCATAAGGATTGGACCATAGAGGACTGGAGTAAGGTAATTTCTCTGATGAGTCCAATTTGCAGCTTTGCCTAACACTTGGTCGTCTAATGGTTAAGCGGAGACCTGGAGAGAGTGCAAGCCACGATGTCTTTCATCCACTGTGAAATTTGGTGGAGGATCGCTGACGATTTGGGAATACTTCAGCAAGGCTGGAATTGGGCAGGTTAATCTTTGTGAAGGTCGTATGAATCAAGCCGCATACAAGGTTATCCTTGAAAAACACTGGCTTCCTTCTGCTCAGACAATGTTCCCCAACTCTGAGGACTGGTTTTTTCCAGCAGGACAATGCCCCATGCCACACAGCTAGACCAATGTGTGGATGAAGGAGAACCACATCAAGAACCTGTCATGAGCAACCCAATCTCCAGACCTGAACCCCATTGAAAACCTCTAGAATCTAATCAAGAGGAAGATGGATAATCACAAGCCATTAAAGAATTACATTTTTGTGTGAGGAGTGGCATAAGGTCACCCAAAAGCATGGCATGGCAAGCAAGCATGGCAAGACGCATGAAAGATGTGATTAAACATCATGGCTATTCCACCAAATATTGATTTCTGAACTCTTCCTGAGTTAAAATATTAGTATTGTTTCTAAATGAATATGAATTTGTTTTCTTTGCATTATCTGAGGTCTGAGAGCACTGTTTATTTTTTTGATGATTTCTCTTTTGCTGCAAAAAAATACTAAATGTTTAGCTGACTATTTGAGACATGTTGTCAGTAGTTTATAGAATAATACAACAATGTACATTTTACTCAACAATATACCTATAAAGAGAAAAATCAGAGAACCTGAAAATTTTGCAGTGGTCTCTTAATTTTTGCCAGAGCTGGCTGTATGTATCTATAATATACACACACACACACACACACACACACACACACACACACACACACACACACACACACACACACACACACACACACACAGTGTATATATTTCGGGTTATCTGAGAATATGTTCTTCTGTGCTTAATGCAATTCATCAAGATCCACTGCTGGCAGCTCCTTGTGTAACTGCTGACATCCCAGATGTACTCGATGGGAGGCAAGTCTGGTGACGCTGCAGAGCATGGTACCACTTTTAGACCATGCAGGCTGTTCACAGTAGTACGGGCAACATGTGCTTTGCATTGTTGTGCCAAAAAGCAGCTCTGAAGAAATGGCCGCACCACCGGTTCTACCATCAAATCATGTAATGCCGGGGTGTTAGAGTACCTGGACTAGAGGGGGTCTGCTACCGAACATTATGCCTTCCCATAGCATAATCGGAATGAATGTGATGTTCCCTCATAAAGGCCTCTTCATGGTGTTGCCCGTGAGGTCTCCAGATGTGGACCAGCGGCTGGAGTGGAGCTCCATCCTCTTCAGTGATGATGCAACAATAGCTGGAGATTAGGCTTAAGACCACGGTCTGCAGCGTCTCCGGACTTGTCTCTCTTTTCTGATTATTGCAGGACAGCCCATGACCACTGATTGAACACGTCTTCTGGGTGGCATGTCAGCACCTTCATCCAAGGGGTAAGTAGTGCTTCATTATTTTGGGATATTCCCTAAAGTTTGCCCAGATTTGAAAAAAATACCCAGAAATCCCCTTTCAAAATGAGCGTCACATGAAGACATCAGCCGTCTGTTACTCCATATGGACATCTCTGGGTAAGACAGGGCTCGTCTATATGAGGGTCCCCGTTCTGAGGAGCCCAGACACCCCATGTGGTGGGTATCTGCAGCGAGCGGCAGCTGTGCCCGTGCCCGGCATACGCCATACACAAAGCGTGCCCTGTGCACATGGCAGAACATACTGCGGCAGTCAATGTACAGATTCTTTGGAGCGTGCTTGGGGTGAAGGGGTTACTGACAAGGGGGATGGGGCAGCTATTTGAAGAATGTAGAAGGAGACACGAGACCATCTCCAGGCTGCCCCCCTGAGTCTCCAGACACATGCCTGGTTCTGGTGGGTATTAAAGTAACACAAGCCCTACAAATGACTGTTCACATTACAGCCCGGCTGATGCCAATTGATTCTGCTCCTTCCTGCGGCGTCGCCCTAACGTGGAATAATAACCGTGTGTGACATGAAAGGGTAAGCGCCTTTGTCACAAAGCATTATGTTGTGCCCTGCGTATACAATATGGGCACAGCAGTGAGTGCCAGCCGGGCACGTGGCACTATCCTTTCCAAGAGGGTTGCTTACACTTGTTACCAAGGACAGCTGCGACTTACAATACACAACATATGCTGGGGGGGAAACAAGGCAGAAAGCTCTGCAAACCAAATAATGCGAATGATGGGAGTTATCAGCTCGCAGGAATGAAACCTGGACAGCGGCCAATGCACCGGCCGCCCCCAACCCACGCACAGCCGGGGTCCTCCACCGATCACCAGCTGTGATATAACCACCATTACTACTAATGAGAATCTGCAGTATTTCTCTGCTCATCCGGAGCTACCTGGTTCATGGGGAGAACTACAGGAACCGAAGTTGGTATACCGGGCATTTTGGAGCTGCACTACAGCAGTCTATTGATCCACAAGATAGGTATAAATGTGTTATTAGTGGGGGTCCGACCCCATCCTTAAAACAGGGGTGGTAGTGAGCCTGGCTGCTGGAAGTGCATTCACTTTAATGACGTGACTATGGCACCAAAAAAAGATAATAACACATTGAAGCCGCCTCGTTGTCAGGATTGTGGAGGTCACAGACTGATCATATAGTGACAATAGCACTGGACATCACTGGCAGGAGATCTCCGCTGTCTCCTATTAGTGCTCAGCACCCTCCTCTCACCTGTACAGACTGTATAACATGGGTACAATGCCATCTCCAGGGTGGTAGAGTCCGCGGTCCCAGGTACAATGCCATCTCCAGGGTGGTAGAGTCCGCGGTCCCAGGTACAATGCCATCTCCAGGGTGGTAGAGTCCGCGGTCCCAGGTACAATGCCATCTCCAGGGTGGTAGAGTCCGTGGTCCCAGGTACAATGCCATCTCCAGGGTGGTAGACTCTGCGGTCCCAGGTACAATGCCATCTCCAGGGTGGTAGACTCTGTGGTCTCAGGTACAATGCCCTCCTCAGGGTGGTAGACTCCGTGGTCTCAGGTACAATGCCCTCCTCAGGGTGGTAGACTCCGTGGTCTCAGGTACAATGCCCTCCTCAGGGTGGTAGACTCCGTGGTCTCAGGTACAATGCCCTCCTCAGGGTGGTAGACTCGACAGTCCCAGGTACAATGCCCTCCTCAGGGTGGTAGACTCGACAGTCCCAGGTACAATGCCCTCCTCAGGGTGGGTAGACTCGACAGTCCCGAGCAGCCTCAGGATGTCCAGCCGGGCACAGACACGAGGACTCTACATGATTCATCAGCTGCAGCACATCGCGTTACATTAGATCAAATCTCTTTTCTACTTTGTGCTTCTTCCAGTGGTCAATTAGATTTGGATAATTACAAGCCTCGCACCAAACATCTGAAGTCATAAATATGGAACAGGAACCTGAAGACCCACCTCTGCCAACAAGCCTACATCCTCAGTCCACTGAACTGCCACATGACCAGCTATACTTTCACCTACTGTATCCTCACCCATCCCTTGTAGACTGTGAGCCCTCGTGGTCAAAGTCCTCCCTCCTCACCTACTATATCCTCACCCATCCCTTGTAGACTGAGTCCTCACGGGCAGGGTCCTCTCTCCTCACCTACTGTATCCTCACACATTCTTGTAGACTGTGAGCCCTCATGGGCAGGGTCCTCTCTCCTCATCTACTGTATCCTCACCCATTCCTTGTAGCCTGTGAGCCCTCATGGGCAGGGTCCTCTCTAATTACCTACGGTATCCTCACCCATCCATTGTAGACGGTGAGCCCTCGTGGGCAGGGTTCTCTCTCCTCACCTACTGTATCCTCACCCATCCCTTGTAGACTATGAGCCCTCACGGGCAGGGTCCTCTCTCCTCACCTACGGTATCCTCATCCATCCCTTGTAGACTGTGAGCCCTCATGGGCAGGGTCCTCTCTCCTCACCTACGGTATCCTCACCCATCCTTGTAGACTGAGCCTTCGGGGGCAGGGTCCTCTCTCCTCACCTACTGTATCCTCACCCATCCTTGTAGACTGTGAGCCCTCATGGGCAGGGTCCTCTCTCCTCACCTACAGTATCCTCACCCATCCTTGTAGACTGAGCCTTCGGGGGCAGGGTCCTCTCTCCTCACCTACTGTATCCTCACCCATCCTTGTAGACTGTGAGCCCTCATAGGCAGGGTCCTCTCCCCATAGCTACTGTATCCTCATCCATCCATTGTAGGCTGTGAGCCCTCATGGGCAGGGTCCTCTCTCCTCACCTACTGTATCCTCACCCATCCTTGTAGGCTGTGAGCCCTCGTAGACAGGATCCTCTCCTCACCTACTGTATCCTCACCCATCCCTTGTAGACTGTGAGCCCTCATGGGCAGGGTCCTCTCTCCTCACCTACGGTATCCTCACCCATCCTTGTAGACTGTGAGCCTTCGGGGGCAGGGTCCTCTCTCCTCATCTACTGTATCCTCACCCATCCCTTGTAGACTGTGAGCCCTCACGGGCAGGGTCCTCTCTCCTCACCTACGGTATCCTCATCCATCCATTGTAGGCTGTGAGCCCTCATGGGCAGGGCCCTCTCTCCTCACCTACTGTATCCTCACCCATCCTTGTAGGCTGTGAGCCCTCATAGGCAGGATCTTCTCCTCACCTACTGTATCCTCACCCATCCTTGTAGACTGTGAGCCCTCATAGGCAGGATCCTCTCCTCACCTACTGTATCCTCACCCATCCCTTGTAGACAGTGAGCCCTCATAGGCAGGATCCTCTCCTCACCTACTGTATCCTCATCCATCCATTGTAGGCTGTGAGCCCTCATGGGCAGGGTCCTCTCTCCTCCAGTACCTGTATGTGCCTTGTATTGCTCATGTTTATTGTACTTGTCTATGTATGGCCCTTTTCACATGTAAAGCGCCATGGAATAAATAGCGCTATGATAATCAATAATAAATAAATTACAGATTTTTTGAAAAGGGGAGCCCTCATAAGCAGGATCCTCTCCTCACCTACTGTATCCTCACCCATCCTTGTAGGCTGTGAGCCCTCGTAGGCAGGATCCTCTCCTCACCTACTATATCCTCACCCATCCCTTGTAGACTGAGTCCTCACGGGCAGGGTCCTCTCTCCTCACCTACTGTATCCTCACACATTCTTGTAGCCTGTGAGCCCTCATGGGCAGGGCCCTCTCTCCTCACCTACGGTATCCTCACCCATCCTTGTAGACTGAGCCTTCGGGGGCAGGGTCCTCTCTCCTCACCTACTGTATCCTCACCCATCCTTGTAGACTGTGAGCCCTCATGGGCAGGGTCCTCTCTCCTCACCTACAGTATCCTCACCCATCCTTGTAGACTGAGCCTTCGGGGGCAGGGTCCTCTCTCCTCACCTACTGTATCCTCACCCATCCTTGTAGACTGTGAGCCCTCATAGGCAGGGTCCTCTCCCCATAGCTAGTGTATCCTCATCCATCCATTGTAGGCTGTGAGCCCTCATGGGCAGGGTCCTCTCTCCTCACCTACTGTATCCTCACCCATCCTTGTAGGCTGTGAGCCCTCGTAGGCAGGATCCTCTCCTCACCTACTGTATCCTCACCCATCCCTTGTAGACTGTGAGCCCTCATGGGCAGGGTCCTCTCTCCTCACCTACGGTATCCTCACCCATCCTTGTAGACTGTGAGCCTTCGGGGGCAGGGTCCTCTCTCCTTATCTACTGTATCCTCACCCATCCTTGTAGGCTGTGAGCCCTCGTAGGCAGGATCCTCTCCTCACCTACTGTATCCTCACCCATCCCTTGTAGACTGTGAGCCCTCATGGGCAGGGTCCTCTCTCCTCACCTACGGTATCCTCACCAATCCTTGTAGACTGTGAGCCTTCGGGGGCAGGGTCCTCTCTCCTCATCTACTGTATCCTCACCCATCCCTTGTAGACTGTGAGCCCTCACGGGCAGGGTCCTCTCTCCTCACCTACGGTATCCTCATCCATCCATTGTAGGCTGTGAGCCCTCATGGGCAGGGCCCTCTCTCCTCACCTACTGTATCCTCACCCATCCTTGTAGGCTGTGAGCCCTCATAGGCAGGATCTTCTCCTCACCCATCCTTGTAGACTGTCAGCCCTCATAGGCAGGATCCTCTCCTCACCTACTGTATCCTCACCCATCCCTTGTAGACAGTGAGCCCTCATAGGCAGGATCCTCTCCTCACCTACTGTGTCCTCATCCATCCATTGTAGGCTGTGAGCCCTCATGGGCAGGGTCCTCTCTCCTCCAGTACCTGTATGTGCCTTGTATTATTATTATTATTATTATTATTATTTATTTATATAGCGCCATTAGGTTCCATGGCGCTTTACATGAGGTTGAGGGAGACAAGAACAAGTACACTAAATCTAGGCGATCAGGACGTACAGGTACAGGAGGGGCAGGGACCCTGTCCACGAGGGCTCACAGTCTATGAGGGGTGGGTTAGGATACAGTAGGATGGGGGAATGTCAGGTATGGGGTGTTCGCCTGGGTCTCATGGCAGGTTGTAGGCTTGACGGAACAAGTGAGTCTTCAGGTGACACTTGAAGCTACTCAGGGTAGGAGAGTGTCTGACGTGTTCGGGTAGGGAGTTCCAGAGTAAGGCAGATGCCCGGGAGAAGTCCTGGACTCGGTTGTGCAAAGAGGTGATGAGGGGGGAGCAGAGGAGGAGTTCTTGGGAGGAGCGGAGGTTGCGTGAGGGTAGGTATCGGGAGACCAGGTCGGAGATGTATGGTGGAGCCAGGTTGTGTATGGCTTTGTACGCCATGGTTAGTGTTTTGAATTGGGATCTCTTGGAGACGGGGAGCCAGTGAAGGGCTTGGCAGAGGGGGGAGACAGGGGAGTAGCGGGAGGACATATAGATGAGTCGGGCAGCGGAGTTGAGGATAGACTGGAGAGGTGTGAGGGAGTTAGCCGGGAGGCCATTGAGAAGGAGGTTGCAGTAGTCAAGGCGGGAGATGATAAGAGCATGGATGAGTGTTTTAGCGGTGTCGTGGGTGAGGAAGGAGCGGATCCGTGAGATGTTCTTGAGCTGGAGCCGGAGGGATGTGGTGAGGGCCTCGATGTGGGGTTTGAAGGATAGGGAGGAGTCAAGGATTACCCCGAGGCATTTGGCTTGGGGGACTGGGGAGAGGGGGCAGTCGTTGACGCAGATGGATAGGTTGGGAGGTGGGGTGGAATTTCTTGGGGGGAAGACTATGAATTCAGTTTTGTCCATGTTGAGTTTAAGGAAGCGAGCAGAGAAGAAGGATGAGATGGCGGAAAGGCATTGAGGGATTTTCGAGAGTAGGGAGGTGATGTCGGGGCCGGACAGGTAGATTTGGGTGTCGTCGGCGTAGAGGTGGTACTGGAGGCCATGGGACTCGATGAGTTGCCCTAGGCCGAGAGTGTAAATGGAGAAAAGTAGGGGTCCCAGGACCGAACCTTGGGGGACTCCGACAGAAAGGGGGTAGGGTGAGGAGGAGGTGTGGGAGTGGGAGACGCTGAAGGTCCGGTCCGCTAGGTATGAGGAGATCCAGGAGAGGGCAAGGTGGGTGATGCCAAGGGATTCCAGGATCCTGAGAAGAAGGGAGTGGTCAACCGTGTCGAAGGCGGCAGACAGGTCAAGGAGTAGCAGGATGGAGTAGTAGTGTTTGTTCTTGGCGGTCAGTAGGTCGTTGGTGACTTTGGTCAGGGCTGTTTCGGTGGAATGGAGGGGTCGGAAGCCGGACTGTAGGCGGTCGAAGTGGGAGCACGAGGAGAGGTGAGAGGACAGTTCGGAGTGGACGTGTTGTTCAAGTAGCTTAGAGGCGAATGGGAGAAGAGATATGGGGCGATAGTTAGAGACAGAGGTAGGGTCAAGTGAGGTTTTTTTTTAGGATGGGCGTGATTAGGGCGTGTTTGAAGGCCGAGGGGAAGGTACCAGTGCTAAGTGAAAGGTTAAAGAGGTGGGTGAGGGCTGGGATGAAAATGGAGGTGTGGTTGGGAATGAGGTGGGATGGGAGCGGGTCGTGGGCGCTGGTGGTGAGGTGTGATTTTGACAGGAGGGAGGAGAGTTGGTCTTCAGTTATGGGGGGGAAGTGGCTGATGGAGGAGGAGGGCAGTGTAGGTGGGAAGGGGAGGTGTGGGGATAGTGGACCGAAGCTGCTTCTGATCTTGTCGATCTTCTCCTTGAAGAAGGTCGCAAAGTCTTCAGCAGAGATGAGGGGAGAAGGGGGAGGAGCAGGTGGGCGAAGTAAGGAGTTGAAAGTTTTGAAGAGCTGCTTGGGGTTGCGGGACAGAGAGGTTATAAGGGATGAGAAGAACACTTGCTTGGCGGTAGCGAGTGCCGTCTTGAAGTCAGTGATGGATTGCTTGAATAGAGCAAAGTGCTCGGGGGTGTGAGACTTTTTCCATCTCCTCTCGGCGACTCTGGACGCCCGTCTCAGGTTTTTAGTCAGGGTGGTGTGCCAGGGTTGCCTGTTAATGCGTGGAGCATGGAGAGTGAGGGGGGCGGCTAGGTCGAGAGCGTTCGTTATGGTGGTGTTGTATAGGGTGGTGGCAATGTCAATGTCGTCAGCGCAGGGTATGTCGGTGAGAGGGAGGAGTGATTCAGAGAATAAAGGAAGATCAAGATCTTTTAGGTTTCGGCGAGGGTGATCAAGTTTGCGGAGAGGGAGTAGTGTGGCAGGGGAGGAGAGGGCGGAGAAGGTCAAGAGATGGTGGTCGGACAGTGTGAGTACCGAGGTTGTGAGGTTAGAGAGGGAGCAAAGGCGGGTAAAGATGAGGTCAAGCGTGTGGCCTTGTTCGTGGGTGGGAGAGGAGGACCATTGGGAGAGCCCTAGGGAGGTGGTCAAGGAAAGAAGGTTGGAGGCGGCTGGGCGGGGAGTGTCAATGGGGATATTGAAGTCGCCCATGATGATGGAGGGGATGTCAGTGGAGAGGAAGTGAAGTAGCCAGGTGGTGAAGTGGTCAAGGAAGGAGGCGGTGGGTCCGGGGGGGCGGTAGATGATGGCTATTTGGAGGTTGCAGGGGGAGAAGATTCGGACTGAGTGGGCTTCGAAGGAGGGGACAGTGACGGATGGGGGCTGGGGGATGGGGCTGAAGGTGCAGGAGTTGGACAGCAGTATGCCGACTCCACCGCCTTGTTTGCCAGAGGGACGGGGGGTGTGGGACAGGCTGAGGCCGCCGTAGGATAGTGCAGCAGGGGAGGCCGTGTCGGAGGGGGTGAGCCAGGTCTCGGTGAGGCCGAGGAATGACAGTTTCCTGGAGATAAAGAGATCATGGATGTCGGGGAGTTTGTTGCACACTGAGCGGGCATTCCAGAGTGCGCCGGGTAGAGCGGTAGGTGGGGCATGGGTTGGGGGAATGGGTCTGATGTTGGTGGGGTTGCGAGAGCAAGTGGTGGTGAGGTTGCGAGGGTTGGCGGTGGGTCGCGGGATGAAGGTTGTTGTTGGGATGTTGCGGGGGGGGCCAGGATTGGGGGAGATGTCACCGGCAAGGAGGAGGAGTAGGCCGAGGGTTAGCAGGTGGGAGCATGAGAGCTTGCGAGGCGGGCGTGCTTGTTTGGTAATTGAGGATTGAAAGTGAATGAAAAGGTCGGTGAAGTAGGTGAGGTGGTTCGGCAGGATAGAGGGTGAGAGCAGTATTTTGTTGCTGGGAGGGGGGATAAGTGGGGGTAGTAGGAAGTGGAGAAGGATGGGAGTGAGAGTGAGGAGTAGCGGGAACATTGCATACGGAGAACAGGGAGTGAGTGTGGCAGCAGGGGTCAGAAGCAGAGTGGGGAAAGTTGTGGTAGTGGGTGAATGGTCATCAGTGGGGAGCGGTCATGGGATGAGGTGATGACCAGGGGATGAGATGTAAGCTGTTGTATTGCTCATGTTTATTGTACTTGTCTATGTATGGCCCTTTTCACATGTAAAACGCCATGGAATAAATAGCGCTATGATAATCAATAATAAATAAATTACAGATTTTTTGAAAAGGGGAGCCCTCATAAGCAGGATCCTCTCCTCACCTACTGTATCCTCACCCATCCTTGTAGGCTGTGAGCCCTCGTAGGCAGGATCCTCTCCTCACCTACTATATCCTCACCCATCCCTTGTAGACTGAGTCCTCACGGGCAGGGTCCTCTCTCCTCACCTACTGTATCCTCACACATTCTTGTAGCCTGTGAGCCCTCATGGGCAGGGTCCTCTCCTCACCTACTGTATCCTCACCCATCCATTGTAGACGGTGAGCCCTCGTGGGCAGGGTTCTCTCTCCTCACCTACTGTATCCTCACCCATCCCTTGTAGACTATGAGCCCTCACGGGCAGGGTCCTCTCCTCACCTACGGTATCCTCATCCATCCCTTGTAGACTGTGAGCCCTCATGGGCAGGGTCCTCTCTCCTCACCTACGGTATCCTCACCCATCCTTGTAGACTGAGCCTTCGGGGGCAGGGTCCTCTCTCCTCACCTACTGTATCCTCACCCATCCTTGTAGACTGTGAGCCCTCACGGGCAAGGTCCTCTCTCCTCACCTACGGTATCCTCATCCATCCCTTGTAGACTGTGAGCCCTCATGGGCAGGGTCCTCTCTCCTTACCTACGGTATCCTCACCCATCCTTGTAGACTGAGCCTTCGGGGGCAGGGTCCTCTCTCCTCACCTACTGTATCCTCACCCATCCTTGTAGACTGTGAGCCCTCATAGGCAGGGTCCTCTCCCCATAGCTACTGTATCCTCATCCATCCATTGTAGGCTGTGAGCCCTCATGGGCAGGGTCCTCTCTCCTCACCTACTGTATCCTCACCCATCCCTTGTAGACTGTGAGCCCTCATGGGCAGGGTCCTCTCTCCTCACCTACGGTATCCTCACCCATCCTTGTAGACTGTGAGCCTTCGGGGGCAGGGTCCTCTCTCCTCATCTACTGTATCCTCACCCATCCCTTGTAGACTGTGAGCCCTCACGGGCAGGGTCCTCTCTCCTCACCTACGGTATCCTCATCCATCCATTGTAGGCTGTGAGCCCTCATGGGCAGGGCCCTCTCTCCTCACCTACTGTATCCTCACCCATCCTTGTAGGCTGTGAGCCCTCATAGGCAGGATCTTCTCCTCACCTACTGTATCCTCACCCATCCTTGTAGACTGTGAGCCCTCATAGGCAGGATCCTCTCCTCACCTACTGTATCCTCACCCATCCCTTGTAGACAGTGAGCCCTCATGGGCAGGGTCCTCTCTCCTCACCTACTGTATCCTCACCCATCCTTGTAGACTGTGAGCCCTCATAGGCAGGATCCTCTCCTCGCCTACTGTATCCTCACCCATCCCTTGTAGACAGTGAGCCCTCATAGGCAGGATCCTCTCCTCACCTACTGTATCCTCATCCATCCATTGTAGGCTGTGAGCCCTCATGGGCAGGGTCCTCTCTCCTCCAGTACCTGTATGTGCCTTGTATTGCTCATGTTTATTGTACTTGTCTATGTATGGCCCTTTTCACATGTAAAGCGCCATGGAATAAATAGCGCTATGATAATCAATAATAAATAAATTACAGATTTTTTGAAAAGGGGAAGTCTCTTCCCAGTGTCTCAAGAGTTGGTGGAGTGGGGGTCTCCCCAAAGTTGATAGAGTTGATATTGGGGAGGGGGCTCCCAAGGGACCCCAAAGCACAAGATGGAATTTGCTTTCTAAAGTGTCCACAGCAAAGTGAAAAATGTCCCAGCACAATTCCTGCAGATATTGCTGATAGTAATGTGCAGGTACATGTAATGGTGGAGTAGGGTTGTGATGCTGTAGCTCCTGCCTGAGACTACAATAGACATGCTGAGAGCTGTAGTTCCCCATCAGCCCACTGAAGCCGTCTACGGTATAATTTTCCCTTCCTCGCTGTATGAAGCCATCAGTGTCAGACGCAGGGATAATGCTGGGTGTGGAGGAGGATACACTTGTTCCTGCAGCAGGTCACAGCTTGCCTCATAGGGAAGGTGGATGGCGGCTCGCAGCGATACACCTGTGTCCTCCTGTCACTCAGCGCTGTCATCGCTCTGGCTGCACCTGGACAGTAGGGGGCAGCACTGCACGACATCACATCGCTCCTGCCATGTTAATAAGGTAAAATACACAACAATGCTTCCTGCAGCAGAAACCTACAGGGTCTAAGTGACAATTTGGCAGCTAAATCCACATAAGCCATAAGTGTAAAAGCTTCAGCTCATTGTCCCATTCACAGTACCGCGCCCAGTCCAATCCCAAAATGTGCCAATCGCAGGGTGCCACACCTTTGTCCTACCAGCGATTATTGCTTTAACCCTTCCATGTCCAGGGTCAGTAAGTCACTGGGCAGAACAGGAATGTCCATAAGGAGTGAGAGGAGAGGAAATAACAGGGTGGACTCGCCCAGCACAGGGTGCAGCAGATGGAGTAAGGCGAGGAGTTCATTGCTCCTGGGTAGAAACAAGTGCTGAACACAGCCATCCACATGCTTCGTTCTTGAGATAAAGAGAATTTTGTTTACGTACCGTAAATTCTTTTTTCTTGAATCATCAATGGGAGACCCAGACAATGGGGTTTAGGGCGCTGCCCTCCGGAGGTCACACTAGGTACTACAAATTTGTAGCACCGCCTCCTCCGCTTATAAACCCCCACCGTAGGAGACTTCCTCAGTTTAGTCCATAAGCTGCGAGGAGAAATAAACCACACCCGAAACATCGGGAAGAATGCCGTGCCCAGACGGTGTAACAACCCGGAAACACTGTCTCAACAGAGAACAGATCAAATGCAAACATGCAACGGAACAACTGGGTGGGTGCTGGGTCTCCCATTGATGATTCAAGAAAAAAGAATTTACGGTACGTAAACAAAATTCTCTTTTTTCTGATCATCATAATGGGAGACCCAGACAATGGGGATGTCCTAAAGCAATACCCCAGGGCGGGAAGAGTTCCTCAACAAGACGGATAACACATGGTTCCCTTTTAAAGGTGGGCAACCGCCGCCTGGAGAACCCGCCTGCCCAAACTCGCATCCGCAGAGGCATGGGCATGCACCATATAGTGCTTAGAGAAAGTGTGCAGGCTGGACCAAGTGGCCGCTTGACACACCTGTAGAGCAGAAGCTCGATGTCGCAAGGCCCAAGAGGCACCTACAGCTCTAGTAGAGTGTGCCTTCAAACCCACCGGGAGAGGCAAACCAGAAGACCGGTAAGCCTCCTGAATGGGAGCCTTGATCCATCTGGCCAAGGTCGACTTGGAAGCCGCGGACCCCTTACAGCGACCCATCGTGAGGACAAATAAGGAATCCGAACTCCTAAAGGAGGCGGTCCTGGACACATAAATGCGTACAGCTCTCACGAGGTCCAGAGTATGGAGGTCGCGCTCAACCTGATGAACGGGAGCGGGGCAAAATGATGGGAGAACAATCTCCTGGTTCAAGTGGAATGTTGAAACCACCTTCGGCAAAAATTCAGGCCGTGGGCGCAACACCACCTTGTCCTGGTGAACCACCAGAAAGGGTGACTTGCACGAGAGTGCAGCCAATTCTGAGACCCTTCTCAGAGACGTAATCGCCACCAGAAAGACCACCTTCTGGGACAGACGAGAGAGAGAGATGTCTCTCAGTGGCTCAAACGGCGGTTTCTGCAGTGTCGTCAGGACCATGTTTAGGTCCCAAGGGTCCAGAGGTCGCCTATAGGGCGGGACCACCCGCGACACCCCCTGCAGAAATTGACGTACCTTCGGGAGGAGCGCCAAGCGCCTGTCAAACAACACTGAAAGTGCTGATACTTGACCTTTCAGAGAGCCAAGGGATAATCCCAACTCCAACCCCGACTGTAGGAAGGCCAGCAATGTCGGGATAGACAAAGGCCACGGTGAGCGGCCACCAGAGGCACACCAGGTAAAAAAGATTTTCCACGTTCTGTGGTATATCTTCCTGGAAACAGGTTTCCTTGCCCGATTCATAGTGGCAACCACTGTAGGAGAGAAACCTCTGGATGTCAGCAGCCAGGCCTCAAGAGCCATGCAGTCAATCTGAGAGCCCTGGAATTGAGGTGGAAGAATGGCCCTTGCGCGAGTAGATCTGCGCGTTCTGGAAGGGCCCACCCGTGTCCGCCTGACAGTTGCCACAGGTCCGGGTACCAAGACCTCCTGGGCCAATCTGGAGCCACTAGAATGGCCACTCTGCATTCCGTCCTGATCTTCCACAGGACCCTGGGAATCAGAGCCAGAGGCGGAAACACATATGGCAGCTGGAATCTGGACCAGCCCAGAATCAGGGCGTCCGCCCCCAGAGACTGGGGATCCCAAGACCTTGCCATGTATTGGGGCACCTGATGATTCAGCCGTGAGGCCATCAGATCCACGTCCGGAGTGCCCCACCTGCCGCAGATGTCCCGAAAGACGTCTGGATGTAGAGACCACTCTCCGGCGTCCATCCCCTGTCGGCTCAGATAGTCGGCCTCCCAGTTCTCGACCCCTGGGATGTGAACTGCGGAGATCAGGCAGCCGTTTTCCTCCACCCAGAGTAGAATGCGGTGGACTTCGGCGAGGGCCTGAGCACTTCTGGTCCCTCCCTGATGATTTATGTAGGCGACGGCCGTCGCATTGTCGGACTGTACCCGAATGGGCTGTCCTGACAGGAATTTCTGAAACGCCAGTAGCGCCAGATAGACCGCCTTGATCTCCAGCACGTTGATCTGCAACGCCGACTCCGACCGAGTCCAGAGGCCTTGAGCCCTGTGGTGCAAGAACACCGCCCCCCAGCCCTTCAGACTGGCGTCGGTGGTCACCACTAACCATGACGGTTTTAGGAAGGACCGGCCCCGTGACAGGTGAAGTGGCAGGAGCCACCACTGTAGAGAGTCCCTGGTTGGTTGTGACAGTGTCACCAGCCGATTCAGAGAGATCGTCCTCTTGTCCCATCTGCGAAGAATCTCCAGCTGGAGAGGACGGAGGCGAAACTGTGCGAACGGCACCGCCTCTATCGCCGCTACCATGCGACCCACCAGTCTCATCAATACCCGTAGGGATGACTGTGGAGACAGGAGGACATTCTGCACTCCTGATTGGATCGCAAGCTGCTTGGCTTGAGGTAGGGACACCAGGGCCGAGTCCGTGTGGAAGTCCATGCCCAGATATGTCAATGACTGGGTCGGAACCAGGGTCGACTTCTGAATGTTGATAAGCCACCCGAACCGTTCCAGGGACTTCATGGTCACCTCCAGGCTTACCCGACAAAGGTCTTCCGATGGCGCCCTGACCAACAGGTCGTCCAAATAGGGTATGACGGCGTGTCCCTGCGCATGCAGGAGAGCCATCATGGAGGCCATCACCTTTGTGAACACCCGTGGTGCTGAGGCTAGCCCGAATGGCAGTGCCACAAATTGGAAGTGCTCTTCCCCCACTGCGAATCTCAACCAGCGCTGATGAGCTGGTGCAATGGGGACGTGAAGGTAAGCGTCCCTGATATCGATGGACGCTAGGAAGTCTCCCTGTGACACAGCCGCGATCACTGAGCGCAGGGATTCCATGCGGAACTTCCGAACCAACACGTGACGGTTGAACAACTTGAGGTCCAAAACCGGGCGAAAAGAGCCGTCCTTTTTTGGGACAATAAAGAGGTTGGAGTAAAAACCCCTGAACCTCTCTTCCGTGGGCACAGGGACCACCACTCCGTCTCTGCGGAGTCCCTCCAACACCAGGTAAAAAGCCTGAGCCTTTTCTGGAGATGGAACCGACCGATGGAATCGGTGTATTGGTTGTGACGTCAGCTCTATCCTGTAACCTCTTGAGACTACGTCTCGAACCCACTGATCTTGAATGTGAAGAAGCCACGTGTCCTGAAAGCGGGACAGGCGGCCCCCCACCTGTGGGGAGGCAGGATGAGATAGCGAGTCATGTCGAAGCGGGCTTGGGGGTGGCAGCCGCTGCCCCCGCCGGCTTCTTCTGACGACTCTTGGAACGCCACTGAGTAGCAGGCTTGCCCCCTCGGTCTGAGCGAGTGGACGCCGTTGATGACTGTGAACCGGAGCGAAAGGACCACTGCTTAGGGTTCCTTTTCACGGTGTACCGTGGCTTAGGCTTATTCTGCGGTATCTTAGACTCAGCAGAATCCTTTATCAATTTATCCAGTTCGGTGCCAAAAAGCCTGTCACCAGCGAACGGAAGATTTTGCAAAATCTTCTTAGATGTGGCATCTGAGTCCCAGAGACGCAGCCACAACAGCCTGCGGATCGCAATTGCATTGGCCGAGGCCACAGCAGAGCGAGTGGCAGTTTCCAAAGATGCCGTCCTGGCATAGTCCGCATAGGCCCTTGCTCTCTCAGTGAGAGCCAGGACCTCTGGGCTGGACCTAGCTAGATCAGTGATACCATCCAAACAGATAGTGATCGCTTGGAGGGTCCAGACTGCGGCAAAATTAGGGGCAAATGAAGACCCCACAGCCTCATAGGAAGACTTGGCGAGTTGCTCGACCTGTCTATCAGTAGCATCCTTCAACGAGGAGCTATCAGAGGCAGAAAACAAGGAGCGCGCAGCAATCCTAGTCATGGAAGCATCCACCTTGGGAGACTGCGACCATTCCTGGAGCGCCTCCTGGGGAAAGGGAAAGCGATTGTCCTTAGTTTTACGGACATAACGCCGCCCAGGATGCAACCTGGGAGCTTTAATCACCCTTCCGAAATTAGTGTGGTCCATGAAGGAGCCACTTGGTCTAGCCTCTGGCCGCAGCCATTGATAGATCTCCTTGGGGTGTACAGTCACCTCCTCAGGAGGAGTGACAAGACGCAATGTCTCATTGATGGAGGACACCAGATCCTCCACCCCATCTGGAGGTTCAGACATAGACCCAAGAGTAGAACCCCCATCATCTTCCTCACCATCAGAGGAACGCTCCTCCTCAGAGAGAGTCTGGAGCTCAGGAGAAGCCTCACGGGCTCGCTTAGGGGGTCTTACAGCAGAAGTAAGAGACACCCGGGGGTAACTAGGAGGAGTAGCTGGGTTCTCCAGTCTCCTATGCAGTGCCTCCAGGGTTTGCGACATGGAGGACATCTGGGACAGCAGAGATTCATTGATCTTATTCTGCGTTTCCCATGGCCCTGGGATCACCTGAACATCAGGGTATAATCCCGGATTTGCAGACTCAATAGTAGCAGATCGGGCCTCTGGGCGTCCGCAGTTATTGCAGGACCCCTCCACCAGTGTCCCGTTGCATGTAGTACAGACAATGGTGGCCACAGCCGCCTTAGCAGCATGCTTCCCAGCTGAGGACATCTCCACAGTGAGGGGAATATAAGCCAAAGTTCACAAACAAACCGGGAATCCCGGTGGCTTACCGACCGCAGTAAAGCGGTAGGAGGAAGCGGTGTGTGTGTGTGACCTCCGCGAGTTCCGGTCTCCCTTGCAAGTGCAGCCACGCGCTGCCGTTCAGATCCCAGCCGGGAAGTGAGGGAGAAGATGGCCGCCGACAGTGAAGATGTGGGCGGAGCCAGGAACACGCGGGAAGAACACACAACACGCCCAGCGGTGATGTCACCATAAGGGCTGCCTCCTCCTCCTCCAGACTGCCTCAGCAATGGAGGTGCCGGAGCCCGCAGCGCGGGAAACGAGAGTGAATATCACCACACACACTCTCAGACTGCTTGTACACATAAAAACACCCGCAGTCTACAGCCTCAGCCCCTGTGATACACAGGGCGGTCAGCCAGGGTGACCCCAGCACAGGGTCACCGCCAGAACCGCGGACCCGAGGGTAACCGCGCGGTCTGAGTGTCATGACACCACAGTGACAGACACTACCCCCAAGCACACAGGAGACACACCAGGTGCCTCAGTGCCGGTCCGGTCTGTAAGCACCTTTAGGGAGGCCTCGGACGGGGGTACAGCACCAGTCCGGAGTGTAAGCACCATTTAGGGAGGCCTCGGACTGGGCTGGCTCCGTCCGGTCTGTAAGCACCATTTAGGGAGGCCTCGGACGGAGCGGAGCTGTGCAAGGCTCCAGGCTCCCCCTATCCAGAGCCTCCATGGAGGGATGGAAAGGAAAGGAGCGCGACAGCGTACCGGGAGAACACTAAAGTGTCTAGGCTAAAAGCCCTCCGGTACCTCCACCAGCGTGTTCCACAAGGGTGAGCGGGGAGGCTGTCGAGGATCCCGAATGGGACCATTTTACCTTGTCTTCATACGCCATCACGTAAGCTGTGAGAATGCAGTGAAGTGCAAGCAAAGCGTGATCCTCCGAGCACACTAAGTTTAAAACTGAGGAAGTCTCCTACGGTGGGGGTTTATAAGCGGAGGAGGCGGTGCTACAAATTTGTAGTACCTAGTGTGACCTCCGGAGGGCAGCGCCCTAAACCCCATTGTCTGGGTCTCCCATTATGATGATCAGAAAATTAAACATTATTTTATTTTGTGCTGCTGATAATTAATGAGACATCAGTAATATGAGCGGCGCTGATCGTATCTGGTATCTCCATCTTCTGATGCAATCATTTATGGTAACAATGTGTCATCACTTTATGATCAGTGGGGTCGACTCTGGGAATGAAGGGGCTGCAGCATTATTTTACTGATTCTTCCAGTCACCCAGGGAAATTCAGCAGTTTTCATTGCATGTAAAGGAGCAGCTGCAGCAGCGGGCACAGAGGGAAGCAGTGGGCACAGATGGAAGCAGCACCGGGCACAGGGGGAAGCAGCAGCGGGCACAGAGGGAAGCAGCAGCGGGCACAGAGGGCAGCAGCAGCGGGCACAGAGGGCAGCAGCAGCGGGCACAGAGGGAAGCAGCACCAGGCACAGAGGGAAGCAGCAGCGGGCACAGAGGGAAGCAGCAGCGGGCACAGAGGGAAGCAGCAGCGGGCACAGAGGGAAGCAGCAGGTAGCTGAGTGGGTAACGAGAGATGCAGAGGTGATCAGTGCCCAGAAGGGAAGATCAGCCCTCAGATCACCACTGATCACAGGATCATATATCCTAGACACATCTCCACTCTACAAAGATGTTAATCCAGTATAACCATACTGATAGAGGATCCTGGATCCCCAAGCATTGTGGAAGGGGATGGTAGGGGGGTGGCCATCGGGATCTCCAAGATTTGAGAAGGGGGGGGGTTCAGATCCTCAGGCGTCAAGGGGGTCTCTGGAGTGTGCAGTGAATAGCTTTCCATTTCGGAACACTCATTTATTGGGACTCCTCATGGGGCAATGCTGTAATATAATAGTTAATGAGTTAATCCTAACATTAACACAAGATAGGTGATACGTCTGTGGGCTGTGAAGGTGGTGGGCATGAATGCATTTATACTCTATGAGAAAGGAATATAAAAACTGCAGTCATGAGCCGTCGCTGGATCACTATGGAGGCTTCCATAGGGATAAGTAACACATAAAGGTTAGCTGCAACCTTGTAGGACCCCTGGCTCCTGGTCTCTGGGATTTATCCTGCACAGCACAATGTCACAGTCACACCTGCCAGTGTTAAATGTGACAAGGGCCCCAGCACATCCCCCAGTTCTGAAGAGACCTCAAACCACACTGATAAAGGACTGACCCCTCATTGGTAACATCCCGCTCACAGCTCCAGACCGCGATCACAGGAAGATTAATAAGAGCAAAGAGAAATCCACTGAAAATACAGGATGTACAGCGGACTGACCGCCATCAGAAGAGTCTGATCAGTGGGGTCCGGACAACGGCACTTACATGACAGCCGGGAGCCTCTTGAAGCCCCCCATGTCTGCTTCTGGCTGGGATCCGTAATTTTAATAATAATAATTTTATTTATATAGCGCCAACATATTACGCAGCACTTTACAATTCGGAGGGGACATGTACAAACAATATGAGACAATACAGCGTAATAAAAATTCACAAAACATGAGGAGTGAGGTCCCTGATAACAAGAGCTTACAATCTATGAGGAAATAGGGGAGGCACAAAAGGTAAATGGTAAAAAGTGCCTTCATATATGGTCCAGCCATCAATATAATAAACAGGGGATTCATGTAATGCTGAATGAACCGGTCACCAGTCGAGATCTGTACAAGTACAGATAAAATGCTATATAGTGCATGAAGGACAGAGAGATGACACAAGAAGCCAGATTTGGAAAAGGGAAGATAGTTAGACAAGTGAGGTGATAGGCCAGTCTAAAGAGATGTGTTTTTAAGGCTCACTTAACACTATTGGTAAATGGGAATTGAACTGTCTTTGGTAACCCGTTCCAGAGAATTGGTGCAGCTCGTGAGAAGTCTTGGAAACAGAAGTGGGAGGTTCGGATTGTAGATGATGTCAGTCTTAGGTCACTTGCGGAACGGAGAGCATGTGTAGGGCGATAGACAGAGATGAGGGAGGAGATGTAGGGTGGCGCAGAACTGTGGAGGGCTTTGTGGGTGAGAGTGATCATTTTTTATTGTACTCTATAGCGGATTGGCCACCAGTGCAATGACTGGCACAGGATAGAGGCATCAGTGAAGCGGTTGGAGAGGAATATGATCTTGGCTGCTGCATGGAGGATGGATTGGAGAGGAGAGAGTTTAGCAAGAGGGAGACCGATTAATAGAGAATTGCAGTAATCCAGGCGAGAATGAATAAGGGCAACAGTTAAGAGTTTTTGCAGAATCAACAGTAAGAAAAGGTCGAATTCTAGAGATGTTTTTGAGGTGTAGGTGACATGAGCGAGCGAGTGACCGGATGTGGGGACAGAAGGCGAAATTTTTGATGTTTTAATAAATGAGTGTTGAATGATAGTATGATGAATATGGGTCATTGCAAGTAAAAAAAGGGTATAGGTGTAAGTGAGCACGGGGCCCTAAAAACATATAAATCTACATAGAAATCTGAGTCAAATATAACCCCAAGACAGAGGGCGTGCTGCTGAGGAGTTTTGGTAGAATCACATACAGAAATGGCAATATTAGGTTTAGGAAGATTAGGAGATGGAGGAAACACGAGAAGTTCAGTTTTTGATGGATTCAATTTAAGGTAGAGAGAAGACATGATGTTAGAGACAGCAGAGAGATATCACTGGTATTGTGTAGTAATGTGGAGGTGATGTCAGGAGAAGAGGTGTATAACTGGGTGTCCAGAATTCCCAGGGACAATATGTGGTTTCGTCCGCGCTGCCACAGTATTCTGGATCTTTGACCACATCGCACGTGGAAGTGCGGGTCCAGCGGCAGCCGCCATTTCGAGCCGACTATACTGGTTGTGTGTCACACAACCTTTCAAGGTGAGCACCCAGCACTGATTTTAAAATTGTCCTGTTGTTTAAAACGATAAGTCCCGATCTGCACTTGCTTCTTTTCACAGCATCATACATAACTGGGTGTCATCAGCATAGAGATGGTACTGAAAACCAAATCTACTGATGGTTTGTCCAATAGGGGCAGTGTATAGAGAGAAGAGAAGGGGACCTAGGACTGAACCCTGAGGAACCCCAACTGTGAGGGGAAGAGGAGCCAGCGAAGGATACAGAGAAGGAGCGGTCAGAGAGGTAGGAGGAGAACCAGGAGAGAGCCGTGTCCTTAACCCCAATAGAGCATGATTTTATATTTACACTACAATATCATCGTAGGGATTGTACAGGGATCAAGGCCATTAAGAAAACCTAAAAAAAACTAAACTGTAAAACAAAATATTTTTAAATATATAAACATTTACATTCATGTCACTGCAAGAATAAAAACGATTTTCCAAAATTGATGTTGTTGTGAAAACGAGCATCCAAACTAATAAATCATTTCATCCACATGGTGAACTCCAATACAAAAATAAGACAAACGTTTTGGGTCAGTTCGTCTCCTCCCAAAAAATGAAAATAAAAAGATCAGAAAGCCGTATGAAGCCCAAAATAGAACCAACAACAACTCCAGTGAGAAGAGGACCTCACACTGCTCCATCAACCGGAGAACGGAAACGTTATATTGCTTGGAAAGTGAGAAGGAAAAACAGCCCCCCCCCCTCCCCCGCAGAGCACTGAAGCAAGCCCCCACCTCCCTACCATCATAGCCCTAGAGCCAGGGACACCCCACCGCATAACCCTGGTGCCACGGACCCCCCAGCCTGCATAACCCTGGTGCCAGGGATCCCCCTCCCCCCACAGCCCTGGAGCCAGGGACCCCCCAGCCTGCAAACCCCTGGAGCCAGGGACCCCCCAGCCTGCATAGCCCTGGAGCCAGGGATCCCCATAGCCCTGGAGCCAGGGATCCCCCCACCCCACATAACCCTAGAACCAGGAATCCCCCCACTCCACATAACCCTGGTGCTAGGGATCGCCCCACCCCGCATAACCCTAGAGCCAGGGATCCTCACAGCCTGCATAGCCCTGGGGCCGGGCCCCCATACATGTATATGTGTGCAGTTCTGGGTCCCGCCTGTAGGGGGCAGTACAGTAGTTAGGACTCCTCAGACCTCTGATCCGGGACACTCACCACTTCCCCTCTGTGGCGTCTCCCTGTCAGCGCCCCGCATCTATCACACAGCAGATACGACATCGATCAAATCGGGCGATTCATATCGTACAAACAACACGAGTCAGTCCACACATAGCAAAGACTGCAGCAACAAACACCCCAGCACATCCTACATTCCCCATCACTACTCCGCCGCCTCTGCCCTCACCTGGAGCCCAGGCTCTGCTCTCCTCACTGTCCTCCGGCCCTGGCCGCCATGTTGTCCTACGAGCTTCAACATCCGGGGACTCCTCGCTCCCACAGTGCCGGCTGCCCAGCAACGCAGTACGCTGTCAGCGGCCCCGCCTACTGAATGAGGAGGCGCATCCTCATTGGTGGAAAAATCTGTCACTCTGCAGAATACAGCACCTTGATTGGGTGACCTAGAGGAATGTCAGTCATATGGATGGAGGCTGCTGATTGGCTGAGAGGATTCATATCTCGCATATTTGTTCAGCAGTTCTCGGCAGTAGGGGGTGAGAGCTGATTGATGGTTGTGTCCGCAGAGCGGCGGCCATGATGGCGGAGCCTGCGCGCTCGGCGGGGTCAGCACAAGGGCGAGGGGAGGGCGTAACTATAACAGGTGCAGGATAGGTCCTGTGCCCTTTTCTCTGACCTCCCCCATATGTGACTGTAGGTCCTGTGCTCTTTTCTCTGACCTCCTTCATATGTGACTGTAGGTCCAGTGCTCTTTTCTCTGACCTCCCCCATATGTGACTGTAGGTCCTGTGCTCTTTTCTCTGTCCTCCCCCATATGTGACTGTAGGTCCTGTGCTCTATTCTGTCCTCCCCCATATGTGACTGTAGGTCCTGTGCTCTTTTCTCTGACCTCCTTCATATGTGACTGTAGGTCCTGTGCTCTTTTCTCTGTCCTCTCACATATGTGACTGTAGGTCCTGTGCTCTTTTCTCTGTCCTCTCACATATGTGACTGTAGGTCCTGTGCTCTATTCTGTCCTCCCCCATATGTGACTGTAGATCCTGTGCTCTTTTCTGACCTCCCCCATATGTGACTGTAGGTCCTGTGCTCTTTTCTCTGACCTCCCCCATATGTGACTGTAGGTCCTGAGCTCTTTTCTCTGACCTCCCCCATATGTGACTGTAGGTCCTGTGCTCTTTTCTATGACCTCCCCCATATGTGTCTGTAGGTCCTGAGCTCTTTTCTCTGACCTCCTCCATATGTGACTGTAGGTTCTGTTCTCTTTTCTCTGACCTCCCCCATATGTGACTGTAGGTACTGAGCTCTTTTCTCTGACCTCCTCCATATGTGACTGTAGGTCCTGTGCTCTTTTCTCTGTCCTCCCCCATATGTGTCTGTAGGTCCTGAGCTCTTTTCTCTGACCTCCTCCATATGTGACTATATGTCCTGTGCACTTTTCTCTGATCTCCCCCATATGTGACTGTAGGTCCTGTGCTCTTTTCTCTGACCTCCCCCATATGTGACTGTAGGTCCTGTGCTCTTTTCTCTGACCTCCCCCATATGTGACTGTAGGTCCTGTGCTCTTTTCTCTGACCTCCCTCATATGTGACTGTAGGTCCTGTGCTCTTTTCTCTGACCTCCTTCATATGTGACTGTAGGGTCCAGTGCTCTTTTCTCTGACCTCCTTCATATGTGACTGTAGGTCCAGTGCTCTTTTCTCTGACCTCCCCCAATATGTGACTGTAGTCCTGTGCTCTTTTCTCTGTCCTCCCCCATATGTGACTGTAGGTCCTGTGCTCTTTTCTCTGACCTCCCCAATATGTGACTGTAGATCCTGTGCTCTATTCTCTGACCTCCCCCATATGTGATTGTAGGTCCTGAGCTCTTTTCTGATCTCCACCATATGTGACTGTAGGTCCTGTGCTCTTTTCTCTGTCCTCCCCCATATGTGACTGTAGGTCCTGTGCTCTTTCTCTGACCTCCCCCATATGTGACTGTAGGTCCTGTGCTCTATTCTCTGACCTCCCCCATATGTGATTGTAGGTCCTGAGCTCTTTTCTGATCTCCACCATATGTGACTGTAGGTCCTGTGCTCTTTTCTCTGACCTCCCCCATATGTGACTGTAGGTCCTGAGCTCTTTCCTCTGACCTCCCCCATATGTGACTGTAGGTCCTGTGCTCTTTTCTCTGACCTCCCCCATATGTGTCTGTAGGTCCTGTGCTCTTTTCTATGACCTCCCCCATATGTGTCTGTAGGTCCTGAGCTCTTTTCTCTGACCTCCTCCATATGTGACTGTAGGTCCTGTGCTCTTTTCTCTGTCCTCCCCCATATGTGTCTGTAGGTCCTGAGCTCTTTTCTCTGACCTCCTCCATATGTGACTGTAGGTCCAGTGCTCTTTTCTCTGACCTCCCCCATATGTGACTGTAGGTCCTGTGCTCTTTTCTCTGTCCTCCCCCATATGTGACTGTAGGTCCTGTGCTCTTTTCTCTGTCCTCCCCCATATGTGACTGTAGGTCCTGTGCTCTTTTCTTTGACCTCCCCCATATGTGACTGTAGGTCCTGTGCTCTTTTCTCTGACCTCCCCCATATGTGTCTGTAGGTCCTGTGCTCTTTTCTATGACCTCCCCCATATGTGTCTGTAGGTCCTGAGCTCTTTTCTCTGACCTCCTCCATATGTGACTGTAGGTCCTGTGCTCTTTTCTCTGTCCTCCCCCATATGTGTCTGTAGGTCCTGAGCTCTTTTCTCTGACCTCCTCCATATGTGACTATATGTCCTGTGCACTTTTCTCTGATCTCCCCCATATGTGTCTGTAGGTCCTGAGCTCTTTTCTCTGACCTCCCCCATATGTGTCTGTAGGTCCTGTGCTCTTTTCTCTGACCTCCTCCATATGTGACTATATGTCCTGTGCACTTTTCTCTGATCTCCCCCATATGTGTCTGTAGGTCCTGAGCTCTTTTCTCTGACCTCCCCCATATGTGACTGTAGGTCCTGTGCTCTTTCTCTGACCTCCCTCATATGTGACTGTAGGTCCTGTGCTCTTTTCTCTGACCTCCCCCATATGTGACTGTAGGTCCTGTGCTCTTTTCTCTGACCTCCCCCATATGTGACTGTAGGTTATGTGCTCTATTCTCTGACCTCCCCATATGTGATTGTAGGTCCTGTGCTCTTTTCTGATCTCCACCATATGTGACTGTAGGTCCTGAGCTCTTTTGTCTGCCCTTCACCATATGTGACTGTAGGTCCTGTGCTCTTTTCTCTCTGACCTCTCCCATATGTGACTGTAGATCCTGTGCTCTTTTCTCTGACCTCTCCCATATGTGACTGTAGATCCTGTGCTCTTTTCTCTGACCTCTCCCATATGTGACTGTAGATCCTGTGCTCTTTTCTCTGACCTCTCCCATATATGACTAGGTCCTGTGCTCTTTTCTCTGACCTCCCCCATATGTGACTGTAGGTCCTGTGCTCTTTTTTCTGACCTCCCCCATATGTGACTGTACGTCCTGTGCTCTATTCTGTCCTCCCCCATATGTGACTGTAGGTCCTGTGCTCTTTTCTCTGACCTCCCCCATATGTGACTGTAGGTCCTGTGCTCTATTCTCTGTCCTCCCCCATATGTGACTGTAGGTCCTGTGCTCTTTTCTCTGTCCTCTTCCATATGTGACTGTAGGTCCTGTGCTCTTTTCTCTGTCCTCTTCCATATGTGACTGTAGGTCCTGAGCTCTTTTCTCTGTCCTCTACCATATGTGTCTGTAGGTCCTGTGCTCTTTTCTCTGACCTCCACCATATGTGACTGTAGGTCCTGAGCTCTTTTCTCTGACCTCCCCCATATGTGACTGTAGGTCCTGAGCTCTTTTCTCTGACCTCCCCCATATGTGACTGTAGGTCCTGAGCTCTTTTCTCTGTCCTCTTCCATATGTGACTGTAGGTCCTGTGCTCTGTCCTCTGACCTCCCCCATATTCATTTTATTCAAGTAGGGCCTGTCTGAGTAAGTCTCTTACTGATAATGTCCATGTGAAGAATAGGGAGCAGGAGTCAAATATTGGTCTTTGTGGTAAGAAAATTGCAAGATTCGAATTTATTTCACGTAACATTATCAAAACATATTCATTTTAAATACATTTAACATAAAAATGTGATTTATACAATGTCATTTCTGATGACACATTCCCTTTAAGATGGCAGAGAAACAACACTGCAGGGAGCATCACATTCGTCATTATTAGAAATAAATACATTTTCTGTTGACATCTTTAATTTTGACATTTTCACCCCGATCTGGGGATCCCGCCAGTTACCAGATACAGTCTGCTGGGTCTAGTTACTTGTTCATAGGCGGCATTGTATGTCCATGACCCCCCCCCCCTCCCCGTCCAAGGGCAGAATCCTCCACGTTGTTCATGGGGCTCTTTACACTTTGTCCAGCACTAGATTAATAAATCCAAGATGGAGTGAAGACAGCGACATAAAGAAATTGTCAGGATAAAGCTGTGTAAGCATAGAACATAATTCCGGGCATTGATGTTCCTCTCCGATGGAAGAGTCCACGGTTTGTGAACTATTGTATACCTGATGTTGCCACATCGCGCTCCTGCCACCCTACAGCAATCTATGGGAAACGTATATTATATGGCGGCCGTACGTATAACACAGACGGCACCGGTGCCCTAAACACAAAATTACAAATACTACATAGCGGCTCCCTATTCTGACCCCCTTGCATATGTCTGATATGAGCAAGGGTAGTCATCATAAGACTTTCGCTCTAAGTGCTTATTCATTCCAAGAGATTAGAAGCAGCAGAATCAGAGGGATCATTCCTGAGATACATAGACGACATCATTCCTGAGATTCATAGATGATACATAGACGACATCATTCCTGAGACACAAGGATCCAATTCTGGAGATGATTCAGAGTCCAGAGAACATAGACCTCAGGATTCACCGCTTGTCTTTAATCAGCCAAATCTCATCTACTATCTCTCCATCCTGTGGAAGAAAAACACGTCACACGGTATAATACAACATCTTTCCTTATTAAAGAGTTTCCTACCATTTTGTGTATGCAGCTCTTATTGCACACTTATTTGTCTCCAAAGTTGCAAACTACATGCAAATCCTGTGACATCTGATCTTGCAGTTGTTAAAAAGCTTCCGCACCCTTCAGACAGACAGGATCTGACCCGGTTTTGGCTGACCGCCATCTCTCTTGAACCTTTCATACACATGGGCGCTCTGTTCCATTGAGTGTGCATTTGTACTCTGAGAGTGACGTAAGCCAGGTATCAACCAGTCAGACTGCTGGCGGCAGCTTATATCCCAAAGACAAGAAAAGGTTTAGTTGCTGTTTTACAACAAGCTCTGCCACAATGTGACATGTCCTGGCTCCAGCGCAGGGCTTTGTGACCCCCTTCTGCTTTGTCTGGCCCCATGTGATGGGTCACCATGAAACCACATTTACTCCTGTGAGATCTTTCTTTCACACTTTACAGACTTGCTCAGGCAGGCAAAAGTCACCAAAATATTCAGGTAGTCAACATCAATGCCACTTCTGTGAGCCTTTCTTATATCTGGGTTTTATATCGTAGAGTAAGTCTGCCACACTGCTAGCCTAGACGCTGTGACAAACCCAGCTCCACTATATAGCTGGAGGTATTGCTGCTACACTGCTGCCTAGTACTGTCTGGACTCTATGACAAACCCAGCTTTACTATAACGCTAGAGATATCTCTGCTACATTTGTGGCCAGTTCTATCTAGACTCTGTGACAAACCTAGCTTTACTATATCGCTGAGGATCTCTCTGCTACATTTGTGGCCAGTTCTATCTAGACTCTCTGACAAACCTAGCTTAACTATATCGCTGAGGATGTCTCTGCTACAGTGGTGGCCAGTTCTATCTAGACTCTGTAGCAAACCTAGCTTTACTATATCGCTGAGGATCTCTCTGCTACATTGGTGGCCAGTTCTATCTAGACTCTGTAGCAAACCTAGCTTTACTATATAACTGAGGATATCTCTGCTATGTTTTGTGGCCAGTTCTATCTAGACTCTGTGACAAACCTAGCTTTACTATATAACTGAGGATATCTCTGCTATGTTTTGTGGCCAGTTCTATCTAGACTCTGTGACAAACCTAGCTTTACTATATCGCTGAGGATCTCTCTGCTACATTCATGGCTGGTTCTGCCTGGACTCTGACTCTAGACTTCAATGGAGACTCAGGATGCACGTGTGATCTGCAGCTTCATTTCATTTCTCTTGACGCCAGTCATGTGGCCAGGGGAGAATGGGAAACACATGACTCCTTCTCTGGCAATTGAAGATGGATCTAGAGCTGGGACCAACAGGTATCACTAGAACTGGGCAGCAGTGTAGCAGAAATACCTCCAGCTATATAGTAGAGCTGGGTTTGTCACAGAGTCTAGGCTAGCAAAGGGGTTTTCTGGCCTAAAATCATAATTCTGCAGTCATTTGATGTAACTGCAGACTTATCCATCCTCCCAGTGCCTGTACTGTGCGTGGATTCGCCAGTTTCAAAGCCAGAAAGGGACCACAGTTATGCAATATACCATGTTTTTAGTCAGAATCGGCTAGTGGGCGCAGCCTCACTGAAACTGGGCAACCCCTTTAAGCTGCAATACCCCCTTAAAGGGAATAGGTCATCAGAAAACAACCTGTTTAAACCATGTCTTTTTGTTTAATGTATTTAAAAAACTTTTTTTTTTTAGTTTTCCAAATCACTATTTCAAAAATTAGAAATATTAACACTCGCCACTAGGCCTCATAGTGGACTCACATGTCCTGTTCTTCCTACATTTACTCTTTAAGGGCAGAGACACACTATGCGAGGGTCTCGCATGCATCTCGCATGAGTCACCCGGCCCCTGCCTCTCTGAACAGGAACGTGGAGTGGATTGTGTTTCTATGGAGCTCCATGCTCCCGTTCAGAGAGCAGATGGCTGGGCCGGGGGTGAGTCATGCGAGATGCATGCGAGACCCTCGCATAGTGTGTCTCTGCCCTAAGGCGGCCGTCACACGCAACGATTTCTTGCCCGATATCGTTTAAGCGATCTCCTTTTTGATCGCTTAAGCGATATCGGGCAAGATATCGTTGCATGTAATCAAGCGATTTACGATGTTAAATCGCTTGATCGTGACATCGCTGATCTGAGGTTCGGTTCTCACATCTAGCGATGAACGATTTAACGATCTCCTTCATCGTGGTGTATAACACCACGATGAACGATCTCCCAGCGCAGAGTCTATGCTGGGAGATGGTAACTATGGTACACGTCGGGTAACTAAGCGACGCGCGGCCCTAGTAACCCGATGTGTACCATAGTAACCAGCGAGATCGCGGCTCCGCATCGCTGGTGAGTCTGTCTGTGTGACATCTCACCAGCGATGTGAGCGATATTGTAAGCGATTGCGCGTGCACGTGATCGCTTACAATATCGCTAAAGATATCTCTGCGTGTGACGGCCGCCTAAGAGATAGAGTTTTTCACCTGACATAGACAATCCTCTGTGAGTTCCACTAGTCTTCTGCCTGATAGTAGTTACCTGCGCTGATACATTGTAGCAAACAGTCAGGTGATGAGACGGAGGATCGGTAGATGCTTTATTTAACTCTAGCAGAAGAACATGGAGAATGAAGTGTCCTACAAATGACTCCATGGATGTGTGACCCTCCGATATGTCAGTCATAAGACACTTTCAGCCCCCAACCTATATATATACACACACACACCATGTAACTCACCCGGTCATCTGACACCTGCTGCACATGTATGTGAGTCTTGTTCGCTATGTGGATCCGTGTATAGCCATAATCTTCTATCCTTACCGCGCTCCATTCACGATGCAGAGGAAAAAATGGATCCAGCCTCTCCCTACATCCCTGATCCCCCAAAAAAGAAGGATTAAATTAAGGTTACCAATAAAGTTATACATTTTGTTAGTGAATGTCCTATCATAGCTGGTCATTGTGAAATCCAAAAGTCTATACTTATATTTTTATAGTTCATCTTTATGGCATCTGCAGCTTTATTTAATAATACACAGCGCCAGATCTGCCTCTTTGCATAAATCATAGACTTAAAGTGACTCTGTCATCAGGTGTTTGCTATGTAATCTGAGAGCAGCATAATCTAGGGGCATAAACCCTGATTCCAGCGATGTGTCCCTTACTGAGCAGTTTTGAGAAAATCAATTTTCCCTGCTGCAAATCTCCCCATTCTCTGAATGCTGTGCTCTGCTTAATCCAACCCCCATCACCCATTGGCTGTTTTCTCTGTGTCTATGGTGCATAGGCAGAAAGCTGCTAATCAGTTGAGGGGTTACACAGAACAGGAGGACTACATGGCACAAGATACTTAGTCCCGTAGTGATAATCTTCTGCAGATTAAACTGTGATTTAATTAAAACCACAGCAAGCAGCCCAGTAAGTGACAAATTGCTGGAATCGGGGTCTCTGCCCCTACATTATGTTGCTCTCAGTCTAGGCAGCAAAAATCTGCTGACAGATTCCCCTTATTTTTATAGGCACCATTAAGGGGAGCGTACTGTGTGCACGATCAAATAGACGCTCCATCAGAATGGTGCAACATTTAATGCCACTGCCAGAAATGGGCAGCGGCATTTAAGTGGTTACACAGCCCCAAGTGCTTCTGTTAGAGGCAGGTGCGGGCTGTGTAACACAGTTGGTACCTGCCCT